>CM061264.1:47642500-48345000 GCA_030848825.1 Tadarida brasiliensis | reverse complement strand
CTCCATGCCCAGCACAGTGCCTGGTCAAAAGTAAACACAGCTAAATGTTGAATAAATGAATGAATGCACGAACAAACAAAATGATTAAATGAACTAAGGGTGGTTATACATGTCTTTGATTAGAAAGAATGGAAAAGACAAACAGTTATTGTCAATAATCTGAAATTCAAACTATTTCTAAATATGAATTCATGGAGAGCTCTTTTGGAGGGAAGGAGAGAGAGAAACATGGATGTGAGAGAGACACATTGGTCAGTTGCCTTCCGCTGACCAGGGCTGGGATCAAACCTGCAACCAAGGTACGTGCCCTTGACCGGGAATCAAACCCATGACCCTGTGGTGCGTGGACTGACGCTCTAACCACGGAGACAAACCAGTCAGGGCTGGAGAGCTCTTTGTAAAGGCATTAAAAAAACTGAACACACACGAACAAAGTAACTTTTGAAGAACTTTCTATCCCTAAAATTCAGTGCTTTTTCCTTATTTCAGAGGCAGGACAGCACACTCATCACATTCTGTTCGTCTAAAGGAGAAGGAGGTCAGTGCCATAACAGACCCCAGGATATGGCCAATAACCTAAAATATAAATGTCTTAGGGCAGCGATTTTCAACCGGTGTGCTGGTGGTGGGCTGTAAGAATTTTAAAACATGCAGTACCTGGCTATTTACTCAGTGGCACTGACCTCTTTTCCCTTAGACTGTCAAATTAAAAAATGACAACAGCCAACACAACAACAGCCTCCAGTGTGAATGAATCAAAATTATATATATATATATTTTTTTTTTTTGGTCAGATGGACAAAAAATAATTTCTTGGTGTACCGAAGAATTTCAGAAATTAGTTTGTGTGTGTGCCATGAGATGAAAAGGGTTGAAAATCGTTGTCTTAGGATAAGTCCTTCAACTAAAGCTCTCCTGAACCTCACAAAAAGGATTCCCAGCACTTCTCTGCCCTGTTTACCAGGTGCATTGGGGTTCCACATCATTCTGTTTTCATGAATGTAAGTTGTTCCCACTCGCCTTCAAATGCCAGAATGTAACAAAAATTTGCCAGTGCGATATCGGTGATTTCAAATTCCTGACTGTTATAGGGATCTGTTATATGGGAGTACTACACAGACTTGGTGAAATCGAGCAGAAATTCACTACTACACATATTTGCCTTTTTTTTTTTTTTCACAAAAATTCAGATGAGTTTAAAAAGAACCAAAATAAGACACATGATACATTCACCCAAACCTAGTAATTAAATCCAAAAAAGCAGTTTAAAATAGTGTAAGTAAAAAGAATCATTTTAGAAAGTACCCCAGACCTCCACTATCTGAAATGGGGTGGGTGGTTTTATACTTTCTTCTTATGTTATTAAAATCCTAATTTACTTTTAAATACAATCCTAAAGCTTCCTTCAAAATACCCTCTCCACGAAGAGGCAGCGGCAGGGGTGAGGGTGGGGGTTATTTATTTATAGTGTCCCTTTAACATTTAACAAAAGAAGGATTCAAATGGAGTTACCTTCACTCTGCAAAAGTCTTTTTTTCAAATGTGTAACAGGATCTCACTGCAGCCACTAGGTCTGCTCTGCACACAAAGAAAGGCTGGAAAACATTTGTGTTGTGCTTCTGGAGTTAAAAATGAAGAAGCCTTTTCCTTTCCATCAGTTCTTTTTTATTAATAAGGTGGCCACACTGAGCCAGAAATTATAACCATCTGCTTTAGCCATTAAATGCAGATTCAAAGGCCTAATGATAAAGTGACCTCTTTATTAATAACAGAAAGCGACAAGTGGCATTTTCTCAGAGCAGGCAAGGAAATAAATCAATCCCTAAGTTCAAGTTGATGGTCCACCTCAGCAATATTGCCTCTTATGTTCCCTCTTCTACTTGGCCTTCAGGGTTTTAATGGCCAAGCACAATGGGAGCCCGCAGCACCTTTCCCATGAGTTCTGTTTATCTCTGATATTGATGAGGTGCCACTTACCACCTCCTATCATTTGAAGACGCTATCCTTTATTTCTCGCCATCACAAAAGAATCATCACATACATTGTCTAACCAATGAGTAGGCACATGGGACTTATTTCCTGCCGTGATTATGTCTGAATCAAGGCCTGAAACAAAGAAGGTGTGTGGAAAGCCATAGATCTGTAGGAAGAAACAATAGTAGAATCAGCAGCTGCATTTTAATATTTCAGTAATGTGTTTTCTTTCATTCATATAGTAGAATTTAATGATCAAGTCGCTAAATTATGGTGACTTTCGGCTGAAGTGCCCCCCAACCCCGCCCCCAGCCTTGGAGGGCAGACAGAAGTTCTTTGTTGAGCTGCCAGACACATGGAGACGCCCGTATGGCAGCATCCGCGATCCCTGTCTCAGATCCTTCTGGCAGGAAGCCTCCACCACCACCTAGAGCACAGGAATCTCGGCGAGATGAATCTCCCTGGCCTTTGTCCAAGGGGCTTTAGTACTGGAAGGACCAGAAAGACCTCTTTACAAACCTCGTCTTTCTCTTAACTCAATCAATAGGTTTGAACCCTGAAAAAAAAAAGCAAAAGAGTGAATCGGTATAACTGAGCTAGGTCATGAAGGATGAGTAGGAGCTCTTGGCTGGAATACTTTGCGAAGCATGTAGAAATCACTTGTCTTCACCCCGGAGGGGATGCTGCAAGTACTTCCTTCACTGCAAAGTTGAAATCCTCTGAGGACGTGTAACCCCAAAGTAGGCACCCAGCACTTCTTCCCCACCAGCAGCACCTCTTGCATCCTCCCTTGAAGTCCCATCTAGCGAGGTAGAAAAGATTTCTGCAGGGCTGAGGGGTCAGAGGCAAGAACACTGGACTGAGAGTTCAACCAGGGACCCTTTAGAAGGGGACATCGGGTACTCCTCTCATCTATACCCTACTAAGAGAAACTTCCCTCCAGCCAGAACTAAATATGCCCCACAGCACAAGGAGTGTGAGAGGCTGCTCCCTACCAGCCAAATCCCCCAGATCCACCCTAGAGACGGGTGGGCACAGGCTTATCTCCAGGCCACCCCACCTGAGGTCAGGGATCCAGCAGACTCCTTGCTCTGCAGCAACAAGCTGTGTGACATTAGGAGTGTTACTTCACTTCTCAAGGCCTCACACTATTCTTCCCCATAAAATAAAGGAGAAGAGTCAGGTTGTGTCAAAAGTCCCTCGCATCCTTGGCATTCTATGATTTTCAATCACTCCCTTTATCTATTGCCTCAGTTTCCTCAAGTATAAGATCGTGAGCTGGTTTTAAGGTCCTCTCTAACACTAATGCTCTGTGACTCAGCTGATGAATCCGGATCACATGCAAGGATTATCCTATTAATCTCAGTGGCCCTTTCTTTGCCAAATAATGATAGGAATGTGATTCAGCTGAATGCCCCCATCCCAGCTACCAGTACATCTGCTTGGGAAACATACAGCTACTTCTATCAACCCACTTGCCAACACGGAAATCTTCAAACAAAGACGGGATGATTAATAGCATCTTTAATAGGGCCCCCACCTTGACATTAAATCTTGGGCTAAGGTTATCAAAAACAGCAAACACACAAAGAACTTACTCACAGCCTTGAGAGCAAGCCAGAGAGAGAGCCAGAGACTGTGCAGGTGGCTGGAAGGAAAACTGACATGTATTACAAAGAAAAGGTGCATTGAGTTAATAGAATATAACTCTGGTATTGAGGGTGGGGGCTGGAAACAGATGTGAGGGGCAGTCTACCTCAGCACCATGAGGAATAAAAGCAAGAGCCACAACTTTCACACACACACACACACACACACACACACACAAGTAAAGCATAAAAAATTCACTATGTTAGCCCAGGGGTTGTGGTGTCCTTACAGGGACATCATAAAGACAAAAGCTGATTAGACATAGCCCCTAAAAGCCAGTATCCCAGGAGAGTGAAGAAGTGTGAAGTCAGGGTGGCAATTTCACACCAGTGGGGAGGTGTTGGGAATAAAGACTATAAGATCAAGTTCTACCTCGGTGACCTTGTATAGTTATTAAACTCCTAGACCAAATTCCTCATCTATAAAATGGACATTACAAATATTCAGGACATTTCAAATAATCAGAAAACAGATTGTTAAAGTGTGCAAAACACACACAAGTATTTGGGACACAGACCCTCCAGAAAACTGGAACTTATTAACAGGTGGTTGTGTGCAGGTTTCAATGATCAGAACACAACAGTGGGCCCAGACAGACAGACAGAAAATCCAGAAAGGATGGGCTGTGACAAACACGAGATAATGGTAGGCCAGGGCTGAAACAGCAGGCTAAAAGAAAGTCTTTAGTGCCTTCACTTTTAATAAAGATCTATTCATGTTAAGGAGAAAAAACAGATTGCAGATAAGTGGTAAAATATGACCCCATTTGTGCTGAGCAAGAGAGAAGCAATACGTAAAGTAAAGAGAGACCAGAGACATACTCTAAATACTAAAAGTAGTTATCACCAGGTTTTAATATCAGGTTATTTCATGGTTTTTCACCTGTTTGTTTATCAATGTTTTCCAAATAGCTTTTACTATGTATAGAAACTCCTTATAAATTTTTCTTATTTCAAAAGTAACACAATTTGTAGATTAAACATTTAACAACATGCACTGGGAAGCTGCTATCATGGAAGCTGAAGTCCTAGAGAAGCTCACTGGAATTCGGAGATTAGGTCCGTGTTCAAATTATTCAAAAGTTGTAATCATATATACGGAAAATCCCAGGTCAGTCAATAAAAATATGCAGAAGGCTGCCCTGGCTGGTTTGGCCCAGCGGTCAGAGCGTTGGCCTGCAGACCAAAGAGTGAGGTTGGATTCTGGGGTCATGCTGGAGGCAACCAGCAGATGTGTCTCTCTCACATAGATGTTTCTCTCTCTCTTACCCTCCCACTCTGTCTGAAGATACATGGAAAAATATCCTCAGGTGAGTATTTAAAAAAAAAAAGTATGCAGAAGGCTTTCTTCATTCAAAAGCACAACATTAAACATTTCAGGAAAAAAAATACATAAATTCTCAAAGAGCCTCAATCTCATTCGGGAACTAGGCGTGCTCACATACAATAGTAACTCACAATGCCCGGTGTACCAGTGAGACAGTAAATTCGAGGAGGGTGATCGGAGCCAGGCTTTGGAGACCTGGGAGACTTCAGAAAGAGGGATAAAGTCACTTTCTGTTGCAGAGACGATTTAATTAAAAAGAAGTTCCATTCCAGCCACTCCACCAGGTAACAGAGAATCCATTGTATTCTGAGGAATTGCAAATCTTACAGGAAGGCAGATTGCATGACCTTTCATTTGCAATAGCTTCTTTTAGGAAAGGGAATAATTAGAATCACACAGACGGGGGTGCTTGCTTTCATTCAGTAGATAACTTTAAACAGACTTCCAAACCGCATGAACCGCACTGAAGGAGCCCACTCCGCGCTGGGCTCCTGTAGGGCCTAATTTTCACCTCAGCCCGACACTTACTCAGATTCCCGTCACTGTTATCAGGCTACTTAACTGCCTTCCACCCTTCACCCCCACCTTCCAAACACCCCAGTAGGCTGCGAACTCCTTTTCTTCTTTCATGTATTCATCAACATTTTTTCTACACGTGCTTTGTGCCCGGAACACCAAGATAAAGAAGACAGCCCCATCCGCACAGAGGTCACCGTCTAGCGCAGTCACGGGCTCATTAACAGAGACCAGCTCAATGACAGACATGCGCAGTGGATCCGAGAGCAGGGAGGGGGGATGTCTCACCAGCCTGAACCCAGGCCTTGGGGAATGGCACACGAGCAGGAGCAAAGGCACGGCCTGAGCTGCAAAGCAAGGCAGAGTGAACAGAAACCCGCGTGGCCACACTATCAAGTCTGAGGCAGAGTGGAATGACACAGCCAGAGCAGGCAGCGCTGAGGGCTTTCTGAGTGAGGTGGACTTATCTTCACAAAGACCTGATGACGCAGGTTCCATCCTCTTAATGTTACAAATGCGGAAACTGAGGTCACATAGGTTAAGTCACTTGGGTAGTAAAGGAGGTAACCACTCTGATGTACTGCCTGTCCCTGAGGCTAGAAGGGTGCGCAGGGGCTGCTCTGAGAATCCCATTAGTGCCATGCCAAGGAGCTCGGGCATTTCCCACAGACCATGAGGTGGCAATGCAGGGTTCAAGCAGGAGGGTGACGCAGTCAGATCTGGCTCAGGAGGCTACTCCAGCAAGGTGCGTGCGGGGGGCTGATTTGAAGAGTTAGAGAGACCAGTTAAGAAGCTTTTGCAATATTCCAGGGAGCGATGGGATTGCCTGATCTGATGATATAAAGAAGGAGCACAGGGAACAAATGCAAGACAGATTTGTGGGGAGCTCATTCTCTGGGGGTTTCTTCAGTTTCTGTGCATATTGGGAGCAAAGCACTAGCTGCCCTTGGTTCTGAACTATCTTTTCCAAGATATATCTATAAATAACATCCTTGGAAGATATGGTTTTCCTCTGGAGCAAAGGGAATGCATGCTTAAAATCCAATATTGAAGATTTGGGTTTCCTAAGCTCAGGGTTCCTCTCCTGTAACACAATGCACTGCACGTACAGGTGTCATCTGGCCGCTTCATGACACCATAAGGGAACTG
Organism: Tadarida brasiliensis; assembly: GCA_030848825.1. Classification (NCBI taxonomy): domain Eukaryota; kingdom Metazoa; phylum Chordata; class Mammalia; order Chiroptera; family Molossidae; genus Tadarida; species Tadarida brasiliensis. The sequence goes on along the minus strand of CM061264.1, from coordinate 48,338,385 downwards.
GTACAAGAAAATGCTGCCACTTTGGTTACTGCTGTTGCTATGAGTAATACATTCCTCTGTCTCTGACCCAGGAGTTTCATGTCTTCTGCCGGCATCCTTGAAACTGGCAGGCTAACTAATTTATTTGCAATTAGAGGAAAATCTCAAATCCCTCATAATTCTTAGAATTTACTTAGGAGGGAAAATCAGGAGGATTGGAGACTGGCTAAATGTAGAAGGTGTGCAAGAAAAGGGAATCAAGGATTACTTACGGTGTTTTAGCTTGGATGAAGGACAGGACAGTGGTTCACCAACTGAGATAAAATATATAACAAGCACAAGGCTGGGCATAGGAGGTCCTGGGGAATCGGTGATAAATTCAGTTTGGAGACGCCTAAGACATGCATGTGGACATATCCAGCAAAGAGTTGAATACTTGAATCAAAAGGAGAGGGATAAAAATATAGATATTGGGGCCATTAGCATCAAGGGGTAGCTGAAACCATGAGAGCACATAAAATCCTCTATCCAACATATAAAAAGCTTGCTGGACCCTCAGTGAGCCAAGGGCAAAGCATTCAAAAAACCGGCATATTCATCCTTAAAGCCTTAGTGCCCAGCAGAGGGTTTGACACAATGTATGTGCTAAATAAATGTCCTGTTAAACCAATGCCCCAAACCAGACCCAGATTTAGTGATAGCCTTTGTTCAGATTAAAGTTGTTTTAACTTACCAATGTAATATTAATCTAGATTTTCTCAAATCAGGATCTCAAATACACAGTATCTAAACTTGGTTCACATGAAATACACCCAGTTTCATATGTAAATAATTACAAATCTATCATTCTCTCGTGTGCAATATTCTGTTCAGAAGCAGAACACAATTCTAAGACTCATAATTTCATGGTCACTAGAAGGCAGTACTGTTGGTCTTCTTACAGGAGAAAAGTTCTTTATTTTATTTTATTTTTAATCCTCAGCCAAGGACATTTTTCCATGTATCTTCAGATAGAGTGGAAGGGGGGGAGAGAGAATGAGAGAGAGATAAACATCGACTGGTTGCCTCCTGCACAACCCCGACCAGGGCCGGGGACAAACCGTAACCGAAGTACATGCCCTTGACTGAAATCGAACCCACAACTCTTTGGTTGGCAGACTGATGTTCCAACCGCTGAGCCAAACTGGCCAGGGTGAAAAGTTCTAAGTTTTCTTACCCAAGGGATCACTTGATTCATTCATTTAAAACAAAATACTTACTGAGGACCTATTATGTTCAAATAACTGTACTAAAAGCTGTAAAGGATCTAAAAAGTATAAAAGCCCACCCCCCCCTTAAAGAAATTTACAAAAGCAGAGTGGTAGGAATTAAGCCAGACCAGAATTTAGTTCCTAGATCCACATTTAGCAATTTTATGACCTTGAGCGAGTTACTTAACCTTTAGTTTCCTCAACTGTGAAAAGGGGATAATTTAAAAAATGCGTATGTCATAAATGGTGAGGAGAATTACCTTTTATAATACATGGAGAGTACCAGACATATAGTACTCCCTTAAAAAATGGTAGCTAGGCCCTGGCCGGTTTGACTCAGCAGTTAGAGTGTCAGCTGGCGGACCGAAGAGTCGCGGTTCAATTCCAGTCAAGGACACATACCTCGGTTGCCGATCAGCCCCCCAGTCCTGGTCGGGGTCATGCGGGAGGCTACCAGTTGATGTGTCTCTCTCAGGTTGATGTTTCTCTCTCCCTCCCTCCCTCCCTCCTTCCCACTCTATCTGAAGATAAATGGAAAAATATCCTCGAGCGAGCATTTTAAAAATAAAAACGGTAGCTAGTATTATTACCATTATCATAAGCCAGCTGGGAAAGAAGTACTCAGAGAAAAGTCACTCACTGAGGGACATTGAAGAGCGGTATGAATACCGCTGAAATGGTCCAAAGCACTAGCACTGCAGAACTTTAGAAGCCTGGTGAAAACAATAATACTTAACACTGCTGAGTCTCTACTGTGTTTTAATTTATTTAAACCATCCTGAATTATTTAAACCTATGAATGGGTGGTATTATTCCCATTTTCCGGATGAGAAAACTGATCCCTAGACAAGTCAAATAATTTGCCTACAGTCCCCCAGCAGAAAGTGATGGAGCAGGAAGCAAACCCAGGCTGTCTGGCTCCAGAGTTGATGCCAAATTGCCTCCTCAGGGAGAAAAAGAATGCAATTTTTATGACTTATATTTTTTAGGAAAGAGAACAGGATCTTTGGCAGCATTCACCTTCAGCCTAAAACTACTCTTCTACTCAGTATTGAAAGATTATTCATAAATATCTAAACAGACAAGTAGACTTTTCTAGGTTGGCTGGGATCCTGTTTCATAGATTCTGCAGATTGAGAAAGGAAGATTTAGCGTCTCATACTGAACGCCGTGTATGGCGGAATCACAGCGCGCAGTGGACTGACCCATGAAATCCAAACTAACTCAGAATCAAGGGGTGTGGGCGGAGCCTAGGGCTCTGAGGCACCTTTATGAAATAAAATGACTCCATTTACCAACCCTCATTTCTTCCTGATCTGTTGGCTGTTCATAAACACTTCCTCAATTAGAGTTGCATGTACACTGCTCACAGATGCAGAGGGTCCCGCCCCCCTTTCCACGTGACTAATACAACAGACTGCTGAGACTGATAGCCACTATGCTCGGTCATCTTGGACTTCAACCAAGTTTTTTTTGTTGTTGTTGTTTCCTTTTCAAAGACAGTGGAGGTGAAATACCCTAAATATCCAACCACGGAGTGATGGGTAAATAAACTATACAGGCTGTGTCCACTCAGTGTAATATCACAGACATAAAGGACAATATTTATAAAGACTTAGAAAAAACAGTATTTTTATGTTAAGAAGAAAGTGTGATGCAAAACAGTTTATACAAGATGATCACATTTATGGAATTTTTTTTTAAATGCATAGGATAAAAGAAGCTGGAAGGAAATATACCAACATCTTGAAAGTGATTATTTATGTTTGTAATGTGAGCCTAAAGGAGATTAAATAGTTTTTCACTTTCTCAATATTCCTCTATTTTCTTTGATGGATATATATTACCTGTACATTTTTTATTGCCGTAAACTAATTTAAAAACCACAAGAGGAGGAAGTGGAGAGATGGAGGAGACCAGGAGAACATTTCAATGCGCCCACTTAAGACTCTGTCTCTACTTGGCGCTTTCAGAGCTCTTTGCTGAAAGTATTAATTTCTTTCTTATATTTCTTAAATGTTTGGAATATTATATAGATAGATGATAGATAGATAGATAGATGGATGGAAGGATGGATGGATAGATAGATAGATAGATAGATAGATAGATAGGTAGATAGATAGATAGATAGATAGATAGATAGATAGATAGATAGATAGATGATAAACAGACAGACATTCTTTTACCAAAAACATTCCAGAATAGCTCCTCTTAGAAATAGTCAAGACCTGGCTTCCATATCCCCCCTGCTGTCTCTCTTCTCCAAACTATAATCAACTGGTTTTTTTTTAAGGTAAGGGTAACTTAATCTCAAGCATCCTAAACATACAGATTTAACCTTTGAAACTCTGAATAGGTGGTACAGGTAACCAATTAACATATGAACTAGTCACCATACAAACATAACAGGAAGAGTAACTCACCCCATGCACAATTAGATACATACTTTCTTCTGGCAGCCACAAAACAATTACATATCAATTAAATATCAATATGATAAAACTAATGCTGCTTTTCAGAAGAGCTTATCCAAATTTAACTTTGTTGAAAAAAACACCTACCCTGCTGGCCAGAAGTTACTGAGTGGAGTCCAGTGAAACCAGTCGTATAGCTACGCAAACTATATAATGAACTTCAGCAGCTGTTTACATCTGGGAAGGAGCATCACGTACACATCACCCCATGTGCAACCAGTAACCCTCCAACCACTTCAAAACACCAGTCATAACACAACCCCAAAACGAGTAATAGTATGCACTTTAAAAAAAAAAAAAAAGAACACAATTATCAGAAGAGCTTTGGGACATTCGTGCAGCCCTCCTCTGGCGGTCAAATTCATATGTCGTTTAAAAGGAAAACAAACCTGACATACTACACATTTGTCATACGGCTCTCTCTGACAGAGCAAGCAGCATTTCAAAGCAGAATGGAAATTGGACTGCAGTGGGAAGTACAGATGCCTGACTACCTTTCTTTAAGGGGAGCAGAAACATTCCATTAGTTCCCTGCTGCTTTGGCCAAGTGCAGCCGAGGCTCCCCTGCCACTCACCCAGGACAGGGCTCCAGTGTCTTGACGCTGGTTAACAGAACATTCAAACACACTCACATACTTCGTCACTGTAAGAGGTACCTCGCTGTGGTTGTCAGACTTTAGCAATCAACTCAACAGGCCCACAAGCTTTTATAAAATAAACATGAATTAATTGGGAGACAAAGAGGAGGAAGGGGGAGGGGTTCTAAAAGGTGGAAAGTCAATTGCATTAGTGATCACAAAGGAACCAGGGGGTGTTTTTGTTTGCCTTTGGAGCAGCCACCTCCAGAATTTTAAGCACATTAAATAAGGCATCAGTGATTTTTAAAGAAATTAACTTCAGATTTGATCTGTGCAAAGTGCAGAAATTCTGCAATAAGACATCGTGGAGCTGAGGAAAATCTACAATGCCTGTTCCTCTTTCCTTTTACGCTCTCTGGACTTGGGTATCAACTCTTGGACTATCTGCCGGGGTCTTTTTATACTCATTTGCTCAAATTACCCCTCTAATTACGGAATCTTAAGAAACTGGGTGTAGAACTTTTTTGACCATAGCTTATTTCCCTACTTATATCTTGACTCACATTTCAACACCTATAGACTCAATTATTGTTCATAAACTGGCTTTTTCCCACTGGTTCAGGTAAGGAGGTCCTAAAAAAGCATTCATGACGTGTGTTTTCTATAAACTGTCTCCAAAGCTTACAATAGCCTTCAGATACTACAACGAGGATGAATAATGGATGGGGTCTCTGGGGTATGGTATAGAGACTAAGGGCTCAGACTCCAATCGACAGACCTGAGTTCAAATCTTAACTTTGGAAAGTTGTATGACCTTGAGGAAGATCCTTAAACCCACAATGGTCCTGATCCCAAGGGAGTTGTTGGGAGGGTGGATGTGAACGTTTACAAAGCGAGTGGCAGGTCTGCTCGTGATGACAACAGGATCAAGAAGAAACAAAGAGTGTTTTCAGCCTCAGCCACTGCACAAATAAAAGGTGCTGTGGGGCTAGTGGCAGCTTTACTTTCACCTGAAATATGTGATGTATTAACCACTCCTAGGCTCTGTTTCCTCAGCTGTAAAATGAGAGCGCTACCTCATTGAAGCCCTAAGTGTCAAGATCTGAATATGTACTTAGAAAAATGCAATCTACATTGTCCTATGCAGCCTATAATCCTAGGCAAAGCAGGTGCCTTTTCACACCAAGTCATATCCTTCTATTCCATCTACTTTTCCCACCTTTAGGTATATTTTATTGTACTGTGAGCTTCTCAAGGGGAGGGCCTGTCTTACATGCTTTCTGCACATCGTGGTTCATAACAATACCTGGCACAGAACACATGACCTATAAATGTGGCATGAATTAGTGACTGAGTCATCTTAGTATGCTACCCATGGGCACAGGGCTTTCACACCCAGTAGGTATCAAAATATGTTGTTGACTGGATGGATCTGAGCAAAGCTGGCAGTGCCTTCACAGGCAGGGACTTCCTCTTACTCCTCTCTGAGCTCCTGGGCCTAGGACAGAGCCTGGCACAGAGAAGAAATAGGATCAACTGATCTTTTTGCTCTGGAGACATGTCAACCAGGATTCAAATGATTGGCCTACTCAAAAAAAAAAAAAAGTGATTGTAAATGTGTGTGTAATCCAGCTCCAGAAGGCCTTGTTTGTGCCTGGCACTGTAATAGACCCTCTACACGATGTTTTCTCAACAGCCCTGGTAGTGAGAGATGATTGACATCATTTTTAAGATAAATAAGCAAAGGCTCCGAGAGAGTAAGTCACCCAGGCCTCTGGAGCCCACGCTCTTTCCATTATGCAAGGCTAAGGAAGAGGGAAAGGGACCAAAATAGATGGGACCACCTTATTTGAAGTTATATGGCTTTAGGGAAGAAAGGAGGTGAAATCAACAGGTGACTCAGGCTTATGAAGGGAAACTAACCAGTTGAGAGCTACCTGTATCAATGACTGACCCATGTGCTTGCCGTCTGCAACCGTGTCCAACAGGACCAGAAGGAAAGAAATGTTGATTAGAGTTGTGTTGCAAACAGGATAGTCTATCTAGGCTAGTGAGTGGGGAAAATGACAATGCCGGCCCAGTCCCTTCTTGGCATTACCTACAAGTCCAGGCCAGCCCATCACTGGCCTTGGCCTCTGATCCCAGAGCCAGCAGTCCATCTCCCACGTGCTCTCAGAGCCAACACACACAGCTCAAGAACGCCCACGTGGAAAAGATCATCCACATTTCCCAGAGAGCTAGAAGGAAAGGAGAACAGATTTCCAAGGAAGAAATTTAATAACCCTTGGTTTTGGAAAAATCAATTTAAGAGCAAGCTTAAATCATTTGTGCTCTTCATAGAAACAAACAACACACAAAATAACATTCAACCTTTTCCACCAAGATGGGGCCAAAAGCAAAGAAGGAGACCCCAGCCCTTCCCAAAGCCAAAGCCAACACAAAGGCTTTGAAGGCAAAGAAAGCAGTGCTGAGAGGCATCCTCAGACACACAAAAAAGAAGACCCGCACATCACCCACCTTCCAACGGCCGGCTGAAGACACTGTGGCTCGGAAGGCAGCCTACATATCCTGGGAAGAGCGCCCCCAGGAGAAACAAGCTTGGCCACTATGCTGTCATCAAGATCCCCCCGATGGAGTCAGCCATGAAGATAGAAGACAAAACACTTATGTTCAGTGTGAATGTCCAGGCCAACAAGCAGCAGATGAGACAGGCTGTAAGGAAGCTCTAGGACATGACATGGTCAAGGTCAACACCCTGATCAGGCCTGATGGAGAGAAGGCGTATGTTCGACTGGCTCCTGGCTATGATGCTTTGGATGCTAGCAAAAAACTGGGATTATCTAAACTGAGTCCAGCTGGCCAATTCTAAATATAAAACTTTTACACTGTAAAAAAAACAAACACATTCATTTTAAAGCATCAGAGCAAGATAATTGCCAGAAAAATATGCCATTTAAAATTTTTTTATGGTTTTGTTAAGATTGGGCATGTGAACAGTAGTACCCCTTCCTTCATTAGAGGGGAAAACAATTTAATGAAATCATATATTTGAAACATCTTCTATTCTTTTTTAAAATATGTTTTTATTGATTGTTTAGAGAGAGATTGACAGAAACATCGATATGAGAGAGATATATCAACGGGCTGCCTCCTGCACGCCCCCTACTGGGGATCGAGCCCAAAACCTGAGCGTGTGCCCTGACCAGGAATCAAACCGGGACCTCTCAGTCCAGGGGACAATGCTCAATCCACTGAGCCACACCCCTGGAGCAAATCATCTTCTATTCTTAATAGTATCATCAACTAGACACATGCTCTTATACATCAGTATGTTAGGATGACATCTCCCTATTTCAAGAGCTTAACAGCCTAGCCAGAGTGGAGAGGACAAAAGCTATACAGGACATTAGACAGAAATTAAAGCCAGATCAGTAACTAGCCAAGTTTTCTCCCTGATTTAAAAAAAAAAAAAAAAGGCAAAAAATACAAAAGAGAAAAAAAGGACTCTTGATGGAAAGCACTGATGTGATTTCACTATTCCTAAGCATACCAGAAGCCATACATATTTGCAAAACATAGTCTTTATATTTCCAGTGTTCAAGGGCATAACTAAAAAAAAAATCAGTGTGTAAATATGTACACGTGCGAGCTATTCTTTGAGACCACTAAAAAAAAAAAAGGCAAACAAAAGTCCGAGCACTGCTGGAAAACCGTGGGTTGTTTGGTGTGAACCTTACTCTGCTCAGACCTGCAGTTACCTGTCTGTGAACACTACCTTGAAAGGGCGCAGGGGACTTTAAAGGCAGAACTCCAAACCCATGCCTGACTCTGTCCTCCCCCATCCCAGAGCAGCCAGCTGGAGCTGGGAAAACACACCCCCCTGGGGGCATCCTGAGGTTCTTCTCTGTGAACCCTGGGCCCTGGGAGCTTCTGTTCACAGGCCCTGGAAGCCCACAAGACAAAGCAATGCTTCTTCCCCAAGGCAGCCCTTTAAATTGTTTAAAGACCAATCTCATGACTTCTCTCCCCAGCTTGCTCTTTTCTAGAGGTATCTGGTTTGCCACTGATAAAACCCCGAGTGGTTTGACTATCACTTCAGAAAGACAGCAGCACTGAAACCCTCCGCTCAGGTGATCTGTTTCACTTACGCTCACACTCACAGCACTAAATGCTTTAGCTAGTTATCCCCGCCCCAATCCAACAGCGTACTCGAGTGCATTGATATTAATAAGAAAACAGCTACCTTCACTAAGAGCTTCTTGTCTGCCAGGAGTTGTGTTGGGTGCTTTAAATACAGTCCATTTTGCTATAACAGAAAATACAAGTTCCCCCCCCCCCAAAAAAAAATCACTATTCTGTGCAAAATCATGCAGTAAAAACCACAGGGCTCATGAGAAAATAGGACTGAAGCACATCACTCAAAATCTTCACTGGCGACACAAAATAAAAGACAGGAATCTCATAAAAACGGCTTTACAAGTGTTAAATGGTTAAGACATACATAAATAATAAATGTGTGTTTTACCTTGAATGAAAAGGGCCTGAGGACAGCTCGTGGAAGTGGGTGTTGGAAAGGCTGCTGCGTGGGGGTTACGGAGAAGTGGTGGAAGGAGGGTTATGGGAAATCCGACAGCAAGTTGTAACACCGGACGTGGGTGGGTGTGGCCCTGAAACACCCGTGAACTGCGGTGGCCAGTCCCTCTGTGAGGGCAGCGTGTCCCCACGCAGCTCACTGCAGCAGGCTGCAGCTTTCTGAGTTCACCCAGCGCTTCTCACGGATAACAGCGATAATAATAAGCAAACGTGAAATTCATGTCACCTTCAAATTACTCCCAAATTACTCCCTAATATCAATCAGGTTAGAACAGATTGGTGTTTTTAAAACAAGTGTTATAGCAGAAACTACTGTATTTATCTCATTGAACCCTATCAACCCTGAAAGGTAGCCTTGACTCCATTTTCCAGAAAAGGAAACTGAGGCTCAGAGAGGTTAAATGGTTCCCAAAGCCATATCCTTCATGATGAGTTAGCTGCAGAGGGAGGCTAGGACCAAGGTCGGCCAGGTGTCCCCTCCACCACCTTATGACCTATAGTTGTCGCCTTTTTTTTTTTTTTTCCATTTGACAATTAGTGCTGGATAGGAGGTACCCTCACTCCTCCCAGGTCTAACAGCAGATTCTCTGGCCTGGCCAGTGTCGCTCAATGGATTGAGCGTAGTCCCATCGACTGAGAGGTACCAGTTCATGCCTGGGTTGTGGGCTCGATCGCCAGTGGGGGGCATGCAGTGCAGGGGGCAGCCAATCAATGGTTCTCTCTCACTTCCTCTCTCTCTAAAAAATCAACAAAAACACATTACAAGCAGATTCTCTGCCTCCTCCATCCCTGAAGTATTTGTCTGCCCCACAGTTCAATGGGAACAGCTATGTCTAAAGCACCACCATGTCCCTCAAGTCAAGCAGTGAGCTACGTACCCAAAGATAATTAAGCTTCTTCAGCATTTGAGGGGGAGGAGGGGAGATCTCTAAACTTACTGTTGTGAAACTCACCAGTCAGATTCAAGAGGCACTCAGCAGACCTCATGGAACTGAAAAGTTCACTCTCTGGAAGCCCCCTTTACTGTTTTAACAGTCTTTCTTCTGGGAAGCTTGTGTTCAAGTTCCTCACTGGGAGAGAAAAAACTGTCTTACTCCATAAGATGAGTATTGTAAATGAAAGTCTGACCAAGTCACACACTGTCCTTAGGATCAAGTCCAAGCTCCCAGGCATCAGACCCCTTGCCTCCCCCACAATGGATGCTCCAGACGGACTGAAGTACTTTAGTTCCCCATATACGCCGTGGCTCCTCACTTCCAGACTCTGCATGTGATTCCTCCTGCCTGGCATACTCTTCACCCCACCCATCAACCACCCTGACTCCACGTGTGCAATGCCTATTCCATTTCCAAATGTCAGCTGCAATGCCCCTTCCTCCTTGAAGCCTTCCATGGTCCTGTCCCCACATCTGGATTGAGTCCCTCACAGGTGCTCCCTTAGCTCTTTGTACCTTCCCTGTCACCACTGCTAGCCCACTTTACTAGAATGACTCATATATTTTTCTAATTCCCCCACAAGATTCAGCTCTATGAAGGCAGGAATGGTGTCTAGCTTGTTAAATCAATGAATACATTTGCATAACATAGCATGAGAGAACTTTGATGTGAAACATCTCAAGTGACCCACACATGCCATTGTATGAAATTGGGGAGTCGAGCCTAGGATCCAAGAGAGCAAACGCACTAGCCATTGCCACATAACTAGTAAATGGTGGAACATTCATTAATTCATTCCTTCAACCAAGCTGTAGCAACTATCATGTTCTAGGCACTGGGTACATAGCAACAACCAAATCAGACAAAATCCCTGCCCTCATAGGGCTCACATTCTAGTGGTGGAATGACAAACAATAAACCAAATAAATAAACAGGATATACAATATGTCAGTTTATCAGATGGTGACAATGCTATGGGGAATAAAAGGCAAGAAAAGGAGCTAGGTAGGGCCTCACTGAGATGGTATGGTTTCCTTTGAACAAAGACCTGGAAGAGGTGAGGGAGTGGTCCAGACTGGTATCTGCCCTCCAGGCAAAGGGAATAAAAAATGCCAAGGTACTGAAGCAGGAGTGGGCCTGGCAAGCTCAAGGAGAAGCTCAGAGGATGGTGCAGCTGGGAAAAGTAAACTCTGTCTCCAATCTGGAAGGTAAGACTACTAACAGCTATTATTTCCTGAGCACCTGAACCAGAAAGACATATCCCCTATCCTTACAGATTATCTTTTACAATCTGGTCACTTTGGTTTAAATATGCTAGGATCAAATCATACCCTCAGAAATACATCAATATACAGGTCAATTCACTCCCTAGCCTAGCAGGAGGATGCTGATCCCTTGAAAACTGCTTTGTCAGACCTCCTGCTGGATGAAGAAACAGGTGGTAAAAGTTGCCCCCATTAGTAATTGTGCTGTCGGCTTCCTAGGGATGCACAAGAAATCTTCTGTCCATGAACAGTGCCGACAGCCATGTTACGGGGTGTGAACTGTGGCTTTCTGATCAAACGTATGAAATTAACACAGAAATGTTTTAAAATGTATTATTGCTAGGGAAATTACATAATAAAGACAAAAGCTTCCCTATTACGTAAGGTAATGAAAACAAAAATAAGGATTTATAAGCTTCCCAGCTCTGACCTAAATTTGCTGTGCATTATTTTTCTACATTTCTTTCTACTTTAGAAAAACCACTACTAATTGCATTCACATTACACAGTATCAACCAAACCTGGATTTGGGTTTCTTCCAAGACCACCAGCAGCCTCCAGTTACAGAGAGTTTATTAAATGGGCTGCGTGTTTTTTATTTTTCTCTCTCTCTCTTTTAAGCAAAACTTAGAATACCGTTACCTTTTGGAGGGACTAAACATATAAATGCTTGATAAATAACATTTTAAGAAAATCCCAAGCATATGAATAAGGGCAAGAAGCACATTTTTTAAACTCACAAAATAATAAAGGGTTTTTAAAAGCATACAGTTTATTGGTGGCTGAGAGCCTGGAGCTAATGAAAAAAACGTTTACAAGTTAGGTTTCCACAGCTTTTATTTTGTGTTTTCTGGGTACAGATGCTGCTGGCTGTACTCTAGGGAAACCTGGAACTCGGCTGGAAACTGAGAACACAAGGAATCTGAGAGCAGTTCAATCTCTCCCACTTTAAACTCTCCCTTGGAAGGCAAACATGGTGACCTATTATTTTCATGGCAACATTTCTAAACTCTTGACTCTAAAAGTATTTCCAACCTCAGTCTTCCCATAATGAGCTCTACACTCTTACTTGGGAGCACAAACCTAGATGGCTTGTGGTGATTAATCACCCAAATCGTGCTTCATCCCGAAACAAGAGCCCCGGCCAAGCAGAACACTGCCACTCAACTCCTTGTCATCATTGCGTTGTCTCCGGAGTCTCCTCCAATTTCTGATCTTCTCCTGGACATGATCACCTCGGAACCCTGCACACAGTTCCTACTGACTTCTACCAGCACAAGAAAGCGGGGGAAGAGGGAAGGGACAGACGGGGGGATAAGTAAACAGTTACTGGTCTCATACTTCTGGGGAAATCGGTCTTCATTATTACCACAACGTTTTCTAGTCCGTTCCTCTCTCCTGTAGGGCCCAGCATTTCCTAGTGTCCACTTCTCTTCCACATTTTACAGATGAGGAAACTGACGTTCGCCCAGCTGGAGGCAGAATTGCGACCATACCGGGTTCCCTGACCCCTGGGTTAGCACTCATTCCACTAAGTCATTCTTGTTTTAGTCCAGTGGCTCCAATGTAACCCACTGGATATGGATTTTGGCTAAAAAGGGAATAAACATTGAACGTTTCTCCCAAGTCACAGAGGATAAAGAAATGGAACATTCACAAAATGGAATATGATACTATAAAAATTCAGTTTTCAAAGACTATTTGAACAGTTTTATTGAGATGTGATTTATATACCATAAAATTCACTCATTTTAAGCATACAGTACAATCATTTTTAGTAAATGTGTCCAATTATTCAATGACCACATTTCACTTTTAGACTATTTCCATCACCCCCACAAGAATTCGGCTGTTCCTGTTAGCAGTCACTCCCACCCCAGCCCCAGGCAAACACCAACCTGCTTTCTGTCCAGTTTGTTTGCCTTTCATAGAAGTGTCATAGAAACAGAAGCATATAATATATATTCTTTTATGTCAGGCTTCATTCACTTAGCATAATGTTCTTGAGGTGTATCCATGCTGCAGCTTACATCAACATGTTGTTCCTTTTTATTGCTGAAGAGTAGTCCAGTATATGGATATACCACATTTTGTTTATCCATTCACCAGCTGATGAACGTTAGGGAGTTTCCAGCTTTGGGCTATTATAAGTAATGCTGCCTTGAACATTTGCATACATGTCTTTGTGTAAACATGTTTTCATTTTTCTTGGATATGTTAATTTTGGAGTTTTATAAAAATTACAGCCATTCTGTGGGTGTGTAGTGGTATCTTATTGTGCTTTTAGTTTACATTAGAATATTTAACAGCACTACAAAATATTACCACCTAATATTAAGAGAAACAAAGCAGGATTCAAAATTATTTATATAGAATGACCTCATATATATGTAAGTCCTATACATATATGAAGACTAAAAAGAAATACATAAAAAAAATATATATCTCCTAGCCTTGAAAAAAGATATGGGAGCACTTTTTTCTTTGGTCTTAAATATAAACACCAAGAACTATGCACCATTAGTCATTAAGAGTCATACATCCAAGCCTCAGCTTAACTCAATTCCATTATTCCTTCATGAATTACTCATTCTAGAGGTTGCCTGTAGCAAATTTGCATAACCAGGTTGGCTTCTTTCTGTCTCAAAGCATGCTTCTGAGACCCTACTCCAGGAATCAGCAAACTACAAACCCCAGGCCAGATCCAGCTCACTGCCCGTTTTTGTACGACCCACAAACTAAGATCATCCTTGTGTTGCCAATTACTATGTCCAGATGGGAAAGTTGGACAGTGGAGAAAGGCTGATAGGAAAAAATTTGATTCTTTAGCAATATGGCGCTGGAGAAGAGCTCCACGGAGAGTCAGGAAGATGAACAAGCGGGTCCCAGCGCAAATTAAGCCTGAAACATCGATGGAGGTAAAAATGACAAAACTGAAGCCGTCCTATTTCAGGGACATCAGGAGACAGCAGGATTCTTTGGAAAAGACAATAATTCTGGGAAAAATAGCAGGCAGCAAGAAAAGAGGAAGACCAAATATGAGATGGGTTGACTGCATAAAAGAAGCTATAGGCCTGAGTCTACAGGATCTGGGCAGGGCTGCTGAGGACAGGACACTGTGGACATTACTCATTCACAGGGTCACCAGGAGTTGGAGCTGACTCAACAGCACACAACAAGCCAGGAACAGTTTTTACATTTTTAAATGATTTTTTAAAATCAAATATTTTGTGACGTGAAAGTGATATGCAGTTCAAATTTCAGTGTTTACAAATAAACTTTTATTGGAACATAGCTAGACTCATTTGTCTGTGGCTACTTTTGCACTATTAGAGCAGAGGTAAGTGCTTGCTACAGAGACTGCATGCCTACAAAGCCTGAAGTATTTACCATCTGGCCCTTTACAGAGAAACTTTGTTGACTTCTGCCTACCCATCCTTAATGGGTGCTCAAAAAGATGAGCTCAGTTCTATTATCCTAAAGAAAATTCACTGGAGAAAAAAATTTGTATTAATTTATATCAATATATCTTTTATAAAAATGTAAGATTTGGCCCTGGCCGGTTTGGCTCAGCGGTTAGAGCGTCGGCCTGCGGACCAGAGAGTCCCGGGTTCGGTTCCCGCTAGGGGCACGTACCTCGGTTGCAGTTTGTCGCCGGCCCCGGTTGGGGTCATGTGGGTGGCAACCACTCGATGTGTCTCTCTCACATCGATGTTTCTCTCTCTCTCTTCCCCCTCTCTCCCTCCTACACTATCTGAAGATAAGTGTAAAAATGTCCTCGGGAGAGGATAAAAAAAAAAATGTAAGATTTGTAGTTGACAGCAGCAACATCAAAAAACTTTCTAAGCACTATTTTAAATTAAAAGCCTGTATTTCTCTGCCTGGCACCTAGTAGGTCCTCAATACTTGTTGAACAAATCAGCAAATAAATGGATGAACAGATGGATAATGGATGAGTGGATAGGTGGATGGAAGAAGGAATGGACAGAATCAACAGTTACTGGGGGCTCCATATGGGATAAGTGCCATGTTAGATTCCACTGGAGGTTGGACCAAGTAAAGATCTGTAATCACGAATCTCTGAGTAAGATAATGGATATGAACTAGCAACTCTCAAAAGAAGAAGTACAAGTGACCAAAACCATGAAAAAGATGTTTAACATCACTAGTAAAATAAAAACTATGTAAAATATCAACTATAATATTCACTTTTTAAATCTAGAAGATAGTCAAGTGTTGTTGTTTTTTTAATGACAATACATAGTGTCAGTATAGGTAAAGAAAAAAACCACTTTCCTTCAATAGACTAGAGAGGAGGTGTGTATTTTCCTAGTCTTTATGGCCCACTAATTTGACTTCTAAGAATTATTACCCTGAAAATTATCACGGATATGTGAAAAAGTTTGCAGACAATCACAGCATTGTTTGAGACAGAGAGAAAGAGAGAAACAGGAGGGGAAAAAACCTAACATCAAACAATAGGCATTATGAAAATTGTGATACAATCACACAATACTAATCGTCCAATTATTTGAGTTATGTATTTTGATATAGAAAGTTGTTCACAATAATACTGATAAGATGGGGGGAGAGCAAGTCATAAAATCAACTTGCAAGAGGATTAGCCCCCCCCCTTTTTTTTTAAAGTGTATATTTATACAGAAACAGTTTGGAAGGATAAAAATTAGTTTATCTTAATTATTTTTCTTTTCACTTATCTGCTTTTTTCTCGTTTTCTACAAACACATCACTGGTTTAACTTCAAATTAAATAATAAAAGGGATTAAAGATCTAATAAAACTGAGGTTACTCACACAAGTAACATAAATGAATAAAATCATTATAATTAATAATAACTTATCATGCAAACTAGGTTGTAAACTCTTATGAGCAGATACCTATACTCACTCATTCAACAAACACCTATTTAGCATCTACTATGTGCCAGACACTGTTCTGAGTACTACGGTTTCATGAGTAAACAAAATGGACAAATCCCTGCCTTCATGGAGCTTCCACTCTAGCATTATACAAGTCTCATGTCTCTGTATCGGCCACACAGCAAGCACAGTGCTGGACTCGTGCAAGCCCTCGTTCAGAAATCAGTGTTGGTTCATTTCTGAACAAAAGGATTGACTGCAGTAAGCTTCCTAGCACATTTAATAAATGCTTTTATATTCCCCCCAAAAAAATGTTTGTTCTAAATACAGCTTTTCACGAAACTGTCTAGTGCGCAAAGCAGGGTGAACGCATAATGCCCAGAGGGAGAACAAAGGTTCCTGGAGCAATTCTGGGTCGGTCCCCAGCCCCTCGCAGAGGGGGAGCTGTCAGATATTTCATGAATAGCTAGGCTTAAGTTACTTGAACCAGCTGGGGCTTTTCTTAAGCTACATTTTCCTCTGGCCAGACTGTCCTCACGGCTGAAGCGGCCTGTTCAGGATCACTCCGCAGAGAAATGGGTCCTTCTGTTTTCCTCATAACTGCAGACGCCGCTTCTTTTTCAGGCTGGGGAAACCCGCGGACCTGGTATTCAGCTTATGTAATAACTGGCTCCCTGCTGAGGTAAGCCGCTAAGAGACCTGCACTCAATTTCAGAAGACAGATATTTCTCCTTTTGGGCCAGAGTCGTTCCTAACGTATTGACTCAAAATAAGTACACTCGGGCGCTCTCAGTTTCCCAGAAGTCCTGAATCACTAACACGTCAACTCACTATTACTTTTTTTCCAAATGTAGCAGTGAGAAGTTTCAGCAGTTTCCAATGGATACCAAATCTATCAACCACGCCATAATTTAAAAGGTCTTGGAAATTAAAGCCACAGACACCATCCTATAATTGCAGGTAGAGGTCATTAAAAACTGAATAGGGAAGCAAGAGCGTGTACTCAAGGCCTGCATTCAAATCTTAACAATAGCACATTCTCCCTGAGTGAACGTGGAGACCAGGTATTTGGGTTTTTTTGAAACTCAGCCATAAAATAAGGATAATGATGTCCTGGTTGAAGGTGAGAATTATGCAAACCACCTTGCTCTGATCCAGGCACAATGGGTACTTAAAACATGGTAGTTCTACTGCGTCCTCGTCATGCTCTTGAGCATATAAAGGCCTATTTGGATAAAGAGTGAACACAAAGAAGTTTTCTTTCCCCTTCCTGTGCTCCGAGGGGCTCGGTACAGAACACCAGCGATCGGAGAGAAGTGTGTGATGGAGAGAGTGTATTCCACTGCGATTCCAAGGACGGGCTTGGTGTTGGAGATTGGGTTCAGGTCCCAGCTGCTTCCTAGCTGCATCACCTCACACGAGTTACTGACCTTCCCATTCCCTCGTCTGTATCCCCATCTGCACAACAGCAATAAAAATACTACCTATCGAGAAATAAACAAATGACTTAACACACATTGAAAAAATACCTCTCTTGCAACAAGCGTTGTTAGAAGAATTATATGGGGAAAAATGCTTATAAACTCCTAATGCTATCACTATAGAACCACTCCAAGCAAGTGACACATCCCAGAACCTCATCTGACATTTGGATGTTACTGTCCCGGTATGTTTTAAGTTTTTTATCCACACACTCCTTCAGGCCATAAAAGAACTAATTCCAGCTAAACTTAAAATGCACATCAAACCTTAATCCATACACGGCGGAAATGACCGCAAGAGAGGAAAGAAGGGGAAGCAGCGTGGAGACCATGATTTCAGTTGTTTGGGAGCAGTTTTTCTCCCCTGGACCTCCCAGCTCAAACTGAAAACAAAAATAAACAAAAATAAATA
Organism: Tadarida brasiliensis; assembly: GCA_030848825.1. Classification (NCBI taxonomy): domain Eukaryota; kingdom Metazoa; phylum Chordata; class Mammalia; order Chiroptera; family Molossidae; genus Tadarida; species Tadarida brasiliensis. The sequence goes on along the minus strand of CM061264.1, from coordinate 48,320,538 downwards.
AATAAATAAAATCTTCAACAGTTCAATTACAGCTTCAATTTCCTAAATCCATGTTACCGAACACTGGTTCTTTGTGCCTGAGGCAGTACAGGGGGAAACATTTCATTAAATAGCCAGACAGGTGTGTAGAAAAATACAGTGGATTGAAGGGGTGGCGGGTGCGGGGAGAGCCTCCAACCTCATGGGGTGCCTTGTAGAGATCCCTAAAACATTCAGACAGCTTCAAACACGTCACCCCGCTCAGCAATTCCACCTCCCAAAACTTGAACTTCAACTAAATGACACCTAACATTTTAACATCTTACCAATGACATTTTACCAAACAAGTTAGAACTTTTGGCTTAATAAATTAACTACCTGTGCCTTATTAAGAAAATCGTTAAGTTTGGGGTTTCAACCATGCTTCTTGATGCCTGCATAATATTCTATGGTGATATTTATAAGATACTTTCAGAACTGGGTCATTTCACATATCCAAACCCAACTCAGACATCAAGACCCACCTTAATTTTCCCATTTCCTACTCATAAGGGATATATTTTATTGCCAACTAATATGAACTATGCTAGGAACTTATAGATAGTATGTGTAACCTTCTTCCTCACAATAATACTACGATGCAGACATGAGTAACCCCACTTTATGAGGAATACTTGAGGACCAAAGAATCTAAATTACGCAGCTACTGAGTGACAGCACTGGGATTGGAACCTAACTTTAAGCCCAGGTACTTTCTATTCCTCCCTCATCTGTTCCAACCAACAGTTAATTCTCGTTGCTGCCTTTCTATAGCAATTCCTGTCTCTGCCACGTCCAAGTCTTCAACCGCATCTTCTTCATAGGTATATTATGCCCTGGCTTCAGTTTTCTGATGGAAGGAACACAGAGTTGATCTGTACCTTTTCTCTATCCCCTGTCAATCACTACTCTTTCGGGGAGGTCCAGACTTTAAAAAGCATGCCTGACTTGCTCAAGGTCACATCCAGTCAGCAGGTTCAAGCATAAATATGCCAAAAAGCACCAATTATCTTTCCAGTTTGGTCCCTCATAAAAAGGCACATACACACTTGTGCCTGCTCCCAGGAGTCAGTGCCACGATGCCATCCTCTTCCCCGGGAAGAAAGATGTGCTGTCTGCAGACCTGAGTAAGCCATGGATGATCTCACCATGAAAACATTAACTGACTGACGACCCAAAGCTATGGGTTTGGATTTTTTTTTTTTAATGTGTGAAAGGAAGATGTGAGTCAGTCCTAAGACACTCCAAAGGCTACAGAAACTTCCTGTGAGACTCTAGAGAGAGCCCAACTTCTGCCCCTGCCCTAAAGAAAGCCTGACAAGAATCCTCGGGGGAAATAGGTCTTGTCCCAGAGAGTCTTTGGAAGCTACTGGGAGTCTGATTTCTGGGGCTTTAACAATTTTGCCTTGTTAGTAACTTTCTAGCACCTCCCATCTAGATCCTGATTTTCTAAATAATATGACAGCGAAGAAGAAAAGAAATACAGGGAAGAATAATTTGAAATGCAGAGAAATTACACCACGGTCTCCATGCACCAGTTTCAAACCCTAGCTCTATGCAACTTACTAGCTAGAGAAGCTCAGGAATTAACCTCGCGAAGGCTCAGTTTGCTCCTCTATAAATTGGGACTGTTGAAAGGATAGATGAGATAAGGTTAATAAAGCATCGTTGCTGGCACATAGGAGAAAATAATAATTGGTTAGAACTTATATATTCACTGTTATCAATTTTTCAACGTTTGACATTTTTCATGATACAATGTTTGGAGGGAAACAAGTGCATCTCTATACTCATTCCAGCAAGGAACCAACACTGAAGGATCCCTGCTATTGAAAGACAGGGCTAATGTTATATGAAGTATCTAGACATCATCCTCCACGCTTCATTTTCAACAAATTTTCAAACTTCTCACACTTCCCTCCCAAAACTCAAACCCTTTCTTTTCTTTTCCCAGAACCTTACTAGGGTATAGACACAGCAATGGAAAGAGCAAGACCCTCTCAAAGAGAAAGAACTGGGTTGAAGCCCCAACTAAGATACTCGCCGTCTGCAGAGAACTGACTCCCTCTGTACCTCAGTCATCTCATCCTCAACGTGGCAATAATCATTCCCACCTCAAAGTTACTGTGAAGACTGGAAAGAGCCTATGTAAAGGCCTCCCCCACACCAGAGCCTCAATAAATGCTGCTTTATCATGTTTCAGTGATTACAGTGGGCTCTGTAGAGACCCTCCATGTTTTACCCGTGGGCCCTCTGGAGATAGGTGGCTTCCAGGAGCCATACTGCTTGGGGGCAGAGAGAGGGAGGGAGGGAGGTGAAGAGAGAGCAGGAGATGGAGGGAGGGAGAGAGAGAGAAAGGGAGAGGGAGAGAGAGGGAGGGAGAGAGAGAGAGAAGAAGAGAGAGAGAAAGGGAGAGAGAGAGAGAGGGAGGGAGAGGGGGAGAGAGGGAGGGAGAGGGGGAGAGAGAGAGAGAAAGAGAGAGAGAGTGAGAAAAAGAGAGAGAGAGGGAGGGGGGAGAGAGAGAGAGACAGAGAGAGACAGAGAGAGACAGAGACAGAGACAGAGACAGAGACAGAGACAGAGACAGGAAGAAGCAAGGCCCCAAAGAGGGCATTCCACAATCCAGGCCAGCCTCAGCCTCAACGACTCTCCCAGAGTCTCGAGAAAAATAACCCAAACAAATGAAATCGAGACAAGATAACAGAGTCCTGCCCTCCTTCTAACCCTTCTCCTGAGTGAGCCCGAGTCGCTGCACTTTGGTGTGGATCAGAAAGCTCAGCAGTGCTTCTCTGAGCCCGTGCAGCCCGAGCCCCATCCTACACAGGGATGGCCTCTTATTAAAGACAATCATGCTTTAATCTATATACCAGAACATGCTAATGATACTGTACTGGGTTTTGGTCCTTTGCCAAAGAGCAAACAGTGCCAACATTTGTAGACTTCCAACAGGAAATTAAATAACTGCCCTGCTGGAAATATGAACCAATTTACGGTGGTCAACCCTGAATCTTCCAAAACATTGGCATGTTTATGCGTATCAAGCACTAGGAACATTTGAGGAAGGGGATGGGGAGAAATTCAAGTTAAAACTCCACAAAGTCTTCAAGGGAGACTTTGAAAATGGTCCTTCCCCCCTCCGCCCGGGGTAGATCCTCCGAGCACAGAGACCACAGGGCGTTTCCAGCGTGCTGCCCCGGGAAATATTAACTGCCGAAACCTCAGGCAGGGCAGCATTACAGCCACAGACTCAAAAGCACAAGCAGGCAGGAAATGCAAAACTCCAGTTTCCTCCCAGAAGACACGTTCCACACTCTACCCACTGTGTTATGAAATACACATTTTGAAGCCATCCCGTTACATTAAAGCTTTCCTCTTTATACGTACAGAAGAGGAATGCTTGAGAAACTTTCTCTTTCGGGCCTTCTTGTTGTTAAGCTCAATGAGGTTCATCTTTTTCTCCACGTTGTATCCCCAGCGCCTAGCACAGTGTCTGGCATTCAATAACAGGCAGCTCCTGCCCCGGCCAGCTGGCTCAGGTGGTTGGAGCGCCATCCCGTACACCAAAAAGGTTGCAGGTTCAATCCCTGGTCAGGGCACGTATGGGAGGCAACCAACCAATGTTTCTCTCACGTCTCTCCCCCCTTCTCTCTCTCTCTCTCACTTCTCTCTCTCTCCTTTCCTCTTTCTAAAATCAATAAAAATATATCCTCAGGTGAGGATTCAAAAAATAAAAGGGAGTTCCTTCCACTGTCATAACCATCATTGGCTTCACAACTACCAGGAGTGCAGGACATCAGGTGACCCTTCCAGGATGCCAGCTGTACAAAATACACCCCCACCATCTGCAGACCTATAGTACAAAGCAGCAAGGAAGATACCATCTGTGGGCTGAGCATCTGCAATGTCCCAAGCAGAATACAAAGTGAATTTCTTACTGTACCACATGGGGTCCTCACAGTGAGCCCATAAGGTAGGTCTTCCTGACCTCATCTGGCAAATGAAGACATGGATCCTCAGGTTTAATGGAATAGAGGCAGCACCTGAGCCTTTGTTTGTCCTGCTTCTGCCCCAGTCCTGTGAGGTGCATACCATTAGCCCCATACAAAGAAACTAAGGTTAAAGAAACCCATGTTAGTGAAAATCCACTAAATCACTCTCCTCAAATCACACCTCCTGAATCCAGCGGAAGGCCCTTTTTCTTTCAAGGGACTAGATAACACATTTCTCTGGTGATGGAACTGGTTTAAATGGTTGCATGAGCTAATAGGTACAAGGACAGGACCATCTATGGACAGTCACTGGGCAGAGTATGAATGTCCAGTTGCTAAAATGGTTAACCAAGTTCTGCCTGTGTTCAGCTTCCAAGAGTGACTGCCGCTACAGGTTCCACACAATCCCCGGATCAGTAACCACTCTCCTTGGGTTCCAGCCACAGGTAGCATGGCATCCCGCCCAGCCTGGAACCCCTGGAGGCATCCAGTAGAGGGAGTGGACTGAGGCCGTGGTTCCCAGTCAGTAGGAAACAACAGAATCACCCAGGAAACTTCCAAATGGGCAGGTCATGCCTCCGTGTGGACTGTCTGTATCTGCAGGTCCTGGGCGGGACCCGTGCATGTGTCATTCATAGGGGCTCCCTAAATGTCTCTGTCCTCATCCCTGACTAAGAAACACTGGGATGAGGTCTCTCCAACTCGCCCACGGAGTCAGACGAGCTCCCACAGATCCATCATCACTGCAAGGAAAGTAACTGAAATCACCTTTCTGACTGGCAAAATAAGTTCGTAAAAGGAGCCACGCTTTGAAAGTTAAAAGCATTTCACCATGGAAGATGGTATTATTTTTATTATTAGTTTCATCTTCATACACAAAGTAGTATATTATTAGACCCACACATCCTCCCGGTCTCCTTTCATGAACACTCAAGAAGAAAAACAAAAAATAAAAGCCAGCCCTATTTCCACATCAAGTCAACATAGAAGGGTTAGGTATTTTTCCTTAATACAAAATTACAGGCCACTACCTAAGAAACAAAAAGACAACCAAACTTCAAAAACGACAGAATTGCTTATCCAAAAATGCATAATATTTGAAGAGTTAATGCTCTCAGATTAGGATAATTACTGGTATTCCCCTGGCTCTGCTTTTCTCCATATCCAAAAAGTCTTCATCACTCTGAGACTCTCATCAATGTCAATGGAAGAAATGAGCAAAACTGTTTTTCTCCCATAGAGTGACCTGGAGAAACTAGGGCCGCTGAGGGTCAGGTGGTCTCAGGCTGGCCAGAAGGCCAACCACGAATTATAGTGCATTTGCAAAAATCAACAAATAGAGGCCAATAATAATATTCCAGTGCCCTGGTGCTTTTTATTCCCAAAGAGATCAAAGCTGTAGGCGGAAACAAATTAAGTGAGAGGGAAAAGGCCAGTGGAGAAGGAAATTGGGCAGAGTAGATCCAAACTCCTGAGGGGACTAGACATTGCAATAAAATGCAGAAGTACTAAGAGTATGCAAAAAGACACTGGCTGCTACCCTGATCCCGTGTGTAGCAAATCATGAAAAAAAGTATGTGAAAAAGCTGGGGAACCTGTTTTTTAAGGAGTCACCCCAGGCTGAGGTTGCCTTGCATGACTTTGCCTGCTTGTCCTATTGACCAAAGGGCACAGAAGGTGCTGGTTGTCTGTCCAGAGCGCCAGGCCAACTTCTGCCATGGAAACAAAAGCAGATGGGCATGTCTGATCCTGGCCTGACTCAAGCAGGCCCCTGAGCAGCTGCCTGACTCCCAAAAGCTAAAATGTTCATTGCCATCCAAAACGGCATGAAAAATACAGGTCATTCGTACAACACAAAAAAGATAAACAACGAATTGGCAATTGAAGAGGCTGATGGAGAAAAATCATCATTCAGGGTCACATATATCATGAAAGCGTCATTAAAAAGTTAAGTAGATGCATTAAACAACCCCAGGACCTGGCAACTGAGTAGGAAAAAGAAAAGCAAGTTCAATGTCCTTTTGTGAATATATTTTCCAGAATAAAAAAATATATATGTTTTCTATCTGAAGCAACAAATATGTTTTTCTTTGTTTTTATTGAACTTTCACCTTCAATATAATTATGGGTTTAAATCATTCCCCTGATAGACAGAGAAATCCATCTTATCTTCACACTGTTTCTGACACGTCCTTCACTCAGTCCATAAAGCTTTGGGGGCCACAGACCACAGACCATCCCATGACTTTACTGGCACAGACGTGTACTAAGCAGTTGCTTGGTGCCAGGCACTGTGGTAGGTAGGCTCTGGAGGGGTACAAAGAGGCAAGGAGGGCACTGGTACTTATTCTGTAATAGGTTAAGAACACGCTCATGCACACACACCCAATTATACTGGAAGGCAGTGTCGTGAAGCACCAGAAGGCATCCATGCAATCAACACTGACTGAATGTCTGCTGTGTGCTGGGCGCAATGTTCTCAGCGAGGTCCTTTCAGCTGACAAGAGAGGTTCTGATACAAGGCAACTGTAAAATGCGTACTAACCACTACATACAACAGGGCTGCACATGTGAAATCCCCCAACTCCCTAAAATTTACTACAATTTGTCTTTCCAAGGGAACAACATGGTCTGTGATTTAGCTTTTCCATAAAACATGACTGAATTGAATTGTAAGGAGAGTTTTCTAAAGTGTGCTTTGAATGATGAGTAACCTCATGGCTTTCTAAACTATTTAAATGATTAAACAATCTGAAAGCCCACCTTTTCCTTTTTCCTTTTATTGTTCCATATCTTGAGACCCTCAAGACCAATATCTACCTCTCTTACTTGCAAAGGCGGAGAGGAGCTCTCAGAGGCAGCGGGGCATGATGGGAAGGCTTTAGAACCTGACACATTGGAGCTGGACTCCCAGCTGGCTCCCCTGCCAGCTGTATGACCTTGGCAAGTGACTTAGCCTCTCTGGGCCCAGTTCCTTCATCTATAAATGGGGGTCAATAATTTCTCCCTCACAGTGAGTGGTCACGGGGATTAAATGAGGTAATAAAAATGAAGTTCTTAATAGAGTGCTTGACACATATAAAGCTTAATAGATGGTAGTTATATTTTAATAGCATTTAAACACTCAAAATTACATTATGGGAAATAATCCTAAGTACTGCCTATTTTATAAGTACTACTGTCCTTATTTTATTTAAAGGGAAATTGCGACCCAAAATGTGTCACAAAAAGTTGATTGTCAAGTTATGTACTTATTTAATAAATTCAGATTTTTCTATTCATCCATCCATCCATCCATCCATTCATTTAACTAAAACTTATTGAGCACCTGCCACGTCCCCAGCCCTCCTAAAGCTTATGATCTAGAATAGGAATTAGCAAAATGCTTCAATAAAGGGCCAGATAGAAAATATTAACCTTTGCAGGCCACAGAGTCTTTGATGCAACTACTCACCTCTGGCATTGTAGCACAGAAGCTCCCCTAAAAAAGGTGTAAATGAACATGTATGGGTGTAAGTTTCCAATAAAACTTTATTTATAAAAAAAGCCACAGGCCAGATTCAGCCCAGAGGCCTTAGTCTGCAGGTTCCTAATTTACAGAGTCTGGTTTTATCTCCCAAAAGCCTTCTTTATCTATTGGAATTGATTCGAAGGAACCTGAGGAGACAGAGCCACACCAACTGCCTGAGTCACCCAGTCCCTTCTAGATCATGTGTCACTCAGTGCGTACAAAGGGAGAACCCAAAACAGGCCTGAAGGCAGGCAGAACCTTAGCGTGTCAGAGTCAAGAAAAGCCTTGGTCTCCAATGCCCTCACATCACAGATGCACAGACTGAGGCCCAGAGAAAACAAGTGCCCTAATCATGCCACGAACAGCTAGAGTAAGAACTAAGCCCCCAGTCCTAAAACTCGGGGTCCTTCCTGCTACACCTCAGTGTCCCTTTCCAGAAGGAAAGAAGAAACACAGAAGGAGGGGCTCCCCTGTAAAGTCTACCAAGAGCAGCTGCTCACAGAAGCCTGCAGGATTTGGGTAATGAAGGACAGGCCACAAAGCTCTCCTTAGCCAAATGGCATTTTATGACAACTCATTCTCTGAGCAGATATAAAATCTTTATTTAAAAAGCAAGCTAGCCCTGGCCGGTGTTGGCCCATGCACACTGAGGGGTTACAGGTTCAATTCCTGGTCAAGGGCAAGTATCTGGGTTACAGGTTCAATTTCCAGCCCTGGTCGGGGAAGGTTCAGGAGGCAACCAATCCATGTGTCTCTCTCACATCAATGCTTCTCTCGCTCACTCGCTCCCCCTCCCTCCCTCCCTCCCTCCCTCCCACTCTCTCTAAAAATCAATGGAAAAAATATACTCAGATGGGGATTAACAACAACAAAAACTAACCTAAACACCTGGACCAATTTCTCACGATTAATTGCCTACCTGACAGTTTTAGGAGCACTGATCATGAACTTCTGTCCCTTCAGGGGGTCTCTGGCCACAGGCAGCTGGGCTCCTGGCCACTCCTGATGCAGGTTTTTCAGGCATGCCCTGACTGTGTGACAGGAGGCTCCTTTCTTTTCATGCCCAGCCCACTTTAAAGGAAAAGGTGCTCAGAGCACACAATTATAATCAGATGAGCATGAACTTATCTTCTTGGCAGTCTCCCTAAACTACATTCACCCAGTTACAGCAAATTATACATTAACCTCAATCCCACGGTTTTTTACAGTCGGTTGGTTCTGTAGCCTGTCAACACTTCCTGTCTCCCTTAGGGTCAGTTTTCAGACACAATTCAGGTTTCTGACACCCTCCTTGGAACCAAGAAGAGACCAGACACTACATGTGAGCCCCCCAGGTCCGGTCCACACTCAGAAATTCTGGGGTGGTTTCTTTTTTTGGACAAATATACTATATTTCTCTAACTGTCATTTACAGTTATTTTCCTACAGAGAAGTTATTTACTTCCTAAATGATTAAGTTTAGATTCCCTAGGCTAGGCTATCAAGCCATTTGTAGTCTGGCATTATTTCCCAAAATACCCTCCATGGGCCCCCCAAACCCTTGCTCCAGCTAAATGAACTACCAGCCATTCTCCCAGGGGTACCATCTGTTTCACACCTCTATGCTTTTTCATATGCTGATCCCTCCACCTGGTCTACCCCTTTTTCCTCTGTTTCCTGGCAATCACCTTCAAGACCCTTCAGCATCCTGCTCAAGTTCCATGTTTTCTGTGGTGCCTTCTCTGATGTCCGCAGGACAATTAATCAGTTCTTCTCCAAGACCGCAACTCTTTACACCATGTATCTCATCACATGACATTACTGAGATTATATGTGTGTCCCCATCCCATCTCTGAGTTCTTCAAAGGCTGGAACTGTGTCTTTCTCTCTGCAGAACTCAGCACTGCGGACACCCGGTAAAGTAGAGAAAGAAAGCGTGCCTTCTATCTCTCTGTGATTTCTTACTGCACATAAGAGATTCAGGGCTAGACAGCTGGGAAGGCATCAACAAAAAGGAGAAAAGAGAATGCATTAGAATGTTCCCCAAACATCTCAACTCCTCTGGCCACTGCCCAAGAAACAACATTCTTCCCCCAACATCAACCCACAGGCTTTGTGACCAAATCCATTCACCTGCTGATAATTTCCCAACACGCCTATAAAAGGAACACAGGCACTAAATTCTCAAAATGGCTTTCTCTTTGCTTAATTGAATACATTTTTCCTGAATACATTTTGAATGATTTTCCTCCCCCTACACAAACACCTGGCCTTTAAAAAAATCAATTGAACCCGGGCAAGCTGCCTGCATCCAGCCTGCTTGTAGCTTTGGAATCCAAGAGTTGGTGAGTGAAACTGCTGGTGGGTTTTCTTTGTTTTATGAATGTCCCCTGGTAAGATGAGTTCACCGGAATTGGACTCTGTGTATCTTCTTCATCAGCATCTCAGAGCACCTTCTTTGATCTTCTTGTGGTCCTTGCTTTAAGAGAAGCCAAAATCTAAAAAGTTCAATGTCGGATGTATTCTGGGGCTTTGGGAAGGTATAGCAGATGATTTTAGTTTACCAAGATTTTCTGACAGTTATTTTCTGGATTCCATACTCACTGCCTAAGTGAGGTATACTCATGAGCAACGTTCTCTAATCAAAAGAAGAAAAACTCATTTGGTGACAGTTGGCCTCCCATGGTCTCCCCAGCTTGGGCATCATACTGGAAGTGGACTTGGGTTTTCTTCGGCCCCTGGCTAGACACAGAAGAGGACAGTGCCTCAATTCTAAACTTCTCTGAAACTTCCTATTCCCCACAGAGTAACAAGTGCAATTCCCATGTGACACACAGGATGCTAATTCCTACACAATTTGGAAACAGACCAGGTATTTCAGATTCACTGTTTTCTAGTCTCTTTTCCACTGAAATAGAGCGATTTCACTGTCAGGCACCTCCTGCTGCTCTTCCTGGAAGCCTTTCTGTCTTATTTTCCCCTTGGCTTCTAATACTTGTCATAGACAATCTACACTGTAGAGTACTCATTGGTTTGCTTCTCCATTTCCCTCTTTCAGAGAAAGTAGAAGGGAGGGAAGAAGGGAGAGAGAGAGAGAGACAGAGAGAGAGAGAGAGAGAGAGAGAGAGAGGGAGGGAGAGAGAAACATTGACGCAAGAGAGACACATCAATTGGTTGCCTCCTGCACAACCCTGACTGGGGCCTCTGGGGACTGAACCTGCAATCCAGGTATGTGCCCTGGACCGGGAATTGAACCTGCAACCCTTCAGTCCGCAGGCTGATGCTCTGACCACTTAGCCAAACCAGCCAGGGCAAGATAATTTATTTCTGAATCCCCAGTACCTAGTGAGGCTGGTACACAGAAGTAATTAATAAGTATCTGCTGAATGTTCCTGACCACACTGACATTACCTTTTCCAGCTCACCTGCAGACTCTGGGATCGCCACACCTCACCTGGGACTAGCTATGGCCCCAAAGAAAGAATTGAAGACACTGGATACAACAGGTGGCCTCGGCATCAATATCCCTTTGTAGTCCGTTCCAGGTGGCCATGAATCAAGTTGTATGACAAGATGACTACATTGAGCTCCAGGGTCCCTACTGATAATTATCTGTATTCCTTTGAAGACATCTTATCTTCCCAGGATCTGGTTCATCTGGGTTAAGAACTATATCTCTTCTTGGCAATACTCAAGTGGGTGGCTTATATTCTTTTAATTTAAAAAAAATTGAAAGCCCTGTAATTCTAAACAATATAAGTCAAAGGTAATTTTCCCTTATGTGACTGATAGGCACTATAGATTGGTTCATTCATTCCTACCACCTTTTCCACCTTTTTTCAACTAGAGACTAGAAAATGAAATTCAAACTCGCAGCCTCTTCTGCAGCTGGAGAGACTCATCTGACACAGCTCTGGCCAATGAACTGTACGTAAAAGTCACCTGAGAGACTGCTGCTAACACTGTAAGATGATAAGGTAAGGCACACATTCAATCAGCAGACCTTTACTAAACACTAATCACTGAATTAATGAGAATGTACATTAGGATGCTGCAACAAAAAACCCAAAGTTACAAAAGCTTAAACAAGATAGAAGTTTATTTGTCTCTCATGTATACATTCTTTTCCAGATCAAAAGTCCAGATAGTCAGTCGAGCGCTAGGGTGACAGCTCAGTGGTGAGATGATCCAGGACCCTTCATCTCAGTGCTCTGCCATTCTGAAAGTGCTACCCTTATCCGTCTAGTTGGAGATGGCCCACATGCAATCCAGCCCAAGGAGACAAAAGAGAAAGAAACGGCCCAGTCCTTTCCTTCTAAGAGCACAACTTGAAATTGAACGTACGTATTACCTCAGTTCACATCCCTTTGGCCTGGTCACATGACCATATTCAGCTGCAAGGAAGGCTGGGATATGTGCCCAGTGAAAGCTCCTATTGCTATAGAAGAAGGAGGAAGAATAGGAGGAGGAGGAGGAGAACAATAACAACAAACACTGGGAGGAACAAGCAGCACCCTGTGCCACACTTCTATATGCCAGGCACTGTGCTGGGTACTGGGGATAGAAAGAAAGAAATTCTCGTCCTTCCTTCAAAGAGCTCAGAGTTACTACTACAAACTCAAAAGTGTCCATGTGCCCTGGCTGGTTTGGCTCAGCAGTTAGAGCATCAGCCTGCACAAGGGTCTCAGGTTTGATTCCCGGTCAAGGGCACGTACCTGGGTTGCAGGTTCGACCCCCCACCCCGGTCAGGGTCGCGCAGGAGGCAACCAATGGATGTGTCTCTTTTACATCAATGCTTCTCTCTCTCTTCCGCCCTCCCTTCCATTCTACCTAAAAATCAATGGAAAAATATCCTTGGGTGAGGATTAACAAACCAAAAAAAAGAACCAAATAAAAATGTTTTTAAGAACATGTCCATGCACCTTTGTATCACCAGAGACCAGATCACAGCCCTGCATTCTACTGATGTTTAGCAAAAAATATTTGTTGATGCCAATCAGTAGGAATAGTAAATATTTCCTCCAGGACCAATATGTGACCAGCACTGAAATGGGACATGGGCAGCAACTGTGGTTACGGCACCATCCGCCCTCAGGAGGGCCCAGACTAGTGTAGGAGACAAGAGGGAATATATGCGTGGAAATATGATGCAGTAAGACATTGCAAAGCCCACTGCCAAGTGAGGAAAGGCTCTTCGAAGCCTGGAACAGCCAGAAAAGGCTCTGGATGAGGAAGGATGGCATCAGTTGATGCTTGCCAGCAGAACAAGTCTCAGATGAGATGTTGGGATAGGTGAAGGCAGGGTAACTAGATGAGCAATGCTGACGTCACCTCAGCACGTCAGAGAGCCCTGCTAAGCCCAGCTGGGTGGAGGTACTGCCCTCTCCTTTCATCAGGCAGAAACTGTCCTAGATAATCCCAGCATACAGCTGCTGCTCTCCCCAGAAAGACAGATATGGAATCTCTATATTCCAAACACAAGCCACCCAAACCCCCCTCATTATTGATATCATGGTCTCAGTTAAAACAGCATTTCCCTAAAGCAATTTTCCCATGGGTGGCAGGAGGGCAGAGATTAGCTGCAGTGGTTGCCATGGAAAGCTTCAGAAGAGCATCTGCCTTGGATGGTTTACACTTTCACCTCCCTCAAGGTTATTTCTTAAGGTCAGATGCACTCAAAAGTCTCTCCCAGTTGAAAGAATCTGAGAATCTAAATTAGAATCCTGAGATCTGAAACCTCCTAGGATAAAAGTGAGGAACACCTTGATCAAATGAAGAAGAAATCATTTGTGCAAAGGACACAGTACAGTACCTGACAAATAATAGTCCCTCAGAAAAGACTTGCTATTGTCATTTTTAGATTATTTATGTAACTATTACTCTGCCATTTTTATCTATATTCATAGCCCACCTCGACCCAGAGAGAATTTAAGGTGGCTTATGATACAATGAGCAATGTAACAAATATTTTTAAGTCAGAGCCAGTAAATCTACCAGTAAAACAAGGAAGAGCACTGGAAAAACATCCTACAAAAGATAGGAAGGGCACAATATTGTAAAATGGAAGCTAACCCTGAGTTACAAATTTTCTCTGAGTTTCCTTGAAGCCAAAGCAAAAAAAAGAAAAACTATTTATGAAACGTACACCGTATGAAAGGCACAAAGAAGCTAACAACAAAATCCCCAAGAACTCAGCTCCAAGTTTTGCTGAACCATATACTAGTTTCAGTGAACTTAACCCGAGTACTTAAAAAGTTCAGAGAAAGTCAGGGGCGGGAGGGAGGTCCATAGATAATAAACTGAGAAATTATTAAACAAAGCCAAACAGATTTCTTTGATGCAGGGCTTTGCAGAAAGCTTAATATGCTCATTGCAAATCTCCCAAGGGCAGTACAATGTGCCTTACATAGTCAAGGAGCGCTTGTTTTAATGGAGTGTCTTACACTTTGGGAAATGCCCCTACAAATGAGTACATAATCACTACTATAATTTTATTATCACTGTAAGACAAGTCAGAGTACTACTCTTTACCAAGAGGTCATCTTTTTTGCTTTTCTTTAAAGAAACAAGAACAAGGTTCTGCATCTTCCCATCTTTCCTTTGTTAATTTGGGTTGCTGGTGCCATGCTAGGTAATGCATTATTGGTGATCGTAAAAGACTACACTTGTAGGGCATTTTAAGACTTGGCAATGGACTTTCCCCCTTCCTCTTTCTGTTTTCTACACATTTCTGGAGGTAGGAAGGATCTATATTCCATTTTAAAAGAATGAAAAAAAAAAACAAAGGCCACAGAAACTGAGCTTCAAGGTCCCACTCAGTCAATGACCAAGCTGGTCCCGGAGCACAGGCTTCCCAGCTCTGGACAACATTGGTGACAGAGCCTGTCCCTCACCCTCCTGGGTCCTTCCCCTTGATTATCAGGCTCCGCTTTTATCTCATTGTGTGTCTGCAGGTGGGTGGCAATGCTGCTGGCTCCTTTCTGGCTCAGTTGGGCCCTTTTCTTTCATCCATTAATTAAATCATGCACTTTTCTTATAGGGGAGCAGATCTTCAAAAGAGGAAAAGGAACACTCCCTTTCAGAGCATTCAGAGATTAAAGTTCATCTGGCTATGGAATGCTCACCAGGGACTAAAGGCATTACTGAGAAATAAGTGCTGAAAGCCAGTGACACATCAATATGGAAACGTGAAGAGCCAGCTCAGCTGAGACTGACAAGACCTCAGGCTGCCAAGGTGGGCCCCCAGCAGCAGAATGGCACCTCAGAGACCCGGTCAGGGTGCCCTAGGATTAGCACGCAGTGGTAGCATTGTCCACTGCAGTGACCTCAAGGGACAGCTGGAACAAGAGCACCCTTGGGAGTGGTCACAGGGGTGCCTCCTTACGTGGGGAGAGTGTGCAGATAGGTCATGACCATCCCCCTGCACTGAGGTGAGCCCAGCCTCAAGCATAGCAAAGGCAGTCCTGAACAAAGGTCTACGCACTTCACCTTCATTACTCAGCTTCACTAGGGTTCTCCACTAGGAGCTGTAGGCAGGAGGCTTTCCAAATGATGGAACAGCCATTCAAGCACCGACAAAAATGTTTTAAATAATCATAGACAGAGAGATCTCATATACCCTTCCCCCAGTTTCCCCAGTGATGACATATTACATAACAATAATACGACAGAAAAACCAGGGCATTGACTTGGTACACCCATCCACAAGCCTTACTCAGATTTTACCAATTCTGCATGTATTCATTTGTGTGTGAGCATATACAGACCATACAACTTTATCACAAGTAGATTCTTGTAACCACCATCGCAATCAAGATACAGAACTGTTCTATCACAAGGTCCCCCGGGCCACCATTTTATAGTCACAGTACCTCCCGGAACCCCCCACCCCACCTAGGCCCTAACACCTGGTAACCATGAATCCGCTCTCCATTTCTAAAATTTTGTTATTTTGAAAATGTTCTATAAATGTATTTTTTGAGATTAGTTTTTGTTCATTCAGCATAATTCCCTTGAGATCCGTCCAAGATGTTGTATGTAACAGTCATTCATTTCTTCTTTCTGCTGAGTAGTGTGTCATGATATGAACGTCCCACAGTTTAACCATTCACCCATGGAAGGACATTTGGGTTGTTTCCAATTCTTGGCTCTTACAGATAAAGCTGTCATGAACAATCACATACAGACATTTGGGTGGACCTACGTCTCCATATCTCTGGGACAAACGTACAGGAGTAGAGTTGCTGAGTCGGATGTTGAACCTTTTTTTCAAAATATTTTTATGGAGTTTTCTAAAAATATATAATTCACACACTACTCTTCCCTCCTAATTACAGTGCAATGTAAATCATTTAATCTTAGTTCTATAGATTTCAATGGCTCATAATAATGGCCCCAAATAATTAAAAATAAGATGAAATGATTTACGTTGCACTATAGAACTATTTGTCTCTAAAGACCTCAAAATAGTCAAGGTTTTGATCTCAAAGTGCTCCCATTCCTGCATTTGTTACAATTACCTTCCTGAAAGTTTAGAGATGTGCTGCTCATATATGTGGCTACTGAGCACCTGAGGTGTGGCTAGTCCAAACTGAGCTGTCCTGTAAATGTAAATACACATTAATAAAAATGTTTCAAAGGCTTATTACAAAAAGAATGCAAAATATCTCATTAATAATCTTTACATTGAGTACATGCTAAATGATATTTTGGACATATTGAGTTAAGCCAATATACTATAAAATTAAGCTGTTGTAGTTTTTCACTACTTTTTAAAAATATTTTTACTGATTTTCTTCAGAGAGAGAGAAAGGGACAGGATGAGAGAGAGAAATATCGATGTGAGAGCGGAACATCAATCAGCTGCCTCCTGCACGCCCCCTCCTGGGGAAGGAGCCCGCAACCGAGGCATGTGCCCTGACTGAGAATCTAACTGACAACCTTTTGGTGCAAAGGACGACACTCAACCAATTGAGCCACACCAGCCAGGGCTTTTTTCACTTTTTTAATGTGGCTATAGAAATTTAAAACTATATGTGTGGCTCAATTTACAATTTTATTGGATAGCACTGGTCCAGAAGGGTTTTATTTGTCTGTTTATTTGCTTGTATCTAGGTTGCTAGAGGTGATTATTGTCTAACATTGCATATGTGGTATATTATTATTACTTATACGCCCTATAGCATAATGCTGTAAGAAAATGATAATTATCTAAATAAAGCCCAAGTCTCATCACTGCTTTCAAAACCTCACAAAAAGAGGCAACAGACAAGAATAGACAGAGATCTGGCACACAACTCCAAAAACTCAGAATTCTATTCCCAACTCATCCTCAATGAAATGATTTACACTCACACAATTCAACTTCTACGAATCTCCATTTTCTCAACTCTAATTCTTGCCTTAACTATCTCACAAGAGTGTGGTGACAGCTAAATGGGATAATCCAGTTGAAACTGCTTCAGTTACTGTGAAGTAGTACAGACATAGTAGAAATGTAGACGGTTTTCACCAGCCTCCGCACAGCTGACTCGCCGGCTTGGTCGGCGCTCTCCATTCCCTCCGGAAAGCACCTGCCTGTGTCCATGGACGCTTCTGCACAACCCACACGCTTCTGTTCCCACCTCTTGAGTTTTATTCTAACCAGAATCAACAGAGTTTGGCCCCAATGCTCATTCATATTTTTTTATGACTTTAACTATACAGAATGTAAACTGATAAAACAAGAATATGAAAAGAGAGTCATGACTTTTATGAAACCTAAATCAAATTTTTTGGAAAGGTGAAATAAAAATAACCCCCCTCCTCAAAAAATAAAATTTGCCACTGTATTAACTGTGAAATAAAGATAAAAAGTTGGACAGGTGGAAATATCTAAAAGAACTGTCCTTTTGAATTGCTTTGTATGTGTCTTTAAATGCCTAATCCACTTTAGAGAAACCCAAACTGGACATCACAGAAGATGTATTATTAGTAAGGTGTGGACGTGAAAGACAAGGACCTCCAAACATCAGGCCCAGGCTCAGAGGAAAAGCCTTGGCCCTAAATAATGAGATTGAATGAATGGACATCTAGGCATTTAAAGTCAAATAAAATATTTGATTTTTCTTCTTCACTCTTTCTTCGCTCCCTGCTTTAACTGACCTTTTTCATTACCTGTCTACTGCCAGATACGAAGGCTTCTGCCCTTCATCATTATCAGTGAAGGGGGAAGAGAAACCTCAAAAGGAAAACACAAGTGTTTCCATCATATTTAAAAAATAGATAATGGCCATAAATAGAGCTATATAACACTTATGTCCACATTAAGAGCAGAAAATAAAAAAAATTTTTTTTAAGGTAAAAAGGAAGAGGGTTCAGAAGCTATTGATTCTTCATACAAAAGGCATAAAGTTAATGCAAAATTACAACATGTTAGTAATGACAGCACCGTAATTCTCCCATCATAATGCATAGTTCCACTGTCTGCACTAAGGCTCAGATAAATTAGTAATAGCAACAAGTAATATTTATTTATCAAGTTACTACTATATGTTAAGAGAGTTATATTTCATTTAATACACTCATACACACACACAAGCATCAAAACACACAACATATACAGTTTATAGATGAAAAATCTAAGATTAAAAAGTGTCAAGCAATACCCCCATGGTGGCAGTTCAGGGATCAAGGCTCGTGCTACACCCTAGAATAACAAAAATCCAGACTATCAAACTTCAAGGATGAGAAAGACTCTCTCATCAGAGCAGTGCTTCTCAAATGTTAATGTGCATGTGAACCCCCTGGGAATCCTGGTAAATGCAGGGTCTGATTCAATGACTCCAGAGGGCATCTGAGATTCTGCATTTCTAACCAACTCTCAGGTGATGCTGATGCTGCTGACCCGCAGACCACATTTTGAGTAGCAAGGTCCTGTCCTAGAGCACATCCACTCATGATCCTTCTCTAAGGGCTCAGTTTCCTCTGGGTGGCAGAGGTCATTCAGAACACCATTGCCCTCTCCGCCTCCCTAATTCCTGGTCTTCACCAGCTTTTTACACCCATCTGTATGGGTAAAAGGCATCCCATTTCATAAGGGCCAGGTGCACCAAGATCAAGAAAAAGACCCACACCTTTTGAGGCTTTTCACCTCAAATTCAGAACCTACTCCTGAAAATATGCCATTATATTAAGTTCACAAACAAGTGGTAATTTTATTTTGTTTCTTTAATCCTCACCCCAGGGCATGTTTTTATTGATTTGAGAGAGAGAGGAAGGGAGAATGAGAGAGAGATGGAAAGAAACATCAATTGGCAGCCTCCTATACACACCCCAACTAGGGATTAAACCAGAAACCTGACCTGGAATCATGCCTTCAACCCTTGGGTGCATGGGACGACGCTCAACCAACTGAGCCACACTGGCCAGGGCAACAAGTGATGATTTTATAGGTCACAGAGCAAAATATCTCCCAGGAGTGAACACTTTTCATATTTGCAATATCCATGAAGAGAAACATTGAAGCAAAGATGGACCCAGAGTGACCCCAGGACCCAGTCCTCCTCATGTCAAACCTCCTTATCTGTCTGCACAGCATCCCCGTCTTTAAGCCTGGCTGCCTGCCCATCTCCTGGGCTGAGGAAAGAAAAATATTCATGATCCTGCCTTCATTACAAGGGGAAATGTGAGCTTCTGCTTTTAATTAAGCATTTTATACTGATTTTCTTCTTTGACCATAAAAGACATCCAACTGCATATTTCCTAAATGATCCATACAGATCTAATAAACAATGTTTTTCCAGTAGAAAGGCAGCTCCCACTGTCTCCCTTGTCTGCCATAAAAATTTGAGTTTTCCAATACTCATTGATTTGACAAACATTTAATGAATGCCTTTTTCATTTGTGCCAGGTTCAATATGCTGGGTACTGAAGATATGAAGGAGAATGAAACACCATTGCTGCCCACCCAGAGCTGACAGTTCAGAAAGAGAGACAAACATGTAGACAACAACCCTAATGGAGAGTGACAGTGGTTTTTGAGAGAGAGAGATGAGAGGCATGAACAGCACCGAAGTGCTCCATCGCCCCACTGCAATTTGAATGAGCTAAGGGGTAAAAACAGATGCAAAACAAGGAAAGTCGCACTGAAATATATGTGGTTAGCAATCAGTCACCACACAGACACTGTATGCCAGTGTCCCTGGCATTCAAGGGATGACATAGAATTCCACTGCCAAGGGATTATCAATGCCCTTGGGGGACAAGATACAGAAAGAGTAAAGACAACCCCAACTAGCATTCTAAACGTTTTTAAATACTAGTGGGAGAAGTTATGCAACGTAGACGATGGCCATATCAAGCCTTGACCCTCCATGGCCATGGACAATGGGTAGCCATTGAGGATTTTTTTTGAGGAGAGGAAATGACACGATGAAAGTTGTTTATATGTCTCTCTCTCTCTCTCTCTCCATATATATATATATATATATATATATATATATATATATATCATAATTTTATAATAAGAAAAACTATTCTTTACTGACCACCTATTATGTGCCAGTCACTATTATACTCAGGACTTTACATGTATTATCTCGAATTTTCCTAACAGTCATTCAGGATAACATGATCATCCCCTTTCTAGAGATGAGGCAACTGAGACTCAGAAACATTAAGTGGGTCTAAGATCATGTGGCCAATAAGTGATGGATCTGGGGAAGTATATCCAGCTAGCTAGATTAACATAAGGACCTACTATGTGCTGGGTACTATGTGCATTTGGGGCTAGGGATGCAAAGAAGACACGCAGAGAGGTTAGTGACTTGTCTACAGTCACAAGGCAAAGTGATGGGGCAGTGAGAGATCCGCCTCCCGGCTATGGCAGCTCCTGTCTATGGCAGCTGATCCCAGGCGCAGGACTCAAGCCCACACACAATGCTGGGAAACACCACAAGGGGTCAGGCCTGAAGCCTCCTCCTCCTCCCCAAAAAGGTGACAGACAGTGCCCAGTTACTTGCTCCTCAGGGGCTCTGGGTCCTGAATCTGAATCACTCTAACCAAAACCAGCTACATCATTTGCAGGGCCCAGTGCAAAATAAAAATGCAGGTCCCCTGGTTTGAAATAATATTAAGAATTCCAGGACAGTAATAGCAGAGCATTAAACCCACTGCGGAGCCTGAGGGTGGGGCCCTGCACAGGTTGTACACCAGGAAGCGCCGACTCTAACCCGGCTCCTACTTCCCTGGAGTAGTAACAATTGTACGGGGCAGAGAAAGGGCCTGACTGCTTCCTGGAAATCGATTCTTATTTTCTGAGGATCGAGGAGACAGCGTCTCAGTTCAATTCGTGTACGTAAACTGTGGGCTCATAGATGGATGAAGCCGCCCCAATAGTCAACATTAACTTTCTCCCTTTACATCATATGGCTTCTGACGATTACGTGGTACTGTATTCGTGAAAAGGGATTGTTGTGGTCTGCCATCTCAAAGGTTACCTTTCAGATAGAGAATGTGGGGCTAAAAAAAAATATTAATACTTTCCTTCCCGCCTTGTAAGGCATAGTATCTGGTATCTAGAAAGTTCTCAGTATTTGTTAGTCATTGTCATCAATAGCATTATTAATTTTTATTCCCCTATTCCAATGGTTCCCAATTATTTCAAGTAAACAATTTAATGCAAACAATGATATAGACTAGATTTGACATTTTGTATCAATTAATTAGAAAAACTGAGAATGGCCCTGGCCAGTTTGGCTCAGCGGTTAGAGCGTCGGCCTGCGGTCCAGAGAGACCGGGTTCGGTTCCCGCTAAGGGCATGTACTTCGATTGCAGTTTGTCCCCAGCCCCGGTTGGTCGTGTGTGTGGCAGCCACTCGATGTGTCACTTTCACATCGATGTTTCTCTCTCTCTCTCTTCCTCTCTCTCCCTCCCACTCTATCTGAACAAAAAATGAAAAAATGTCCTCGGTGAGGATAAAAAAAAAAAAAAAGAAAGAAAAACTGAGAATGGCAAAGAAGTCACTATGAATTTTCATTTAGTTCATAAATGCTAAAAAAAAATATATGAAACATCATTTTACAATCACTGATGATGCTTGATCCTCAGAATCCTTGCGATGACTCTGAGAACTTGGGCTGAGACCCACCGCTCTGCCACCTGCCAGCTCCGAAGGTCCCAGCTAATCGCCATCCCCACCTTCAATCTCCTGGACTTCCCAACTCCTCCGCTCTCTTACAGCTGCCCTTACCACACTGCAAAAGACCTAAAACACACGGCAAAAAGGAGAAATATGTATACATAGCATTTGGAACTGAATGTATAACTATTTGTGCATGTTGATGTCTTTAAATCTTTTTTCTCACACAGTACAGAGTTTTGAAGGGTAAGACTGGCCCTGTCTTGAATAAATTCTTCATAACTGCATTTTATTATATAGTAAGAAAAAATACAAACTACTAGGATATTAGAACAGGAGTCATTCTTTAAAGCAATGTTTATTCAACTTTAATCTGCATACAAATCACCTGGGGATCTTGTTAAAATGCAGATTCTGGTCCCATAGGTCTGGAGAGGAGCCTGAGACTCTGCATTTCTAACAAGCTACCAAGTGATGTTGATGCTGCTGGTCCACAGAGCTGAGTCCAGCCCTGTTGCTGCACAGAAGGCAAACGCGTTGTCTGGGGCCACACAGCTAGTTACAGGCAGGGCTAGGAGGTAAATTTAAGTTTGTTGAGAGCTCTTTCTGCTATACCATCCTTTCTCCTGGGGGGTGGGGGGTGCAGAGGAGGCGTTTCTAAAAAAAAATAAAAAAAATCTCATTTTCTTTTCCCAAAGACAACACACACACACACACACACACACACACACACACACACACACAAATAGATACACAAATACCAGGGCTAAATCATAGTCTTTCTCCCAGTTTCCAGAACAGAGTCTTGCAAACAAAATATACCCAAAATAATATGCCAATGGAGTAATCTGATGTGAGGGAGGGGAGTATTCTAATTAAAGTAATGCCTTTACCTTTTGCCCACCATTTTCATCTCTTTGAAGACGACCTCCTGATCAGCCACCCCATGTCTCCAAAACTTCCCCTAGAGGTATTTTTCTAAATTAAAAATTAATTTATTGGGAGAGAATTCAAAACAAGCTATTATTCTAAATCAATATTTAGGGAGGAGATAAGGAGTTTCTAGCCCAGGATCAACAGGAGAGTGTATTCCTGAAGGTCCATTGCACGAGACCATTTAAGGCATGCGAAGTGTTTGAAGAGTTGCACTTAGTCTAAGTGTTCAAACAGGGTAACTTCAAAGCCTCCCCCAGCTGCCCACCCTTCAGATCACTCCCAAAGGCTCTGTGGCTTTGAACTGTATTTTAACAATCTTAAGAGTTCGAGAAGGCTTGCTCCACATCATTACTGAGCTCAGCCCCAAGTGCATAGTAGGTCCGCAATATGTTCCTGACCACGCGTCACATCCACCATCTAGAGTCCAACGTTTATCAGGTTTTCAATGGAACTTTCTTTAAAAGGGCAGACAACATAACCACAAAGGGAATAAAAACTGGCAGCATTTCAGCTGTTTCCCATTCTTGTTCTATCCTACCACTTTGTTAAAATTAACAAGTTTAGTGCAAATACTTTGGGTTTGAATCTTGCCACACATAGGAAACCAAGAGGACAGAAAGGTAACACTTAAAGGCAAAACTAATTTTTTCCCTTGCAAGAGGAAACACCAGCAAAGCTCCAAAGCCACAAGAGCCCTCTCAGTGGGGTTTCTGATGGTTTCTAACCAGAGGAATGTAATCCATCAGCCCCCTGGAGCACCGGCCTGGCTGCCAACCCTCCCAAAGGAACCTTCCTGAACCTGCCCATTCAACCACAAACGCCCCTTCCTCAGCAAGCAGGACCCGGCTCCCTTCACTGCACACCACTCGAGGTCACTCCACGTGTGCTGATGGTTCCGCACACACAGGCAGCCTCGGACAGCCGCATCTGGGGGCCACCACTCACCCTTTCTCTCAAGACACATATCAAAATGGATTCTAATTCCTCTGGTTTATGTCTCTCCCCATTCCCACGGACCACCCCCGCCTCAAAAGTTCCACTAGTGCAGGAGCCCCTAAAAAACAGGGATTATGTTCTGGTCCCCATGTGTCCTGGAGCCCAGCACAGTTCCTGGCATGTCGTCAGGATTTACAAAATGCTAGCTATGTTTATTACATCATATCGATATGTTCCCTCCACTTCTCCCTTCTAGCTCTCTGCTTCCTCCAGTAGGATTCTTTTTTAAAGTGTTGGGCTAGAAGGGGCAGTCAAGCCATCTCATATTACAGGTGAGGAAATTACCAACAAGCTTCAAGGGATGTGCTGGTCCAGTGAATGGTGTAGCTGGGAGGAGACTGTCCGGCCTGTGTTGCTGAACTGCCCCAGCCCCCGCTCACTGCCTGTCTCCAGGCCAGGCAACAGGGCACAGTGGGCCATCACCTTTGAGAGAAAGAAGTGGGTCCACTCCGGCCTGGTGGCAGGCGGGGAGAGCGGGAGTTTTACTGCAGTCGCCAGCACTGCGGGATCTGGGCGGTGAATTCTGCTCAGGGCCAGTGCGGGCCTCGGGCTCCTCACCCGCCACGTGGCCGTCTTAGCCCAGTGACTGATGCTTACTGTGTGTGCTCAGTATATGCCTTTGTCTCAGTCCTTCCTCACCAAGAGGTTGTGAGGTAGGATCAGCACCCAAAGTGGAACAGCTGGGGAGACTGGGGCTTTGAGGCTTGCCCAAGGTCATAGCTAGTTGAATGGGTTTAGCTGACTCCCAGAGCCAGTATTTTTGGCTTTAGAATAATTTTGTTTTCTCAGGGCCCCTTCAGTCTTTAAAATCAATGACAGCCTTGGTTGGCTTGGCTCAGCGGTTAGAGCGTCGGCCTGCGGACTGAAGAGTTCGGGTTTGATTCCGGTCAAGGGCACACACCTCGGTTTCTGTTCAGTCCCCAGCCCTGGTTGGGGTTCTGTGGGAGGACCAATCGATGTGTCTCTAACATCGATGTTTCTCTCTCCCTCTTTCTCCCTCCCTGTCTCCCTCCCACTCTGTCTGAAAATCAATGGAAAAGTATTCTCAGGTGAGGATTAAAAAAAAAAAAACTTTTTTTAAAGAAGCAGCAGTGACAGCGAGGAAGGCCTTCAACGGAGGCTTCCCGCACCCGGCAACAGCCCTCGCCTCTGCCTTTACCTAACAGCATTAGTGGCAGCTCTACCTAATCCCAGGTGCACACAAGGGGAGACAGGATTCTTCCCCTGGGGGCTCCGTTTCTCTTCAAATTAATCCCAGTCCCCAGGAGGCTGTTATCCCAACCCCAGGGGAGGAGGCATCACAGCCAAGACGGAGCTTATCGCAGGAAGCCACTGCCGCGCTGGGAAAAACAAAACGCAGACTGCGAGGCTCGGTCTGATCACAGGCAGCAGATGGGGTGCCAGCGAGGTGGGTGCACGCCTGCCAGTCCTCAAGTGACAATACAAGCACCGCCTCTGCAGTTCCCGGACATGCCGGGGGCAGCAGCACACATTCAGATTCGAGAACACGTCCTGAGCATCCTCTAGAGCAGTGGTTCTCCACCTTCCCAGTGCCCGGCCCTTTAATACAGTTCCTCGTGTTGCATGTGGGCGCATCTGCATGTGGGCGGGCCCGCCTGGAGACAGAGGAGCCGTGTCTCGGTTCCTAAGGCCATCGGAAATATGTTTTCCGATGGTCTTAGGCGACCCCTGTGAAAGGGTCGTTCAATCCCCAAAGGGGTGGGGACCCCCAGGTTGAGAACTGCTGCTCTACAGGCATTCCCAAGAGCAAGCACCATCCACCACCTCACATTCCTGGAACCAAGCAGCACTGTGCCTGGCACAGAGTCATGTCCAACCAGGCCACAAACAGGTGAACTTGCTGACCCGGTGCCATGACAACGGAAGCAAAGTATTCCTCGCCAGAAATGAGGATGGGTACCCAGGCTAGCCACCAGTTACTCAGTCTGGGACAAGTCCCTTCACCTCGGTTTTCCCATTCTGTAGCGCAAAATAATAATATCCAGCCCTCCACATCCCCTGGGACTTAGCCATTCATCCCACAGGACCCTGGGATGAATGCATAGAACAACGGGAAAAAGTACAATTATTTAGGGCCACTTAAAAGTTACTGAGCACCTCCTATCTACACAATGCAAAAGTAGAGAAAGCTGCCATAAACGTCGAGGTTTGCTGTAACCTGGTATTATGAATGAGAGTGGACCAGGAATTCTAGGACCTGGAGTGATTCCTTTAGAAATGGGAGAAGCCTCACCACCAACTTTATCTCACAGCTCTTTAACCTTTCAGAAAAGTGCTTGCCCATTCCACTGGATACTGTAGTTAATTCATCCTCGGAGACATTAGCCTAAAATAAAATTTCAGGGAAAGAAGAGGAAATTACATAAATTGCAAACTTCTTTCTCATTAACTCTCTCTTCCAGGAGGAAGAATTGGTGTAGAAGTAGCAATAAAGTAGCATTTTCATGGTTCTATGCAGTTCGCAATACATGACAATCCTCTGAGATTTTGTTAGCCTTCTTTACTAAACTGGGGCATTTTACCCAAGATTGTACAACAGACGAATGACAGGCCAAGACCCAAACTCAGATGTTTTTTCCTCCCCAAACCATGCATTGTTTCCTCTGTGCAGGGCTCAGATACAACCTCATGTAAATGAGAACTATATCCTTTTCTCAAGTTATCTGAATGCTTGGCTTGTTGCTGAGGATGCCTTAGTTTACTTATCTATGAAATGGGTATGATAATAATAGGGCCTATCTTATGGGGTTGTTAGAATTCAGTGATGCTTGAATATTGCCTGGCACCCATAGTAAGCGCTATACAAATGCCACCAGTGTTAACAGATGCCTCTGCATCTGTTAACTGAGGACACACTTCAAGGCTTCTGTCTTGCTGGCCCCACTCCTGGAAGACTCCCAGCCCCCAGCCACAATGCTCACTCTTCCATTTCATGCAGGTCTCTGCACCCGAGTCCCTCTGTCAAAAAAACCTTCCCTACCACCTGGTACAACAGCACCCACCCCACGCCATCACTCACCTGTTCCCAAGTCCCTTTACCCTGCTTCATGTTTCTTAGACTCACTACCACCTGATACGGCATCTATTTCTTTATTTTCAGACTCCTCCATGAGTAGGGACTTTGTTTTGCTCCCAGCTTCACCCCCAGCATCTAGAACAATGCCAGCAACATAAATATTTGCTGAGTGACTAAAGGAAGCCTCCTGGATCCTTTCACCAAGAGAGGGAGGTAAATGGTTGCTTGTTATCTGACCCTTCGATCTCAGATAAGATTTTTACATCCTCCACCTCCTCTAATCTTTCTTAATCTTCAGGGAATGAGTTAAAATCCCACTGCAGAGACAAGAAAATGAGACCCCAGACCTCAGAGCAGAGCAGAGCAGAGCAGCTTTCTGGGTTGGGTCCTGAACCTTACTCCCACCTGGCATTTAGACATGGGGGTCCCAGGCTCCCTGGGTCCCTGAGTTGCTTTGGTCCTAGTAGAATGGCTGAGGCTCTGCAAGAAGGGCTGGCTTATAGAGAGGGGCCTGGGAAATGGTTTTCATCACTTAGTTGGGCACCGAACATTACAGACAGCCGATTTTTATAAACTCATTTGTCAAAATAAACTCATCCATTATTATCAATAGGATTAAACAATGCATTATGGGTTATTGCTTTAGGGCCTCCCAGACACGTTTTCCAGTGATGCCTCCCTGAGACACCTTTCCTGAGGTGTCCCCCTCTGCCACGCCAACTGGAGCCTTCCCAACTGCCCCCGGGCCTGTGCCCCAGCGCTCACTGCACAGCCTTGACCTTGTCCACCCTCCCCACCAGGCCAGCCTTCGGGCTCCCAGCAGAAGGGCCTACTGCTCCAGCCCCCAGGCCAGGGCCAGGCACCCAGCAGGCCGCAGAGTGCGTGCTGACCAAGCACCCTCCTGAGCGACACCAGCAGGGCAAGAAGGAAGACAGCCCAGGCCTCTCTTCTCCCTGACGGCTGCCTCAGCCCTAAGATAGGAGACCAAAGCAGGTGAAGCTCCCTTTTCTCTCCGCACGCGGGCAGGCGTGGAGGACATGGGGCCCAGCCTGAAGCAGAAGGTTCACACAGGCCTTTCGGGCCAGGTTCGCATCCAGATTGCTTGCAAATTCAAAACTTGGAGAGTGTCCCCCCTCTATTTATTAAGAGAAAGAAGAGAGTGTGTAAGAGCCCCCTCCCCCCCAGGGATATTTCCCTAGTAATGAGACCTTTCAAATTCCTAAACAAAGAAAGGGGACCCGGAGAAGCACCAGGGGAGGGAGGAGAAGATGCTCAGGGCAGGGAAGACTCACTCACCACCCCTGTTCTCAGTGGGGCCCACAGCCCAAACCTGCCCCCAGGCTCAGGCACAATGCCCCCTCCCCTGGGGCAGATGCCAGGGCTTTCCACACCTTTTCTCAAAGTTCAGTTACATGAAAGAAGAAAAAGAGGAGGGCTGTACAGGAGAATTTTAATTTGTTGCCGGTTAAGGGCAGAGTGACCTGAATTCACAGCAGCAGGGCCCAGAGTTACCACAGATCTTGCATCTCTCGAGCTGTCCACTGCTCCCCTGCAAATAAAGCCCAAAGAAGGTTTATCTGAGTCGAGATTAACTTTTTAAGAAGTTGGAGTCCTCATCTTTTGAAAGAGATAGGTTTGAGATTTTTCAGTTGTTCAAAGATGCGTTTTTAAACTGCTAGATAGTAATAGCAAAGCAAATGGGAATTATCCTAGCCTCTAGGAAGTAAAAGCTTAGTAAAAGTAAGTAGAGACTATTTAATTGGCCACCAGGCACTGTACTGGCCGTGACCCAGATTCAGATGCTACTGTAAGGAGCATCCAAGCCACTGATAGAGAAGGTATCAGAATAGTAAGAACTGCACAAATAAATATTTGTGAAAGCAAGTGGGTGGGAACCCAATCTAGTCTGGCCATTCAGGGAAGTGACATTTAAGTGGAGTAGGAGTGGTAGCTGATGGGTTGGGGAAGGCTGTCCCTAGGGAGGGGACAGCTCATGGAAAAGCACCGTGTACAAAAGTGCCCAGGGAGACCCGAGAGATGGCGACAAATGGACGGGGAAGTCCTGCCTGGAAGTCCTGTCGGTAGATCCTTGATAATATTTTGGTTATGCCAAGCCTGACCCTCTTACTTTCCCACTTTATATCCTTAGGTCAGACTCTTTAGGTCTTAGTTTCTTTCTCTTTTTTTCTATTTATCTTTATTGTTGAAAGTATTACAGATTTTTCCCCCATTGTCCCCCTCCACCAACCACCCCACCCAGGCCTTAACCGCACTGTTGTCAGTGTCCATGGGTTGTACATATATACATGTAAGTTATGTGGTTAATCTCTTCCTCCCCTCCTTAATTCTTACTGCCCCACCAGCTGTGAAGGTCCTTCTGCACAGCACAGCTCTTCCTCTGGCCCTCCGTGCCATGTCCACACGAACACATTTTCATTTTGCTCTTTTGCGTGTTCACAAAAGCTCAAATGTAAGCCCGGGCAGTGCCCGGCCCTGACACCAGGAAGTGCTCATGTGGTCCCAGGCTGACTGACCACTCAGGACACCACATGCTGCAGAGAAACAAATTAATGTCTCCCTCTCAAGTTCCACCTCCTCCAGAAACCCTCCCCGTAACCCCAAAACAATGCACATTTCTCTCCTTTTTGAGCTATGACACTTCCAGGATACACCTTCCTCATGGCTCTTAATTACATTGAACTTAGCATTCACTCAACAAATCATTGGTGATTTGCTACGGAGTAAAATATGCTGGACCAGACTGGAGTTATCTAATGTAAGATCTGGGCCGGTTATAGGACCCTGGGGAAGTTACTTAACATCTCTGAACCTCTGTTTTCTCTTGGGAATATGTGGGATCTCCTCTTAGAAAATACACATGGGCATAAACCACTATCGGAGGTTATCTCTGAGCGGTGGGATTATGGGTTATTTGGTTTTTGTATTACATTTCTGAGTTTGTTTTTAATGGACATATATTTTCTCATAAGAAAAAGAATTAAAACTGCTTCCGTTTAGGTTGAAATGATAATGATAATACCACTTCCTTTTGTCATGAGGATTAGTAAGGTAAGGTGTGTGCACGGTCAGGACACATTAACCTCACCTAAAGCAGAGGCTGCAGGCTCTGGGCAGAAAATGTCAGAGATACGGAGGAGAGACTGGACCAACGCCAGACCTCTCAGCACTGCCTGCTCTGGATATCAAAGTCCTCTCCTACTCACCAGCTTCTCTCCAGAGCAGGGACATGGCTGAGGGTATCTCCCAGCTTCCTCACCACAGAGGCGCTGCCCCTAAATCCCAGGGTTGGACTATGATGAGCCCATCATAGGCTGGGGGGCAGGGGTTATGATTGACAATCTCCCCATAACAAGCTTGGAGTGCAAGGCAAAAATACTTCAATTTCCCAAATGATGAAGAGGCAGAAGGAGGAAGTAAGGGGCAGGGGGGTGAACTGGAGACAATTCTGGAGAGACAAAATAACAGGATTCCACTAAAATACTTGCCAGATGGGTGGCCCATCGTAGTTGCTCAATAAATGATGGGGGCTATTATTACAAAGATCAAAAATCTAGGTATTGAGCTAAATCAGAACAAGTGAACGTGACTTAGGTGGCCTGTGTGAGAACACTGGCTGAACATGAAGGCACAGGGGAAGGAAGGACAGATGGGTGGATTCCTGAATGAGGGAGCACTGGGGAAAAAGAAGAAGGTCTCAGCTAGGGGAGACAGAGACAGGGAACAGCATGAGCCAGATGTGCTGGGCAGCTGGGGCCGGTGCAGAGTACACAGATTCTAGAGGCTGCGAGACAGAGAAAGGGTCCTAAATCAAGGACAGACAGAGAGGTTTGATTCAGTGAATTATTTTCCTGTCACTTGTGGGTATCAACCTTGTCACCTAACAAAAATAGTAAACTTCCTAAGAGAGAGGGGAGTGCCATATATTTATCCTGCATCCACTTTAGTTGCTAAATCAATATTTAACTAAATAGAATCGCCAGTGACTTCTTGGTGGTTTGCACAGCACGTGACACTCGGAGCTGTGTGACTCTGGGGCCCCTTCTTTCCTTGGCTGCTTGCTCTACACCAGCACTGAGCAGGCAAAGCGACTGCTCTGATCACTGGAGTCCATGAGTCTCGGGGAAGCCCCAGTAACCAACATTCTGGATTCCTTAAGAAACTTGTTTGTAAGCCTGAGTCCTGAGGCAAAGATGTAGGAGAGTTATTTATAAACGTTCTGACCATCTCATCTGTGTGTATGTGTGTGTGTGTGTGTGTGTGTGTGTGTGTGTGTGTGTATAGTTTAACCCCAACACAACCATGAAATTTGACAATTGCTCCTTAAAAATAAGTCAAGTTGCAGCCAGTGTAAGGGAGGAATGCTTGACTCCCTACACCCAGAACTTTCGTCTTTGGGAGGCAAAGCAATCAGTGTTAAGTGCTGGACTCTCTCTGCCCCTTTACTAACTGAACTGCTCCTTGCAAGGGCTGGGGGCTCAGACCAGACAGTGACTTATTGATGAATTGGGTACAACAAACTGGGCATGCTCAGCTCGGCTCCTCCCTTGCTCCATTGGGAAGAAGAAGGCCCTTTATCAGGTGTCCCTAGAACACTCCTACAGCAGGTTCTGACTCTCTGAAGATGACCTGGCCATAGCAAAGCACCTGATTCCTTAGCTTAGGGACACCGGGTATGAGTGAGCAGAGTGCTGTGAGCAGCATAGAGAAAAAGAGGGTAACTCATCACTAGGTTAAGAACATCATCAAAATGTGTTGCTAGTTATTGTCAGTGAATCTCAAACAGAAGATATTTGGGGACTGGAAGTCCCTATACAAGCCTCAACAGTTCTCTGAGGGCAGAAGGAGATAAACAGCCACGGCTGAGCGAAGCACCACTTTCTTAAGGCACACCCTTCAGAGGCCACATGAAGGGCTCACTGTCATCTCACTGCAAGTTGGGGGTCGGAGAGACAACCAATACTCTGCAGGGAATGTGAAAATGATGTAAAAATTATGAAATCCCGAGTGGGCGTGAAATCCAAGAGGTGAGGATATCATCTCTCTTACGGAGAAAACGTAAGTCGCTTTGATATTTGCCTGAGCCCATCAGGAAATGGTGTCAATTTCCCGTGAAGAACAGATAGGAAACTTCCGAGGGTATCTAGGATTTCAGGTGGCAGGATCTGTTTTTACCTTGGGATGTTTACCTTCACAAAGCTTAAGAAAGCCCCTGTGTTTGAGAAATATTAATATAGGTATAAACTAAAAGTTCTGGGTGCTCAGAAGTTCTGCCTCAGAGATGATATATTATAAAATAAAGGCTAACAAGGTGCTGAGGTTTGGAAATGTTGCCCCATCCCGTCCTGGGAAAATCTGAGAAGGAAGTGTGCTCGTGCTGCTCCCCATTTAACGCACGGGGTGACGGAGTGCACACGCTGGATACACCCCAGGCACCCGACAGGCACTCCCCATGGTCCTCCCAGCCTGTCGGGGGTGGGGGGGTGGCACCATGAGCTTCCTGTTGAAGATGAGAAAATGTGTCTCTGAGCCGGTCAAGTAATTTGCTGGCCTGGCAGGAAAGCGGTGAGCCCAGTTTCACACCAAGACCTTCTGAGGCCAAATCTCCTCTCTGAATGGCTCCTCTACCTGCTAAGAATCACCAGCCGCTCAGTAAACTTGTTTTTAAGCAAATTCTCCCAGTCTGTTTGCAAGTGAACTTCCTTAGCTTACAAGAATCCTAGCTCCAGGTCCCTGCTACAAATGCCTCACAACTATTTCTGCAAACAATAGCTGCTTTGAGGAGAATCAGGCAGATTCATTAGGTGGCAAACGGACAGGGAAAATAGACACAGGACTGTATCTTCGAGTCCTGACTTCCAAGCAGGTGATCTTTTGGAGCAGAAAGCACTATGTGCCTGGAGTCGACGAGGCTGGCTTTCAGCCGGGCTCACCAGCTACAGTGACTTAGGTGGGCTGC
This sequence comes from Tadarida brasiliensis, assembly GCA_030848825.1. NCBI lineage: Eukaryota > Metazoa > Chordata > Mammalia > Chiroptera > Molossidae > Tadarida > Tadarida brasiliensis. The sequence goes on along the minus strand of CM061264.1, from coordinate 48,287,976 downwards.
CAACCTTCCATGCGTAATTCTAATAGGAAGAATGAGAAAGAAAGAAATCCTATTTCATTGGTGTATTTGGAAAACTAATGATACTATTATACATGAAGTAATTTTGTAAGCTGCAAAGCCCTATACACATGGAGGATTTAATTATAATTATTTGGCTCAGCTATTTGGCTGGGATTTTACAGAGAATTTGAATTATCAGCTAGAGGGTTTTTTTTAAAGCTGAGATGCAGCATAGAATAATGATCAAGGACGAAGCCCTGGACTCAGGATAACCAGGTTCAAATCCTGGCTCTCCCACTGTGTGATCTTGAACAGGTTACTTACCTTCTCTGGACCCCCGTCTCCTTATCTAGAAAATGGGGATAATATTAGTCCCTACCTCACAGGGCTGCCCTGAAGACTATGGGAGTTAAAATACTCAGAGCCTAAATGGTACTCAAGATGCTTGATGCGTTAAGCATTACTATCCTACTATGATTTTCATCAAGCAGGCAAAAGGGGGACTGGAATTTAGAAGCCGGCACTGCCACAGAGAGAACAAGACACAGTGCTTTTGACAAGCAGCCCTGAAACGTACTGCCTTTTTAACCCTCTGGGGAACTCTCTGGGAGAGAAAGCTAAGTCATCACAGTCCCGGTAAAACCAGGTTTCCTCTTCCCCTCCCCCAGCCCCTTCATATGCTAAAAAGGTAACTGGCACCCCTCAAAGCCCTCTTTCTTCTTCATCACTCTCCCATCCTCTTTAGACCAGCTTCATTCCCAGACCAAGGCCCAGTTTAAGAACCCAGGAGAGCTGAGGCAAGTCCATGGACACAGGGCGGCTGCAGAACGTTCAGCTCCTTTCCTCCTTTCGCATCTCAGTCCTTCCCACTTCCTCCCAAAAGACCTCTCCCTTCTCGGGATTCTGCATTTATAATTGCTAACTCTGCACTTGCTGGCTGTATAATTATTTTCCAAGTGCCTATTTTATTGCCCCTAAAAGGGAAATTCCCCAAGGGCTAGTTAGAGTTCTTCTAGATGCCCCACAGTGCTTAGTACAGTGCTAGAGACACTGTATGTGTGCCATAAATTTGGGAGGGGGGTTAATTGACTGGACAGAGCCCAGGTTCCATGTGAAGTGTTCAGATGCAAACCAGTCTGTGCCTCTACTCCTCCTCCCCAAGCCCAGGACAGATGCTGCTATCAGACCACAGCATTCCTTCCCAGAGATCCTGGAAGAACCTCAGAGTCCTTCTCAACACTGAACCACAGGCAGCCGATACCAGTTGACTGGGAAAATGAAGCCTTATGCCATCGCTGCTCTCTAGGCACTTCCTTAACTGAATGTGCATAGCATGGGGACTTAACTACCTCTGCCATAACTACACACTCCACTGAAAAGAGCTGGTGACTTGTCTGCCTTCACTAGACCAGTAGATTTCAAACTTTTGATCATGAGATCCCAATTAAGAGCCCAAATCAGCATACACAGAACTGAGGCTAGTTTCCCAAAACAATATTCACCTTAACAATGTAATGCACTCTGGTATTTCTTATTCTTATTATATTCTATCTAAATATGCTGGTCCTGCCCCAAGAAAATGATCTGATGGTGTATACATCTATATAAAATGTTAGTTAAGGTTATATTAGCAGCTGTAACTGATAAACCCCCAAATCTCAGCCTTTACTACAATAGAAGTCTATTTCTTGCTCACATAAAACCTAAACAAGTACGGGCTGGCAGGTGACTTCCACTACGCAGTGATTCAAAGGGAGGGTTCCAGGTTGTTTCCATCTTTCAGAATCTTCAACGCATGACTTCTAGGGTTATCATGTTCAGGATCATTTCAATCCTGTCTGGGCAGTTTTTTATAGGTTGAGACTACAAGTGACACTCATTGCTTCCAATCTCATGCTATTGGCTAATATCTAGTCACATGACCTCACTTAACTGCAAGGCAACTGGGAAATGTAGTCTAGCCACATGCCCAGGAGGAGATGGAAGTAGATTTGGTGATTAGCTAGCAATCTCTGCCAAAGATCTGCCATTTGAAAAACCCTCCAAGACAAGGACCTAGGCCTTATATCTCCAGTGACTAGCAAAAGATTGGATCACAGTGAGTGCAGAGAAAAATGTATGATCAGTGAATGAATGGGGAACATGGTAGATTCTGGCCAGAGTTCCAGGAGTGTTATAGTTTATGATTAGGCTTTGTGATTCTCTCCAAACTCACACATGTGCAAATCCCTTTCCCCACCCAAAGCAGAGCTGAGTCCAAAACTCTGGATTAGGGCAGGTGGGGAAGAAACCAGAGAAACTGCCTCAGTGTCCTCCCTTCCATTTGGGGACTGCACAGCCACTTACTCTTCCAACAGCAACATGCCTGTTGACAAGGAGCACAGCAGAATAATTAAGAGCACAGGGCTTTTGAGGCAGGTTAATCCTGCCCAGGCCTCTCTCTGGCTACATAACTACAGCAGAACACATGCTAACGCCCACTGTGTGTATTAACGGTACTGAGCATTTTCTACACATTATCTCACTGCATCCTCACAATAAGTCTATTAAAGATGTTCTCCCTGTGACCCTCCAACTCCCCAAGTGAGAATTCCTACCTGTTTTCCATCGCACTTTTTCCATAACCCTTTCCTATAATTCACTTGTGAGAGGTCCATGTGGAGGTCCATGTCCATTCATCGTCTCCCCAACGACACTTCAAGGACAGTGAAAGCAGTATACACTTGTGAGTCAAAATACCTATGTTCAAATGTCCAGGTTCAAATGCCAAATCCCATCTTAACAGTGTGTGAGGCTGGCCAAGATACTTACCTCCCTGAGCCTCGATTTCCTTATCTGTAAAGTGGGATTGGAAGTCCAACCTCAAAGGCCTGCCGGGAAATAGAAGCCTAACATCTATAAAGAACTATTCCCGGCACATAGTAGGTTCTTTAAAAGTAAGAATTTCCCTCCTCCATCTCTCCTTGAGGGTGGGGAGAATGTTTTATTTCTGGGCACTAACACCGTATCTTGCACATAATAAATATACAATAAATGTTAGTTGCAATGCGTTGAATGACAAGCTTTACTGTTGAAAAATAAAAATAAAAAACACAAACCCTGCCATGGTTTTTAGAAGTTCTTTTTATCTCCCCTGTCCCTTCCCACACACTTCATTACTCTTCTCTCTTTGGGTAACATGAACTTTTTTTTTTGTACTCAGAAATTTTAAATGGCTAACAGAGCACCTCAGGATTCCTTCCTCTGGCCATTATCCTTCTCTTTCAAGTTGGGCTCAGCAAGATTATTTGGATATTGGAGCTAAAAACGGTCAGATTACAAGTGGAGGTCCCTGAAATGTAACATTCCCCATTGCAGGATTCTGGAATTACACCAAGCACCAGGGAGAGGCTGCTCTTCCCCAAAGAGCTCGCTGTTCTGAAAAAAGCCTTTGTTTTAAGGCTTTGCAAACCACACTGTGGAATCTCTTCCCATCCAGGTCCCCAGCACTGGCCTGGGTACTGTTCAGATCCAGAGTGTCTATACGTTCCCTGTAAAAAGAAATACTCAAGAGTCTAAAAATATTGTAACAATTTCTGCTTCTTTGAGTCTTGGTTCATATCTCACAGCATAATAATCATGGTTTTGGAGCCAAGTTTTCTAATTTTCCAGCAAGTCCCTGTTTCTGAGGTCCATGGCGCTGTTAGGTGCCTTATGTCCACTATCTCCTTTAACTGTCACCAAAAAAAAAAACAAAAAACCTGTAAGTCAGACATCACTCTTATCCCCATTATGCAGAGAAGGAAACTGAGGCTCAGAAGGTCAAAGAACTTTGCCCAAGGTCACACAGTCAGTGAGCGGCAAAGCCCCAGTTCAAACCTTCATCTGTCAGGTTCAAATCCCATTCCATTTCTGTTACTCCATACTGCCTCTTTAAATGGCTATAAAAGAAGGTCCTTTCTGTATAGAAATACTTGAGAAAATAAACAGCTTGCACTGGTTGCTCTTTTAGATCCCTTTCCCCTCTTAAAAAAAAAATCTATGGTTCAATGGTGAGAAGGGGGGTGGGGAGGAAATGTAAGGAGGCCAAACATTACGAGGCTTGCCTTATCAGTATTTAATAACAGCTTTGGGATCAAAACTCTACAGAACCTTATTTATGGACAGACAGTTACTGTTAAGCAGAGCCTTTTATTTTCATCTGAGGATGTTGTAGCCTTCTACTGTCTTTCTATTAGTGAGAGATGGGGTGTGAAACTTGCTGGCCCTGCCAAGATTATCCCATTAAATTATCTGCCCTCTTCCAATGTAATTCACTCAGGGGCAACAGTCTGAGACTCGGGCCCTGTGGATGTCCATGCCTAGGCCTTCTGAGGGGGAGGTGTGAAGGAAAAAGTTCAGGTGGTGGTAGCATCCCAATGACAATAACATCAATCCACGTTTCACTGCCTTACCAAAATAAAGTGGATGCCACAATTATCCCATTCCTAAACAAACTGAAAACCCCAACCGAGCTTACTGCAACAAAGAGAGAGCCTTTTTACTGCTGTTTATTTTTATTTTGTATTCGTTAGCTTTTTAGATATTCCTGGCATGCAAGTCAGGCTCCATGTAACAAGCAGCTGCATTTAGTTAAGGATTTCGAAGAGTTCCCCCCACCACTCCCGCCATCCCCTCCCCCTCAACTCCAGAGAACTTTCTCAGACTCCTAGAAGACTATTTCTTTCTCTTCGTGTGTCTGCAGAACAGTCTCTCCTGTCACCCCTCAGGGAATAGGTAAGGCCAAGCTGAGGCCCTTCTGTTTGAGAAAGAGGCCTCGGAGACTTCAGCGTTTCCCAGCTGGGGCTGCATTTGCCAGGGTCTGGTCCACATCGGGACTGTGGGGCTGGCGAGCCAGCTCTCCCACCAGAGAGCACTCTAATAAATCACCCCAACTCAGTCCACTAGCAAGATGCAAATACAAAGGCACTTCATCAAACTATATCTCATCGCTGGTTGCAAGGAACCGCCAGACACACTCCTCAAACCTCATCAAAATTGCAATTCATTACAACAATGTAATTCCTCCTGATCAGAGGTGCAGACCATTGGAGGCCCTTCAGGCCCATCTCTGAGTTAAAGCAACACTGGCTCAGGGAACTCCAGCACAGGAAAGAAAATTGAAATTGGCTGTCTCCAATCATTTCTTATAACCCCTAGATATGGTTAAGAAACATTCCCGTTGCTGCTCTTGGAAAACCTGGGGAAAGGGCACCTTTGGCCCATTCATAAAGATAATGGAAATTCTAAGACTTAACCCAGAAGAGACTGTCTAGGGCAGCAGTTAAGATAAAAGCCATGACCTCTCAGGGTTTGTAAGCCATTTCCTAGTCCTGTGACCTTAAGAAAGTAACTTAACCTCTCTGGGCCTAAATTTAAATGAGCTATTTATGCCATCTCCTTAATAGGGTTGTTGTGAGGATTCAGTGAGTTAATACTTGCAAAATGCTTAGAATAGTGACTTGCCCAAACACAAGTGTCTGTTAAAGAAATTGTAGTAACAGAAGCATCTCAGAATGCCTGGGTTGGGCAATTACATTCTTAGTTGAGGGCAAAGGACTTGGCACCATTCTTCAGCTTCTCCCAGGCCCAGTAAGTCGGCCTGGTAGGAGGGAAACTAGAAAGTGAGGAGAGGTAGAGGTTCCACAGATTGTGCAGATCTGGGCTAAGGCCCAGGACACATCACCAAACTCTAAACCCCTTGCAACCTACCCAGGAAGGCAACTCATTGCTCCAGGCATCAAACACTCCAAATCAGCGGTTCCTATCTTCGGAGGTTGCAATTTTCTCAGAAAATCAAATTATAGCTAAAAACATAAAACCACAAAAATGCACATAAAATTTTGTAAATCGTTCCTAGGGGTCCGCATATCCTCAATTTCAGGTACCCCAAGGTAAGAACCTCTAGTCTGGATGCTCTTCTCCAGTACTGACATACATGGTTTCACTTAAAACTCGTAACACGTCAGTAAGGCTCAGAAAAACTAACTGACATACCCAATATGTGGGCAGAGAAAAGATTCAAACCCAGGTCTGTTATACACTAATGACTGTGCTTATAACCATTAAGCTCTACTGCATTCCCTTCATACTAGAAAATGGAGCAAGAAAAGGAAAAAATCCTTGAAAACATGCAGTGTTACATTTTTACTAGGAAAAATTTTGCATATGACCAAAAAAGTTATTCTCTCTCCATTCATTCAACAAAAATCTATGGACCACATACTATATATGTGTGTACACATATGCCATTTATATGTAGATATACATTTACATCAATATACAAATAGTCTACAGAGCACTCTATTCTCCATAGGATGCTGTGTAAAGTTCTCAAAACTATTTGAAATGGGGTATGTGGTCACCATCAAACCACAGCCAAAATGGATACTAATGAATGCAAGTGACACATCATTTACTACTTTTCTAACTTTCAAGTCTAATTTGAGGCCTATGCTCACCATGCTGGAGACGGAAAGGAAAATACAGACTAACATTGAGTTCTTGACTTCTAACTAAATATCAAAAAGATAAACAGAGGCATCATTGTAGCAAACAGCCTACCAAGTATGCTGAAGTGATACTGGAAATTAAATATTTTCCACACACCACCAGATTCAGTTTGACCACACCCTTTGTCTATTGGGCCTCTGTGTGGCGCTACCTAGGGAGTGTTTGCAGGAGTCTCCAGTAAAGTTGGGGTGGCTGACCTGGCCCTCAGTGTTATTGCCCTCAAGAGACTTCTATTCTAAAGGTAGATAGGTCAGACACCTATTAAAATGGCATTGGAAGGTTTACAAAATGACAGCAAACACAGTAGTAGGCTACCTCCCTCTGACTCCAAGTAGCCAGACCACAGAATCTATGGGATTCTGAGAAAGGCCCAGGCAGGTTCCAAAGATCCTGGGCTCTGGGTGCAGTTATAAAGGTTTCAGCTTCCTAGAGAGGTTTGGCCCTGGGTAGATAGGTGGTGGGTGAGAAAATCAACAATGAACACACCAGAAAAAAATAAGTTTAAAGGTTTTACTCCTCTTGGCTAACATGATAGCAAAGTGATAGAAGAAATGCTGAGCTTTTTAAAAATAAATAAATAACTAAATGAAACATATCTCCCCTGTAAGCTGATTTCCTGAGCTACTGTCTGGGTTACCTTAGGAATCTTGGATCAGAAAAGAAAGTAAATCTGAGTTCCCCTAGAAGCTTTATCCCCTGCAAAAAGATCAAATATGCACAGAAATGGAAAGGGATTTCTAAGACAACAAATAAGACAATCATGACAGATTTTAGCTCATCATTCAATAGTTTGGAATAGGCAATACTCTTTTTAAATTTTTAAAAAGCCTGTAGACAGTTAAACAAGACAGAATTCGGGTGACTGCTGATAACAAAATTCTTACCCTCAGCAAAATCACTGCATGGGCATTTATTTAAAGGTATATGACCACAGAAAGGTGTGCTCCCCACCACACCCCACCCCATGATCTAAAAGCAACCATTGTTTAAAGGATAGGCAGAAGTAAAGGAGTCAGACAAGATATAACAGGATTAATCAAGGCCACAAACTAGGAGCCCTGCCTTAGCCAGAATCACCTGGTCACCTCCACCTCGATTTGCTGGGCAACCTGACATCAGCAGGATGTTTACACTGTTTAGCAGCATGGCCCATTTTTCACTTTTCACCCAGGTGTTGTGGCATGGGGACAGATGTTAGGCATCATGGAAGCAAACATCCATGTGACCAAACTGTTTACATTTCATTAGGATTTTCACCACAACGGTGCACTCCCAGCTGATGTACCTCTTAATTACAATTAAAAGCTCTATTTACCCCAGGAGCCTCCAGATTAGCACAACCTCACAATGGGATCAGTTTCAGAATCATCCTCAGAAAATGTGGTTCCCACTTCCCCAAAAGCATCTCTTAAGAAATCAAAATGCACACACACACAACTCCTTCCAGAGTGTGTTTCCTACCATGAAGATGATTAGCTAGGTATTAGTAAAAACGAATTCTGAAGTTACAGTCTATGTAGTAAATAGATATTTTCCCCTCAACTGCTAAATAGCCCAGAGCTTTTTCTTTTCCTAACTACAGCCTAACTAAAATGAAAGATGCATGATAAAAGAGCAGAGACTACTTATGCGCACGGGTTTGGGCTGGGAGTGGGGGAGAAAAGAATCCAGGGGCTCCGGCACCCCCTCAAGGGATGCATGTTAAAAGTGAGGCCCAAGACCCTGGAGACTTTAATCAACTTTCCCCCTCCAACCTCCAAAGAATGAATCGGTTGTCTCCACAGGCGCAGCCAGGCTCTTCTCTCTCATTGTGTACGGGCTCAGACGCAGCAAGGATCCAAGCTTCCCGCAGCGAACTAAGACGCTCCGGCTTTCCGTGGAGTCTTTCTCTAACTGTTGCAATTGTCTTTGGAGATTACCAAAATCAAGTATGCATTAGATGGCTTTTCCTCCCTTGTTTGTAACACACACGCGCGCGCGCACACACACACACACACACACACACACGTGCACAGTCAGAGCACTCAGGAGCAGCAGGCCGCCTCTGACAGCACATTTTGCACAAAGTGGCGGCGGCAGCGGCAGCGCACACGTTGTGGCCTCCCTCGTGACCCTCCAGAAGGCTGAAGAGCCGGGGGCGGTGGAGAGGCGAGGCCGCCCGATCCCAGGAGGACAGGGCTTTTGTTTGGGTCGGTCTGCGGACAGCCTGGGCTCTCGCAGGAACCACCGAAAACACAAACTCCCTCCTGGACCGCGCCTTCCGGGACGGCTGCTATTTAGGACAGACTTGCCTGAACACCGACAAGGGTCCGGTTAGAGAGTGGGGAGACCAACAGCACGGAAGTGCCCCATCGCCCCATTAACCCCAATCCCTCCACGCTGTCAGCGCTGACAACGCGGCCGGGCGCCGAGGGAGGAGTGCCCGCGCGCACCCCCGGCCCGCAGCGGGGTCCCGGGCGAACCCTCGCCTGCCTCCCCGGCGCCCGGAGCCACATTTGCGAGCCCCACGACGGGTCGCGGCCGCTCCCGAGGCAGGCGCGCTCTTCCTGGGTGCCCAGCCCGGGCTGGGCGACAGGAGGCTGGCCGAGGGCCGGGTGGGCTCGGGAGCCGGCAGACGCGCCTCTTACCTTGGGCAGCGGCCCCGCGCGCCGCCAGCAGCAGCGCGGCCAGCAGTGCCAGGAGCGGCGGGCGCGCCCCGCGGCGGCGCGGCCGGTGCATTCCTCCTCTGGCGGCGGCGGCGGCTCCCAGGCCGCGCGCAGAACATCCACGGGCTCTGCCCGGGGTCCCAGCCACCTAGTCCGGGCTGCTCTCCCCGCAGGATGTTGGGGGCGTCGGCAAAGTTCTTTGTCCCTCTAACCTGCTCCCTCGCCTCCGCCGGACAGACTCGGGACCCTGGAAGCGCGGTCCCTCCCCAGCCCTCCGGCTGCAGCCTCGCCTCGGCCGGCCGGTCAGTCCCGGACTGTCCGTGTCTCACTAGCGGAGGGCGAGTCTCCCCAGCTCGGACTCAGCAGAGCAAGCCCTACGCCCGCGGGCTGTGATCCCCGGCTCCCTCCGTGGCGGCTGCGGCGGCTCCTCCTGCTCCTCGCGCTCCCTCTCTTGCTCTCAGCCTCCCTCAACTTGTCACTTTCCACCAACTCCCCAGCCGGAGCCCGGACCAATGGCAGACGCGGGCCCAGGCCGGCGACCCAGCGCCCTCTGCTGCCGCCTCTCAACACCCGCACCCTGCGACTTCCCAGAAAGTTGTGGCTCCCGCGCGTCCCGCACGCCCACCTCCCCTCCCCCACCGCGCCTCAAACCTGACTGGGGACCTGAGACCTGCAGGCCCTGGAGGCTATTTGACCAAAGAGGAAACTCAAGCCCAAGAAGACTTGTCAGGGGTCGCAAACCAGTTCGTGGCTGAATGGCTTAGTTAGGAGGCCCAGATTCCAGTAATCTCAGCTCTGCCACTGTTAGCTGTGTGTCCCTGGGTAATTGATTTATTGATATCATACAATTTCCCTTTTGAGTTCCTCTTTTACCCAAGTGATTTATATTTTCCCATTTTGTCTTTAATTTGTAGTTTCATTGCCTTGAAATCAATGTCATCTGTATTGCCTCCCTTTGGAGATTTGAGGATTTTTCTGTGGTCAGTTTTTGTCAATGTCCCACGGTCTCCAGAAAGAAGGCATTTTTCTGTATTCAGAATGTGAAGATAGATGACTATTTCAGTTTGAGCCTCTTTATATTTATGATGCTATTTAGGCCTTCTGTATCTTGGCTTTTTTTTTTTTTTGGTCCATCTACTTTGCCATGGGCCAAAAGGGACATTGAAGTCTCCTACTAACGGTATTTTTCTGTCTGTTTCTCCTGGTTTAGCTTTATGAATTTTGTGATGCATAAATATTCATGACAGTTTGACTTTTCATGACAGTTTGACTTTTCCTGTGGAGAGTGCCCTTGGTCATATAAAGTGGTGAGTACCTGCTGTGTTCCAGGCCCTGCTCTAGGCTCTGAGGATGGCTGAGTAGTAGAGACACCAGTCAGTCTTGCCCTAAGGAATACTGAGAAACCCACAGTCTGTGGATCACTATTGAATACCTTCTGTTTGCCTAGTACTTTGTGTGCATTTGCTCATTAATCTTCCATCGACACTTTGTAAAAAGTCATTAAAGTTGTATACCACTTGCACTTTTACATAGGTTGTCGCCGTGTTACAGTTTTAGAAATTGAAATGAAATAGAAAATAAGTGACCTGCCTGCAGTCATGCGGACAATGGGTGGCCAAGCCAAGACTTAGTCTTTTTACCATGATGGAGCTAAAAGGTCTTGGCTAGAGCCTGGCATATAATAAGCACTCAGTGGCGGTGGCTATTAGTACTGCAACAATAGCCTCTCAGAACCCAGCTTTAGGATTTTATAATGAGCAGTCACCTCATTGAAAGCAAGGACTCCTAGCCCAAACTATGTCCCAGCAGATCATAGACTCACAGCCCTCTGCCTTTAGGCAGGTGAATGACTAACCCACGGAGGACAAACAGTCATTTATTCTTCTCCAAGACTTCAGGGCAGGAGCATCCCTAACTGCCTTGTCAGCTTCCCCCTTTTCTATCACTCTGACCTGAGGTCAAGGAATGATAGACAGAGAGGCCTTGGGTCAACCAGTTCATTGCCCAACTAGGTCTGTCTTCCAAATGTCTCTGCCTGAGACCCATTCAATCCCATCTTAGTTATCTCCAGTTACTTGCCTGAGGAACTTACTGCACAAGGTTCTCTTGTTGGAAAACTGTCTTTGATGGTCAGCCACAATATACCATGGTCCAGAAATCAGAGGAAACTCAGTGACACTGCACATTGCTGAACAGTCTTCCATCATTTAGAGTACAACACACTGTTGCCAGACACAAGGCTTTCCCTTCCACCCACCCTAGCCCCAACCCCCACCCCAGGTATCTTAGGTAACAGTGGCTGCCAGGGCTGAGTATACAGAACTTAATGGCACTTTTATCAGTACTTAAACCTTCTAGGAACTTAATCACAGAATCATAGACATGAGGAATGTGACAGCTGGAAAGGGCCTTGGAAATTAACTAGAATACCCCCCTCAACATTTTATAGAGGAGAAACGTGGGACTCAGGGGGGTGAAAATTCCTTGCCCAAGGTCACACAGCTGACCAGAGCCAGAATTGGAACCTACATCAACCAGTCGAGACCTGCGTAGGCACTCCCTCAGTCATCCCAGATCCTATAACATACTGGTTCCTAAAGGACAATAGAAAAGGCTCTTCCTGTTTAAAAAAAGAAAAACAAAACAAAACAAAAAGGCAAAGTAAATACATATACAAGTTCGGTTAATGCCATTGCTTAGGAGCACAGGCTTGGCATCAGGCTGCCTGGTCCCTGCTGAGTGACCGTGGACAAATATCTTAGTTCCTCTCTGCTTCATTCTCTCATCTGTAAAATGGTGATGATAATAATAGTGCCTATTGAGCCCTGGCTGGTGTGGCTCAGTTGGTTGGAGCATTGTCCCATACCCCGAAGGGTGGTGGGTTCAATTCTAGTCAGGACACATACCCAGGTTGCAGGTTCAATCCCAGATTGGGGCGCATGCATGAGGCAGCAGATCGATGTTTCATTCTCTCTCTTTCTCTCTCTAGAAATCAGTAGAAAAATATATCCTAGGATGAGGATTAAAAATAACAATAATAATAATGATAGTAAAAAACCATCATCTAAAATAATAATAATGATTGTACCTATTGATACTCTTGTCCATCTCTGAGGTGCTGTGTGTGTGTGTGTGTGTGTGTGACATCTTCTCAATCTAGTATCATCATCAGAAGTTTACTAATAAGAAATTCAAGAGTGGTAAGGGATTGTTAGTAACACCAACACCAAGATTTTATTGCCTAGAAAACTTCTAAAAGGAAACATAGGAGAAAATCTTAGTGATTTTAGGTTTGGCAAAGATTTATTAAAGAAGACATAAAGCCATGAACTGTAAAATAAAAAATTGATAAATTGGACTTCTTCAAAATTAAAAGCTTTTGCTTTTCAAAAGACATTATTATGAAAATAAAAAGGTAGGCCACAGATGGGTATAATATTTGCAAAACATACATCTGACTAGGGACTTGCAACTAGAATATACAAAGAACTCTTACAACTCAATGAAAAGAAGACCACTTGATTTTTTTTTTTTTTTTTTTTTTTTTTTTGGTATGTGCCCCTAGCGGGAACCGAACCCGGGACTCTCTGGTCCGCAGGCTGAAGCTCCAACCGCTGAGCCAAACTGGCCGGGGCAAGACCACTTGATTTTTAAAATGGGCAAAATATTTGAATAAGTGCCACCAAAGGAGATATACAGATGACAAAGAAACACATGAAAAGACATTCAATATCATTAATAATTAGGCACATGCAAACTAAAGCCATAACGAGACACCACTACATACCTACTAGAGTGGCTAAAGTTAAAAAGATGAACCATATCAAGTGTTGACAAGCATATGGAGCAACTAGCACTTTCATATGTTGCTGATGGGGATGTGAAATGGACAGTCACTTTGGAAAATAGTTTTGCAGTTGAAAGCCAAACCTACATCTCCCATATGATCTAGCCATTCCACTTCTAGGTGTTTACCCAAGACAGGTGAAAACATTATGTCCATATAAAGACTTTCACATAAAAATTTATAACAACTTTATCTGTAATGGGTGAAAATTGGAAACAACCCAAATGTCTACCAACGGGTGACTGGATAAACTCTGGTGTATCCATATAATGAGATACTACTCATCAATAAAAAAGAATAAATTATTAATGCATATAATACCATGGGTAAATATAAAATTAATTATGCTGAGTGAAATAAGCTAGAGTTTTAAAAAAGAATATATACTACATGATTCTAGTTATATAAAATTCTATAAAATGCAAACTAATCTATTGTGACCAAAAGTATATCATTGTTTACCTGAGGATAGAAAAATGGAAGGATGGATAACAGGCATGAGGACCTTATGGAAGTAATGGATAGGTTTATTATATTGATCGTGGTGATAGTTTCACAGTTGTATACATATGTTAAAACTCATTGTAGCATTTTGGGTCCAATCAAGAGACAGAAACCACACAGTAGGCTAAACAGGAAGAATTTAATAGAAATAACTATTAATACTGATAAAAGAGTAACTATAAGATGCAAGGAAATATATATGGTACCCTAGGGGTGAGGGAGAGCATTCCAAGAAGGACAGACTTAAGAGGCGTTCAGACCTCATTGGCAAAGATATGGTTAAACCCATCGGATAGCAGAGAAGTTGGAGTGCAGGCCGGAGAGAGCAGCTAATGGCATGGGCCTGCAGTGGGAGTCCGGGTGCTAGTGTGGACAGGAGGTCCTCAGACTGTGTGGGCAGTGTGGGGCTTGCAGAGGAAGCGGGAGCTCTGTGTTTACCGCCCCCCTCAATCCCTGGAGTCACAGTTGAGCTGTACAGATTTACAGAAGGAGCAGCTGCCCAGTGTCTGACCCTCTGAGCCACAGGTGACTGCAGGCATGCCATCCTGGGGCTTTGGTGTTCCTGTTGAGAAGGCTGAGAAAAAGATTACCATCAGGCCAAAGCTAGAAGGTGGCAGAGAGATCAGGTTCTGGACCTGTGCTGGGGCAGCCTCCACTAATGTTCTCACGCTTATACCACTTAGCCTGTGCTGGAAATTACAAGAAGCTTCTTTCTCCTGCGGTGGCCCTTCGGAGCCTGATATGGAAAAAGTTCACTGTAAAGGAGAATGCTTGAAGAAATTCCACTGTTTATCATAGAGTATAGACTGAATGGTGTACGCAGAACTGAGCGCAATAAGCTAATAACTGACATGCTCATCAAGTCATACACTTTATTTTTTTATTATCTTTTCTTTTTTGTTCTCACCCGAGGATATTTTTCCATTTATCTTCAGACAGAGTGGGAGGGAGAGAGAGAAAGAAACATCAATTGGTTGCCTCCCACAGGATCCCGACCAGGGCCCGGGACCGAACTGCAACCGAGGTACATGCCCTTGACCGGAATCAAACCTGTGGCTCTTTGGTCCGAGGGCCAGCTCTCTAACTGCTGAGCCAAACTGGCCAGGGCTATTTTTTATTTTCAGTTTAGTGTATGTCAGTTACACCTCAATCAACTTTCCATGTGCTACATCCAGACAGCCAAAGGACAGCATTTGAGGCAAGTTTCTAAACATAAAAGACAGAGAGAAAAACAAACAATAAAAATGCCACTTGGGCCCTGGTTGGGTGGCTTGATTGGCTGGAGCATCACCCAGTACACCAAAAGGTTGCGGGTTTGATTCCCAGTCAGGGCACAGAATAGACTACTTAGGCCAAAGAAACTTACACACACACATCCTATCCTTCTTCAGAGACATAGGTGAAAATATTTTTATGCCATAAAATGATATGCCAAAAGGATAGGATGTAGCAGGGGACATGACGAGGGTGAGAAAGAGGCAGTGGACAACACTAATCCTGGAAATTAAAAATAATTATTATGGTTGAAGTAAAAAGGAAAACCTTGGAGAAACGCTTTCAATATTCTGAAGGAAATGTATTTTCTACCTAGAATACTATACTCAGCTAAATTTGCATTTGGAGTGAAGGAAGAAAATTTTCTGACACGCAGAGCCTCAGAAGAGTCTCCCGTGTACCCTGTGTTAGTTCCCTATGGCCTCGGTAACAAATTACCGTAAACTTGGTGGTTTTACAGTACAGATTTGTTTCTCCTAGTCTGGTAGGCCAGGGTCCACACTCAGTTTTACTGGGCTAATGTCAAGGTGTCAGCAGGGCTGGTTCCTTCTGGAAGCTCTAGGGGAGAACATGTTTTTTCCAGCTTCTAGAGCGGCATTTCTTACATTCCTTGGCTCATGGCCCCTTCTTCCACCTTCAAAGCTAGAAGCGTAGCATCTTCAAATCTCTGTCCGCTTCCACCTTCACATCTCCTTCTCCCTTGTAAGGACCCTTGTGACTACAAAAGACCCACTTGGATAATCCAGGATAATCTCACCACAAAATCCTTAACATAATCCCATCTGCAAAGTCCCTTTTGTGATGTAAAGGAACATAGTCACAGGTCCTGGGGACTAGGATTTAGGAGCTCCTTGGGCAGCCGTTACTGGGCCTACCACACACCTTCTATAAGAAAGCTATCAGAGGATATATACTTTCTGGATATATGTTCAGAAAGGAATGCAAGAAAAAAAGAACACATGGAATCTAGAATAAAGAGAGGAGAAAGGAATTTCTGGATAATCATAAAAGCATGTTCCAGGAAGAAAATTGAAAAACTGATCAGAGAGAATTAGCCAAGATTGGAACAGATCTGAAGACTCTGGGAGAAAAATCATCATCTAATAGACTCTCAGGTGGATTTAGGCCTGAAAGAGATTTTTGCTTTTGAGGAAGGGTTTTGGGATGAATTGGTGATAAGCACATAGAAAAATAAACAAACACAAATATAAACAATTATTAACTGCATGGAATACAAAAAGTTATGCAAAAAAAAAAGAAAGAAAAAGAAACAGTATGTTACATGGTTTCGCTGTAGCTAGAGATTGCATAGACGTAATATTGCACACACTGAATCTAAACAAAATTATGACCGACTACGATGCGAGAGCAGAAGAATGGAGAGTGTGTGAAGGTGACGGAGGTGGTGATTGTGAAAGAGAACCCGTATTTATTTCATAGTGAAAAGTCGTAATGACTAAACTGAAATATCAACATGTGTCTGTATGTTATTTAAGATTGTGAAGATAAATACTGAAAGAAAGAATTGAAACCAAGAAATAGGTGTGGGGAAAGGGGTGGATGATGGGAGGACGCAAGGAGACGCTCAGTTAGTGGCCCTCCTCTGCAGGCCAGAGCTGATGGTAAGAGATGCTGTTATAAAGCTGGGATTGTTGATAGTAATAGGGGTATAATATCCCAAAATAAAGGCCAGGTGGAAGTGCTTAACTGAAGATGCAACATGGACACAATTATTGTGATGAGCAGTGAGGTTGGAGGGGCAGCCAGGGAAGCCTGGCTCACAGAGTTATGATGTTTAACAGAACACAGCATCCCTAAGGGCAAGGTCTATGGGCAGCCAACAAGGGAATTGTTCAACCCATTTGGCTAAAAGAAATCAAGGATGGATGGTCAGGAGGTGGAGGGCAGCTTCCCCATTAAAAAATCATGGTACCTTATCCAGGTTGCAGGCCAGGACCAGTTTTCTGACCAGAACTCAGTTGACTAAGGGAGAGAGGCTAGATCTCAGGAAGAAGGTCCCTACAGCAGTACAGAAAGTATATAAAAGCTCTTCAACAGAACCAAGTGGGGTGCAAGTGGTCCTGCTGCTTGGACCCGCATGACCCAGTAGACCATATGATATTGAAGCGTGTCTTTGGTGGGGGGAGGGGCTGTACGGAGTTCATTGACAGCAACCTTCAGTAGGAGAATCACAATATAGACCTCTAGGGTTCTGTGTGACCATGCCATATGTAGTAAAGAATCACAGCCCTGCCGGTGTGGCTCACTGGTTGAGCATCGACCTATGTACCAAGAGGTCGCCGGTTCAATTCCCGGTCAGGGCACATGCCCAAATTGTGGGCCCAATCCCCAGTGGGGGGTATGCAGGAGGCAGCCAATCGATATTCTCTCTCATCGATGTTTCTATCTCTCTCTAAAATCAATAAAGAAAAAATATTTAGAAAAAGAAGTACACGCTGTTCAAAAACTAGCATCCTCTTCCTGGGGATCAGGGTCAATTACTCCTGCCAGGATAATAACTCCTTTACTTGCCTACTTGTCTCTTGACATGAGGAATCCAAAGTAACTAGATGGCAGTTTAAATTATTTTTTTAATCCTCACCCAAGGATATGGTTTTATTGGTTCTAGAAAGAAAGGAAGGGAGAGAGAGAGAGAAACATCAATCGGTTGCCTCCCATATGCACCCTAAGTGGGGATAGAACCTGCAACCTACGTATGTGCCCTGACCAGAAATTGAACCCACAGCCTTTTGGTGTCCGGGATGACGCTCCAACCAACCGAGCCACCTGGCCGGGGCAATAGCAGCTTAAATTCTAATGGGACTCTTATTGTGAGCCTAGGGGAAGAGGTCTTTCCATGGGAGCAAAGTGCAAGGTTATGAGGAGGAGGAGTACAAATTCCCTATTTGCTGTATTCAAGAGATAGAAACAGATGAAATATAAAAGCACAATTTGAAAGCAAATGCATAAAAACAGATATACCACACAAATCAGAATTATAAGAAAACTGGTGTGTTTTACTATTATCGGACAAAATGGTCTTCAAAACAGAGTATTGCTACAGATAAAAAGAAATATTTCGTAATGATAAAAGAGTCAATTCATTAAGAACACATAAAAATTCTAAATTTTTGTATGTTTATGTGCCTATGTTTCTAAATGTGTATGTTCCTAATAATAGAGCTTAAAAGCACATGGAGAGCAAAAATTGACCAAACTAAAGGGAAAATAGAAAATGAACAATCATAGTTAGAGACTTGAATACTTCTCTCTTAGTGATTGATAGATAAAGAATATAAATAATCAGTAGGATAGAAAAAATTTGAACACTGTCAACCAACTTGATTCAGTAAATGTTTATAGAACACTATATATCTACCAACTGAAGAATACACTTTTTTTTCAAACACTTAGAGAACATTCACCAAGAAATACCATAATTCTGAGCAAAAAATAAATAAAAGTCTCAAATAAATTTCAGAAGGCTGGAATCATACAGAGTATATTCTCTGACCACAAGTCAAGTAAATTAGAAATCAATAATAAAAGTATATGTAGAAAATCCATAAAAATTTGAGAATTAATCAACATTTTTAAATAATCGTGGGATCAAAGAACAATTCAAAAGGAAAATTAGAAAATACGGTGAACTAAATAATAAGGAAACACAACATATTAAAAGTTGGGGGAGTCAGCTAACGTGGTATAAAAAATAAATTTCTAACTTTAAATGTATATATTAGAAAACAAGAAAGATCTAAAATCATGATCTAAGCCTCTACATTAGGAAGCTAGAAAAGGAGAAGCAAAGTAGACCCAAAGTAAGCAGAAGAAGTAATAGGATAAGAAGACAATTTAATTCAATAGAAGACAAATAATAGAGAAAAATCAACAAAGCCAAAGTTAGTTATTTGAAAATATTAATGCAATTGATAAATCCCTAGTAATATCAAACAATAAAAATAAGAGAAAAACACTTACAAATTACCAACATCAAGAATAAAAGAGAGTCTATAAGCAGAGGTCCTACAGACAATAAAGGATAATAAGCGGCTCTTATAAATGACTCCATGCCAACACATTAAACAATGTAGATGAAATGGACAAGTTCCTTTAAAAACACAACTAATAGAAGACTTAAATAGCTGGGCACCTATAAAAGAAATCTGAATTTTTTTTAAAAAAATTTTTTAACTTTATTGACTTGAGAGAGAGAATGGAAGGGAGAGAAAGAGAAAAAGAGAGAGAGAGGAACATTGACTTGTTCCACTTAGTCATGCATTCATTGGTTGATTCTTGTATGTGCCCCAGCGACTGGGAATGGAACCCACAGCCTTGGTATATCAGGATGATGCTCTCACCAACTGAGCTACCCAGCCAGGACAAGAATTGAATTCTTAATTTAAAGTCTCTCCACAAGAAAACCCCTAGCCCAGATGACTTTACAGGTGAATTCTATTCAACATTTAGGGAAGAAATAATGTCAATATTACACAAACATTTTTTACAAAATATAGGAGGAGAGAACATTTTTTAACTCATTTTATTTTATTTTTATTTTTTATTTTGCAAGAGAAAATAACAAAATGTAAGACATGCATATGTATGGAAACCCCACAAAAATGAGAGAGAGACCGCATATGCAGGAGAGGTTCAGAGATCAAAAGGGGGGTTGATGTATATAAGACATTCTGAGCTAGGGATGAGGTGATGTATGTTGGGGACTTCAAAGTGTCGTTGCAGGATTATGAGCTATTATGGCTTTAATAACAAAACCTGATAAAAGATATTTCAAGAAAAGAAATAGTCAAACCAATATCTCTTATGAACAACATACAAAACTCTTTAACAAAATATTACAAATTAAATTCAGTAATATAAAGAGGATAATATATTATGACCAAGTTGAGTTTATCCCAGTAATGCAAGGTTGATTTGACATTCTAAAATAACATAATTCACAAATCTAATCAATGAAATTAGCAGATTTAAAGATAAAATTATCTAGCACTGGCCAGGGTGACTCAGTGGTTGAGCATTGTCCCATGCACTAAAAGATTGCTAGTTCGATTCCTGGTCAGGGCACATGCCTGGGTTTTGGGCTCGATCCTCAGTAGGGGCTCTGTAGGAAGCAGCTTATCTGTTTCTCTCTCTCTCACCCTATTCCTTCCTCTCTCTCTCTCTAAAATCAATAAAACATTTTTTTTTAAAAAAGATAAAATTATCTAATGAGGTCCATAAAGAAAAAGTACTTGAAAAAAATCCAGCATCCATTTATTATTTAAAAAGATCTTACAAATCTAGAAATAAAAGAGAACTTCCTCAATCTGATAAAAGTCATCTAAGGAAAACCTACAGCTAACATCATGATCTGTGGTGAAATATTAAACATATTTCCCTTAATGTGGGAGACAAGGCAAGGATATGCACTCTTACATTTCTATTCAGTATCACTTTAAGGTACTTGCTAATGTCATAGGGCAAGAAAAAGAAATAAAAGTCATAAATATTGGAGAAAACAAAGAAATAAAATTGTCTTTATTTGGAAGAAACATAATGATGGACAGAAAACAAACAAACAAACAAAAAACCCCAAAAAACAATAACAATTTAAGAAAACCTATATTAAATTTGATAAGTAAATTTAGCAATGTCTCAGTATACATGACCAATGACAAAAATTCATCTTCTGTGTATATATTAGCAACAAACAATTGGAAATGAAAGGTCAAAATAAATTTCAATTATAATAGCACCAAAACATATAAACAACCTATGAATAAATTTAATGAAATAAAAAGAACTCTGCACTTAAAAACTACAAAATATTTTTGAGAGAAATTAAAGAATACCTAAATAGAGGGAGAGCTAGATCATGCTCACAGATTGAAAAACTCAATACAGTAAATATGTCATAAATATAGAAAAATATATTAGTGGTACAGATTAAGAGTCCACAAATAGGCTCACATACATACTGACAATTGATTTTTTTTCTTTTTACAAAGGCACCAGTGTAGTTTAATGAAAAACAGAAAGCCTAACAAATGGTGCTGTACCAACTGGGGAAAAAAGTGAGCCTTGACCTTATACCATAAAGAAAAATTAATTTCAGATGAATTAGGGCTTAAATGTAGAATAAAATATACATTTTTTTTAAAAAATTGGGGCTAGGAAAAGAGTTCTTGGGACACAGAAAGCAGTAATTGTAAAAAAGAAAATTGATAAATTAGAATTCCACAGAATTAAAAGAACCTACTCATCAAAAAACACCTTTAAGTGAATGGTCAATAAATTCATGGAAAAATATTCAGCATCATTTGTCATCAGGGAAATTCTAATTGAAATCACAAGGAGCTACTATTATTTATCCACTAGAATGGTTAAAATTAAAGAGGATAGAATACCAAATGCTGAGAGGATGGAGAGCCACTGGGTTTCTCATTCATTGCTGGCGAAAGTGAAGAATGTTACAACCCTTGTGGTAAACTTTTTAAAAGTTTATTATAAAGCTAAATATATACCTTACCTTAGGATCCAACAATTTCACTCTGAGATATTTACCCAAAAGAAAACAAAAATATATGTACAAAGATTTGTACATCAATGTTTATTGCAGCTTTATTCATAATAGCAAAACGTTAGAAACAAACCAAATGTCCATCAACAGGAGAATGAATGAATAAAATGTAGCATATTCGTCTTATGGGATAATACTCATTAATAAAAAGAACAAACTGACAGATGCAACAACATGGATGAATCTCAAAAATATGCTCAGAGAAGAAGCAAAACACAAAAGTGCTGACTCTATGATTCAATTTTTATTAATTTCAAGAACGAACAAAACTCAGCTATGGTTAGATATTATATTAGTGGTCGACTCTGGAGGGGGAGCTAGCATCCCCCTCTATTCTTCCCATGGCTAACTGGAGAGGGACAGGAGGGACATTTCTCTAGTGCTGGGAATGCTATATATCATAACTGGGGTGATAGTTATATTTTTGAAAACTCATCAAACTGCATATTAACATATGTATATTTTACAGTATGTATTTATACTTCAATTTTTTTTAATTTACAGCAGAAAGCAAATGAGAAAGACTTAAGGAGTAGGCAGGTGCCCAGAGCTATGTCAGATCATCACTTCTCCCCCCAGATTGTTAAATCCCACCCTTATGGGAGAAGTGAAGAGATCAACTACAGTGAATTGCCCAGAATCTCCAGGTTGATTCCAGGTCCACTGCAGGGGAAGTCACTCTCTCAAACTCCTGAGGAAGGCGTATATGCAGATGGCAAATAAGCACAGGACAAGATGCTCAACTTAGTCATTAAGGAACTTCAAATTAAAGCCACAGTAAGATACCACTACCCACATATTAGAATGGGAAATTAAAAGATTGCTCATTGAAGTGTTGACAAGGACGAGGAGAAACTTAAACTCTCATACGCTGCTGGGTAGGAATGTAAAATGGTACAACTTTGAAAAACAATTTGGCAGTTTCTTAAAAAGTTAAATATGCACCAACCATATGACTCAGCCACACCATTCCTATGCTTTTAACCCAGAAGATGAAAGCATATATCCATACAAAGACTTATACATGATTGGTCATGGCGGCTATATTTGTAATAGCCGCAACCTGGAACAACCCAAATTATCCATCAGGAGTTGAGTCAATAAGTAAACTATGGTACATCTATATAATGGAAGACTACTCCACTATCAAAAGGAATGCACAAATGATACACACCACAACATGGATAGATATCAAAACAGTTAAGCTGAGTGAAAGAAGCCAGACCGCCACCCCCCACCAAAAGTCTATCTTGTATGATCCCATTTATATGAAATTCTAGGGAATGCAAAGAAAAGTATAGTAAAAGGAAGCAGATCAATTGTTACCTGGAACAAGGAGTGGAGACAAGGGATGGATGACAAAGGGGCATGAGGGAACCTTTGAGAGTGATGGACAAGTTCATTATCATGATTGTGGTGATGGTTTTCATGGGTGTATTTATATGTCAATTTTATCAAATCATACACTTAAAATATGTGCATTTTATTTTATGTCAGCTACTCCTCAATAACTTGTTTTTTTTTTTTACAAACAGAAAAAACGTAATTTAGGCCCAAGCAAAGACATCTTCTAGCTAAATACAGTCCTTGAAATGCCAATTTGCCTCCTCTGCTCAAGTCTTACTCCTCCTATTTAAGAGATTTGAAAACTGAGATCTAGAGAGATACAGTAACTTGCCCAGGTAAACTCTGCACCTAGGGGCTAGATAAGAAAAGGTCATGCCCTGGCCCATTTGGCTCAGTGGTTAGAGCGTTGGCCCATGGACCAAAGAATTGCGGGTTCGATTCTGATCAAGGGCATGTACTTCAGTTTGCAGTTCAGTCCGGCTCTGGTCAGGGTCGTGTGGGAGGCAACCAGTAGATGTGTCTCTCTAACATCAATGTTTCTCTCTCTCTCCCTCCCTCCCTCCCTCTCTCCCACTCTATCTGAGGAAAAATGGAAAAATATCCTTGGGTGAGGATTAAAAAAAAAAGAACAGGTCAAAATGATGTTGTTGATAAGGATGCTGATTTAAATGGATCATAGCTCTTTTCTATTTTAAGAATTGCTTTCATAATAAAAAGCAAAGCTTAAAATCAGAAGATCTGGTCTGAATTTCCATTCCATCACTAGTGAGCTCTATGACCTTGAGCAGTTTCCTTAATACTGGCAGAATCTCAGTATCTTCATCTCTCGACACATGTTAAGAATATCTACCTCATAAGGCCTTCTTGAGGATTAAATAAAATAGGATATGCTCAAGTACGTTTTCAATAAATATTAGTTGGGTGAATTTCATTGGTAAGATAGATGGGTAGGACGTGTATTCTGAATTGATATACTGTAAAGCTGAAGGTGAATGAAGTTAAGGGTGTACCCTGGATCATGCAGTTAGGACAGGAACAGTTGGTTTTTACCCAGGATACCAGCTCCCGATCCAGTGTCCTTTTGTAAAAACAAAACAAAACAGAAAACAGACACCCACTGAGGTTACTAGAAAAAAACAGTCTTTAGATAGAGAGTAGGGAGAGTCTCTTCCCAGAGTCACTTAATTCCAAGGTCTCAAAATGGCAGCCCTAGCTAGCCTTCTGAAGTATTTAGATCCTGAGTGTATAGTGTTTTTAAATTTTTAAGTCAACATATAAAGTTGGAGGGAGTTCACATAAAAATAGGAATTTCCTGCTTGTTTTGAAAAAGCAATGAGCAGATCTGGCACCACAGCGTGTGCGTGGAGGGAGAGCCACGGAGAGCTGGACGCGAGGAGTGGGAGCCCCATCCGATGGGGCGGCTGCTTCAGGTCCTGACAGTCCCCACCATTTCTCATACCCTGACACCATGCCTCACTTATCATCACAGAAACCTGGCCCCTGTGGGCATTTATATGTGCGACTCATGTCTCCCACCATCTGCCTCACACAGTTAGCCATCACTGCCGGAGGGCCAACCATGTTTATGGCTTGTCATCTAGAAATGATGATGAGCTATGTTGACATTTGCACAGCCATTCAACAGAACCGACTCCCCCTAGGCTGCATGTGCAAGCAGTTTCCACACACACCAATTGCAGCAGAGATCTGGCAATCTTCCAGCATATTGGAGCAATGTAGATATTCAATTTGGATTATTTTGGACACCAAAGTCGATCCATTTTGGGGGTCCTGACTCTCAAATGATCCAACTTGACATTCTACCTTGTTCAAAGTTACCTGGCAACTGCCCCCTTTCCATAGACCTGTGCTCCAATAGCCACAAGTTTAAATGATTTCACAACCACATTAAATTTCCTAAAGAAACTGATGGGTGTAAAACCCGTGCTGCCCAGGACACTGAGATAACTCCACGTTAAACCTTAAATCATCCCGTAAAGTGAAAACAGAAGACATATTTAGGACGAGAGAGGGGAAACCAACAGATAACAGATAAAAAAGTTATTTTTGTATGCAAAAACTACCAAACTGCCTACAATTAGTGAATACAAATCACTTTTTGGCTCTGAGATAGTTCCTCACAGCACACAATGTAAGTTAAAACGTATGCTTGAGACCTTGGCGTACATCTGCTCTTGATCTTCTGTCAATACAAAATATTTTTCCTCTTTCAACCTAAACACTGAATCAGGAAGCCTGTAATGAACTATACAGTACTAGCCAATCTAAAAACATTTTCGAAAACCGAAGTCCAGAAACAGATACATCTTCTCATTTGTCTCTCCTCATAACTACGAATTACAAAGACTATCTTGGAAGCTTTAAGTATTCTGACTATAGGGGGTTTTGTCACTGTGAAACACAGGTCACTCTGAGGATAATTGCCTTGGACACTTAGATACGGCTATGGAAGAGCCACTCATGGAAGGAGAGGCAGCTGACTCTCTGTGTGTCTATGATTTGTTTTGTTTTGCTTTTCAAACAGTGAAATGCTCATGGTGGATATTTTTTGTGGATTTCATCCCTCCAGAGAAAATGCGCTGCACACAACCCATCTCCTATTTTTATTTTTTAATAGTACAGTTAGAGATCCGGTGTGATGTGTGAACCCCATCCAACCAGGAAGAGAGCACTCCAAAAACTAACCATCATGTTAAGGAAAGACGTTAAAAATTCTATATCAGAAACCCAGGTACCACCAGGCCCGAGACAAAAGCTGGAATCACGGTACAGAAACGCTCCAGTTTCCCTTTTCTTGTCTTAACCAGAGTATACCAGTTACTCCAGACTTCCTTATCTCTCTAATAAAAGCCAGATTTTATTGACACATTTCATCTGCTTCTTGCCATAGACACTGAGCGCTCTGGAATGCAGGGTCTCTTACTGAGCCACCATTATCTCCACACATTTGCGGGGAGAGCACCAGTATAATTCTCCCCGGCTCTTGACTTTGTTTTTTAAACACAGTCCCATTACACACGCAGTGCATCTGTCTTCCTCTCAGAAGAGAAGCGAGCGTTCCTGATTACTCTGCCTTTCCCCTCAGAGAAACGGCCTACACACAGATGACACGAATCTTTTGATCAACAAGCTTCCAAAGAGATACAGATTTGTTCTCCACCATCAGCAAGGAAGCTGCACTTAATTTTTTTTTCTTTAGTACAGTTAAAAGAAGAAGAAGAAGAGGGGTGGGGGGGATCATAAAATTATGATGGAGCAGGCAGGCTTCCTTTAGGGAAAAGAGTAGAAAAACATATGCAAGGTCATCCCAGGAAGGTGCACAGAAATTGATCCCCCCAAAGTTAATCACAAGGTACCCCAGTTTGAGCAGAGAGCACTTCAGAGTTTTCCTCTTGGATGATAAATCCTTTTCATTTTATTTTATTTTTTAATCTCGTTGATCTCTAGACTCATAACAATGTGAGGCGTGTATTGTCACTCCAGGGTTTTTCATCTTTGTGGAATTTTACAGCCCAGCTCAGAGAATCCCTGGACTAGAAGGAATTATTTGGATTCCTGTTTTACAGCTGAAGAAACTGAAGAAGAGAAGCAAAGAGCTTCCCACTGAGACACAGAAAGAGCCTGTTTGAGGGGCTCAGTCTTCAGGGTTTCAGAGTTCAAACGCCCACTCAGAACACTACAACAGGAGAACAAGGCAGCCTTCTAAATCTAGCGTGAAATGCTGGATTTTGCTGTTCTCTGTATATAATGCACTAGAGCATATTCGCCTGGGCAGAAACAGCAACAGCAGAGAAATGTGATCCAATGGCAGCTATATCCAAGATAGTCTTGTCTGCGTAATTGGATGTGATTTAAGAAATACAGTCCTTTTTTTCTGCCACAAACATTAGCTAAACCTTGGTACCAGATACATCTAAACTCTTCCATTCTGTTGTATATCTGATAGTAGCTTGTTCTCATAATCTGAAAAAAAAAAAAAAAAAAAACATTTGGGCACAGTTGAACTATATACCAAAATTCCTCTTGGAAGATGTGACTTTTAGTACAGGTAGCAAAAGCTTTTTGCTCACTAAAAAGAGCTATGCTTCCTGGCATCTAAGTTTACAAAAATGTCCAGCTATAATATGGAGACTTGATTTCACATGCAGAAAAAAACGCTTCATGGTGATTTGTTAATCCTGCTGGAGGCAACCAAGAGTAATAAGAAAGGTAGGTAGAAAGCCAGGAAAGCCTGTTTTTAGTCTTGGTAAGTAGTAATAATCGTCATAGTACTGACCATTTAATGAGCACTTTCCATGCATTTTCTGATTGATCCCACAATTCTTTGAGTTGGATATTATTGCTTCCATTTTACAGATGAGAAAGGTTCGTTTGCAGGGGCGAAGTAACGCGCTCATGACTACATTTGGTGCTAATGTGGTTAAACAGGGTGTCTTTGGGAATCGGACAGACTTAGGAGTCTCAGAAACATTCACTAGTCGTAGAGTGACTGGCTGTCCTAGTTTGCTTGGGACTTAGGGGTTTCTTGGGAGGCAGGGATTTCACTGCAAACTGAGATGGTTGCTTACCCTACAACTTGTGTAACCATAGAGAAAGTCCCTCCCCTTTCTGGACCAGAATGGCCTCTGAGGTTCGGTGGAGTGCCAGCTAGTCTGATTTCTTTCTCTGCATAGTGACATGGAGTCATCTCTCTAAGAATAACTATAGGATCTGTAACGGCACTGTCTTTACTCTCCCCTTCCTTATGACGGAGCTCTCCAAGCACCCTCTGACTAAGTCTGCACAGCTACCACACGTCTCATAACAACAGCTCTCCACCGAGCAGGCCTGGGCGTGATCGCCTCCATTTGCCTCTGCCTGAACATCTTAAAGGAGACTTCACACTTATCACATTCACTCAACCTCTCTCAGCCTCTGTTTCCCCATCAAAACGGGGATAATAAAAATCACATCTCACATGGTTAGTGGGAATCAAGTGAGATTAAAGACATGAAAGTGCTTCCATAAACCATAGAGAAATATGAAAATGGATCTCATACTGCCTTTATCAGAGTGTGGGCACACAGTTCTCAAAGCCATCTGGACCTAGCCCAGGGTGTGTCTGCCCCACAGTCTTGTCCCACACAGCACCTAACTCGAACGGGCTGCCGAAGGTGTGATTTTATATCCCAAAGGCTCTTATTTTAGCCACAATTTCAGTTGTTTCCTGGTCATAAGAGATCATCAAGAAGCAAGAAACTCGCTCTATACAGATTGGAGGTGGAGATTAGGAGAACAAGGATGGGAATCACTCAAACTCCAGGACAACATTACTTAAAAGGTTTAGAAGAGAAAAAAGGAAACTAAGTCTTTATGGTACACAAATTGTCTAATCCCTAAAATGGGCAAGGTTGTCTATACCCAGTATTATTCATGGAGGTATTTCTGAGGATCAAGGAGACATGGACGTGAAGGGTCTTTCAAATGCAGGTAAAGGAGTCTACAAGGGCTAGGTGTGTTTATGGATATGAAGGTAGATGGCACAGACATATTTGATCTAGTCCAATGCTCTCATTTTACAATGTTCTTATTTTGAGAATATGAGGAGCCAGAGAGGATTAGCAACTTGCCCAAGAGCATACAGCTAATAGACATGATGAAAACTCAAATCCCTTGACATTCAGCCAATGCTCATGAATCACAGGGATTGCCTTACTTTGGGATCCGTCAGAGCAGACTCTAAGGCAAGGATTCAAGTGCAAGTGATTTATTTGGGTGGTAATTCCAGGGACCACTGGTTGGGCGGTGGGAAGTAAGATAAGGAAGAGAAGGAACTGATCTAGCAAATTTCTACCAAAGACAACTGGAGTGTCGTTCTGCTTGGGGACTCTGGGAAACAACCTCGATCATGCACCTTAGAGTCATTCCACCTAAGGGACAAGAAGCAGGGGTATTTGCCCAGTCAGTCATTGGGTGACAGCTGCTGAGAGGAGTGTTAATTCCCCTATCACTTTCAACACTCGAGTAGAATGGGCTCCAGTGACCAGAGAATGCCCTTGGGCAAAGAGTTGCAGGATTTGATCATTGGAAACTGAGCTAGCATGCCCAACAGTGGTATAAGCTGAGGAGACACTGGCGGGCACAGATGGCATCTATGACTGCTACCTCGGAGGTCCACTAGTCTATGTACCAGAGAATGGTGAATTCCCTCTACCACTGTATTCCAATGCAATATAAACCCCATTAAGGCAAGAATTTGGGGGGGAGGGGTCTGTTTTGTTTATTGCCAAATCCTCAAAGCCTAAAACAGTGATGACACATCATAGCACTTATTAAATATTGGTTGAATGAATGAATAACATCCCTGACCATTGGCCAATCTGTTTCTCCTTGAATGCTCCTTCAGTAGGGAAGCACTCGGGAGGGGTTAAGGCAGCTGGGTTGTTTGTGAACCGTTCTCTAATAGAAAGTTCTTCCGGACACCAGCTTCTATGTGCTTCCCTGTACCTCATCCTATGACTCTAATTTGTGTGTGTGTGGGGGGGAGGGTCAAGAAAAATAAATCTAATTCCCTGTTCCACTTGACAGTCCTTCAGATATTTTAGGATATCTGTGTGTGCCTGGTTTCCACAGTTATCCTCTTATGATACAGCATTTAGATCTTAAGAAAGACATGGGGGTGGACGCCAGCCCTGCCACTCTCAAGGGGAGTGATCTTGGGTAAGCTTCTTCCCCTAAGGAATATGTAGATTAATAAAAACTACATGTCAGGGTTGGTGTGAAGATTAACTGAGAATGTAGGTAACTGTATGTAAAGCCCTAGCCCAGTGTCTGGTACATGGGAAGCCCCCACAAAGGTGAATTCCTTTCCAGTGTCCCATCCATAGCCTCTGATTTTGCTCCAGCTTCTCCATACAAGGTTTAGGTATGACACCCACAAATGGGCCTTCCTATGCATCTGTGCTTAAATACAAAACACAGAGGGATTCCTCACTCTGAGACGGTTGAAAACGTGTTTGAGTCTGTCAGTTTATGACAGTGAGGGCTAGAGAGCAACTCTATGAACACACTCAAAGAGTGTGGTCGCTTTTTAGGCAACCCCATAGCAATATCGTTTCTTATTGCGCTTCTACAGCTAAGTAAGATTAAAGGACTGTTCTACCTTTCCCTGCAGTGAGTACAACTGACTTTTGAACCAAAGTGTAGGACTTTCCATTGATACCTGTTAGATTTCTTCTTTAGTAATTCCCTCTTCCCACCACACCACACCTGCCTTTGCACAGTCAGGACTGCCCTACAGGACTTGCCGTGCCTTCTTTGTCTCCCAGTTCACATCCTCCTTTGGTGGCATGTCCTCCCAAGATGAGCAGGAGTCCGAGGAGATGGAAATCCACCGGCCACAGCTGCTAACCCGCTAGGTGGCTGCAGAGAAGGTGCATAGCCTTATCCAAAGTCTTCTGGACCCCTAATTCCACAGATACAAAAGAAGTGGTAATTTAGCAAATGGATGTTAGTAGTGAGAGGAGAATCATCAAACACAAGCTCTAAATAATATCGAAAATCAGCCCAGGAGAGTCGCGAAAGTGCTGGACCAGAGGTTGAAGGGCTGCTTTTGACTGCCATGCACTAGCTGTGGGACTTGAGCACGTTTTTTGACCTCTCTAGCATTCAGATTACTTTGTCTACAAAATGAAGAAAGTGAGCTAAAACAAACAAACAAAAAGCAATCCTTAATAAACTCTGGCCCATTCAGACAACAGACTATTATTTACCACTGAATGGAATATTATTTAGCACTGAAAAGAAATGAGCTATGAAGCCGTGAAAAAACATGGAGAAAATTTAAGTGCATATTACTAAGTGGAAGAAGCCAGTCTGAAAAGCCTACACACTGATTCCAATTATAGGACATTTTGGAAAAGGCAAAACTATGGAGACTGTAAAAAAAAAAAAAAAAAAAAAAAAAATCAGTGGTTGCCAGGGGTTAAGGGGAAAGGATGGATGAACAGTCAGAGCACAGAGAATCTTCAGGGCAGTAAAACTATCCTGTATGATACTATAATGGCGGGTATATGTCAGTATATATTTGTCAAAGTCCTTAGAATGTACACCACCAAGAGTGAACTCTAATGTAAGAAACAAAACAAAGCCCTGGCCGGTGTGGCTCAGCGGTTGGAGGGTCGGCCCACGGACCGGAGAGTCCCGGGTTCGGTTTCCGCTGAGGGCACGTACCTCGGTTGCGGTTTGTCCCCGGCCCCAGTTGGGGTCGTGTGGGTGGCAACCACTCGATGTGTCTCTCTCACGTGGATGTTTCTCTCTCTCTCTTCCTCCCTCTCTCCCTTCCGCTCCATCTGAAGATAAATGCAAGAGTGTCCTCGGGTGAGGATAAAAATAAACCCACCCTACATGTGTTAAACGAAAGCCCACGCAGGTCTTATCATTCAGGTCCCACAAGCAGGCTGTGTGGTCGCCTTGATTTCACACATGAGGAAACTGAGGCTGGAACCCAAGTGCTAAAGATGGGACCTGAACCTAGATCTTCTGACCACAAGCTCAGGGTCCTTTCACCATCCTTCCAGGTCTCAAATCCTGTAAAATTTTCTTGGAAATGAATCTGTACTTATTCAGTGTCTAGAATAGAAGGAGGCTGCCTGTAAACCCTTTTTATTTGCTTTCTGTTTTTTTTATAGTTGATGCAGTTTTATAGAAGGCCACAAAACAGAATGATTGAGAGTGTGGGCTTTCTGAGTCATTTATTATCTACGTAACCTCAGGCAAGTTAATATCTCTGAGCCTCAGTTTCCTCATTAAGAAAA
Organism: Tadarida brasiliensis; assembly: GCA_030848825.1. Lineage (NCBI taxonomy): Eukaryota > Metazoa > Chordata > Mammalia > Chiroptera > Molossidae > Tadarida > Tadarida brasiliensis. The sequence continues at coordinate 48,256,431 of CM061264.1, read as the reverse complement.
TGGAAGTAATGACAGTACTTTCTTTCCAGGAATGTGGTAAGGATTGTGGGAAGTAGTGCACATCAAGCATTTAGCTCCGTGCCCGGCATAAATAAGGCAAAAGAAGGTTGTGTTACTATCACTCTTGGGCATGTTATGCAGGCAGTGAGAGGCAGCACAACACAGTGACTAAAAGTGTGGAGTTGCCCTGGCCGGTTTGGCTCAGTGGTTAGAGCGTCGGCCTGAGGACCAGAGAGTCCCGGGTTCGGTTCCCGCTGGGGGCACGTACCTCGGTTGCAGTTTGTCCCTGGCCCTGGTTGGGGTCATGTGGGTGCCAACCAGTCGCTGTGTCTCTCTCACATCGATGTTTCTCTCTCTCTCTTATTCCCTCTCTCCTTCCCGCTCTATCTGAAGATAAATGCAAAAATGTCCTCGGGTGAGGGTTAAAAATAAATAAATAAATAAAAGTGTGGAGTCACTGGGTTCAGATCCCAGCCCTGCCACATACTTGCTGTTTTCCTTAGACAAACTGCTTACCCTCTCTGTGCTTTAGTGTTTTCATCTGTGTAAGGGGTGATCATAACAGCATCTACCTTGAAGGAATAAGCTAATGCATTTAAGATGCTTAGATCAGTGCTTGGCACGCAAGAAGCTCTCGTGCATGCTAGCTATTGAGATCATCCTTCTTCCTTTCTTTCAGCAAATCTCAACTCCCTGGTTGCAACCAATTGCCAGACCACTTTGGAACATACTCCCATTTGTTTGAAACCCACACCAAAGGAGTCAGCTCTCATGATGATTTCCCCACCTCTGCTCGGGTTAAGATCCCATCTGTTCTGATGAACGTGCTGCAATTGTCCCTACCACCTGTGCAGACTGCTGGCACCAGCAAGGGCTTTGGGACGGACAGCAAAGGTTGGCGAGGCTAACCTGAGCCAGCAGGGCCCTTTGGAGTCAGAATTAGGAATTAGAGATCCTTGGCCTCCTGCAGGGAGTAGAGAGAAAAACGTTCCCAGTGAGAGCGCTCCTCTTCAAGGCTCCATCAAGGGAGAGTGGCCCGGAGGGTGATGTAAGGTACTGTGTAGTTACAACAATTCTGAGGACCTAAATCTTCTGTTCAGTCCCACTGAAAGCCCCCTCCCAGCTGGGTCCTTTGGCTCTTCTTCTTGCTCCCCATTTTTGGTGTTTGCTTACAGCGCATGTTTTCTGCACTGCAAATGCACTCAGTGCATCTGGGAATGCCCAAAAGCTCATTCCTGCAGCCCCTCAGACACAAAACATACCTTACCAACATGTGTCTTTCCATTGTCAAAAAATGCAGGATGGAAAGTCTGGGGCAGATGGTTTCAAGGAAGCCCCAGTCAACAGGCCCAATTAAAAATAACATCCTTACCGAGGTAGGGGCTAAAATAAAGCATTTCTTTAGGGGTTTGCTGTGGTTTATGCATGTGTGTTGCACACTTATCTTGCACACTGGTTGGAAGCATCTCGAACCTGGTGCCACAAACCCCTTAAGTTATCAGGGGCTAAGCAAGGCCATCTTCCTGAAACATCTATTTTATCTGAAGGAAGTTAAAATAAAACCTTACTTTTATATTAAGAATATAAAATACAGCCCTGGCCAGGGTAGCTCCATTGGTTGAGCATTGTCCTGTGCACCAAAAGGTCTCTGGTTCTTTTCCTGGTCAGGGCACGTGCCTAGTTGCGAGTTCAGTCCCCTGTGCGGGTGTATATGGGAGGCAACCGATTAATGTTTCTCTCTCACATCAATGTTTCTCTCTCTCTCTCTCTCTCTCTCTCTCTCCCTCTACTTTCCCCTCTCTCTAAAAAAATCAATAAAAACATATTTTTATAAAAAGAATATAAAATACAGTTGACCCTTGAACAACAGAAGTTTGAACTGCAAGGGTCTCCTTATATGCTGACTTTTTCAATAAATACCGTCAGCCCTTTCTACCCATGGGTTTCACATCCGCAAATTCAACCAGCTGCAGATAGAAAACAGTATTTTGATATCCCCAACCAATATACAAAAATACTGTTGGTTGAATCTGCAGATGTCAAGGGCCAACTTTAGGGTCAAAACTTATAGACGAATTTTCGACCATGCAGTTAGGTGGCCAGAATGCCCGCTTTGTTCAAGGGTCAACTGTATATTGAATATGCATATGACGTAATTAATTAATCAGAACTCATAGTTTGAATGGATTTTTTAGATAAAACACAGGATCTGGTAGTAATTTTGCATTTCCAGGATGTTTCTTTCCCCCTCTGCCATAAGGGTTGTTTCTATGGGAAAGTTTTACAAATGCTGAGCCTACGGAGACAGAATAATGCAGAGGATGGAGCACTGGGTGTGGGGTCCGGTGACCTGCGTGTGGGCTGGGACGCTGTCACCTACTCGCTGTGCGACCTCATGGTCCAACAAGGATGTTAATCCTTGTCCTGTCTGCTGGCCAGGGCTGCTGTGAGAAGCCAATGAGACAATGCGTGTGAAAAAACTTCAGTGTTCCACAAATGTAAGTTATTATGATTCAGCCTTGTTGTTTTTGGAAAGCTTGTTTCATTTTATATATCACATGTATTCTCCACCCCACCCTCTCCCCCCACCTCCCCAGCCAGATCAAACGTGTTTGCCTTTCTCTTCAGAGTGAGGAACCTCTGATCTGACAAAAAGAAATGAAGTCACCAGGCTTGCTCTCGCCCAGTTCCACATCCAGGCCATGGGAGAAGCACGCTCCCCGCGAGGCTGAGCGGCCCAATCCGCGCCACCCGTTCCGAGGGGAAGTGAGACAGAGCACAGCAGTCACCACTGTCTGAATTTCATTATGCAGGGCTCCAGACAAGCAGAGGGGAAAAGTGCAAAGGAGCGGGTCAGCGTCTGAAATGTGAGAGGGGCAGCAGTCTCCGAAGTGTATGGGAACAGGAGGAAACTTAATCTTGCTCCAAAGGGGAGCGCGAACATTGCATCATGTGAAAATAATCGCAAGCGGTCAGCAGAGCTGGGGGGTGTGGGGAGGCGGGTTTGCCCACTGACCCACTTGCAGAAGGGCTCTGATTCTGTTCTGTGCCGTTCCAGAATGCATCTGCGTGGGACATGCTAGTACATCAATCCGGGTGCTCAGGGGGACTAGAGATTGGACTCAGTCCTGAGAAATCAGGCTCTGCGGGAGTGTGCTGGGTGGAGCAGGCAGTCTGAATCAAAACCAGAGTTCTGAAAGGGAGCCCCAGAGTTTGGAACTGGAGAGAATGGGGTCAGCTAATCAACAAATTAGTCATAACTACTATTTATTGAGCACTTAATATGTCCTAAGTGCACCCTTCACTTAATCCTCACAATAGCCCTATAGATGATCATCCCCATTGTGTGTACAAAGAAACTGAGGCTCCATGAGTTAAGGGACTTTTCCAGGGCACATAGCTAGTAAGTGGCAGAGCCGGAGTTTGAATCCAGCTTTGTGCAACTCCAGGTTTCTTGATTCTAAACTCTCTGCTCTACCCCTCTCCAAAGGAGAAGTAGAGCCATGGTTGGGAATGAAATGGAAACAGATTAAAGAAGAAGTATGAAGGGAGCAAGGGAGGAAGGTCTGGATTTCTTCCATGTTGGTGACTTTTTTTTTCCTAGGCTGGGAGAGCATGAGTGTGGTTTCCTCTGTACGTTTGTAATGTAAGAGTTGGCCACTTTTCCCAAGTACGTAACCCATGGCTGGACTTCAGGTTTTCTGTGGGGCTGGGTGAGGGCAGAGCTGCAGCCACTATTGGAAACAATGCCAGAGAAGCAAGCAGAGCTGTAGCAAAAGAGGGCACGATAGACGAAAACAGACTTACTGCCACTGATGAGATTTGCCTTTGGCACTTTTATCAGTTATCTATTTCCATAATCATATGTGCAACAAAGCATCCCAGTATTTATTATTTTCATACATTTACGGGCTGGCTGAGCAGCTAGGCTGGTCTGGGGCAGGCTCAGATATGTGGGCTGGGCTTGCTCACGTGTCTGCCCCGGGTTGGAAGGTCTTCTGGGGATAACTGCTCTAGGGTGGCCTCAGCGGGGAGGACAGCTCCGCTCCATGTGGTGTCATCTCTCAGCAGGCTAGTCCAAGATTTCTCTCATGGTGAGGGCAGAGGAACAAGAGAGGGTAGACGTGTTCTACACCTTAGACATGTCATCTCTTCTGCCACATTCTACTGGCCGATAAGTCACAAGACAGCCCAGATTCAAGGGGTAGGGAAACAGACTCCATCTCCTGATGGCTGGCAGAATCACATTGCAACGTGCTTGAAGAATGACAGATATATTTTGCAGTCCGTCTGCCACAGGGTTCAATCCCAAAAGGAGATGAAAGGCAGCGGTGTTCCCCAGTGTCCTGGACCATGCCCCATGTCCCTTTTTCGTCCACTAAGTGCCATTTCCTGGCCCAGTTTTTCTGTCTTCTTAGCACAACTGGGAAGAGAGATGCAGTGACTCTACATTTGGGCAGATAAGAGAATGCCTTCTTTTTTTGGCGGAGCTAACTTTCAGACTGCTTACCCACTGACTTCATCTTTCCAGTTTCTATAACTAAGAAAGTCACAATAGAGAGTATACTTGAACTTTCTCAGTGAGCCATCCCAGCCTAGCCATTCGTGTATGGGAATGATGCTAAATTCCAGAAAGCAGATGTTCATCTAATAAGATGAATTTTTACTAATATTTCCACCCCACTGCTAATACTGTGTTTGTGGTCTGAGTTTAAGACACTAAACTCCAACAATTTATTTCTTACAATGTGGCTGAGATCATAGGCTCCCCAGAGGTATACCTTTGAAATTGACTACATATGAAACTATTTGCATGATATTTGACATTTGTATGCCAAGAACTGACTGTTATGATGTATTGGAAAAGGCAGTGGGCTCAGAATCAGAAGACTTGGCCGGCGCTGAAGTCAAAGGAGCACAGTAGACAGGCACCACTCTGAGGTCAGACTGCCCAGCGGTGAATTCCAGCTCCACCAAGCAAGCTTTATAACCTTGGGCAGGTTACTTAAGCTCTCTGTACCTCAGTTTCCCTGTCTATAAAATGAGAATAATACAAGTACCAACCTCACAAGGATGACATAATTCAAATACGATGCTAAAAACAAGGAAACAAAATCTCTATTTTGAAAAGATATATGCACCCCTATGTTCATTCAGCCTTATTTATAATAGCCAAGTTATGGAAACAACCTATAAGGAAACAACCTGTATGTCCACCGATTGATGAGTGGATAAAGAAAAAGTAATAGATATATATATATAGATGTAGATATATAAATACACACACACACACACACACACACATATAATGAAATATTATTCAACCATAGAAGTCCTGCCATTTGTGACAACATAGATGAAACTTGAAGGCATTGTGTTAAGTCAGACAGAGAAACCGAATGCTGTATGATTCCACTTACATGTGGAATCTAAAAACACGGAAATCATAGATGTAGAGAATAGATTGGTGGTTGCCAGAAGCAGGGAGTGAAGTGGGAAAAATGGGTGAAGTTGATCAAAAGGTCCAAGCTTCCGGTTATAAGATAAGTCCTGGGGACCTACTGTACAGCATGGGAACTATAGTTAATAATATATATTGTATATTTGAAAGTTGCTAAGAGAGTAGATCTTAAAAGTTCTTATTGCAAGAAAAACATTATAACTGTGAGGTGATGGATGTTAACTAAGCTTATTATGGTAATCATTTCTCAATAGATACAGATATCAAATCATTATGTTGTATACCTTGGACTAATACAGTGTTATGTCAATTACATTTCTAGAAAACTGGGGGGAAAAGATGCTGAGAACAATACTTGCACAGAGTACGCATCAGCAGAGCATTGTCTATAATTATTGACTCTAACCCTAGTGCCTGGAGGACCTTGAGCAAGTTACTCAAATTCTCTGGGCCTGAATATAATCATCTGTAAAATGGGTATACTGTTACCTGTCAAACCTACAGCTCTCCCCTTACTGGATCTTTCAACTTCAGCCTCAGATGGGCTTTCCTGCCTCTGAGAGGTCCTTGGAACCAAGCCTTGCCTCAGGCTGACCCACAAAAATAGGGCACTTAGAAGGGGAGAGAAGGATTCGGTCAATCTTCCACTGGTTTTGTTTTATTTCATTATCCATCTCATGGATCCAGTGCTACCGAGCTCTTCCATACTCATGCTAGTGCTAGCTCAGCTCTCTTGTTCTGCTTTAGGGAGGCTGATGGGGGTGTGTGGAGGGCTCCTCGCTCCCTGCCCACTCCCTGCTCCATCAGCCACCATCAGGAAGGACAGGACATCCACCCCAACTGACTGCAGCCACTCTGCTCTTGAACATGTAAGGACAGCCAAGCTGTGGCTGGCTTTCATGCCCTGGGAGTCTTTCCCTCCCGACACCCCTCTTTCTTTGACTCTGGGCCTGAGGAGACTGAGAAACAACTCTGCTGTCCTCAGGGCCAGGCGTGGAGGAGGGTGAGGCCCTCCAAACATAGCAAAGTGCACTTTGGTTTGAGGACTGGAAAATAATTGCCCAGTTGCCCAAATTAGAAAGTTCAATTCAGCTGTGACTCATTCCTTATAGATCCCCCTACGAAGTCCTGGCAACCCTAATTAATTGATATTTGCTCAAAGTAGCACGCTGTCCCCAAACCTACTGCTATTACCTAAGTTCTGGTCTCATCCTGAGTCACCTGGAACATGGCAAACATTCGCTCCCAGCTTCATCTGCTTCCTTGATGTCAGAGAAAGCTTGCTGATGACTTAGCCAGTGGTTCCCCAGCCCCCACTGGCTAGTCAAAACCTTGCACCTATGCCCCTTGAAGTGGCTGTCCCCCATTCCCAGGCCATGCTACTTCCCCATTTACAAGCCTTGCAGCAAGAAACTGAACCCCATCCCATGCCCCTAACAACCATGCCCTTCCTCCCACCTTTCCTCTCAGCAAGCTAGTCTTTGCCTAGCATCCCCAGCTCTCTCACAAGCTATTGTCGGACTCCATGTACTTTGCACCTATTTCTGTCAGCACACTCACCATATTATAGTTGTGTGTCTATGTAGGCAACCCAGAGTTTAGTCCCATGGACCTGAATAAGGTCCACTGAATTCCAAACCTATGTCCTGTGAAGTCCAAAGCCTTTCCTATGGCTTCTCTGAATTCCCAGGGGTCTGTATGTCCCTTGTCACCCCTCTGTAGCTCCTGCTGTACTCCTGCTGCCTCTGGTCTGTGAACAGGGCCATCATGTAGGGAGGGCTATATAGGTTGTGCCCTGATCAAAGGCACCAAGCTAAGGGACAAGGAGGTCTGAAAACCAGCCAATGCCCTGCTCACCTTCTGCATCGGGGCTTCTTTTACTAATTTGCAAAATTGGCAAAATGTACAACATGGGCTAGCAGTGGCCTGTGCCCTTCCGAAGACAATTTCAGTCCTGGGTGGGGGAGGGGCGATGAAGGCCATGGCACTTCTTTTCTTAAAATATTGTTTAGCTTCCTCTCCACCAGGGAAATTTTAGTGCCACTTTTTCCTACATAATCCCCAACCTCACACTAGCTCTTTAGATCCTCTTATCCCTCCCATTTTGCTCTATCATCTTTCCTCCCCTTTCCTCCCCTCCCCTCCTTTTCTTCCCTTCCTCCTCTTTCTCCTTCTTCTCTCTCATTTTCCCATGAACAGCTGAACCATTTCATTTGCTCTTTATTTTTCTACCAACACACAGTTTCACCTCCTTCTCCATAGTTGGTCAAGACAGTTTTGCAAACAAAGAATGTTCATCCCTTAAAAGAATGCTAATTGATATCTACTGTTAAGATAATACACGTTTCCACTTATTGCACATTTGTCTGTCCCCACACCCAGTGTCTATCAATTTCTTAAGGGTAGAGGTTGTGTTTCCTCACTGCTCAACATAGAAAATCATCAGTCAATATTTAGTAAATGAATAACTGAAATCATCTGGGGCTAATCAGGCCCAGGCTCGAGTTCTCACTCTGCCACTTATTAGCTGAGGACTTCAGACAATTAACCTCTTAGGGCTCAGTTCCTTCATCTATGAAAGCATGAGGACTAAGGTGAGGCAAGTGAGGCACTCGGGGTGCAAAATTTAAGGAAGCACTCACTCATAGGGTTGGCAAAATTTACAGAGACTGAGAGTGAGTTTCTCCTTAAATCTCACACCCTGGGAGACTTACTTGTCTCACCCTGGTCCTGACCCAGATCTATAAAACAGGGATAATAATGGTTTCTAGTTCACGAGATTATTGTAGGGATTATTTGAAATGAAGCATGCAGTACTAAGCATGCCATCTATCATATTTCTTATTAAGTAGTAGTGAGTGTTTTGATTTAATAAATGTAGTCATTATCATTTCACGCTGCATTATTATTATATGAAGTTGCTCAGGAGAACCATTAAGTTTAATAGAACCTATTTAAAAATTAATGTTTAGAGTTGTAATAATTCAAAGACACCTCTACTAATTTTTTACTTGGTTAAAAAATATTTTTACATACACTTTTGTTGGCCTACAGATTGAAATATAGGGGAATACATCTTTATGTCTCACCCCAAATCATCAAACACACACACACACACACACACACACAATGCCAAGCTTCATTGTTATATCTCGGAGAAGCCATCCACAGGAATTTTAGGTTAAGCCTCATATTTGAAGCCATGGTTGGTTTTATATGTCTATGGCAGCTTAACCCAATGGCCTGTCTCTTCCGATTGGCATCACAGATGCCTCTCTTTGTACCTTAGTTGTTACATTGTTCTGAAGGACGTAGAGCTATGGACTTGGGCATTTCACATTCTCAGGTTGGACATCTGCTCCAGGCGCCCTTGGAAAAGTGTGTCTCTCTTGGCCAACTGTCAAGAAGAAAAGTCTCATTGCATGTCCCGTCTTTGGATTTCAAACATGGATCCCATTCTGACTAACATGTTAGATTCTTTTAAAATTCTCTTTCTAAAACATTCTTCCTCACATTGAATCAATTCCTTTAGAGGGCGTTAGGTCAAGTATAGTTTCTTATATGTACCCACTGGGAAAAATTATGATTATTTTAAAATGTATTGAACCAACCCATAAAAATATATAGCAAAATTCTAAAAGTGTCAATGTCTGAACTTAACTCAGTGAAATCTTCAGAATAAAGTGTCACAGTACTCCCTCTGGGTGGAAATAAAAAAGCTGAGGCACCCCTCCACCCAAGGCTTCCCATGGTAAAAATTTCATGTCTTAGAGTTCAAATCTGAAGATCATCCTCAAATACCCTTCAAACTGGGTGAAACTTCATCCAGCTATTTGCACACAATGAGATGCCAAAGAAACAGCCAGGAACTTAATCATGGTTATGTAGCTGATGGTGATAATGGACACGTGAGAATGTCAAGCTGGCTTAGAGACACTGAGTAATGGCAGACAGTACCTGGCACATAGCAAGGTCTGCATAAGTGCTATTATCTGTTATGAGAGACACAGGGCACAAAAGCATCCACACCCCGTCATTTTATCGATGAGAAACAAGTGAGGAAACATATGGAGAGTACAAAGACTGCTGGAAAGTACACGAAAACATCAGGAATGGTTGTGTGCGATGGCGAGGAATCCTTTCTCTTTCTTTTCCTCAATATTTTTTCTCTCTCTTTTTTTAATGAACACGTATGATGTTTATCACAGAGACAGCACACAGTGTTATTAAATTTAAAAAATATATTTTTGAGAAGCTCTGTTTTGTCTACTTGCAGCCTTTACAAATCAAATGCTTTCCAGACCTCTGAAGTGTTCTGAGAGAAGGGACGCGAGGAAGACGTTTTGGGAGCGGACAGGGAGCCATCCTCTGGCAGTAAGGCTGTGTGCTTTCTTCTTTTTCTCTTCCTTGTCTTTTTCTCTTCCTTGTCTTTTTCTCTTCCTTCTCTCTCTCAGTGGAGCTGCATCAATGATTTGCATCTGTGAGAGCTGCCACATATATTTCCTGATCTTTTTAAACAAAAGTCCCCATTACCAAAGCTGCCTGTGCAAAATAAAACATATCAACATTTAGAAGTTTGTTGTTATTATTTTTCAAGCCAAACAAAAATGAATTTATCCTGAAAGCAACCAGACGGTGTGGGTCAACTCTTTTTTTTTAATTGGCTTTTTTATACACCAGCAAAGATTTAGTAGCCAGAAACTGCCGGAGTCTCTTTGCAGGATCCAAGCAACATAAAGGCATTGACCTTGGTTAAACTTCTGACCAGATCAGCTAGTGAATAAAGTAAACAAAAATCCCACAACTAAAGCTTGATTTTATGCCCCAGCTGTGGGACAGGATGTGGATATTTTAAAACAAACAAACCAACAACAAAATGCAACCACCGCCACCAACTCGCAAACACCAGGGTGTGGCCCCAGTCACCCAGAGCAGTGCGAGTCCTACCCAAAGTGCTCCCGCAAAAAACCCTCGAGGAAACGCACCTAGAGCTCCCGGACTGTTCACCTGGCCTTCATAAACCTTACTCAGGTGGATACGTGGAGGGCTTAGCTCAGGTTGGTGCCGCAGCTGACAAACTTGGGTGCGCCGGGCACTGTCCTGATCCTGCAGTAAAGGGAGGAGGGGAGAGTGGAAATGACTGAGCAGTGCAGCCAGGCAGTCTCACCTACCTCACCTCATTCCATCTGCACCCCAACCCTACAAGGTGAGGATTATTGTTCCCACTTTACAGATGAGGAAACTGAGCCCTAAAGAAGCAAAGTGACTTGAGGAGAGTCACTCAATCTGTTCTGGGCAGAGCCAGGAACGAAACCAAGACCCCGTGGCAACTGCCCAGTGAGCGTGGAGTGGGAATTCTCTGGTGCGGAGATGCTTTCCAGGAGTCCCCAGTGTTAGGATTCTCAGACCTGCTCTTGACTCAAAGTTCAAAACCTCAACCTGAGTCTGCGGCTAAGAGGGTTTCTGAGTAGTTTTAAAGAAAGGTGAAGTTGTTTGTTAAATGCCACTTTTGTTCACGGTGTGCTTTGGTCAGCCTGTCACCATAGCAACCGTACCGCCCCATGCCACGTGGAGTTTGTGACCAGGTCTCAGGAGATGAAGAGAGCGATGCCATCTTGTCTCTGAATCCTGTCACCAGATAGCACAGGAGCCAGGCTCTTCTGGCCTAATCCTAAAATGGCCACAGCTCCCTTGGCAGGCTTTATTTTCGCCTGGAGGGTTATGGGGTTAGAAGATAATGGGTAAATATTTTAGGACCAACTCCTCATAAAAGAACAGGGAGGTCTGGGAGAGGATTTCCCCCACATCTAATCTATCCCTGATTGGACAACAGTCGGTCTTTAGGACCATGCAGTTCACAGTAAAAGCTGTTTGCTGTAAACTATCTGGTTCACAACCCAGTGTCAAAATCAGGAAATATGCTTTTTGAAAAGATATGTACTATGAGGACTTCTTTCTTTTTCAGAATTAACAGTGCGTGTTAAGGCACTAACATGATCTGTCTATTCTCAGCGCCTTTCCCACCCCCTCCTCCCCCTGGGCATTACCTTTCCCCTTCTCTCTCCTGAGCTCCCCGGGCCCTTCTTTTGCCTCTGTAAGTTGTTTTCTAAGCCCGTTCCTTCTACGGCTCACTTCTTTTACCCCTGCGACTTTCTAAATAAACCTCCTCTTACAGTTTGAAAAAAATAAAAATAATAAAGTGATCTGTTTATTCTAAAGCCTTATGTCTTAATCAACTACTACAAAAATCTCCCCTCTCTAGAATCTCGGCAGGATTTTAGATTGGGCACTAATTAATTTGGGGGAAGGAGGATTGTCATGCCTTCCCTTGGAGTAGGGAGAGATGTAGTTCTTTTTCAAGAGAAAGAGCAAAGGGGAAGTAGATACAGAAATGTCTCCTTCTGCGACAGGCCTTGGTTTGCACGGCTGAACTGCGGGTTCGACAAGCAGGCTTCTGCCTCATATAAAAATGACCCCTTAATTTTGGCTCTAATTTCCTTTTAGTCATAATTACCTATTATTATAATAATCTTATTACCACAATACAAAACTCCAGAGGATAGAGAAAATATGAAAATCACCACTAAAACGATCACCAACCAATAACAACATTTTAGAGGTTTGGCTTTATGTTTCCTCCAAGTGCTTTTCTCTCTATATGAGCTTCCTTCATTCATCCAACAAATATTTACTGAGCAACTACTATGTGCCAGTCACTGTGTTCTTTTCCATGGCTGTGGTCATTGTGATCAACACTATCTTTTCCCTCGTTTCCCCTGAGTAGTACACACAGCTTACATTTCTAGCATTAGAAAAGAAAAAGGCAACATGAACTCCATCATTGAAGCCCAAGGTGATGTCCCAGGAGTGTCTAAGGATAGCCTCAGCTCTGAAATCTGGTTGTTTCTTACTCCTTTGTGCCCAGGAGGGAAAGCTGCCTTCATGCTTGGAGGGCACCGCTCTCCAGGCGGTCTGTGGGCTCCCATCACACACAGGCCATCGCCAGGAAAGGAGCCAGCGCTCCTGAGAGAGCAGGCCTTTCCACGCCGCACCTCTCTCACCTCCGCACCTCTGCTGACCCGAGGAGTGTGCGGCCTGGGTGCCTTGGACACTTTGTCCCAGGCAACCAGCACAAACACCTCTAGACAGTCTGTTCCGCCCCCCGGGCCCCTAGAAGGAACAAGAAAGCAGCCCCAAATCGCCACTCCTGTCCTCCGTGACAGTCAGCCTGAAGCTTCACTCCCTCCGAGTCACCTGAGCCTCCCCCACTGGGGTGTAAATGCAGGAGCCACCCTCTTTTGGGGATCCAACAACCAGTGTCGGGTGCCTCTGTCTCCACCCCATTTCAGAAGAACCGGGCTCTCTCCTCCTGCCTCCCTCCCTGCCCTCTCCCCTTCCTCACTGCAGGGCCCTGAGCTGCTCTTCCCAGGCATTTCTCCGCTCGTCCTCCTCCCCACACCACCCGAGGAAACTTGAGCTGCTGGAGGAAGGGGAGCCGGTGGGCCCAGCAGACTTCCTGGAGGTCTCCTCGTAGTGCCTGAGGACACAGGGGATTGACCTCCTTGCCCGTTTGTTTCTCACCACCACCCTGACCTCAGTCCTTGTTCTCAGAGCAAAAGCAGCACGTGAGGACTGAAAAAATAAACGTATTGATAACAACAGTCAAAATTTCTCAGTGATGACGATGAGCCAGGTCATTTATTTGTGCTAAGTACTTTGAGTGGACCATCTTATTTAATCCTTACACTAATACGTTAGTTCTTATCCCCATTTCATACGTGAGGAAATGTAGGCTTCAAGAGGTTGTATGACTTGCCCAAGGTCACACAGCTGCTAAGTGGAGGAGGTGGGAATGGAGCCAGGCAGTCTCATTCCAGAGCAGGGTTCCTGACGAGTGTCTACACCACCTCGATGCCGTTCACTCATACCTACTACGTGCCAGGGTTTGGGCTGGGGCCTTCATACAGGCTCCTCCAGTCCCAAATCACACCTCTGAGGGCGGCTGTATCTCATAGTAGTAACCTGGAGTCTAATGGATTTTGTCCACAGTCTTTTACATTCAGTTAAGGCCATCCCCGCTGGTTTTGTGCCCGTTTCTCTCTGACTTCGTGAGCCCTATTGCAAAGAACATGGACTTTAAAGCGAGGTAGCCTGAGGTTCAGTCCCCCCTCTTCCACATCTCGAGCCTCAGTTTCTTCACACATGGACTGGAAATACACAAGCCCTCTCTCATGGGGTTGGGGGAGGGGAGCTAAGTGGCGTGACGCAGGTGACGCGCAACGCCTGGCATCAGCGTCCAGTAAGTGGCGGTGCTCGTTAGCCGTGATCGCTGAGGATCAGAACCACCGCGCACACCGGGGCGTCTTGGCCCCTCATGCCAGAGCGTCCCCTGTGACAGGAACAGGCGCCTCCGGGTCCATGAGAGCGTCCTAGTGATGTCATGAAGGTGCTTGCTTCAGTGACAGAGAAGCGTGTGTGTTTGGAAACCCGTGTTTGTTTTCATGGGGCATGCTTGCAGTGCTGAGAGATACGCACCTTTTCTCATTTTTCCTGACTTCTTTGTAGTCCCCTCATCGCAACTGGGCTGCAGAAGTTCAGCAAGTTGGGCACATGGTATGTTAGAAAAGAATTTAGCAATATTTAACCCCACACCCCTCATTTACAAGGAAACATGACACGGTGATTTTGCTCTGTGCCAACTAGCTGTTTTGAGCACTTTGAGTTATTTTGCCCATTTTGAATTGTGGATGGTGGCAATGGAAAAAAGAAAAAAAAACACGTTTTGTTGTTGTTGTTTTCCCATCTGACCCTACTAATAAACCAGTGTGGTCTTACAAGTAGTTCCTAATTGTAGTCCAAAGAGAAGAGAACTGAGCCTGGCATCAGCTGACCTGCCTTGAGATTCAGCCTTGTCAGCTGCTTGCTCTTCGACTCTGAGTCAGTGCATTCCTCTGAGCCTCAGTTTTCCTACCTGTAAAAAGGGGGGAAATAATACCCAGCTGCTAGTGCTGAAGTGAGAACTAAATAAAATAATCGACATGAAGTGACTTTGCAAACGGAGACGTGTGATGTCCCTGTGAATTGTAATAATTAAAATCTAAGTTGCCATTGTTAACGTGATACTAACAGTAACCTCAATTTGCATTTAATTCCTGGTTTTTAAAAAAAAAAAAGTGCTTTCCAGAATGACATCCAGCTTCAGCTTGTGGTCATAGAGTTTACTCTTCAATACTTGTGCACAGGTGGCAAGAGATGGCCCCAGATGTGTCTAAGGTAATAGTCACACCAGTGTCTGATGCCTTCTCTCTGAAAAATGTCATCCAATTTTAAGAACTGGCACCCGCTTGGCATGTGTGAAGAGTGGCAAAGAAGCCAGTATGGCCAGAGCAGATGAGCGAGAGAAAAGGTGGTAAGAAAAGAGCAGTAAGAGACAAGGACTTCTGACAGCACGGAGAGGGGAGCCACTGGAGGGCTGGGTGCAGAGAATGAGGTGATCTAACTCGGATTCTGGCTGGATCATCTCAGGGCAAGAGTGAAAGCAGGGAAGCCAGCGAGGAGACCATAATCCTGACGAGAGGCATGGTGGCTGGGACCAGGGAGTTAGTGGTGGAGGTGAGGAGAGGTGACTGGGTTCTGGATATAAAAAAGAATATGTAGGAGAGAGTGATGTCAAGGATGACCCAGAGATTGGCCGGAACGAGTGGAAAAAGACGGTAGAGCAGGTCTTAGGGAGACCAGGAGTTCTACTTTAAAAAATATATATTTGAAAGAATTACACCTGTGAGTTTTATTAAGAAATTTTTCCATTACGATTTTTTTTTTAAAAGACACACACACACATAACACACGTTGTCCTCTTCAGCGCAGTCCCTCGGCGTTATCTCACTGGATCCTTCGCACAGCCTTGTGAGGTGGGGGCTTCTCCTCCCACGTGTCTGTCAGGATTTGAGCAGAGATGTGGATTCACTATGGTTGATATAGAATAAAGGATTTATTATAGAAATAAATCCTCTGCCATATGTGAGTTGCTGGAGAGGTGTCTGTGCTGGTTGTTGCGCTAAAGTTGTTCTAGGCCAGTGGAACTGGAAGTCAGGAAGGAAAGCTAGACGTGAAGTGACGAGAGAAAAGACAAACTGGAACATGCCTCTGTCTCCCACCTCCTCTAACTTCAGGGTCATGGATGACCTACAGGAAAAGCTGTGCGCTGTGCATGCAACTACATGCACTCTGACTCAGGACTGGAAAGGGCTGCAGGAGGAGCTGCAGGAGCTGCGGGCCAGGGTGCAGCACACCAACGAGCTGAGCTAGCGGGTCAGCAGCAACGTCTGTGTGCTGCCCGAGGCCTGCTCCAGCGCAAAGAGGGCTCCTGCTTCACTTCTGCCCTCCGTTCCAGCACAGACTTGTCTTGTAGCCAACTCTGCATGGCATCCACACAGAGAAGGGGATTCTGGGAAGCATGATTCCAGCTTGGCTAGGTTGACAAGGTATAAAGTCACCACACCCCCTCTACAGATGAAGAAAATGAAGACCCAGAGGAAGTAAATGCCTCGCAGAACAGTTGTAGCAGATGTTCTCATCAGGAGCCCGTTCTGTTGACCTCCTAGCCCGCTGACTTTATTTAGGTCACATCCTCTGAGTGCTTGCTCTGTGCCAGACAGAGCTATCGCCTCCCATGCTCACCACAGCTCTGTGGAGGAGATATTATTATCCCCAGTTTATAGATGAACATACTGAGGCTCAAATAGGCGAAATCAATGAACCAACACAGCTACAGAGAGGGAAAGCTGAGATTCAAACACTGATTCGTCAGATCACAAGCCGCACGTGCTCAGCCTCTGGGTGTGTGGTCTTTCTCTCCACTCACTCCGCGTCCCACCGTCTCCCAGGATGGAGCATCAGAAACTGGTTCACACTGACAGAGGTCCTGGCACCCCAGCTTCTCCTCTGTAGTCTGTGGCGCTGGCCTGGGGCCGGGTCCCTCCAGTCCAGGGACAGTGTGAACACGCAGTGGGAAAGTCTTAACACAATTAGGAGTTGCGCTGAAGGGAATGTGTGTTCCAAACACCACAGGGCCAAAGCACCAGAGCACAGGCTCTGCCTGGAAGAAGCCCACCAGCTCTCGGCCACAGGGACCAGAAGCATAAAAGTCAAGCCAGTGCCCCATTCTACGATGAGAAATTCCCCGCGATTCCTAAGAGGCCAGAAAGTGGAGCAGGGTGGGGACAGGGGAAGACCAATTGCTTTAGTAGTGAAGCCCGCCATTTGTGGCTTTAGCGTTATCAAACAGCTCTACAGTAATTTAATTCTCTTGATAATGGTAATAATAATAACTACTATTACTAGTTGCCATCGATTGCTTATTTTGTGCCAGACACTCCTTTAAGCATTTTACATAAGTGAACCCAGTTAGTCTTCACAATAAGCATATATGGTATGAAGTATTATTGTCTCTGTTGTACATATGGGGAAGTTGAGGCACAGAAAGGCTAGATATCTTGCCAACAGTCACACAAGCCCAGGGAGTCTGCTTCCAGAGCCTGACTTCCTAAACTGTAAACAAATGTGCCTCTCAACAACCCTGTGGTGGAAGGAGACAGGAAAGGAGGGTAGCAAGATTACTGCTCCCATTTTGCAGATGAGGAAACTGAGACTTGGGATGGTTGAATAAGGTATCTAAAGCCTCTCTGCCAAGCCCAGAATTGAAGCCACAACTGTTGAGCTGCAAAGCCCATACTCTTTCCACTCTGCCACTAACTATATAAGGCCCATATAGGCTAATCAGTAAAGTTAGTGGCACATTAATAAAAAAGGCTGATAAAAATTTCTTTCATTAATCACTCAATTAATAATAAGTTAATTTACGTTGAACTTCTCTGATTTGTCAGGCACTTGTGCTGGGATGTGAATCACATTTAATCTTCATCATACCCCCGTATGACAGGTATGATCATCTTTATTTTACAGATAAGGAAACTGATCATCCAGTGAGATAGTGTTTGTCATTCTAGAACCCAGACCTTCTGACTTCCAGTTCCGAATTCTTTTAATCCCATCACACGAGAAAGAAATTACAGGATCCTGGAGTAAATACAGGAGCAAAGCAAATATACAAAAAGGAAGGAGCCAGGCAAACCAATGAGAAGGTGATTAAAGTTCTGTTACCCACCAGAGGAAGGCAGATGAGACTAACACAGCTAGGTGTCCCACAGCGTCATGCTCCCGTTCCATCGTGGAGACACGTTGCTGGGAAGTGACTCCTAAGCCAGGGTCTCCCTTGCCCCTTGCGTCTTACTACGGCCATGTGACTCGTTCTTACCAATGGAATATGAACAGAAGTCACGGATGTCACTTTTGGGTCGGAGTGTTTAAGCAGTGGGTATGCCTTCTGTACTCCCGCTTTTCCCATTGACTGGTGAAAAGCCGAGGATCCAGAGGACACTGGGTCCCTGCCTTCCTGCTGGGAGAAGAGCTTGGTAAACAGAGACGTACACTTGGGCTTGATACGAACAAGAAATGAACTTCTATTCTATTGGTCCATTATACATTTGGGGAGGCAGTATTTGTTACAGTATCTAGTACTACCTTAACTAAATGTGGTAGATGGGGCCAAAGTGCTCGGCTCTGAGTTATTGTGAAACATAATTCATTTTACCTTATAGGTAGTCAGTAAATCAATAAGGTTAATCAATCTTTCTGAGGACAAGAAAGGCCCTTGGTCAGAGGTCGGCCTTCACTAGACTGAGCACCTTGAGGCTGAGACCCGCCTCACTGCTCTCTGTATCCCATGTCTAGCAAGGTGGCTGGCTCACAGCTACATCCAATGTATTTGTGATGAATAGATAACTTCCCAGAGCCTCCTCACCACCACAACACAGGGAATGAACACAAGACTGAAACTTAGTGGCAAATACCTTGAAACCAGAAACAACAGGACTATTTCTGAAAGGTCTAGGAGAGAATCTGTACTGAGCCCAGAGTTTCTCTCAGCCAGACAGACCCAACGCACACTACGGCAGATGGCAGTACGGAAATATTTTGGACTAAAATGACATTATACTTATAACAAACAGAAGAAGAAATTCCTCAATAAAAGACTGTTGTGAAGGTTTCCCATGTGATGAATTGAAGTGTTTCAATCCTCCTAATCCATGGCCATCCTTTGTATTCCCAAAGGATATTTTTGTTCAGGAAGTTTTATGGGGAGGACCTTGAAATACCCTAACATCGAGCTTGTGGTAAATGTTTTAACAGGGTACAGTAGCCAAAATATGATACTCGGGGTAGAAGGAAACCCAGATGCTGGCTTAGATGTCAGGAAAGGCAATTTTCTATTTTACCTGGGGAAAATTCTTTCCTTGAATTCCAGAACCTATAGTGATTTGGCCTCATAGATAGTCAATTTGAAGCCTCAACACAAAAGGATCTCTTTATACTTGTTAGGGAGGGGTCCAGGGCCACTACATCTGGGACCACTCAGCAACTGGACTGACTCCCTCTAAATTGCAGCAGAATTCAAATTCTTTGGCTAAGAATGAAATCCATTCATTTCAAGGCTCGTGGGCTGATAAACACTAATAAAATGATGAGAGCCCATCTGCAGATAGTAGTCCTTTACCATGGGTACTCGGAAGATATTTACATCATCACAGCAACTCTGAAAAGCAGGCATTGTTACTACCACCTTACAAGCTCATCAACCTAGCAACGCCAGCCATCTAGCTGGGAAAGGCAGAGACTGGCTTCAAGTCCAAGTGTAGATGATGCCAAACCCACTGTGCACTACAGATGCCACTATCGGCTGCCTCCTGTACATCCCTTGCTGTGGATTGAGCCCACAACCCGGGCATGTGCCCTGACCGGGAATTGAACTGGGACCTCTCAGTCCATGGGATGACGCTCAGTCCACTGAGCCACGCTGGCCTGGCTTGCCCCTGTCTTTATGAAAGCGGATCCAACTGTTGTTCTGTAACCTTTTACAATGAGGTGCCTGAAATGTAACACTCCCAGCAGTTTAGAACACAAAACTGATTTGAACACATTATGGTGTATTTGGGGATCAATTCAAACACCATGGAAGCAGGTCAAATGCAGGTACCGAGCTTTGCTGTAGAATTCGGCTAGCAGAGGTAGACACATAAAGGTGCCTTTGCATTCCAACCTGTTACACCTCTAAACCCAGCTAGACGATTTCCACGAGCCCCAGGGCTGGGGAGTGCCAAGCTCATTCTGGCTGGAAACCAAGTACTGTGTTTTGAGTTTAAACCAACATGGTTCTCCGTAGAACCCCTTGAACTGCTTATGTCACCTGCCTCCTTTCCTGACGCTCCTAAACTCCCCTCTCTTTAGGCCATCCATGCTTGCTCTTCACCCAAACTCCTCTCAAGAGGTTTTTTTCTCCTCTTTTTCAAAATCCTTGCCCTGTAGTAAAATTCTTTTTTAATATTCACATCCCTCGGACATTTAAAACTGTCTATCACAAAAATATTACAGAAAGCATCATCTACAATCCTAACACTTGTCCCATTCCTAGTACATTTGCAGACACAATAGCTATAAAGTTAGTATAATCATATCACAGATACAGTTTGGGCAGTTGCTACATTCCTTTATGGCTGGGATGACAAATGTGTCTCGTCTGTTGTCCTGACTCTGGTCAATCTGCTTGGGGTGCTGACTTGAGAAGACCCTAGGCTCTGCAGGTAAGTTTGCTGGGAGCAATTAGTGCTTTTTGTCACGGCTCATGTCATGGAGAGAGGGCAGCATGGAGCACACAGACACACCTGCTTTGCTACATTGTTAATACTTGTGGATTGTCTGAAAACACGGCTTCTGCCATTCCTCTCAGGCCTGGACAGGCATGCAGGTTGAGTCTGTTTCCCCTTCCCTCAAATCTGGGCTGGTTTGTTGACCGGTTTTGACCAATAAAATGCAGTGGAGCCCGGCCAGTCTGACTCAGTGGATTAAGCCTCGTCCCATGGACTGAGAGGTCCCTGTTCAATTCCCAGTCAGGGCTCATGCCTTGGGTATGGGCTCTATCCCCAGTAGGGGGTGTGCAGGAGGCAGCTGATCAATGTTTCTCTCTCACATCAATGTTTCTATCTTTCTCTCCCTTCCTCTTTCTCTCTAAAAAAAAAATCAATAAAAAACATATATATGTATATTTTTTTTAATCCTCACCCGAGGATATTTTTCCACTTTCTATTCAGATAGAGTGGGAGGGAGGGAGAGAGAGAGAGAGAAACATCAATGTGAAAGGGACACATCAAGTGGCTGCCTCCCACACAACCCCAACCAGGGCTGGGGATGAACCGCAACCGAGGTACATGCCCTTGACCGGAATCGAACCCGCGACTCATTAGTCCACAAGCCGACGTTCTAACCGCTGAGCCAAACTGGCCAGGGCAATAAAAAACATATTTAATAAAAATAAATAATGCAGTGGAAATGACATTATGACTTCCAGTCCTTAATGGGCCTTGTAGCCTCTGTTTACCCTTTTGGGATCCAGCTACAATGTAAAGTATTTCAGATAAGAATAGATGAAGAAGAAGAAGAGGAGGAGGAGGAGGAAGAGGAAGAAGAGAAGGAGGGAGAAGAGGAAGAAGAAGAAGAAGAAGAGAGACACTTAGTCAGCAGGATGTTCCAGCCACCTCAAAGCACCAGATGTGAGAATGAAGGCATCATGGGTACATAGCCCACACCAGGCTTCCCAGCTAAATGACCCACTGAGTGATCTGGTCAGTACCACAGGCACCAGAAGAACTGTCCAACAGAGCCCAGTCAACCCACAAAATCATAAGACATAATAAAATGGTGTGATTTTTAGCCATAATTTGGGAGTATTTTGTTACACAGCCGTAGATAATGCATATAACACTTTTATTTTAATAGCTGATTTTCCTAACTTCAACTTTAGACCATCAGTCACGTCTTGTATAACATCTTCCTTGACTCTTCTACACCCAACAGAAACTTCCATTCTCTCTTCTCTGTCCTCTCTCACCCCTTGCTTCTCATTGTACATATTTGTTTGCACATCAGTGTCTCCTGTTGAAATGTGGACTGCTAGAGGTTGCTGTCTGGGTGTCAAATTTGTATCAGCAGCTCTATAGAGAGGGCCTGGCATAGTGGTAAGAGCTCAGTAAATGTTTGCTGAATAAATGAACTAGGTGAATGAATTGACCATTGCACTGGGTCTTCCCTCTGCCTGCAATACTGCCTCCCCTCCCGCCATGTATTGGCATGTCTTCCTGACTTCACCAAACCTCTTATCAGCAAGAACCTCCCCTACCACCAAAATAGCAACTTACTTTGTTCCTCTCTACCCTTTTACCCTCTTGTATTTTCCTTCACAGTACACATAATCGTCTGAGAGATTACGTGCCTGTGTATTCTATCTCTTCACAACAGAATGTAAGCTTGTGATGTCAGAGACTTTGTTTTATTCACTGCTGTGTCCCAGTACCTAGAATAATGCTTGCCACTTAGTAGGTGCTCAATAACTATTTGTTGGATGACTAAATAAGTAAATGTATGTATCATAGCAAGAACAACAAATTTTGGTAGTTTTCCAGCTTTTAATTTGGGCTGTCCTACGTTTCAGCTTGGACCCTTGTAATCGGCATGATTAGTACACACGAATATGCAGTCCTCCCTTCCTTCTTGGGTACATGGAAAACTACTCCCCCCAGCAATTTTGCAGGAAGATGTGACCATGGGAGTAGATCTGGCCAAGGGGCTCTGAAGGACAGTTATGGCTGACACTTCTGGGCTGAAGCTCAGCCAGGAGGGCGTGTTTCCTCCACAAGTTCTTGCCCTGCCTGTGCGGAGATGATGGAGATAACAAATCAAAGGAGTCTGGGATTGCTGAGCCACTGTATGGAGAACAGCTGCCCTGGATGGGCGCCCATAACCACAGGGGACTTCGCATGACTCAGAAGTAAACTTGCATGAAGTCACTGAGATTTTAGAGTGGGCTGTACGTGCAGCATGGCCTAGCCCAACCTGATAAAAAGAAAAAGAAAAAAAGAAGCCTTTTGGGTTTAAATGTCTTTACATCTGAGACATAGATGAGGCAAATGTGCAGGAAAGAAGGAAAGAATGAAGTGTTTCTCTCACCTAAATATTAACCTACAATTTCAAATTACAGAAGTGTGCACTTTGAGCTAGGCATGGTGCCAGGTCCTGAGCTAGGAACTGAGGGAGCAGGGAGGAATCTAACTCAGTACCCCTCTGCAGAGTTCACAGACCACTGAGAGAGCTGGGCACGTGGTTAAAATACATGGTCATAGTTCCACTATGAACAAAGTGCTCCGAGCACACAGAAGGTGGGACACTTCATCCTGCCTGTTTTCCATATTAGGGTCACTCTGGGCTCAGCCAAACAGGGACCACTCCTAGAATACTGACAGGAGCCAGACTAGGTCAGACTGCCTCTGGCAGTTAAACCTGGCAACCAAGGAGAGGGAGCAGAGGTGCCCTTCCTTACTTATCACCCCCGCTCTTGGTCCCTGCAGCTGGATCCTCTTTTTCAGTGTGGAAGGCCTACCCTGGCTCTGCAGGTCCTCCCCTGGCCTGCGCTACTTACTTACCTATTTATTGGAATTGGCTCATGTGATTACGGAAGCTGAGAAGTCCCAAGTTCTGAAATCAAGAAATTGGAGACTTAGAATTGCTGATAGTATAGTTATAGTCCCAGTCCAAAGGCCTAAGAATCAGGAAAGACAATGGAGTAAATTCCAGTCTGAAAGCCAGCAGGCTTGAGACCGGAAAAGAGCAAATGTTTCAGTTCAACTCCGAAGGTAAGAAAAGACTCCGAAGGTAAGAAAAGAAAAGGTACCAAGCAGGAAGACTTCCCTCGTACTCAGCATTTGCTTTATAGGCTGAGGCCCACCCACAACAGGGAGGCAATCTGCTTCACTCAGTCTGCCAATTCAAATGTAAACTTCATCTAGAAACACCCTTATAAACACATCAAGAATAATGTTTAATCAAATGCCTGGGCAACCCGTGGTCCAGTCAAGCTGATGCACAAAATTAACCATCTCACCCACTTTTCCACCGATTCACAGCCAGTTCACCTTTGGAAGCGAAAAAGAGAGGAAGAGAGTCCAATAAATCAATGCACAATAATGAAGTAAATTTCATTCATTTAGTGGCTATTGATATCCAGGCATGTTAGAGACATTCTCTCTAATCTCTTTATCAACTCTGCAACTGGGCAGACTTAGCCCCATTCTACACATAAGGAACCTCAAGATCAGAGACAGCTTCATCAACCTTCACTCTCCCAGCCGAGCATTCCTACACATTCCGGGTCTTTGACTTTCTTCTTTATTTGGTCTCTGTTTCCTACCAGTTAGTGCCAATTGTGAGATGAGTGTCTGGGAATGGTTACTCCAGTAGGGCAAAACCAAACTTCTCTCTATCAGAGAGGTTAAGCAATGTCAACAAAAGTTTGCCAATGCCAACAGAAGTCTCCAATCTGGGGTGCATTAAAAGGAGAAACTTTATTCAAGTGAACAGTTTGCAAACCTGGGAAACTCAGCCTTAGTGGAAACTCAAAGTACACTCCCCAAGGGGTATGGCCAAAGTACCTGCCCTAGTTCCTGATTGGTACATTTTTATGCAAATGAGGAATTCAAATGTACACACTTTGATTGGTCCAAACAGCACTGCCCTGATTGGTCAGAATTGTGTGTTCTGATTGGTCCTTATGGAGCTGCTCTGATTTGTCAGTGCAGATCTTAGCCCATTGGTCAAAATAAATTCCAGGAACTCCTTTATAAGGTTTGGCACAGACAGCAGGCACACAGTGCAGAAGGCTTGGCAGCTCAGTCTGAGGCTTTTCCTTGATATGCATTATATGTAACAGGCCTCTGTAAACAATGGCCGCTAGATTCTGATCATAAATTTGGGCCCAGTTACCCAAAAGTGGTCCTTTTTGGCAGGTATATTCCTTCTCAGAGTCAATAGTACCTGGCCCAAAGTCACACTGCAAGTAAGTCATTGTATCTGCCGATGGCCCTTAGAGATCTATACAACATGGGTCTGCTCTTCCAATTCCTGCCCCGAGACCAAGTTCCTGACTAATATCTGAGCTATTCTGCCTGCTACTCACCCTTACAGTTATTGTTTCCTTTCTATATGTTTGCAATAGCAAGTAAAAAACCCCAACCAACTACCACTTAAGAAAAGAAAAATAATACTTTCAACCAAAAGGGTGTAGTCATGGCAGCAGGAAGCAAGCAGGGCAGGTAGATCAGCTGATTGTAAAAATCTCTCAAGCCCATGTCCCTTGTCTTCTCCCACCAAACATGTCTAGTTACTTCTGCAAAATCATTAAAGGGAATAGTCTCTGGCTCTGAAGGGCACCCAAGAAAGACAACTGAGAAGCCACTGTCCTAATGGCAAGGTGTCCTCTGGGCCTATTGCCTGGAGATCGCTATCACTTTTCTACCTGGATTGGTTTTATAGGTTGTTTTTTTTAGGACCAAGGGGCTGCCACTTCAAAATGGCCCCTTGCCCTTTATGCATTGGTCAATTCAAGCATGTGATCCAATTGCTTCTCCAGTCAGGAGCAATTAAGGAGGAAGTGGTGAAGTCAGCCAGCTGGACTGCAGGTGCAGGGTGGCCTCGGGGAAAATCAGGGTCACTGCTGCCACTGCAGCTTTGAGTGGAGGTGCATTAGGGGAAAACAAGGAGTAAAAACACAAGCATCAGCCAACATCTTAGTCCATTCAGGCTGCTGTAACAGAGTACCATAGACTGGGTGGCTTACAGCAACATAATGTTATTTCTCAGAGTTCTGGAGGCTTGGGAAGTCCAAGATCAAGGTGCTGGCAAATTTAGTGTCTGAAGAAAGCCCACTTCTTGGTTCATAGATGGCTGTCTTTTCACCGCTGTGTCTCATGTGGCTGAAGGAAAGGAAGGAGCTCTCTAGGGTCTCTTTTATAAGGGCACTAATCGCACTCGAGCCCTCATGACCTCACTCCCTCCCCCCTCAAAGGCCCCACTTCAAATGCCATCATGTTAGGTTTAGGTTTCAACAAGTTAATTTTGAGGGGACACGAATATTCAGTCCACAGCAGCCAAGGAACAGAAGATCTTAAGGAACAAAGTGTTTCTAATCCTTATCTTTTGCTGACCCACATCATTACTGCAAGAACCAGGACATTTCCTTGGTTACAAAATTCAGCTTTATTAGAGCAGGATAAATGTGCCATTCAAAGAGTTTCTAAGGACAAGCCAAGAGTGTGTGTGTGTGTGTGTGTGTGTGTGTGTGTGTGTGTGTGAAATAGGTCTTAACTACAATGACAGTTGGGCTAAAACTTGAACCCAAACCACCCTTAATTCAAGATCCACACAAATATCATGCATCCAACGCCATGTCACCTGCACAGGTGATATGTTTAGAACAAGAAAATGCTCGTCCTTCCCATCTGACTTACAAGCTCCTGGGATTTCACAGGAACCTTTTGGAGATAGTGCTTTCACCACTGACTTTTAGTCTTTGCTTTTGGCTCCAAACAAACCAAAAATCAATATTCATGCTTCCACCAGAAGCAGTAACTCACTATGGCATAGTCATGGAATTTCTAAGCGGGATGTGAGCGGAGGGAAGAAGGCATGTGTGGACTGAAAATCCCCTTAGGTGATTTGGATACATAATGGGGAGATAATTAGTGTGGGCTTCTCCACTACAAGGGTCCTAACAGGGGGCTGCCAGTCAAGTACGGTCAGGCCTGGCCTTTGTGGGACGGATCCCATTTTATTCCCCACTTTTTTTTTCTAATTTAAACTTAAACAATTTTTCATAATAAGACAATTAAAAATAAACTCTAATCTCCTTGGATCGCTTTATGTTCCCTTTAGATGTTTGCTAGAAAATTAGACACAGATGGGAGCTGCACTTACAGGAAGATGTAGACTTTGGGATCCGAGTGATCCAGGCTTGAATTCCAGTTCTCCTCAGGCAGGTCACTAAACCCTTCGAGCCTCAGTTTCTTCATCCTTAGAACCAGGTAAGTCCATCACCTTTCAGGATTTGGAGGGTGTTACATGCAATAGACACTCCATACATGTTTTCTTTGCAAGTACAGTTCCAAGATTTGCCTAGTGTGTACATTTGTCATTTGTAATAGCTATAGAGTCTTCTACTGTGATAATGTCATGATTTGCTCTGCTGTTCCCCCAATGTTGGGAATTTCGATTATTTAATTTTCCTTTCTTATGAATTGGACTGGTATGAACATCTTTAGACAGATGACTCCCCCCACCCCCACCTCAAGTTATTTCCTTGGAGTCAATTCCCAGAAGTAGAATTACTGAGTCAAAGAGTAGGAACAGCTTTGTAGCCCTTGTTATTTATTACCAGATGGATTCTCATTTTCTAAGAAGGCTGTCAGCTGGGAAAGCCCTACATATGTGGTAGATATTAGGGTGGTTTCCGTCTGCCACTGCTGTTCCTGTCACAAGCCCTACTGGAGAAACCATTCCCAGACTCTCATCCCACAATTGGCACTAAGTAGTAGGAAATATGGACTAAATAGAGAAGACAGACAAAGACCTGGAATGTGTAGGGATGCAGGGTTGGGAGAGCGGTTATTGATAAAGCTCTCTGCATTTAGGGATTAGGATATGATATGATTAAGCACTTTGGTCTGGAGGTGAAGAATGCAGGGAGAAAACCCTTCAAATAAGTTAATATTTATTGTTTTTATTATACCTTTTATGAGCTCTTGCCCAACATGTGCCAACCACTCATATTTATGTGGTGTCTGAGCCCATCTCCCTATTGACTCTGTAATGTGAGGACAGTGAGGGGTTCAAATCTGGCCCTGCCAACTAGGGGCTTCTCTTGGCTAAGATACTGAAGAGAGAGATCTTGCTTAGGAAGCCGGGAAAGCAAAATTGAGGGTAGGGGGAGAGCCTCAAACCAGAGGCAAATAACAAAACTGAGGCACAGAACAGGAATCAAGAGCTTCCCTGAGATGTGCAAATGAAAAGGGCAGGAGCAAGAACATTGGGAATATATGTGAAGCGATGGAGAGAACTGTGGGCAAAGCGAGGGCAGGAGGGAACCAAAGCGATTTCCCAAAAGCTTTTTGACTGTGCTCTTCAAATCTCAAATAGCCTTGCCAATGTTTTCTGCTTGATCTATCCATAACCATGAAAGCTGTGCTAAAGTAGTGAAGGGTTTAATAACTATTTGTAGTTCTTATATATTTTGAAGCTCTGCTATTAGGTGAACTTAAATTTTCAATTGTTATCTTCCTGATAAATTGAAGCCCTTGGCTTAATACAGTGATTCTCTTTATCGTTTTGAAAGCCTTTTTCCTCAAAATCTATTTCGTTTTCCATTGATTTAACTATACTTGCTTCCTTTGGGCTAATATTTTCTTGATATATTTTTTTCCTAGCCTTTGACTTGAAAACTTGCTGTGTTTGTAACTGGAGTTGAGTCTTGTAGAAATCACTTTGTTAAATTTTGTTTTTAAAGATTTTTTTTTTCCTTTATTGATTTTAGAGAGAGGAAGGGAGAGGGAGAGAGAAATGGAAACATCAATGACAGAGAACATCGATTGGCCGCCTCCTGCATGCCCCCCAGTAGGGATCGGGCCCACAACCTGGGCATGTGCCCTGACTGGGAATCAAACCAGTGACATCTTGGTGCATGGGTCGATACTCAACCACTGAGCCACACCAGCTGGGCTAAATTTTGTTTTTATATAGTCTGAAAGTCTCTGTGTTTTAACAGGAGAGTTTAACTCATTTACATGTATTTTAATCACTGATAGATCTGAATTTATTTCTACTTGTCTTTTCTACTCATAGTCTCTTGACTGTCTCACACCCACCCTTCTCACCGTCTTTGGATTCGTGCTCTTACCCATCCCACTTCTCCCTCTACTTGGTTGGCGATTCTATGCTCTGTGTCTATGCTTTTAAACTAAGCCTAAATAGTATCTTTACTTTTTCTCAAAAATACCATAACCTTAGAATGCCTCACATCTGATGACCTACCTATTCCTCCAAACTTCCATGACATTTTTGCCCATATTTTAGTTCTGGGCTTTTTGCACCACACAGACATTTGACATTATCATTATTTTAGAAATTAAAAATTTTTAAAGAAATTTCTTGTTTCTTTTTTGAAGATTTTTTAATTGATTTTTTTTGAGAGAGAGAAACATCAATGTGAGAGTGAACATTGATGGGCTGCCTCCTGCACACCCCTTACTGGGGATCGAGTCTGCAACCCAGGCATGTGCCCTAATGGGGAATCAAAATGGCAACCTTTCTTTGCATGGGACAATGCCCAACCAACTGAGCCACACTGGCCCGGGCTAGAAATTAAATTTCTTAGTTTTATCTACAAATTTACCAAAATCTTAACTTACTCTATCTCCCTACATATTTGACATTCTGCCTGAAGTACGTTCTTTAAATCTTTCCTTAATAAATATCTGCTCTTAATAAACTTTCTCAGTTTTTGTTTTTCTGAAACTTTCTGTATTTTACCCTTATTCTTGACTGGTAGTTTTCTTGGGTAAGAAATTATAGATTATTTTATTTTAGCACATTGAAGACATCTTTTCACCATTTTCTGGCTTCAATTATTTCTCCAAAGAAGTCAGCCATCAGACACATTGTGTGTGTGTGTGTGTGTGTGTGTGTGTGAGAGAGAGAGAGAGAGAGAGAGAGAGAGAGAGAGAGAAAGAGAGAGAGACAGAGAGACAGAGAAAGAGAGAGGAAGAAACCCAGTTTGGAGTTTATTGCTGTTTGGGTTCTAAGGATTGGTTTCTGTTGTATACCTTGTGTTCTGGAAAACAGACCAACTAAAAGAATAGCAAGTGGAAAGCTTGTTGGGGAGGGCTCTCAGCAACAAGATCTGTGGAGGAAGTCAAGGAAAAGGATTGGGCACAGGGTGAAGTTAGCTTGTGATGTAGTCACAACAATAGCCTCAGCCCATCCCATGGGGAACTCTGGCACTTGGTTGGCCCTGAAGCATTGTCCCAAATTGGAGTAATGGGACTGAGTCTTTATAACCCCATAGCAATGACTCCTTGGACAGGGCTGCCCTCAAGAAAGGTGTGTGACATTGGGCAAGGTAATTCTCTTTAGCCAAGGGGAATCTCTGGGGGTTGACAGTTTTACCTTGTCAATTGCCAACACTCATAGTAGCTGGGGGAAGGGGTCATTTGGTCTTAATGGGAATAGGGGACAGGATTTGGCTGGTATATCCCAGCATCCGCTACAGTGCATCCCTCATGCTGTTCAGACCCATTTGTTGGTATATGTCCCAGAAGCAGATCTTTTTGGATTCTAGGGGAGATATTTAAAAAAAGTTTATGGCATAAACTACAGCACTGTTATACCTGTTGTCAAGGACAAAGCAGATATTCATTGTCTCTTTTCTCTACTCCCCAGACCCCTCAACTTCAGCTAGTACCTTTGCAGGTGTAGATGGCTTACCTGGTGGGTGACCCAGGCTCTCATGTCTAAGGGATCTCAACTCTTGGTCACCCTGCCATTCACAGACTATGGTTGCTGCACTTGTCTATTTACCATGAAAACTGAGTAAAGAAGTGCCAGGAAACACTCATATAAATCACCGGGATGCCAAACATGTTCTTCCCCGCCCCCATTATGTAACATCAGTTCTATCTCTTCCTGACAGTCAGGATCAATTACCCCTGCCAGGAGCCTGAAGGGATGAGAGAAGTTGCAGCTGAAAATGTAATGGGATTCTTGCTGTATCTCCTGTGGAAGCATTTCCCCCTTTGTGACCTAAGACCTCTACACCTGTAGAGCCCAGAGTTGTGTCAGTGAGGCAGAAACTCCCCAAGTAACTCAGAGTGATGATAAGGAGGTTACTTATGCACAAAACCCTGGGTTTCCAGATCCGTGTATTCAGTCTATTTACGGACACCACACCATCTCCCTAACTTTCTGCAGATCAGGTTCTTCTGTCTTGCCACTCTTGATAATTGTAACTTCCTTGATTCTGAAAGTTAAATGCTGAAATCTGGTCTCCATTTTTGCAATCACATAATCTCCATTGTTATTAGGAACTCAATTCTCCTAGCATGAGCTCTGGCCTACAGAGAACAGTCATCCCTGAGCTTTTCAGTGAGGCTGGTCTTACTCTTGCTGTGCATTCCTTATTGCTTTGGCAAGCGGAGTGTCTTCTGGGCCTACCTGTGCAACATAGTCTTCTGGTGGGTGTCCCAGCCTTACATCATTTATTCATTCCAGTTTGCATACATCCATGAGCCATTTGATCTTTCCTTCCAACATCTTCCATAGCAACTATTTTATTTCAACTTCACTTACTGTGGGTTACAGCCTTCTTGAACTTTTTGAGTTCTCTTGGAAGTGTCCTAGTCAGAGAGAGTACTACCGTACCTATTGACTTTCCTTTATCCAGTTTTATGGTCTGAACCCTCCTTGATCAAGCACTCTCAGAATCCAGTTCCACACACTCTCCCAGCTTCTATTGGCATATGTTGGCTTGGTTCTGCTGCTACTCTGGGAGAGAGCTCCTTTCTTCCTTTACCAGGCCTGGCACTTCCCTAACTGGGTTATATTGTAATTTAATCCTTTTTTTTTTTTTTTTCAGGTCTGATGGCCAATAAGGGTGTCATGTAGGGGTGTCATGTTTTATCTTGCAAGGCAAAATCCTCTGCATTGTCCTCAAGCAAGGGGGCACTAACCTTTAATGGGAGGTAGGCTACTTCTGCAGACTCAGAAGGCCCAGGGCAATCTGGAGACTCAAGATTTTCAAGTGCATCAGCCCAGATATCCTCCAGCCATACCTCAGGGTCCCATTCCTTACTAATCAGGGTTTGACATTGATGGAGTGATCTTGTCTGGGTTTAGAATCTCTGCTACTCCTATAATTAAATCCTGGGCCTGATCCTCAGTTCTTTCTTTCCCAGACTTCAGGAAATGAGAGTCTCTGTATATGGTACTGAATAGTTACACTCAGATTTTCATATCTTTCTCCAAAACATCAATTGTTACCAGCCATCCCCGTCCAATTCCATTCTCCTTGTAGCTTGTTTCCTCTGTCTTACCCAAATACCAGACACACCATTGTACAGAAATATACTTCTATACCTTCCCAGTTCACCGCTGGGAAAAATTTTAACAATTGCAATGTTTAAATTGTGCCGGGGCCACGTGTGTTCCAATGACCACTAGTGATGGCATTCTTGTCACCAGTGACCAGCTCAAAAGTTTTATATTAACATATGCATTTTTGGATACTCCAGGAACCAACTGCTACAGGTCAGATTTCCTGAGAAACAGATTCTCAGACAGACATTAGCATATAGGAAACTTATTGGGGAATACTCTCAGAATAAACAGCTTGAAGGACATGAAGAAACAGTTGAACAGAGGAAGAAGTTGGGGTGTTGAAGCACCTGCAGCAAAGTTCTCAGCTAATTCTGGGTAGAGCTCTGGAGCTTGGATGGATCTGCTGAGTGATGCTGAACGGAGGCCAGGATGCTGACTTGATTCCTATGCACTCACTATTCACTGGGTGCAGCCTGCCCTCAGAAAGGGGGTGTGACCTTGGATGACAGCAACTGTTCACAAAATTTCAAGTCAAAGAGAAAGAGAGAAATGGAACCACAGCTTGAGGATATGGTATGGTCAAGGAAAGATTTCTTATGATGAAAGTGACCTAAGCACTTTTTAGACTAAAGGGCAGGACCTGGAGGAAAGGAAGTTTTTCAGCCATCAGGAGATCTATGGCCTGAAGATGGGTAGAACGCACAGAAGATTAAGAAGGAGAGGATCATGCACTCCCTTCCCTTGGCTGAGAACTGCCAACACCGAGAGGGAAGCAGCCCTGAAAACTCTGGACCATTGGGAAAATAGTTCTGTGCATGAGTGCAGATGTGTGTGTTTAAAAGTGACTCATTAAACAATCATGAGAATGGAGAGCTATGCCTGAAACTTACACAGATGAGATCTTGAAGGGAACCAGAACTGAAAGAGAATCTATGCTTTGAGAGAAGTTGCAATTTAAAAAATCTGTTGAACCCTGGCTGGTTTGGCTCAGCAGTTAGAGCGTAGGCCCTCAGAACAAAGGGTTGAGGGTTCGATTCCTGGTCAAGGGCACATGCCTGGGTTGCAGGTTCAATCCCTGGCCCTGGTCAGGGTCGGAGGCAACCAGTCTCTCTCACATCAATGTTCCTCTCTCTCTCTCTTCCTCCCTCCCTCCCACTCTCTCTAAAATTCAGCGGAAAAATATCCTCGTGTGAGGATTTTTTAAAAAATCTCTTGAATTTATTAAATCAGTCTTTCCCAAATTCATAGACTATGGAACTTCTAATTTTTCTGGAATATCTACTGATGTGTCTCAGAACACTTCCCAAAACACAGTGTGGGAAGTGATGAGTCAAATAATAACCTCAAGACTCTCATCAGTGTTCCAACGGCCAATTCATAAATCAGGACAGAAATAGAATGAAACTGAAGAATGATTTTTAAAAATCAACTTTCCTCTTCAACAATGTTTCAATTTGAAACATTTACAGAACATCTACTAAACCCTGTTCTGGGCCCTAAGGACACAGAGATGACAAGGCAAAAAGGCCCTCCTCGCGGGAGCTGGCAGCTGGTGAGGGACTTGGACATGTCTGTAAGCAGCATTACGCTGAGCACAAGCCCCTCGATAGGGAGGGGGACGCTAGGTGACTAGCGTGGAGCCTGTGCTTGTCCTGACATGGCCTGGATACCTCCCTTCATGAGAATGGCCCTGAGGAGGAGGAAGGTGAGAGTGGCCTGGGTGAGGGGACTCTAGAAGAGACTGAGGAATGCAGGGGGAGGCTGGGATTTGGGATAAAGGTCTATCTGGACTGACTCGGCCATTACTCGGTCACATGGTCTTGGCCTCGGCCAGTCTTTCCATTTCCGGAGCTTCTGTCTCATTTGCAAAGTGAGGAGAGTAATAATCCACACCTCACAGGGTCTCGGTGCGGATCAAAGAGAGAAGGGATGTGAAAATTACATAAACCGTAAAGCACTCCACAAAGAGGGATCTTATGACTTACTTATTCCTTCACAAAGTGTATTTCAAAGAAAGCTAAACAAACTCCCCCAAACTTTCCACTCTCAGGGCTATTTTTATTTTGTGATTTTCCAAGCCTCAAAATGAAATTGAAGAAAAAAAAAAACCTTCAGTGGCTGCTTTTTTGTTGTTGTTGTTAATCCTCACCCGAGGATATTTTTTCCATTGATTTTTAGAGAGAGTGGAAGGGAGGGGAGGAGAGGGGAAGAGAGGGAGAGAGAGAGAGACAAAGAGAGAGCGAGAGAGAGAAACATCCACGTGAGAGAGACACATCGATTGGTTGCCTCCCACATGCACCTTGACCAGGGCTGGAGATCGAACCTGCAACCCAGGTATGTACACTTGACCGGGAATCGAACCCACGACCCTTCATTGTGTGGGCCAACGCTCTAACCATTGAGCCACACAGGCCAGGGCCAGCGTCTGCTTTTTATATGGTAGTTTATAAGAGTCAGGATGAAATAGAAATCATGATAGCACCAGGCCCCAAGTTTACATTCTCAGAGGGAGGCCGAGAGCTGGGAGTGCTGATGACTATAGGGAGGGCAGCTGAAATCACCAACGACGGCCTGGCTCTAACTAGCCTGTGTAGTTTTAAGTGGTCTAATCAGCCCTGCTTTTCACAACACAAATAAATAAAAATTGACATTACATCGGGCAACAATATGGCATACCCCGTGCAATTAGAACCAGCTGAGTTTATGCACCCCACTGTTTATGGAGAAGGCAGCCATGCACTGCGCTTTGGGGACAGATGTCTATGTGGCTTCTTAACACACATGTTCCAGCGCAGTGGTTCCCAACCCCTTGGGGGATGCAGACTCCTTTCAGATGGCTCTGGGGATCCATATGTTACAATAGCCATGTCAATAGACTGGCTAAATGCTGGCTCCCACATATACATAGGCATACTTTCAAGTGTGCTGACATCTACTAGAGGCTTTGTGCTTTAGGTACTTTCTAACTGAACAGATACTAAAAGCACAATGATCGTGAGGTGGGGTGAAGTCTTTTACATTCACAAAGGGTCCTCACGTTCAAAAAGGCTGGAGCCTATTGTTTTCATGTGCCGTAAGCCCCAGAACTTATTGAAATCAAATTTCAGAATGCTGTGGCTCATGGAGGAAAGGAACAATGGGGTCTGAGAAACGACAGAAGCCAAAACTTGTTCTAGAATTTCCAAAGCCTGGACTTGCTCTCAGAGTCAAAAGTTCCTTCTGCACAATTATACCTCTTACCCAGCCCCCCAGTCTCTGGTCCTCCAGCCTAGCCTCCCTCCAAGGAGGGCACCACACTGCACAGGCCGTGCCCCCCATCCCGCATCTCTTGCCCCTCCCCCTCACACTCCAGACTTCAGCCAGGGGGCTTTCTGCCTCACTGGATTACAATCCTCCACACACCCCACCTCACCCTGGCCTCTGCACACACATTTACACCCTCAGCCTCGAACACTCTCTCTCTTCACCTTTGCCTGAATATCTTCTACTCTCCCAGTTTCACGTCTTGGTTTAGCTCTCATTTATTTTGGGAAGGTTTTTCCAGAACCTTCCCCCTCAAGATCGAGGAGCAAGTTGGTTGGGTCTCCTATGGATATAGCTTCCTGCTGTGTGTCATGGGAGCACGAAACTACCCGATCCTTAACTATCTCTCCATCGCCAGACCTCATGCTACAGGGGGGTGGGGACTGAGCTTTGTTTCCTAGAGTGTCCCTGCGACAGAAGGTCAGTGGGCACTGGACCAATGTGTTCAGTGAGCATCTTTACCATTATGGGATGCGATGACTGATGTTTCAGACAGAGGAGACACAGCCAACCGCTTACTCCAGGAGCCCAGACGGCCCTGGCACAGGTGGCAAAGGCTCCCCGAAGGTTCTAACACTGGTTACAAACTCTCGGAAAAAGAGATGCTTGAGTTGGGCAAAAATGAAGGGAAAAAAAGAGTTGACTCAGTGGAAAAGACAGAAGAAACAGCTAAATTACCTCTCCCTCTCCCCCTCCCCCTCCCCCTCCTCCTCTATCCCTAACTCTATCTCTAACTAATTAGAAAACTATTGACATTCTCTCTTGAAGTCACAGGATTCTGCTAAGGGTAAAAGGGTCCAGACAGGGCAATGAGTTGCCCCAATTTACCCAACAAGAGACGGGCTGAGTGCCAGTGGGAACCCAGGTCTCCTGATGCCAAGTTGCCTCCTCTTTTCTGAACTCCGTGGTGCTTAGACACACTTCCCTGGAGAAATTAGACCAAATCCCAGAAGTAGCATATGTGCCCTCCAGGTGGAGATTGCCTCGGTAAATACATTTTGCTTCTTGGCTTGCAAAGCAAATATTTACTCAAAACCCACATAGCATGGAGCATAAGTTCGTGACAGCCCCAGGCAGTTTCTAACTCACTTATCGTTTATTTTAAATTTGTTTTTTAGTGCGTATATTTTCTGCATGAGACCTGGAATAAACAGAGTTCAGAGTAGAGGCTGAGTGAACTGAAAAGTGGTTTTTACTAAAAAAAAAAAAAAAAAAAAACCTCTAGTCTGCCTGTTACCTCTAGCTTCCAATTCCTGACAAGCCATTGAGCAAAATCGGTCAAGTTAAAATGGAGTCAGCACTCCATGGGAGAGTGGGCTGTAAGGTGATGCAATGCACCCTTTGGGAAATGGGCTGAAGAATTAAGGAGACACCAGGGGCTCTCAGCACGTGCATCAGATTGAGATTCAGGGTGTCTGCGTCCTGGTTCTGACCTAGTCTCTAACTAGTTGGTGACCCTGAGCAGGTCACTTAACCTCTCTGACCTTCAGTTTTCTCATCTGTATAATGTAACTAATGATAACTTTCTATCTAATTCACTATATTTTTTTCTTTAAATATATTTTATTGATTTTTTTAGAGAGAAAGGAGAGAATTCCAAAATGGCGGCGGAGTGAATGGAAGCTACACAGACCATCTCCCAGGACCAAACTGGAATTACAACTAAAATAAAGACAAATCGTCGGGAAAAAGCAACAGAAAAGCAGCTTGCAAGAACCACACAACCAGGGACACTGAATCGATCCTGGTAGGATTGCGGAGGCGCAAGAGGGGGGCTGGGAGCCCACGGACAGCAGCGGCCTTAGCCGTGAGCAGCGCCCGCCCTCGGGGTTAAAGCCCGAGCCGGCTCCACAGCGCAGAGCCGGGGCAGAGCGCTAAAATAGCCACAGCCACTCACCTGGGCTCTGGCAGAGGGAGGGCGGACTGGACTGGAACTGTGTGGGGACACTCGGGATTTGGAGGGTGCTCAGAGCTTTTGCTGAGTTGCGGCCTCCCAGGACGGTGGCCGTCTTACTCCATCCCAGGGCTCTGGGGAGAGGCGGTAGCCCCTCCCTCAGAGATCCAGCCACACCCTAGTGGGCCATTGAAATGCAAACTGAGGCTTGTTAACTACTAGCATCTGCCCTACCCTCTGGAAATCCTCTCACGCTGAACACCTGAGGGAGGTTTTCATTCAACTGAAAACCCAAGACTCTTCAAGCAACCACGACTAATAGCCTCTAGGAAAAATGCTAGAGGATAACTTAACCTTTGCTGGGCTTGCAAATCTACCCTGGAAAGTAAGACTCCACGGTGGTGTTTAACGTGGGTCCTCCCATGCTCATCCAAACCCAGTAGAGGGAGCCACAAACAGCAGAACACCAACATCCACAGGAAAATCTGGCAGGCTCCAAAAACCACTGAGATAGCCAAAATGGTGAAACGAAGAAACAAATGCCAAATGAAAGAACAAGAGACCTCCACCGAAGATGAGATAAATGAAATGGAGTTAAGCAAGTTAACAGAGCTAGAATTCAGAGCCATGATCTTGAGGAAGATCAACAGCATGAGTAAGGACATCAACACCTTGAGTAAAGACATCAACACCATGAGCGAAGACATAGAAACTCTGAAAACCAACCAAGTGGAAATTAAGAAGCAGCAAGAAGAAATGAAGAATGACATAGCAGAAATGAAGAACACATTGGAAGGACTAAACAGCAGAGTAGAGGAAGCTGAGGACCGGATCAGTGAATTAGAAGACAGGGTAGAAAAAATCAACCAATCAGAAAACCAAAAGGAAAAAACAATGAAAAAACAGGAAGACAGCTTAAGAGAACTGTGGGACAACTGGAAACATAATAATATTCGCATCATTGGAGTCCCTGAAGAAGAAGAAAATGAGCAAGGGTTAGAGAATATATTTGAAGAAACAGTGACAGAAAACTTCCCTAATTTGGTGGAGAAAGAAGGCGTTCAAGTTCAAGAAGCACAGAGAGTCCCAAGTAAGAAGAACCCAAACAGGCCCACACCAAGACACATAGTAATTAAAATGCCAAAAATTAAAGACAAAGAGAGAATCCTAAAGGCAGCAAGAGATAAGCAACAGGTTACTTACAAAGGAACCCCTATAAGGCTATCAGCTGACTTCTCAACAGAAACACTACAGGCCAGAAGGGAATGGCATGAAGGAATCAAGGTCATGAAAAACAAGAATCTGAATCCAAGACTACTCTACCCAGCAAGGCTGTCATTCAAAATAGAAGGTCAAATAAAGAGCTTCTCAGACAAAAAAAGGCTAAGGGAATACATTAGCACCAAACCAGCACTGCAAGAAATGTTAAAAGGACTGCTGTAATTAGTAGAAGAAATAGGAAGGAAAGTAGAACCACACTAAACAAAAATGGCAATAAATAAGTACATATCAATAATCACCTTAAATGTAAATGGACTGAATGCTCCGATAAAAAGACACAGAGTAGCGGATTGGATAAGAAAGCATGACCCATATATATGTTGTTTACAAGAGACCTACCTCACATCAAAAGACTCACATAGGCTGAAAGTGAAGGGATGGAAAAAAATCTTCCAAGCAAATGGAAAGGAAAAAAAAGCTGGGGTAGCAATACTGATATCTGATCAAATAGATTTCAAAATGAAAGCCATAACTAGAGACAAAGAAGGTCACTACATAATATTGAAAGGATCTATCCAACAGGAAGATATAACCTTGGTAAACATATATGCACCCAATATAGGAGCACCTAAATATATTAAAAATCTTCTGGAGGACTTCAAAGGAGAAATTGACAGCAATACAATCATAGCAGGGGACTTCAACACCCCGCTGACATCACTGGATAGATCCTCTAGACAAAAAATTAACAAGGAAACGAAGACTCTAAACGAAGCACTAGACCAAACGGATTTAATAGATATTTACAGAGAATTACACCCCAAAACTACAGAATTCACATTCTTCTCAAGTGCACATGGGACATTCTCAAAGATAGAAACATGTTAGGACACAAACGAAGTCGCTACAAATTCAAGAAGATTGAAATCATATCAAGCATCTTCTCAGATCACAATGACATGAAACTAGAAATCAATTGCAATAAGAACATGCAAAGACATATGAACACATGAAGGCTAAATAGCATGTTATTAAACAATGAATGGGTTACCGAGGAGATCAAGGAAGAAATTAAAAACTTCCTGGAAACCAATGAAAATGAACCCACAACAACACAAAATCTATGGGATGCAGCGAAAGCAGTTCTGAGAGGGAAGTTCATAGCACTACAGGCCTACCTCAAGAAACAAGAAAAATTTCTAATAGACTATCTAACCTCACAACTTAAAGAACTAGAAAGCAAACAACAAGAAAACCCCAGAACAAGTAGAAGGAATGAAATAGTAGAGATCAGAGCAGACATAAAGACCAGAAAAACAATTCAAAGGATCAATGAAACAAAGAGCTGGTTTTTTGAAAAGATAAACAAGATTGATGGACCCTTAGCTAGACTCACCAAGAAACAAAGAGAGAGAACCCAAATACACAAAATCAGAAATGAAAGAGGAGAAGTAACAACTGACACCACGGAAATACAAAGGATCGTTAGCAAATAATATGAACATTTATATGGCAACAAATTCGACAATCTAAGTGAAATGGACACATTTCTAGAAACACATAGTCTCCCAAAACTGGACCGGGAAGAGATAGAAAACTTGAACAGACAAATAACAGCTAAGGAAATTGAAGATGTAATCAAGACTCTCCCAGCAAACAAAAGCCCAGGCCCGGATGGCTTTACGGGGGAGTTTTACCGAACATTCAAAGAAGAACTAACACCCATTCTCCTCAAACTATTTCTAAAAATTCAAGAAGAAGGAAGACTTCCAAACTCGTTTTATGAGGCCAGCATAATCCTAATTCCAAAACCAGAAAAAGACACTACAAAGAAAGAAAACTACAAGCCAATATCCCTGATGAACCTAGATGCCAAAATCCTGAGCAAAATACTAGCAAATCGAATCCAGCAATACATCAAAAAAATTATTCACCATGACCAAGTGGAATTCATCCCAGGGATGCAAGGCTGGTTCAATATTCACAAATCAATAAATGTGATACACCACATAAACAAAATGAAAGATAAAAACCACATGATCATATCAATAGACGCTGAAAAAACATTCGACAAAGTCCAGCACCCATTTCTGATAAAAACGCTCAGCAATTTGGGAATAGAGGGATCATATCTTGATATAATAAAGGCCATATATGAAAGACCTACAGCCAACATCATACTCAATGGGCAAAAACTAAAAACATTTCCCTTAAGGACAGGAACAAGACAGGGATGCCCACTTTTGCCACTCTTATTTAACATAGTACTGGAAGTCTTAGCCACAGCAACGAGACGTGAAGAAAAAATAAAAGGAATCCAAATTGGAAAGGAGGAAGTGAAACTGTCATTATTTGCAGACGACATGGTATTATATATAGAAAACCCTAAAGACTCCATCAAAAATCTACTAGACTTATAAATGAATTTGGCAAAGTAGCAGGATACAAAATTAACGTCAAGAAATCAATGGCATTCTTATATAACCAATGATGAACTCACAGAAAGAGAAACTAAAAAAACAATTTCATTTACCATTGCGGCAAAAAAAATTAAGGTACCTAGGAATAAACTTAACCAAAGAAGTAAAGGACCTCTTTGCAGAAAACTACAGGACATTGAAAAAAGAAATAGAGGAAGATATAAAAAAGTGGAAGCACATACCTTGTTCATGGATTGGAAGAATTAACATCATCAAAATGTCCATACTACCCAAAGCAATCTATAGATTCAGTGCAATCCCCATCAAAATACCAGTGACATATTTCACAGAACTAGAACAAATATTTCAAAAGTTCATATGGAACCAAAAAAGACCCCGAATAGCCACAGCAATCTTAAAAAAGAGGGACAAAGTAGGTGGGATCACAATACCGGATATCAGCTTATACTACAAAGCTACTGTAATCAAAATAGCCTGGTACTGGCACAAGAACAAGCATATAGACCAGTGGAACAGAACAGAGAATTCGGAAATTGACCCAAGACTTTATGCTCAATTAATATTTGACAAAGGTGGCAAGAGCATACAATGGAGTAAAGACAGCCTCTTTTTTTTTTTTTTTTTTTATCCTCACCCGAGGACACTTTTTCATTTTCTGTTCAGATACAGTGGGAGGGAGAGAGAAGAAGAGAGAGAGAGAAAAAAACATCGACGTGAAAGGGACACATCGAGTGGCTGCCACCCGCACGACCAACCAGGGCCGGGGACAAACTGCAACCGAGGTACATGCCCTTAGCGGGAACCGAACCCGGGTCTCTCTGGACCGCAGGCCGACGCTCTAACCGCTGAGCCAAACCGGCCAGGGCAAGACAGCCTCTTTAATAAATGGTGTTGGGAAAATT
Organism: Tadarida brasiliensis; assembly: GCA_030848825.1. Taxonomy (NCBI): domain Eukaryota; kingdom Metazoa; phylum Chordata; class Mammalia; order Chiroptera; family Molossidae; genus Tadarida; species Tadarida brasiliensis. The sequence goes on along the minus strand of CM061264.1, from coordinate 48,215,124 downwards.
GGACATCTACATGCAAAAAAATGAAACTAGACCATCAACTTACACCATACACAAGAATAAACTCAAAATGGATAAAAGACTTAAATGTGACTCATGAATCCATAAAAATCCTAGAAGAAAATGTAGGCAACAAAATTTCGGACATCATACGCAGCAGAATCTTCACTGATACATCACCTAAGGCAACAGAAACAAAGGGAAAAATGAACACATGGGACTACATCAAACTCAAAAGCTTCTGCACAGCAAAAGAAACAACCATCAAAACAGAGAGGGAACCCACTCTATGGGAGAGCATAATTGACAATGATACATCAGATAAGGGGTTAATCTCCAAAATATATAGGGTGCTCATACAACTCAACAAAAGGAAGACAAAGAACCCAATTAAAAAATGGGCAGAGGAACTAAATAGACACCTCTCCAAAAAGAACATACAAATGGCTAAGAGACATATGAAGAAATGCTCAACATCACTAATCATCAGAGAGATGCAAATTAAAACAACAATGAGGTATCACCTCACACCTGTCAGAATGGCCGCCATCAACAAATCATCAAACAACAAGTGTTGGCAAGGGTGTGGAGAAATGGGGACTCTAGTACACTGCTGGTGGGAATGCAGACTGGTGCAGCCACTGTGGAAAACACTATGGTGTTACCTCAAAAAATTAAAAATTGAATTGCCATTTGACCCACTGATCCCACTTCTAGGAATATACCCTAAGAAGCCTGAAACACCAATCAGAAAGAATACATGTACCCCCATGTTCATAGAAGCACTATTTACAATAGCTAAGATCTGGAAACAGCCCAAGTGTCCATCAGTGGATGAATGGATAAATAAGCTGTGGTACATATACACAATGGAGTACTATGCAGCTGTAAGAAAGAAAGATCTCTTATCCTTTGAGACAACAAGGAGGGACCTGGAGAGTATTATCCTAAGCGAAACAAGCCAAGCAGAGAAAGACAAATATCACATGATCTCACTTATTTGTGGAATATAATGAACATAACAGTCTGAGGAACAGGGTAGACCCAGAGATGTGGAAGTAGGGTATAGACTGACACCCCTCAGAAGAGGGGGTGGGGGGGAGGGAAGAGATAAACCACAGAACTTATGCACATGTATGCATAACTGATGGACATGGACAACAAAGTTGGGACGGGATGGGGGGATGGGGAGGAGGGTGTCAATGGGGAATAAAGGAGAAACATCTGTAACAAAAATAAATTAATAAAAAGAAAGAAGAGGAGAGATGGAAGCATCGATGTGAGAGAGAGACATCAGCTGCCTCCTGCACGCCCCCTACTGGGGATCGAGCCCGAAACAGGGCATGTGCCCTGACCAGGAATCGAACTGGGACCTCTCAGTCCATGGGACGGCGCTCAATCCACTGAGCCACCCCAGCTGGGCTAATTCACTATATTGACAACAGACCAAATTGAAGGTCAATTCCAATATCTATCCATCCACCAAGTAGTCACGAAAGGCCTGCTACAAGCCTGGCTGTTCTAGGAACTGAGGGGACAGCAGTGAACACAATGAAATCCTGTCCTTGTGGGCTTGCGTTCCACTGGGGGCAGACAGATGATGAACAAAACATAAATAGGGCCCTAGCTGCTTTGGCTCAGCGGTTGGAGCGTTGGCCTGAGGACCAGAGAGTCCCGGGTTCAGTTCCCACTAGGGGCACGTACCAAAAAAAAAAAAAAAAAAAAAACACATACATAGGCCCGATGCTAAGTTCTGAGAAGAAAAGACATCATGATAAGGAAACAGATGATGGAAAAGTGCTGCCATGTTATAAAGGTGGTCAGTCAGAGGCTCTCTGATAGGTGAGCTCTGAGGAGGGAGGGAGGAGCCCCAGGCAGGAGGAGGCGTGGGAACCAGGCACCAGGCGGTAATGCTTGAAGAGTTCGAGTAGGAAGAACAGGGTGGCTGGAGCAGGGTGGGGGGGGTGGGTAGGAGATGGGGTCAAGCAGAAGGGATGGGGTTCTCAAATCTCACATGCAGAAGCATCCCTGGAGGTGCCGGGAGAGGGGGAGAGGCGAGCCAGAGATTCCCTACTTCTCCCAATAAACACCAGCTTGGAGTTTTGCTTGTGCTAAAGGTTCCCTAGGCCACAATCAACACCAGCCCAACCTGACTCGAGAATGCAGAATGCTCCCTGGTTGCCCGTGAACAAGGTCTGGTTCACACCAGCCCAGCTCATGTAAATTACGTGGTATAAACGTGCCTGGGTTTTAGCCTTCTTTAGGTCAAGTCTCTGTGTTTTAGAATAGTCCATCTGCAGAAATGAACATTAATTTGGATGCTGCTGGACACAGACATGAACGACTGGCAGCCCAGCCACTGCTACCTTGATTCATGGGGCAGGCTCTGGTTGCCAGGGGAAATCTGGCACAGGCTCCCAGCCTCCATCCCTGATTCCTTGCATGCTAGTACCTTGCCTGCTTGCATTTTCCCAGAATCAGAGAAAAATAAGTATGTTGGGCCTGGGTCTTGATCACAGCCTAGGAGTAGGTGGAGGTTCTGGCAGGGAGGCTGGAGCCCTCACGGGCCCCGCAGGAATGAACCCAGAGGCTGGTCCCCTGGGATGAGGGAAGGCTGAAGCCTGGCCAGGACAGCACTGAGTAGGGCCCAAGGGGAGGGAAGGGAACATTGATAATAAGCACTTCCTGCTTTCTAGGCAGAGGGTTTGGCTCCTTTCATTCATTCACAATCTCATTACATCCTCACTGACCTGCAAAATAGAATTACTGTTCTGAAGAAGAGGAAACTGAGGCACAAAGAGGCGGAACGAATTGCTCGAGGCCACCTAGCTCTGAGAGGTCATTGGCGGGATTAGAACTCCCTAAGCAAAGCCTGGCCTCTTCCCAGGACATCACGGCTGCTGCTTTGAAGTGAGTTGCTGTACCGTGAGCAGCTCCATGTGTCCTGACTGGAGTTGGGTGGTTGAGGTTAAGTCATCCTACTTGCCATCTAGGAGTCTGGAGAGATGGCCACATTCTCCAGACAGATTTGGGGTTCGGGTGAGGGAAAGGGGATTGTGTTCCCTGAGGGCTCCACTGATCTGTCCCTTTAAAGAGGATGTCCATCTCCTCACCATCGGGGCCCTCATCCTTGTGGTCCCTTGGATCTGGGCAGGGTTGTGGCACTGGCACCTGTCCTCTTTCACATTCGCCCAGCACCCAGCCCCCCAGCCCCGCCTCTGCTGCCCGCACCAGGCCGGCTAAGTCAGACACGTTGGCCCTAACCTCTGTCTCCCAAGTCTGAAACAGTGACTTGGTTTATAACCGTCCGCCTCTGCTTCTTTCTTCCTTCTTGGGCTTGTTGGCACTCACTCTCCTTCGCGGGCACCCTTGTTCATGAAATATCATCTGCAAATATGGGAATCTCCGCACCGGCCCCACATTGTTGATATCTCTGGAGTTGTTTATAAAAATATCCCTGGCATTCCCTGCCCGACATGGGTCTGCGTCCGGCTCTGCTTGCAGCTAGCTTTGCCAGCCTGATAAGGAGCCCTTCATTTGCCCTGTGGGGAAGTTATGACTCATATTGCCAGCTTTCCTTCCCTTCTAGAGCTCATGTTATCCATAAAAAGGGCCATAACAAAGGTTATGGAGAAGATTAATCCCAGTCCTGGGTTGTAATCATTCCCTGCAGAACACAGATGGATCAGTGGGAACTGTGGCCGTCGGTTTGCTTCGGAACTAGTTAGCTTAACTGAGGGATGGTTAGCTCAGTCAGTGACTTGTTTATTCATCTTGGGACTGGCTAGTTCAGCGAAGGGCTGGATAGTTCAGGTGGGATCTGGTTAGCAAAATTATGGGCTGGTTAGCTCATGTTTGAATTGGAAATTGTAGCCCAGGTATCGGTTCATGAATTTTCTCAGCTGATTAGAAAGTGTCCGAGTGCTGGGCTTTGGGAAACAGACCCCGATCTTTATCTCCCTGAGAGCAAGTCGGCGTCACTACCAGCTTTACTGGCACAGACGTCAGGGGCAAACACACAGGTGCAGAGAGCATGAACGGATCCCTGCAGTCTGTCAGCATCACAGGAAGAACAGCTCTGAGCACAAGCCCAGCTGTTCGCTCATACCCAGCACATTAGGTCTACGTTATTTCTGAACCTCAGGCAGAGCACAGGGAGCGAGAATGGCGGGGGTGGTAACGAGATAATGTGCATCTGCGCATCTATTCAGTGATGCTTACTGAGCATCCACTCCACTCCAGACACTGTGCTAGGCATGGAGGATGCAGACAAGGCAGTACTGTGCACACCGTTTGATATCTCCCAGCCTCCCTTGCAGTTGGGATTGCTCAGGTGACAGAGGCGTGGCCAGAGGAACGTGAGCAGAAGTGATGTGCAACACTTTCACGCGTGGCCTCCGACGTCTCCTACACAATCCTCCGCAGGCTCTCTCTCTTCCTGGGTTTGCCAGCTGACGCAGAAGGTCCAGAACAGGACTCAGGGCCCTTGGGAGCCATCAGATGGAGGGAGTCTGGGTCACTGATAACTGCACAGAACAGGGGCCTCTGAACCCATGCTGGCCAGACTTGATGTGAGGAGAAATAAACTTAAAGTGTGTTAAGCCAATAAAGCTCAGGGTGTGTGTGTGTGTGTGTGTGTGTGTGTGTGTGTGTGGCAGGGGAGGGTACAGCATGTAACCTATCCTGACTGATGAGTATGCAGACAAGACACTATTTTCATTCAAGGACCCTTCACCTTTTACTCATCACATTCTCAGAGAAGAACTCGCCTCTTTCTGTTCTAAGAAAATAGGCCATCCAGACAGTCCTTCTGCTACATCCTTGACTTGTCTTGTGTCTTCATTCTTGTTTTTCCATATTCTCCCCCTGCCCAGGATGAATCCATTCACCTGGTGCTTGGTCCCATCCTCCTATCTAGTTTGCACTTGCATTCTGTTGACTATGTTCTGCCTAAATAAAAAACAAAACAAAATTCAACTCTCCTCTCTCTTTAAATGAAAGAGAGTCCCATCTAGAAGCTGTGTGTTGAAGCAAGGCGTCCTCCCTGTTATCCCAGCAGGGCTGTGACATGGTCAGATCTTGGTTTTAGAAAGAAAGCCCTGGCATCTAGGGCAGTGTTTTGCACATAGTAGGTGCTCAGTGAACCTTTGATGGAGGACTAGCTGGATGGAGGAATAGCTGGACAGAGGAATTAAAAAATGAATGAACAACTTCAGAGACGTTTTGCTTCCTGGTGTAAGCACTGAGATATCCACACGTGAATTTCAGAGTCCTCTGGAGTTGTGTAAATATGTACGCTCACATATTTATTTTAATCCACTGTGGGACAATCTTGGATTTAGGTAGAGAACATTAGCCCTGAAAGAGTCCCTGATGAGGAATCATTCCTGTCCAACCCTTCCAGCCCAGAAGCTGAGGCCCAGAGAGGGAAGTGGCTTGTTGAAGTGATTTGTCTCATGACCTAGCAACAAGTTTAGCTGCTGCCAAAGCTGAATCTAATCCTTGGATCTAATGGCGTTTCTAAGATTCTGATTTGATCAAGTGCTCCATCCAGGGACCTTACCCTCCACTGAGCACGCCTTTCGTCTTTCTACCTCCATGTCCTGCCTATGTGTGCGTGCCCTGCCTAGAATGCCTCCTTCTGTAGTCTTTCCAAAAGCCATCCATCCTTCAAGACTCCTTTCCTCCAGAAGCCTCCTCTGACTCCGCTGGCATGAAGTGATCTTCTCTCTTCTCACAGGAGTTCGTGAATATTTATTATGTGCCAAGAGCTGTGCTCGGAAATTTACAACCTTCATTACGCTGAATCCTTGCAACGACCTTAGGACATGTGGGTCATTGTTATCCCCCATTTACAGAAAAGGAAACAGAGGCACCTTCCGTATAATAAAGTCTCGTAATGTACTAGACCGTGGACTAAATACTTTTCATGGGTTACCTAGATTATCCACGTCAAGTTGGTGCTCTTACTATAATTTCCACTTGACTGACAAGAAAACAGAGGCTCAGAGAGTTCCCACAGAGATGAAGGTCTTGTTCCAAAGTCAAAGCCAGTATTCTGTCTCTAGAGCTCCACTGACTTCCTGGTGAGGGCGGGGACTTGCCCAGTCCCCCCCCCCCAACCACCACAGGTAGAGTTGGGATGCCAGTTGACCAAAAAGTCCACACTTCGTCCCCTATACTGGACAGTCTTCCATCACCCCGACTGTCCATCCAAACCACCCACCTGGCTCTTTCCCTCGTTATTAAATAGCAAGTGCCTTCTGGAAAGACAACATGCCTTTGAGATCTCAGTATCTCTGTTTTCCAACACATGGGTGCTTATGCACTACTGATTAATTGATTGACTAATGAGACAAGTCAATGATGGAAATAATCTTACATTTTCTTGAGTACGGAGAGGTTTGTGGAAGCCAGCAACCCAAAGTTACAATGAAGACTCCATTTGTTTTCTGATAGCATACAAAGTAGATCCCGGAACAAAAATGTTAATTTTATTGTCATGTGCTCAGTCAAAAAAGAAATTAAATTCATATTTCTCTTGAAGGTAAGTTGCCTTCTTTGAATGCCGCTCCTGTGCCTAGAATACCACCAAGTAGTTGCTCTATAAATACTGCTAATCAATTGGTCCATAAAGACACATTATATTTTAACATGAAGGAATATTTTTGTTAGGTCTTTGGTCCCCTAGGCTCTTGTAATTATAGCCTATATCCTATTGGCTTTATACTGGACCTGATTTCTTTATGTGAATTTCCTCCCTCACTAACACAAGGACCTACTCCCTGAGAACAGATTGTAAAGTTCTGAAACAGCTTTCTACAAGAAAAGATATAATTATTTTTTACTGCCAGCCTTTATTTTCCCAGCCCCTACATGAGGAGGTTAAATGCTTCCTGTAGGTTTTCTTCTCCAAGGACCAGTTTGAATCTATCGTGTTGCCGTCCCCTACTGGTGACAAATGGTGGGTGACCGGCTGTGTCAGGCGAAGGCTGGGAGCTGCTTGCCTGGAAAACATCCTGACGCCTTCGCAGCGAAGAACATTTTGTTTTCAATAGTAAATCTGCCAACTGGAGGTGGACATGTTTTACTCACCCAAATAAAACATTTCCCCCGATTCCTGGAACCATCCGCACCAGCTGTACAATAGTTTCGTTTTATCGTGATCATATCCTACAATCGCATGCTCTCAGAGCTCCTCCTAAGGAGTTCTGTTTTGCTCATCTTTGTCCTCTGCACCTAGCACAGGTCTTGGACATAGTAATTACTCAATAAAAGTTTGCTAAATATATATATGCATAATTAATGAAAGCATAGCGGGGAGGAGGAAGGGAGAGAGGGGTGGAGAGCAAGGAAGGACAGACATTTTCTATAAGCCCCTCTGCTCATGGTGAACTACAGAGAACCACATTTGGTTTACAGAGCCATTTAGTCATCAGCAAGTGCTTGGGAACTTTCATCAACAAATTCTAAAATCAGGGCAAAAACTGTTTTTCCTTTCTCCCTTTCTCCTGCAGCTGAGCCGATTAAAAAAAAAAAAAAAGCCTGGTGTTGTTTAAACTGTGGTCATTAGGCTTCCAGCCGCACAGGCTGTACTTTTCATTTCTTTTCCCTTGAGGTTCTCAGTAATTGTAGGGCAGCTGAGATATTTTCTCTCTTCTAGAAGGCTCAGTAAAGGAGACCAGCCCCGCATAGCTGTGGTGGACATTCGCAGGTCAGGTTGTCCAGCACAAATCCCCTTGCCATTAGGGCGATGCCCGCTGTGGTCACCTGGCAGCGCCCTGCCTCCTCCTGGTCCCCTGGCAACCCTGGCTCTGGCATATAACCCAAGATCAGCCAACTGGACACTCCTCATGGGACGTGGAAAAGCGAACAGTCGTTAACGTTGTTCTATACCCGCAGCTGCCGTGGGGGCCGCGGGGTGTCTGGCGGGAGAGGCGCTGTCCGCATCAGGAGCAGCGTCCCGGCCACAGCCCTCCACGCAGCGCGGCTGGGGCTCTGGGTCCTGGCCTTCTGCAGCTGTCTTGGTTTCAGCATCTGCCCCAAGTGTGGTCCTCTAGACTTGCTGGGAATTCTGTGAGCCCGCATAGTCTTCCAATCAATTCCTCTTTTGACTCAACAAAACCAGGGTCAGTTTCTGTTACTTGCATCTGAAAAAAAGTTGACTCATTCAATAGCAACCAAAGGAAAAAGAGGAGAGAGAGAGGAGGGTGGCGGGGAGGGAGGAGGGAGAGAGGAAGGAGGGAGAGAGGGCCAGAGGGAGGAGGGAGAAAAGGGAGGAAGGGGAGTCTTCTTCCGGTTGGTAAATGGGTGCCTAGCATATGCTCAGTGTTTAGTAGGCACTAAATAAAGCTGAATGAAAGAAAAGTCCCATTCTAAAAAATTAATATAGTACAAACTTGTTAGGTCATCTTCTTACTTGATCCCCATTTCAGTTCTAGGGGTCCTCTAGGGGTCAGGTAAACTCAAATCAGCTATTAACTATTCCTGGCTACTTGGAGTGTGTGGTCCACAGACCAGCAGAAACCACTGGGGAACCTGCAGAAATGCAGAGCCTCAGCCCCTCCCCAGACACTGAATCAGAGTCTGCTCTTTAACGAGGTCCCCAGTGATTCCTCTGCACAACAGTCTGAGAAGCACAGGTGTATGAGACTGTGGTTAAGTTGCCTTCTCAAGTCTCAGATTTTTCATCTGTATAATGAGAATAACAATAACAAGAGCTAACTTATGTATAGGACAGAAGCATATAAAAATTTCACTATTTAACCATTCTGACCTATAGAAATAACAATTCCATATGGTTCCAATACTTGTTCTTAGGATTAAATAAAATTGCCCATAGAAAGTGCTTACCACAGTGCCTGACACAAGGTAAGATCGATAAAACTGAGCCCTGGCCAGTTAGCTCAGCTGGTCAGAGTGCCGTCCTGATGCACCAGGTTGTGGGTTCAATCCCCTATCTGGGCACATACAGGAAGCAACCAATGAATGTATAAATAAATGGAACACAAAGAGATGTTTCTCTCTTCCTCTCTCTCTCTAGAAAAAAAAAAATCAATTAAAATAAATCTGTACCTAGCCTAAGTTTTAGCATAATTTTTTCAGTTTTAGTTTCACATGCTCATGACATCGAAAGTAAACGCCAACAATGCTTGGGTAGCAGGAGATAAGGTAATGAGCTAACTGACATAGGAAGTATGCAAATGATTATTTCAATTCAACATGATTTCTCATGCACCCGCTCCAACAGTCACTCTGCTAGATGCTAAGGATACTAACACTGGCTCTCTGATCCATTCCCACACGTCTCCTGCTCCATCCGGAATCCCATGGCCATCCTTCAAACGTTTCTTAGGCTCCTTTGGCCACAGGATTCTGGCCGGTTCAGACCATGAGAGGCAGCGGTGGGAATGGAGGGCATCGGCTGGGGAGAAGCCAGGGTGTTTCGCTCCCTTTCTCTGCTCCAGGCAGCACCTCTAGCCCTAGCTGCATCTCCTCTGTTTCCTCTTCCCATCGAGCACCCTTCTCTCAGCGGGCTTGGCTCTTGTCAGGCAGCCCCTGCTGTGGGCTCTTATCTGGTGACCCAGGCCATGTGGCCCCTCAGACAGCCCCTCCTCCAAGGTTCTGGCTCCCACCGGGCAGCTCTGGTCCTAGACTCTGGCAACACCATCTCCTCCTAATTTCACTCATTTCTGGATCACCTTATCTTCCTCTGGTAGCATTTTCTGCCTTTCAGACACCTCTGTAACAAATTCCCTGAATTACATCCTCTCTGTTGAGTTCTACTTCCGGACTGGATGCTGACTAACTTAGGCTTAATCCTCTATCTTTCCCAGGGGTATGCTAATTTTAAAAGAAAAATATAAGCTGAGAGCAATGTGTATCATGGAGGAATGAAATACTGAAATTTTGCTTTAGAGAAGTGAGATTTAGGCCAACTGGTCTCTTATAACATCGTATAAGTTTGTGCTAAGTCTTTTGGGTCCGCTGGACTTTGGATTGAAAAGTCCAAACAGAACACAGAAAGAAAGCAAGAATAGCTGACCCCAGACTCCAGCATGGACAGACTCCGGAAGGCCACTGTACACCCAAGGCAAGGATCCTGGGCTTGAGGTGAGTGGTGGGCTGGATAATGACCCCCAAAGATATCACACCCTGATGGTACCTGTCAGCATTGCTGTATTAGTCAGCTCAGGCTGCCGTAACAAAGTACCACGCACTGAGTGGCTTAAACAGTAGCAAGTGATTTCTCACAGTTCTGGAGGCTGCGGAGTCCCCGTTCAAGGTGCTGGTGACTTGGTTCCTGGGGCAGCTGTCTGCCTGCTGGGGGCAGGTGCCTCCTCTCGTAGTCCTTTCATGGGCTTTTCTCAGTGAGAGCACTTTCTCTTCTTGTTCTAAGGCCTCCATCCTCTCTGATTAGGACCTACCCACATTTAATTACCCCCTAAAAGCTCCATCTCCAAATATAGTTACATTGAGTGTCAGGGATTCAATATCAGAATGGGGGGGGGTGGGCGGGGGAGGCACACAAAACCAGTTTATAGCTAGCTATTACCTTATTTGGACAAAGGACTTTGCAGATATGACTAAATTAAGGATCTTCATATGGGGAGAGTGTTCTGGACTATCCAAGTGGCCCTAAATGCAAGGACAAGTGTCTTGTGAGGGAGAAGGCTATCTGGCGCAGAGGAGAAGGCGATGTGGCCAAGCAGGCACAGGGCGGAGGGCCGCCTCTGCAGCAGGACAGCGAGGAGCTGGGAACATTCCCAGGCAAGTGAAATGGGGAAACAGACAGCTGAGCAGACTGGCCGAGCAATGCACAGCCAGATACGGAAGGTCACCAGGATGGAAAGCCCAGGTGCCTAGTAATGGGCGAAACTGGCACCAGACCTTGCCCCCAAGGTGGCCTCTCCTCCCCTGGCATATCGCTGGTAATGCAGTTCGGACCCCCTGACCTTTCCTCCCTAGAGATAACATCTAGGCCTCAGTTGTATTTCAGCTCCAGGCCCAGAAAAGCAGCAAAACCAGGCAGGCGATGCCAGGACCAGCTGCGATGACAAATGACCCCCTGCCCTGGTGCTGACCAATCAGTGGAGACCAGGACCCTGAAAGGGCACCCCAGGAAAAGCTGATGAATGTTCTATTGAGATCTTCCCTAAGACCTCCCCTAAACTCCCAGCTTTTAATACCCTCAAAACAAAGGTTCCAGCCTGCACTCTCCCCCCAGGAGCATGCCCGTGCCTTCCCTTCCCCCTAAATTCTAAGGGTCCCACAAGACTTGCAAGCAGGGGAGCAATGGGCAGCGGCAGCTCGTCCCAGGCTAACCCCCTAAACCTGTCCCCATGGCCCCTTTTTCCTGACTTCTCAGTGAGTCAAAGCAGCCCCATCGTGGCTCATTTCTTTCCAATAACATTTCTAGAGAACCAAAGCAGCCCCGCCGAGCCTCCCTCCCGTGGCTTCCTCTAGCCTAGGCCCTTCCTTGTTCCACTGTCTCCTGGACTCACGTTGTGCAGTCTTTCCTGCACAAAGTCGAGAACCCACACACTACTGGCTGGCCCTAGGCAGACCCACTAAGGGCCAGGTCCCCTTTCTGGTAACACCACCATAAGCCAAGGAAAGCCAGCAGTCACCAGAAGGTGGGAGAGCAAGGAAGGATTCTTCCCTAGAGCCTCTGACAGGCCCGCATAAGGCCCACAAAATCAATGCCAGCTAACATCACGCGCCTCACCAAATCAGCCTGACCAAACATAGCAGGCTAATTTTTAAGTTGGTAATTTTGTATGGCCCACAAATTATGTTATAACTATCCAAATGGCCCTTGGCAGAAAAAAGGTTCCCCACCCTGCAGGGAGTGTGGCCCTAAAGACGCCATGATTGCAGATTTCTGCCCTCCAGGACTATGAGAGAATAAACTCCTGTTGTTGGAAGCCGCTGGGTTTGTGATCATTTGTTACAGCAGATACAGGAAACCAGTACAAGGTGACTCATTGCCCATTGCTCTCCCTCAAGCACGCCCCTGCCCTGCACACATCTGCTCTGTTTTCTCACCCTCTCCTCTGCCAGGTCTCTTCTCCACCTCAGAGCCTCTGCTTCTTCACAGTCTGCTCTACCATAATGTCAGCTTACACTTGGCCTGTCCATGTCCTGTCCAACTTCTCTCTGTATTAGAACCTTTAGCTTAGGCAGCCATTGCTTTGAACAGCTTGCATCTGGCTCCAGGGCACATCCGTGTGCTAGTCATATAGGTTAGCAGATAGGTGGGCTGCCCTAGGCAAGTGTCCGTCTGTGGTCCAGTTGCCCCTGGCCTGGCTGGAATTTGGGAGGAATGTGCAGCGGGTTGCTGTGGCACATAGAATGGGCAGGGCTGTGAGTGTGGCAGATGGTGGGGTCGCCAGCTCTGGGTCAGCTCAAACATCTGGATTTTTAAAAAAGATTTTTTAAAATTGATTTTTTTAGAGAGAGAGGAAGGGAGAGGGGGAGAGAGAGAGAAACATTGATGTGATAGCGGAATATCGATCGGCTGCCTCCTGCACACCCCATAGCTGGGACTGAGCCCACAACCCAGGCATATGCCCTGACTGGGAATTAAACCAGCAACCTTGGTTCACAGGATGACACACAACCAACTGAACCACACTGGCCAGGGTGACATCTGGATTTTTAACCAAAATGATAAGAACTCAGTTCTGATGCAACATGTATGAAATGAAGGAGAAAACCATCTTTCATAGAGCCAACTCTTAATGAGAAATCACCAAAAACTTATTGGTGGGCCCATGCCCTAGATAAACATGGCATTCTTTCTCCACATCATGTTTATGCTTAGTTGTGGGGCTGGGGCTATTTGGACAAGGTAGAAACTGTTCTTTCTCATCTAGTTGTACAGATGTACAACACTTCAAACATACAAACATACAACACTCACGTTGATGTCATCATCGGGTAGCTGGATGAGACCTACCTACCTAGTGAGCTACCTAGTCTCCTGACCTCAGCTTGGCTACTCTGATCTGGAGCAGGACTTCCCAGATCTTAGGGCCTTCCCATCCCCTGGGAGTCAGGGGGTCTGGGGCATGACCTAAGAGTCTGTGTTTCTATGGAGCACGCAGGTGACCTGCTGTGGTGGTCTGAGGACAGTACTCTAAGCAGCAGGGTTGGTTTCTGAGGACTCAGTTCCCATGGATGTTTCTACGTGTGCCTTGAAAAATAACTCAGTCAAATAATTTGGTGAAACAAAGCTCATCGGGGTTTTTTTTTGTTGTTGTTGTTTTTTACCTTCAAGACGTCTTGCCTGTTCACATGCCTTGTAACTCCAGAGGAATCCATTGTATGTAGCAGTGTATGTAACCACAGTATCTTTGCTCCCATGTATCTCCAAGACTGGGATTTTATCAAGTATACCTCAGGAAGTGCCTCTCTGGGAACCTTACCCCTTTGCTTTCAGCCCAAGACTCCAGGGGGAGTTTTTAACAATGGGAAGGAGTAGAAAACCCCCTTCTTGGCTTCACAGCTGGATTCTTCCTTCAGGCAAAGACTTAGAGAGATCAACAGCTCTGAAAACTAAAGAATGTGTACAGGGTAGTGGTGGGAGTAACACAAACCTAGGTTTGAAGGCTTGCTCCACCCTTTACTAACTGTTAGACCTTGAATTAGTCATCCTCTCTGAGCCTCGGTTTTCTAATCTGTAAAATGGGGATAGTTTTATATTCCTACGTTGCAGGGTTGTGGTGAGAAAAAATGAGTTGAGCACGTGTAGAGGACTCAGTATGTTGCTTAGGACAGCGAATGCCTGATGGAAGCTCTTATTATTACGATGATGCAAAAATGTCACAACATTTCATGTGCACCCCATTTTTTACTCCAGTTTTTTATTTCAAGAGAGAGGGAGAAGGAGACGGGGAGAGAGAAAGAGAAAGCACAAACATGCTGACTTGGAAGGGAACTTGTGCTTTGAAGCTGACAAGTATAATTTGTCTTGAGACTGCCAAGCCCTTGGGTTGAGCCTTCATATTGGAAAAAAGAGACAAGTGAGATTAATCTGGGGCCTTCATTACTTACTCCATCTGGCCTGGCTTGGCACGGCCCCTTCCCTCTACAAACCGATTACTCCTTCAAAAGCCTCAGCAGAGTGGCCTCTAATGGGTTCTGACATGGCAGGAATGGGGCTCACACAGCCCGGAGATAAGGGCCCCCGCACCAGGGCCAAAACACTTCCAGCTCTACGGCCCAGATGCTCCACCACAAAAGAAAGAAATGAACTGAAAAGGAGCCAAGGCCTCTGGGCCAGGGTAGATCTCAGGATTCCCAGGAGCACCTGGTTCCCGCAGTGGGGAGCAGGACAAGCCTCGCATGGACGGGCCGGGGATGTGGATTATTCGCCTGGCGCGTGTGCCAATGACCAGGGGCACTTTTTAATCTGGCTTTCTACTCACAATGGGGATAGGAAGGTGCTTGGGGGAAGTGAAGAAGATTGTTGTTTTTAGACATTTGCCAGTAAAAACCTACTGAACAGGCCTTCTCATGTTTTCTCCCTGTACATGTGGCCCCACCGGGCTGGGATGGCAGCGGGAGAGGGAGAAGGAAGAGAACTGATGTTTACTAAGCACCTACTATGCTCTAGGCAGGACACCAGGTGGTCTCCACTCAGCACAAGCCTGAAAAGCAGGTATTACTATTTTTTTACTGTCAGAAAGTAAGGTGTTTATCTGTAGATACCCAGGACGTGGTAGAGCCAGGATGTGAACAGAGGGCTGCTTACCTGTGGATCCGTGCTGGGAGCTGTGCTATTTTGCACCCTCAGCAGCAGCGTCTGGATTTGAGAGAAATTATGAGCAGGAAGAATCTTCCACAGCCCCAGGAGGCTCCGACTCTGGCCTGAGTCTTCTCTCCCAGTGGATTGCAGGGCATCAGGGCTGACAGGCAGCCTTGGAGCCAGCCAACCTGAGAAAGATGGAATTCTTGAACAGAGGACCAAACCAGATCAATCAATTATCGAGCAATCCAGGGTTTGTTTATCTTGGATCAAGGGGCTGGGGCTGCCAGTTTCTGAAACAAAGGCTCCGCTTCTGAGTTGCTTTGAACACACAGCTCTTTCAATGGGCCATGGATTTTGGCTTCCAGGCCTGGAGGGGTCAAGGTCCAGCCTGGTAGCTTCCAGGGCCTCAGAAAAGTGAGTTTGGGAGCCTTGGAGAGTCAGAGACTGTACAACACTGCCATCTCCTGGGAGCAAGGTCCACACTGGGCTGGCCAGGCAGAAATCCAGCTCTGAATACCGGATTCAGTGACACGTTAGGTTTTTACTCCCCCAGGGAGCCTTCTGTAGTCACAGTATGAATCCAGACTGCAGGGTTTATTAGTTAACAAAGCCCACGGAGATGGGAAGCATGGGCTTCCAAGTCAAACAATGAACTTTTTTTTTTTTTCACCTGACAAATATTTACTGAGCACCTATTTTGTACCCAGCGCTGGGCTAGGCACTGAATACACAGTGATGACCCAGACAAATGGTCCCTCACTTCATGAGGCTTATAGTCCAGATGGACTATCAACAAGGAATTGTCTCATTGTAAACAAGAATTTGTTCATTATTCCTGTGATCAGTGTTTATTAGGAAAAGCAGAGTGCTGTAGGAGTGTGTAATGCAGAAGGGGAGAGGAGGACTCTGGCCTAGTCAGTGAGCCGGGAAAGTCTCCCTCAAGGACAAGATATATACGCAGACATCGGAAGGATGTGTAGGAATTAGCCAAGCAAGGTGACTTAGGAGAGCAACGTGTGTGGAGACCCTGAGACAGGAAGGAGTCTGGCTCACTTGAAGAAATGAAGTAAGTTCTGTATTGATGAGCCGTCAGAAGAGAAAGAGAGTGCTGTGAGCTGAGGGTGAAGAAACAGGCAGCAACCAGATCACACAGGGCCTTAGAAGGCCATGGTAGAGACTGGGCCCCATATTTGGTCATTCTTTTTTTTTTTTTTTTACATATGGCAAAGACCAAATGCAAACTAGTTTAAGTGAAAAAGCAATTTTTTGGTTCATAGAATGGGGAAGTCTGGAGTTAAAGTTTCAGGTATGGCTGGATCCAGGGGTTCAAATGGTATCATCAAGACGCTCTTTTCAACTACAGAATTGTCTCTGCTTGTTTCTGCATTTCTTATTAGTTGGCCTAATTTTCTCCTGCACTGACAGATTCTGTCAGTCTGGTAGGAAAACAGTAACTGACTCTTACTAGAGCTATAGCTTTCCACCCTACAATCTGAAAGGACGAGAAAGTTACCCCTCCATCTCCATTTAGAAAAAAAAATCAGGGAAATACTCAGATTGTCCCAACCTGGGTCACATGCCTATGTAAACCGTCACTATGTCCACCGGGAGGTGGTACCAGGGATGACCCTAACCTGGGCCATGTTCCAACTGCTGCAGCGAGAAGAAGGGTAAAGGATGAAGAAAGGAGAGGGAGGCACCATGACTGACAGCCCCAGGACAATAGGGGATATGGGAGGAGTTCCCCCCCAAGGAAAAGTGATGCTAATTATAAAAGAGAAATGGGAAAGACTGTGGGATATACAAAAAAAATTGACAAAACAATATCACAATTAGCAGAGATCTATGAGAAACCACTGAAGGGTTATATGCAAGTAAAAACAAGATAAAGTTTATTTTTTTGAAAAAAGATCACACTGGCTCTTATAAGACTGGAATGGTAGGGGAAAGAGTGGAAGCAGAGAGGACTTCGGATTCTAGGCATGCTGAAACACCTCCCAACTACCTACACATGTCTAGAAATGCTCAATAAACCATAGCAAAGATCTGTTGAAATGCACAGTAGAACTTGCAAGAAAGTATGAGAAATCCTCATGGGGCAAAGACAAGTTGGAAACTGAAAGACAGGGTCAAATGAGGAGCTGAAACTGCAGGTCCCTTGGAAAGTTCTTTCAGTCATAGGTCACCAAGAGACTTACATTTTAACGGCTGCGTGAAAGAAAAGAGAGAAGGTCTTAGGCCTAAATGAGATGAGTAGTGGATCTGAGAACTGTTTTCCTCTCCCCACACCACACATAAAGCTGGGCATTTCCATGAACGGTGAAAGAATGGACCCGGAGAAATGATGGACCCATCTCCATGGAGAGATAATAAGAAAGCATTTGTGTCTAAACCTGGGCTCTGGATGGAAAAAAATCTTCTCCTTTGAGACTTTATAATCATGAGTCTTCTCATGGGTTTGCTGTTGAAATTCATTCCACTTGCATGGTCCTGAAATCTTCCGCTTTGCAAAGGGCTCCAGATGAGTCTTACCCTGGGTGTACCTGGGAGAAACAAACAGAACTTTTCTGGAGACCCTCAATCTAGGGTGCACCCAGAGAAAAATCCACTGAGTGTAATTCGCAATCCCATGCTGAGGGTCTCAGCCATCTCTTCTCCCTGGCGATGACCTCATAGACCTTTAACTGGCCACTGGCCACGTGGGGCATTCCTGACCCTTCCAAACCTGTTGCTGACCCCCCGGGCTCTGTCCCCACGGTTCTTCTTCCTGCCTGTGGCCAGAACCGAGCCAGCTACCGCTGATGTTTGCATCACTTTTCTGGCTTGGAACCTCCGCCTCCCTCTCAATTCAGTTTGCGATTTCCTTTGGTTCTGAGGCCCCTGGCTGCCTCCAGGGACAATTTCTCTCCACCTCTTGGGCCCCGGTGGCCTTGGGATTCTACATCCTGGCATGACCCCACACAGTTTGTCCTGCCTCTGAATGCTGGACAGAGGGAACGGGGAGAAGGAAGAAGGGGATGGGGGTGAGCTCTGGGTTGTGGCCTCTTGGGGGGGGGCTTGGACTGGGGAGCCTGGGGCCCCTCGCCTCCTGCTGAGCAGGTTAGCCTGGGAAGGTGAGGGCGTGGGAAGCCTCTCCTGGCTCCACCCACCTGAGCCGAGGAGTGCAGTCTCTGACTGCGCCCCACAAACCCAAGTCCCTTCTCACCCCACAGCCTGCGTGGTGAGGCTGCCAACATGGAATGCTGGCGCCGAGTTCTCAGGTGAAAACCAAATAGCTGTCTGCCTTAGAAAAACAGATCCAACACGGCTGTCTTCGTGAGAAGAGAAACGCCACCAGCAGGCCAGGAACGTGGGGAGTCGGGTGGCAGCTCCGCGCTGGCCTGCGGCAGGGAAGAGGCCCGCGCCTGCCTTCCTGAGAGCCGAAGGCAGGGCCTGGGCCACTGGCGCCAGGGCAGGGCTCTGCCTGCACCCGACAGGCCAGGAAAATAACCAAGTTGAGGCATCCTTCCCAGGCAGCCCCTCGGGGTATAGAGGAGGGTGACAATGAACCCCATGAGCTCACACAGGGAGATGTGTTTTGCTAAGAGCAGAGCTTAGAAAGGTTGGCTCAGGCCCTTGGCTGTGCGCCCTGGGCCAGTGCCTGGGAACCAGCATTCCCACAGCTCTGGGTGCACACTTACCTCCGCCCAGCGCCTGTCCCTGGGGGTGGCCTGTGGCAGTTTAATTACCTTTGCTCTTGACTAGAGCGTGGCCTCCACCATCGTGCAGTGGCTGGCACATAATATGGGCTCAGTAGTTGCAAATGCATGACAGAACTCCATTTTCTTGATGCAGAAGATAGAGATTTGACCCTATTTTTTTTTCTTTATTGATTTTAGAGAGAGAGGGAGAGGGAGAGAGATAGAAACATTGATGAGAGAGAACATTGAATGGCCACCTCCTGCATGGGGACCGGGCCCACAACCTGGGCATGTGTCCTGACCGGGAATTGAACCGACGACCTCTTGGTGCATGGGTCGATGCTCAACCACTGAGCCACACCGGCCGGACATTGACCCTATTTTTAAAGGGCTTTCCTGTGCATACAGTTTAGATGTGCAGACGCAGAGACCAGGGATAGGAGTTCAGTATGCCTCCAGCACCACTATCTAGGACTTGCAGCAAGTTATTTAACCTCACCGTGCTTCCCATCTATACAATGGGCATGTTACAGTCCTCAGCTCATGAAGGGTGTCAGGAGGGTGAGGTGAGGTCCCCTCTGCAAAGCACTCAGCGCTGCGCCAGGCCTAGAGTGGCCACTCAGCAAACCTCAGACTCTGAGTTTAATCAGCATCTGTGTGTATTTGCTTTATAACTCATTTGTGCATATCGTCATTCATTTAATAAGCACAGTGGATTCAGAGCCCCATAAAGACTAAGATGAACAGTCTTCATGCTGGAGCAGCTCACAGACTAGGGGCATTTGCTTTGTGTTAAAATAAGAGCTCCACAGACACAAATGGTCACACATCTTACAATTCCATTTATATGGAATGTCCAGATCAGGCAAATTCGTAGAGACAGAAACTAGATCTCTGGTTGCCAGGGGCTAGAGGCAGGGGGAATGGGGAGTGACTTTTAATGGGTACCAGGTTTTTTTTTAGGATTTTGTACACTTTAAAAGGGTGAATTTCTTGGTATGTTAGTTATATCTAAATTTTAAAAAATACTTTAGAGTCTAACTGCCTACCACTTATAGCTCTGTGACCTTGGATAGGTTACACCCTCTCTGGGCCTCAGTTTCCTCATCAGTGAAATGGGGATAATAACAATCATCTCTTAGAGCACTGAGGAAACAGCTTGCTTGCTCACCATGCTGACTTGACCAGTGTGATTTTAATGCGCAGTATCACAAAGTAATTTCAAATTACCAAGCAGAGCCTCGTAAGAGTAAGATCCATTAAAAAAAAAGCTTTCATAAACATACTGTTTAGGTTTTGTCACATCACACTTCACACGAGCTACAGAAAGTACCCTATATTGGAACCTATACCACTTCATGACTTACGCTCTAACTTCCAAAGGAAGGCACGTAAGGGCCGGACTTGACAATCTGGGAAGTTTTCCTCTAAAGTTAAATTTTTCAGAAGGAGGAAAGCATCTGGGCTTCAGAAACAAATCCCTTCTTGAACTAATAGCAACTTGAATTAATATTTCAAAATATATCATTTTCAACTGTATTAATCAATGTTTCTCCACAGTCCCTGGACTGTACCTGGCACGAGGAGCTCGAATCATCACACTCCAGGAAGCTCTCTGCCAAAGGTGTAGATGATTAAATATGAAGGAAATAAGTGCTGAAGAAACATGAGAGGGTCGACCACAGTGGAAAAGAGTTCTAGACCAGGGAGTGTCTTATTAGTCATTCATTGGTGCATCACAATGACGCAGATGAAACCTGAGAGGTAGCGATGAACATCAAGGACCGGACTTCCCACATTTTATCTGAGACCTGCCACTTATTGCCACCCTGACCTTGAGCAAGTTACTTAAACTCTCTGAACCTCTGCTTTTTCATCTAGAAAATGGGAATAAAAATCATACTGCCTCGCCTGGCCGGTGTGGCTCAGTGGTTGAGCATCGACCCATGCACCAAGAGGTCGCCAGTTCAATTCCCGGTCAGGGCACATGCCCAGGTTGTGGGCCCGATCCCCAGTGGGGAGCATGCAGGAGGCAGCCAATCGATGCTCTCTCTCATCGATGTTTCTATCTCTCTCTCCCTCTCCCTTCCTCTCTCTCTCAAATCAATAAAGAAAAAAAATTAAAAATCACACTGCCTCTATTGTTGTATTAAATGAGTCGAGTATCCAATTAAAACAAAAACCCCTGACAGCCTAGTAGAATGGGAGTCAGAGTCAGATTTAAATTGCTTGAAGATAATGAAGAAATGTGAATTTGTCTTGCCTATCTGAGTGGATGGACTTATCACACATTTACTAAGTCCCTACCTTGGACCAGGCATTGAATTAGACCCTGGGAATGTAATGCAAGAGATCTGTGAACCCTGAGAAGAAACTTACCCATTAAGACGGACTCCCTGTGATTAAATGGGCCTAAATTTAAACGAGAGCCTAGCTGCCATGTGCTGCTAGGGACCTCTCATGACCCCTCCATGCCAGGAAGAACCACAGACTGAGTTTCTGACCTGCAGTGGCCATCCTCTGAACAGTCAGTGGCTGAGCTGACCTCTCAGTTGACCACTGTGGGGACGATCCCCTTCAGCAGCCATGGACTGTGACCTGCCCCTACCACACAGACCTGCACAACGTGGAGGCCTTGTTCACATCTCCACTGACCTATCAGAGCCACACAGCTGGGAAGCCTCATCGGCATGAGATGGATGAAAATGGGAACTGCGGATGAGAAGTCTCTCTGTAAAAAGTGTCCTCTCCTTGGTCTCAGCAGAGCATAATTCAGGTCACTATGTGAATCAGTGTCTCCCAGGCTGTGACTCTTTTTGCCCAAATAAATGCTTTTATTCCTTTATCCGTCTAACATTAATTTTGGTGGACATATCATTTTCCTCCTCAATGACCAGTACGGAGGTATAAAGTGTTGTGGTCATCCAGAGGAGAGAGTCTTACTCTCGGCTGGGCGGAGCAAGCAAGTTTGTTCTTGTCTTACCTCTTTCCTCTCTTACCAAGAGACAGCCCGATTATTCTAGCTCATCTTTTTGAACCAAGCCATAGGCCACAGTGATAGGTTGTTGATCAGCCAGTGGACTGGCTGCCCTTGAGTGAGGCGCTCACCCCTGGTCCAGCCAGCCAGGGCCAGGAAAGGGGATGGTGGCTCACGGTACAAAGCTGGCCACACCCTCCCTCCCCGTAGTCGTAGTCGGAGCCAGTTTCCCTGAGAAGGGGAATTGGGCGGAGCAGAGAAGACAACATTAGTACAGCAGGGAAACAATTTCCAGCAGGTGTAACAGCATGTTGCAGTCAGGCCATTGTGGAAAAGCACAAGATATTTGAGAAACTGTGGGGGCTGAGGGTGTATAAGTTAGATGGTGACTGGAGATAAGCCGGAAAGGGAGGCTGGGGAGGAGCCAGCTCGGATGGCCATGTCCCTTTCCTCTGGAAGTCAGGACATTCTTTCATTAGAGGGCGGGAGTGATGGTGGCAGGAGTCACTACCCCTCACTTGCTCGCTGGGGCCCACTCTGGGTCAGGGACCACACTGGGAGCTGGAGTGGGGATCCCTAGTCATTGTTGTTAGAGGTCCCCTTCCCTCCCATACCCCAAAAAAGACATTTTGAAGGTAATCCTTCATTCTCTGGAAATGACAGGAAAGAAAATCTCCCTGAAGCAAGGAGACGGGAACATAAACATGAACTTAGGGGTCCTGGGATGACCTATTCCTATGATGCCAAGTAGTTCCCAACAGGACAACCAGGACCAGGCTGGGTCAGAGAAAATGTACAAATGAGGCAGACCCCCAGGTCTCTCCTTCCTTCCGTAAATCCGTCACACTGCAAGGGGTTATCTACTGGGGACACTGGGGGCGTCTGAACTGGGGCTTCTAGTTTACACTAGACTCAACCTCTCCCCAAGTATCAGTTGTGCGATTTCCCTGCCACCAACACCCATTAGTCAAAAACATATTACATTATCAAATTTTACATCAAAATATTTCATTAGTTCATCTTGCTGAAATCATGATTTAAAAAATAGATATGAATGACATTTTACTTCCCAAAGAAAGTAACTAAGGCCTCGGTTCTAGTTCTAGATTTTACTTGGGCTTGATACTCAGTTTCAAATCTGTTCCACCACTTGCTAATTCCAACCTTAGGGAAACCACTTAATCTCTTACAGTCTTCATTTCCTCATCTGTCAGATGGGGTTCATAATACCCACCTTTCGGGCTATGCTAAGGACTGAAGGACAGGGTGTATGTAAAGTGACTAAATGGTATCGGGTACCTAAAAGGTGATCAATACACATTATTATTAGTGACCTGTATGATTTGGAAATAATCAGATTATTCAATGTAATGTTTACTGCAAATCTACCCATGAAATAGCAGAGCTGAGAAGATTAGATAAAAGAATGAGTTGCAGAGCTTTGAAAAGTGCTCCGGGAGCTTCAGGAATCGTGAGGTCAGGCGTTGGGGACCGTGACAGCTGAGACCGCAAAGTGGAGACGGAAACAGCCGAGGTGTAGGGAAACGCTGGGGCCGCGACCTTAAAATAGTGAAGCCAACCTTTAAGTCACTTCTGAGTTTTAAAACATCAGTACACTTGTTTTATTAATATGCTTTGTCCTGTTTCTGAAATCAATGAGAATTTAATCCATTTAAGAGTAACCACTAATTTTCTTCATATTAGGCACATATTTTTCATCAATTTACAAATTAATTGGTCTGTTTTCAAGTAGGCTTCCATACCCACAAATGTTAAACATTTGTGAAAGTAAACAAGTAGGAATATTCTACAGACATAGCAAATAAGATTCCATTTGCACCCCCATGATCACTGATTAATACTCCTTGTCTCATGTATTATCCTGAGGTTTTTCGGAGCCCCATCTGGGCTTACTAGAAACAGTGCTGCGATTGATTAGTTATGTCTGTCATCATGTGAGATGACAGCACATGCCAATACTTACTCAACCAACAAATGGATGCTCTTGGTGAAAAGAGTTTCTAAATCAAATTAATTCTCATACCTACATGACTCAGACTGGTACATTTACCAGGGAAAAATGCTAATTTGAGGATTGGGACAGACTGCATTTTCCAAAGGTGGCTACGGGAGCTCCCATCTCTCATGCTTTTCCGCAATGGCCTTGCCACTCCCCACCCCTCGAAAAGAGGCAGAGTGTAATACCCTCCCCTTGAACCTGGGCTGGTCTGGGTGGGTTGGCCATCGCCAGTGGGATAGAGCAGAAGCAATGCCACGTGACTTCTGAAGCTAGATAGGAAAGAAAAGGACACCTTCTGTCTGCCTCTCTCAGCCCATTTGCTCTTAGATGCTAACGCCATGCTGTGACAAACAAGCTACGTGGAGAGGTCATGTGCGGGCACAGCCCTTGACAACCCAGCTGAACCCAGCCTTCGAGTTGGGGAGCCTCCAGATGATTCCAGCCCCTGGGCGCCTGCCATTCCCGCTGTTCCAGTCTTCTCAGGTGAGGACTCAGACACTCTTGAGCAGACAAGCTACCTCCCCCGTGCCCCATCCGACTTCCCAAGCTGAGCATCTGTGAGCGTAATAAGATCGTGCAGAAGTGTGGCACCACAGGATTTGGGGTGCTTTCTTAGCCAGCAATGCTTGACCAGAAAAAGAATCCCGAACACCAAGGGCAGGTGGAGTTGGTGGGTCTGCTTTCTCCCTCGTGATGGTGAGACCCTCAATAGGCTACGTAAACCCTCAAAGTTTCCCTTTCTTGAGCTGGGGTAATAGTAGCCCTCCCAGCACAGCACAAAAACGCAGTCAGAAACCAATGGAGACAAAGCTTTCACCGAACAACAGTCATGAAAAGCAGACAGACTGCTGCCGTTAACCAGCCTGTCACCGGACAGCAGTACTCTGAATCACAGAAGACGTGCTTTTTGGAAAACAGTCATTAGCCCACACCCACAAATCCTAGGTAGAGCTTTTGCATTTGGTGAAAACCAAACCATAGCCTCAGAAGTTCCCACAGGACAAGCAGACAGACATGAGACATGCTGTTGTTGGCAATGACCTCACTTCTGTGTAATGGTAAGCCAAGTGGTGGGACTGCTTCTTGCTCTGATAGGGACCCAGAAGAGCTCTGAGCCTTCCAGAAGTGTATGCTGTGTGCCCTGCCCACGTGAGGCCCAGGACCGGTGTCCCCACCTGGCCCAGTGTCCCCACCTGGCCCGATCATGGCTTCCCTTCTGTGAATCTGCTCAGTGGGGGTGGGGGTGGGGGTGGGGACTTCAGAGCTTAGAGGTTTTGTTTTCTCTGAAAAAACAAACAAAAAAACTTTCTGTATTCGAGCTAATTTGGTGAACCCTCCTCCAGGTACATGTCCAGTTAACTTTTGTAGCAATGGGAGATGAAATACTTTTTAACATTTAAGTCAAGTTTTATTCTAAGGGACCCCCTATCTGCTGCTAGTACCCACCCTGACTCTCCTGACTGCTTTCTCAGCTTCAGCCTCTAGAGCTTTGAGAGGTCCTAGTCAGGCTCACAAGCTGTGATGGCTGAAAATAACTGTACCTCAGTTGGTTAGGGAGTTCATAGCATTAGAAAACACTCTGCCATGCAATGGGATTTCACTGTCTTTTTCCTAAAATTGTTTATTGAACTTTTATTATGTGCTGGGCACAAGGCTAGATCCCAGATGAGGGTTGATGAAAAAGGCAATCCCTGCCTTCTAGGAGTCCCCGGGCCACAGGGGAAATGGAAAACAAACAGGCTGCTAACACAGAGTATGGGACGTGCCATAAATAGGGTGCCATAGGAAGACCTGAAACAGCTCCCAAGTCAGACCTTGGAGGCTCAGAAAAAGCTTCTTGGAGAAGATGCTGAATAAGTTGAGACCTGAGGAATGAGTAGGAGGTGGGGAATATGGTGGAGGGTGGGGTGCAGGGGGAGGGTGACGCAGGCAGAAGAGCAGGTGCGAAGGCCTGGAGACGAGAGAGCACAGGGTTTCCAGAGAACTGCAGATGGGTCCATGGGGCTGAAGCACCCACCAAAGGCAGAAAGAGAGGGAGAGGAGTTGCCGGGGTGGGTGGCAGGCAGGCTGCCTGACCTTGTAGGCAGGCTGCATGGCAAAGGCATCTGGACTTCAGCATTTGAAAGGGCACTTAGCAGATGATGTGGGGAAAGGGTCAGGGGGGCAAGAATGAAGGCCAGAGGCCATGAGGGCTCTGCTGCAGCTCAGGCGAGATGCAGTGACTCTGTGCATGAAGGCTGCGATTCCTCCTGTCCAACCTTTTCTGCTGGGGTTTCAGAACGTGAAGACACCAGGGGAGTGTCTCTGACACATAGAAACATGTTTTCTGGAGGATTCTTCAATAGTAAGGCCAATTTCTGTCTAATGAGTCAACAGGAAATGCAGCAGAAAGCATGGATGAAGTCGGGTGGAGGGGGCGAGGGACACGGGCCGCAGCGCCTGCCTCCTCACTGCCCTGAGCTCAGCCTTTGCTTCCTCTCTGAGGCAGGGCCAGCCCCTGGAAGCCTGGCCATTTTCTGGGGCTGGGGAACATCCCTGCACAGGAATCTGCTTCTCCTAGATGAGAGCTGAATGTCGAGGAGAAAAGTGAAATTTCAGAGTTGGGCCCCAAACAATTCCAACCCATTTTGTCACTGCATTTCTCACCACACCCCAGTGAAAACGGGCTTGACTCACAGACCACATCGGTGCCGAGAGGCAGGGAGCTTGGCTGCGTGCTGCTGGCCAGCCTCTCAGAGCTGTCTCCTGGTGGTCCTGGGGCGCGTGTGTTGGGGTGTCTATCTGGAAGCCACAAAGGGAGGGAAGGTGGCCCTTACTCATGCCACCCCCACTGCTCCATGGCCCCCGCCATCTCCCTCTTCCTCCCCTGAGCTTTAACTCCCAAACCTGTAGCCACGTGGGGTCAGGGAAAGCAGCTGAGCTATGATCAGGGACGAGGAGGAAATCTGTGAAGCTATTCCAGGGGCCACAGACCTGGGAGTGTCTGCAGCTGATTCAACAGATGGGGAGGCAGGGAGGGGTCACGGAGAGTGAGTGAGCATCAGGTCAGAATTCCATGCCCACCGCATGGTAGCTGGGAACCTGGAGCAAATTACTTAATTCTGTTGAGCTACAGTTGCCCCAACTCTAAAATGAGAATAATAAGGGCTCACTTAGCGGGTTACTGGAAAGCGTCTAGCCCAACACCGAGACAGAATAGGTGTCGGGGACATTTGGATTTCACCTGCAGGTATTGCCCACACAACTCACGAGGCACTTATCCTACACAGGCTTCTATCTGCGCCGGACTTCATTCGCCCGGCTAGTCCTGCAGGAGCTGGAGGGCAGTAACTGTGTTACATGTTCTCTCATTCCCACGGCATCTCACGCTTCATGTCGGTCAATACATGTTTCCTGGCTGACTGACACACCCACATATCGAGATCTGGGGGAGGGTAGAGACAATAATGCTAAAACTATCAGAGTCTCTGGCACCCAAGGCATATAGTATCTCCCTTTAATAAGTAAAATACAGGGGTATTTGCATACCTTCCTTCCACCTGTGAGAAGCAGCCAGTCAGCAGAAGAGGCAATGCAAAGTATCGGTAAACCCGGTAAGGCGTGCAGGGCCGAGCTGCACTGCCTGGGGGCATGCCACCACTCTCCAGTGGTGTGACCTTGGGCAAGAAACTGGACTTCCATCTGTCAAATGGGAATGTTCAAAGTACATACCTCATAGAGTTATTGGGAGCATTTAAAGAGTATAAGGGAAGCACTTAGAACAGTACTTGGCATTTAATGTTCAGTGAGTACCGACCTTCATCCCATCATTGCCAAAGCTCAGTTGTGTCTGCTGGGCTGGACTCCCTTGTTTAAAGACGCTGTCACCCGGAATAGGGATTCCACTCTGAGTGGCGGAGGGGTACAGAGCTGAATTGTCTCTCTGGAATAGCCCATATGGAAACTATAAAATGCACTGCAAATGTCAGTGTTATAGGTTTTGTTTTTCCAATGCTTAAAAATCTAGAAACAATATTATAATAAGCATAGTCCTAGTTCCCACTTACTTGACCACCCACCATTAAGTTAGATACTGTGCCCACTGCTTTTCACAGGTCCACTCACTTAAGGGTCTCGATGACCCTATAGAGTTGGAGCTATTTTCATCCCCATTTTAAAGAGGAGGAGAATGATATTCAAAGGTGACTCAAGGTCTCAAGTGGAATTCAAACTCAGGTCTGCTGGCTCTCAAGCCTATGCTTTTAACCATGATAATACTCTCGTGGACTGAATGTTCTAAGACGAATAAGATGCCAGTGGGCTCAAGACATCCAGCCAAGTGCCAGTAATCTTGCTCTCGGATTCTGAGAGTTCTGCCTCGATCCCCTCCGTGGGCACCATGACATCTCAGCACCACAAGGCACATGGCAGTCCTTTGCTGTTTAAGACCTCCTGAAAATCACCTTCCTTTCCCTGATCCCAAGTTAACCATGCCAAGCTTACTTTATTCATCTCGGAAAGATCCAGGGCTGCGTTGATCCTGCTACGATCTGAAAGTAGTTTTGAGTGTAAGGATTTTAAACCTAGCATAGAGAACTAGGTTTTGTTTTTGTTTTTTTCTCTAGCTAGGACATTCAAACAAAATACAATACCTTCCTCCCTCTCAAAAGCAAATCTGTTTTCTTTCTGAAATAAAACAAGCATTTTATAGTTTAGAGAAAAAAAAAAGACATCAAGAAATAGCAGCTCATTTTGCTTTAATATCCCGAAATACTTGTGTGAATGGGACTGTGTTGCACAACAAAGCAGAAATCTGTGGACAAGTACATCTCACTCTGAGGAAAGCACTGATTGGAGAGAAGGCACCAGAAATTGCATTTTGCTGGATTTCATGTAAACAATAAGTGGGGGGCAAGGTTCACCAAGGAGAAACAAAGTGGCACTGTCATTTCACTGGCACCCCCTAAGGCCTCCTTAGCTGATGCTCAGCCTCCCCCTTACGTGGCAATGTAAACAGAGCGTGGTGCGGAGGAGACAAAGCCCACCCGGCAGCAGCGGGAAAGGGCAGGAAGAGGACTCACATGAGCGTAAGCCCCTGGGTCCTGTCCCCCTTTCCCACACGGCTCCCACGTGCATCTCGATGGGCAGTTTTGCAAACGTACCATTCATCAAAAACTGGTTAGTGGAAAAACCAAGTCCTACAAAGGCTGGGTGAATACACGTTATTTCTCTTCCTGCTCTTCAATCAGATGACTCGGAGGGGCCTGGGATGGAGAGACGTACTGCCTCGGGCCTGTCTTCTTAGGTGATGACGGTAGGTGCGGTGCGTCCTGTCCTTTCCTGGAGCTGGGAGACCTTCAGCGCAATGGAAACGAGAGGGCCCAACATGACCTGAGGGAGACACAAAGAGGAGAACCTTTTCCATCACTTCTCTACACACAGATCCACAGCTCAGCTCTAACTCCGCCTTTGAGCTTCCGGCCCACCTGCCTGCCGACTCCTACACCCACCCGCCCACCTGCTGGCCTACCCCTACACCCACCGGCCCACCTGCCTGCCTACCCCTACACCCACCGGACCACCTGCCTGCCTACTCCTACACCCACCCGCCCACCTGCCGGCCTACCCCTACACCCACCGGCCCACCTGCCTGCCTACCCCTACACCCACCGGCCCACCTGCCTGCCTACCCCTACACCCACCGGCCCACCTGCCTGCCTACCCCTACACCCACCGGACCACCTGCCTGCCTACTCCTACACCCACCCGCCCACCTGCCTGCCTACTCCTACACCCACCCGCCCACCTGCCTGCCGACTCCTACACCCACCCGCCCACCTGCCGGCCTACCCCTACACCCACCGGACCACCTGCCTGCCTACTCCTACACCCACCCGCCCACCTGCCTGCCTACTCCTACACCCACCGGACCACCTGCCTGCCTACTCCTACACCCACCGGACCACCTGCCTGCCTACCCCTAC
The DNA here is from genome assembly GCA_030848825.1 of Tadarida brasiliensis. Classification (NCBI taxonomy): domain Eukaryota; kingdom Metazoa; phylum Chordata; class Mammalia; order Chiroptera; family Molossidae; genus Tadarida; species Tadarida brasiliensis. The sequence goes on along the minus strand of CM061264.1, from coordinate 48,185,732 downwards.
ACCCACCAGCCCACCTGCCTGCCTACTCCTACACCCACCGGCCCACCTGCCTGCCTACTCCTACACCCACCGGACCACCTGCCTGCCTACCCCTACACCCACCAGCCCACCTGCCTGCCTACCCCTACACCCACCAGCCCACCTGCCTGCCGACTCCTACACCCACCCGCCCACCTGCCTGCCTACTCCTACACCCACCGGACCACCTGCCTGCCTACCCCTACACCCACCAGCCCACCTGCCTGCCTACTCCTACACCCACCGGCCCACCTGCCTGCCGACTCCTACACCCACCAGCCCACCTGCCTGCCTACTCCTACACCCACCAGCCCACCTGCCGGCCTACCCCTACACCCACCTGCCCACCTGCCGGCCTACCCCTAAACCCCAAAGGCTCCTTGAACTCTACGAGACCACAGCACGGACGAGTTCCTTCCCCCACCAGCATTCTCTACTGCAGCGAACCGACACCACGATCTATCACGTAAAGCAAAGGAACAACTCAGAGCCATTCTTGGCCTTTCCTCTCCCACATACCCCTTTCCAACCTATCAGCAAGCATAAGGTTTTTCAATCTTCTAAATATCTCTCCACGGCACCCATTTCCCCCCATTCCAGTACCGCAGCTCTTGCTAAACTAATGTTCTCTCTTACCTGGAACAATGGTCTGCCCTCCAATCTGTTTCCCACACTGAACCCAAAGAGGCATTTCCAAAATGCAACAACACCCCCTCTCATTTTCCCTTCCCTTAAAAAAAAAGTATCCTGTTGCTTAAATAAATAAGTATTTTAATATTTAAAAAAATGAAAACTACTTATCTAGTTGAATAGCCCATTTCACAGATGAGGAAACTGATATCCAAAGAGGTGATCTGACCAAGTGACTCAAGGGCAGAGCCAAGAGTAGTACATTTTCTACTGCCCGCTGCTGCTTTTCCTCCTCGAAATCTCCACCAGCTCATTACAGCCAGGTGAAAACTGGAGAAGTGACTCCACGTGCTGACCACACCACCTGCCGTTTCCCCTCGGGACCTCAACAAGGCGCCGAGGCTGTGGCCCCGCAGCTCCCGAGTGAGGGAAGGCCTCTCCCCGGCTGGAATGGTGGTGCACCTGGGCACCGTGGGCACCCTGCCCCCTCCAGTGCCCGCCCATCTCCTCAGGACTATGGTCCAGAAGAAACTTAGCTTTCATTCGTTCTTTGCGTCTACCATGTTCCAGGCATTAAGACAAAGAAACCCACCCCCTTCCTCTTTTTCCCTTTCTCCATTATTCTGTGGGTCTACCATGCAGACAGCAGTGCCCATCCTTGAAGCTGAGGGATGCCCTCAACACAACGGAGACTGGTGATGACGGAAGCTGGAGCCTGGCCACTGGGAAAACTGTGAAGTGAATGATCTTCTCACCTCCCTCTTTTTGTAATAAAAACAACTATGCCCTGGCCGATTTGGCTCAGTGGTTAGGGCATTGGCCCATGGACCAAAGAGTCACGAGTTCAATTCTGGTCAAGGGCACGTGCCTCGGTTGCAGTTTGATCCCAGGTCCTGGTTGGGGTCATGCGGGAGGCAACCAATCGATGTGTCCCTCTCACATCAATGTTTCTCTCTTTCTCTCTCTCTCTCTCCCCCTCCCTCCCACCCACTCTATCTGAAAATCAATGGAAAAATATCCTTGGGCGAGGAGTAAATAAAACAACAACAACTATAAGAACCACTGAAAAGCTAGTCTTTTTGCCAGGCTCAGTGTTAAGAATTGTGCATCCACTGTCTCCTTAAATCCCTATAACAACTCTGTGAAGTAGGTAGTATTCTGACATTTCACAGACAAGGGAACCCAGGCTCAGAACACTGGAACGACTGACCCAGGGACAGCTGAGCGGCAGGAACCGAATTCAAAGCACGGTCTATCTCCAAAACGTATGCTCAAAACCACCGTGTCAGGGGTTTCCAAGGGGGTCCCCCAGGATTTTAATCAAGTGTTAGAAGAAAAAAGGCTTTGTGGAAAAAGAAGCAGAGTGAACACTATTTAAACAGGTGTCTTCTCAGAGCCCGTCGGGTGCGGTGTGTTGTGAACCGCCGAGGAGAGGCTAACGCACGGCACCTCCTCAGCACGCTTGGCTCTGCCGCTCTGGGTGGGAGCACCGGCCACAAGGAGCGCAGCCTTGGCTCCTCCACCGGGTGCCTGTCCTCCAAGTTCTCGGTCCCATCCCTGGCTCCCAGAACCCCTCACTCTGACATACTCCTGGAGACTCTGGATGGGACTGGGAACCCAAACAACCAGGCTACAAGTCCACAGACTTTTTCATAAAGACATTTCTTGCTGGGTCATGAAACTCTCTCCCTCACTACCAAACCTAGAGCCCGTGTGTGTCCTGCAGGGCGGGTGATCAGACCAAGCAAAATAGCAAATGACCAGCGACAGACCAGAACACCGGCTGACGGGCTGCTTAAAGATAAGCTGTCCCAAATCCGCCACTTTCCAGGCGTGTGAGACCATTAACTGTTGCATAACCTTTCTATGCCTCAGTTTCCTTATCTGCAGAGGAACAATAATAGTCTACCTCACTTGAGAATGAAATGAGTATCTCCATGTACTGGGTTTACGACAGAGCCTGGCAAACGGAAAATGCTCAGATAATTGTCAGCTATCTTTGTTGTGACGATGTACTCACTGAAGGAGACCTGCAGGGCAGTGAGCACACCTGTTCGGTGACTGGAGAAACGAGCCGTAACAACACAGGTCTGACGGAACCACTATCTTTCCTCCCAACAGGAAGAACTAGTCGGGGTCCAGGGCGTGGGCATTACCTGGGGGTCCTGGTGAATCTTGGCGATGTCCTTCTCATAACTGTCAATATACAGGCGAATGGTGGCCCCTGCACTCCCGGTGCCACTCAGTCGAAAAATGATGCGGGAACCATCTGCAAAAATGAGCCGCAAGCCCTGGAAAAGATAAGCAGAGATAATTTTTTCCTCCATAAGCTGGAAGGGAGATCAGAGGCTAGCAAATTACAAGGGGTCCATTTGGAGACCTAATTTCATCTATACTTGATCGATCAGGGGATTAGATCCTTGATAAACGGCAGCAGCTGAGCCCTGCGAGTCTGTCCGTGGTCAACCTGTCACCGCATCCAAGTGATGGGGGCTGAGCTCATGGGGGAAAGCATCTGTAGGGTCATGTGGGACACCTGATCCCAAGGAGTCTGGGTGACATCAGACCTGCCCTCCCCTCCCTGCTCCACTGTGATTTATGGACAACCATTCAGTTTGAAGCTTAATAAAGTAAATAAATAAATAAGCTGCTAGATGCAGAAATTCAATCCCCCGACCAGGAGGGAAGCATGGACAGAATGGGCTGAACCCAGAGCAGAAGAGGTTTCAGGCAGACAGGAGGAAGAACTCTTTGCAGAACACTGATGGAGAGCCTCCAAAGAGAACAGGAGGCCATGTGCCCAGATGGCAGAGACTGGCTATTCCCCGCCCATCAAGCAGGATCCAGGGGCCAATCTCCCACCCGTGCCTGAGGACCAGAAGCGGGTCCATGTGGGTGCAATGCCAAGCACCGCCCCCCACCGTTGCCCTCTCCTTTTCCTCCCTGGCTGCACCTCTCCTCCTCAATAATCTTCTTCCTTCAGAGGAAAAGGTTGAGGACTCCTGGGTAGGTAAGCACAGCCTGAGGTAAGAAGGCTGGGCAAGACAGGTATCTGAGGACGCTTCAGTCTTCCTGAACCTTCCACAGAGAGAAGAGTTTTGTACGAAGCCAAGGCTGACCAGAAGGAAAGACACCACTCCACACCTGCTAGTCGTGGCCACACCGACCCAGTGTTTGCCATTCAGCAGCGGGGACAGCAGACGCAACACACAGGGGACAGTCCCGCCTTAGTCATCATGGCAAGACAGTTCATTCCCATTCACCATGTCTTGCTTTCTAGAAACACACCAGGATCGGTCTCCTTCTCCCACAGCTTCAACCTGAAGTTTCTAAATTCTTTGCATTGGACTGCAGATGCCAAATCGACTTCAGAAGATTTCCCCTCCTACCCGGTCTTCCATCGAAACACTCAGACTCTCCTGTTACAGAATGTGGAGCTGCTGACTTCTTCCTCGCAGAGCGGAGAGCGGTGCAGGTGCTCACGGCGACACCCTCCCGCTCGCTCCTCCCTCCTCCCTCCTCCCAGCTGCGGGGTGCAGTGTGGGGGGGTGTCAGGGTTACTTCTCTCTCTGAAGGCTCGACTGCAAAAACATCTGCTCTGTTCTGCTCTGCCATCCCCTGGGCCCCACCCTCCCCTTTGCTACACCGCCCCCTCCACCTTAGACCTCTCTTTGTCTCATTATCTCAGACACAATTTACAATCACCTCTACTGGACCCAAAGTTCTCACAGGTGGTGAAAGGCACATGGAAGGGAGGCCACAGTGTTAGAGGGTCGACGTGATCGTGCTCCACCTACTACCTGCTCCCCCGAGGGAGACCAGAAATAAACCCTGCACCCCGCTTCCTCCAGAGCCTGTCAGATGCCTTGAGAAGAGCCAGTCCAAAAATTGGGGTCCATCAGGAAAAAGTAAATTGGAAAGCTGTAACAGAATCTGCACCTTCCTCTTTCTTATCTGTTTCCAAATTATTAGCTATGAGCCCATTCTGTGACGGCGACAACAGAACCAGAAGAGAGGGGACTGTGGACCCGGAGCATTTGCTAGGAGCCGGGAGAAGGGCGGACTCAGCCTGCAGCCTTGGTCCCTGGAACCCAACTCGGGGAACCCTAACAGTGCTGTCTCCACCCAGACACAGCCCGGGTCTCCCCAGGACATTAGGGCCGGCTGTCAGTCACCTGCTGCAGATAATAACTGAATGTTTCTGTGGATGGCTTATCTATTTTTCTTCTATTTTAGAAATTGAAATATATCAGTCTATATTAATGACTCTCACGCTGGCTTTCTGCTATGATCTCTTGAGAAAAAAGATGGGGGTTGATACCTAAGGCAGCAGTTCTTTTTCTTAGATTCTGGGGCTCCTTTCTGCACACACACTCAACACATCATCTTGCATGTGATTCCAGAGGGTATAAAAACCCCTCTGAAGTCCAGGCTAAGCATCACAGAATGAGGGCCCAGGGCAGTGCAAAGAACCAGGGCAAAGCCATTTCCCCTCCGAGTACATGTGCAAGTCGTGTGATGCAGCCAAAAGCCAGTGGGGACGGCTACCCTGGAAAAACAGGGCAGCAGGAGAGGAATGACCACAGGCCTTTTTCTTTTTCCCCCTTGACATTTCAGAGATTCACCTCTGAGGCCTCTCTCCCACATCCACATAAATGCGTTCCTACCTGATTTCTTGAAATGCTTCCGTCCACCGGATCACTGTACTCGAAGTTATCGACCTTCTCCACGGTGTAAACTTTGTCACCCACTGAGAACTGCTTCCCCACAAAGGAGCGGTCAGATATCAGGGCCTCCAAGTCTCTCATCATTTTGTTTGCGCCCTCGGCCTCCACCTCCTCATAATCGTACCTGGAAGACGTCACGCAGTTGAGATCCACGGGCTGACTCCAGATCTCCCCAACGTATATCAATCAGCACGTTCTCCATCATTTGGTTGGCCCTCTCCCAAAACCACCTAACTTCAGAAGAAGCTGGCAAAGGATGAGCCTGTCAGTCCCTGGGGATGGAGCAGGCCAGGGATGAAAGGAAGGGATCGGAGGATTTCAGGGAAGGGTTAGGAGCTTTTCTACAGAAGAAGCTTCAAAGGCTTTGGAGAGATACTATCTAACATGTAACCATCACATCCTGAGGAGGCAGAATGAAAGCAATGTTATCTCCCGGGAACTCTGTATAAAGGAGCCCATGACTCAGGCAACTTCTCTCTCAGACGCCCAGAGCTTCTGTGGGATCAGTGCTGGCACTGCTCCCAGTCTGGGACCTGCCTGAGGCTGCTGAGATTTTGGCTGAGGAGAGCTCCAGTCTCCACAGGGGCTTCCTAAAGTAAGGCCAAGTTTTCACCGACCTGATGAAGGGGCCAAACCCTAACTTCACATCTGAAACGCCTCGCTCCTTTCAGTGAGAGGGGCTTTTAATCCAAACTGCCTTGGGTTCACCCCGACAGAGGTGACCAGGCGTGGATGCACAAGGACCAAGAAAGCCCTGGCCGCATGGTTCAGTTGGTTGGAGCATCATCTGTGCATGGAAAAGTTGCAGGTTCGATTCCCAGTCAGGGGACGTATGGGAAGGCCGCTGATCGATGTTTCTCTTGCACATCGATGTTCCTCTCTCCCCCTCCCCACTCTTCCCCTCTCTAGAATCAGTAGAATCAGTCAGCATGTCTTCAGGTGAGGATTAAGAAATAAATAAAAAGAAAGAAAGAAAAAAAAGAAAATTGAATTTAAAAAAAAAAAAAAGGACCATGAAAACATACCCTCTTGAGAGAGTTATTTTGTAGAGGCTCAAGAGAGCAGAGTCTATATTTATTTGCCGTAGTGAAACAAATACGATCTGCACAAGACGACACCTCTGAGCCATGAGAAATACCAGGGAGTGGAGGACAACGGGTTCCGGCTCCGGGAGCCTATGAATCAAGGACAGCAGTCGCCTTCATCTTGAAGTCGGCTCTTTCCCCCAGTTAAAATGATAAACAGCCAGAAATTACAACCAGGTGTTTGTGCTTTACATCTGTGACCTTTGGGTGTTCAGGGGAAATGTTCTATAAATCCTAGGCACAGAGGGGTATAATGGAAAGAATCTGGGCTCTGGAATCAGACAGAACAGACCATGAATCCAGCCTCTGTCGGGTGCTAACTGTGCGACTATGGGCACAGTTATAAAGGAGCGGCCTCGCCCCTCAGAAGCTCAGGTGCCTTATCGATAACCGTTCTGAGGTTGACAGGAAGCAACGGGTGGGAACGTGCCTAGCACTTTTGTTCCACAAACGTGGACTACAGTGGAGTCTTAACTAGTAATAAGTGCAGGCTCTAAGAACTTTATATGCAACATTTATTGCAATACTTGGTTCGCAGTTATTTGAAATTAATTTAAAAATACGTTAAAATCGTTTTTAGATGGAGACTTTTAACTCATTCAAGAGTGACCCTTTCTCTAAACAACCCTTCCCAATGTTATCCCACCTTGGCCACTGTTTGCTTGTTAACTCCTTCATTTGTGTATTCAAAGCATATTTGCAGTGTCAGCTATGAGTTAGGAGTTTGGTGATACCACGGAGTGCAAAACAGCCGTGGTCCTGCTTTCGTGAAACTCTGTGCTCTGGAGCTCATGGCGGCTGCTCTGAATTACCAGGTTCTTCTGGTTCTTAGACAGTGGGGATTCTTGCCTTGGTCCCCAGGGCTGCCGTGAGGCAATTACTTATAACTTCCACAAAAGAAGAACTGGAAGGAGGAAGAGAACAATGAACTTGTCCAAAGTTGATGAAAGAATTCTGATGAAGGAAGCCAAGTTGCTTAAGGTTGAATTCTTCTCTGACTACCCAGAGACCACGGACTATTAAACCTGGGATATGTTTGATCAGTTCTCACCTATTTTCTAGAAAAGGCAACTGAGGTCCAGAGAAATTACAACTATACGTTTTCTACAGATGAACAATTTACCCGATACCTTTTTTTCCCCTCATATTTCCTTTCTTTGAATAGAGGTCCAGGAGAAATTTTGTTAGATCTTTACATGTACTGGGGGAAAGGCAAATTGAAATTAATAAAAAGCACTACTAGTTTAAAAAATGAATGCTTTTTAAAAATAGAAGTATGCATGGTAAAGAAGAATTACTAAGTATTCTAAGTATTTTCTTCACTACTGAATCCCTAGTGCCTGGCAGAAAGTAGGTACACAGTCAATATTTGTTGAATCAATGAATGAAGTATTGATAAGTACACAGCCTTTGGGGACCTATTTTAATGAGTCAGGAAAGTTAATTTGGACTAAGCATAGTCATTTTCATAACTTCAGAAAAAAAGTTTCCGTACTTTTAGTGCCCCAGAGTTTATAAAACACTTTCAGGTTCATATTTCATTTAATTCACTCAATGGCTGGACTGTTATTTCCATTGCTATAAATGAGAAAACTGAGCACAGAGAGAGGTTAAATAACTTCCCGATCTACTAAGGGGCAGAAATAAAATTCGAATCCATTTTTCTGAATCTAAATCCAATGCTGTTATCATGTCTACTTGACAGGTACATTTCAAAGTCTTAAAAAATTTATTCTACTTAATAATGTTAACTAAATCTTGCAAGCTTCGTTCTTGATGGATAACATAGAGGGCTGACTTCATCTTGACCCTGACTGCATTATTTTAAAAATCCCCGATGGGTAAAGGCTGGATGAACGAGAGTCTTACTATCAGGTAAGGCAGGAAAGACTTTGTATGTCTGAGAATTCCCCCTGCCTACTTCCCCACCCTCCCCCTCCCCCAGCCCAGCTGTGGCTTACCTGGTGAAGAAATTCCGGCCATACTTTTGCCAGTGATCTTTGAGAATGTCCTCCACACTCTGCTTGCGGGTAGCCAGAATGGAGAGCCAGGCAAGGACAGCCCAGAGTCCGTCTTTCTCACGGATGTGGTCAGAACCTGGTGGAGGGAGAGCAAGCAGCTGTGAGGAACGTGATTTCTCCAGAATACTTGGGAACAAATTCAACAGTAAACATGTAGATCCAGCCAAAGGGGTCATAAAACTTTACTGAGGAACTTGAGTGCATGGACGGAATCACTGTTTTTTTAAAAGCAACATCATATTGAAAAAAGTTGATGCTTCCCCAAGTAATTTAAAATTTTAAGGCAAATGCCAATAAAAATGTCAGTGGAATAATTTGGTGCAATTTGATATATCAATGATAAAGTATAAATGTGAGTGGTGAAAAAAATAAACCTTAAATAAACAAACAGCAGAGAATAAGACTATTATAAATTTTCAATAATTAAAATAATCCGGTAGCTTAATGGAACAAAATGAAGCATCTATAAAGAGACCTAAATCTTTAAGAGATTCGAATCTATGAAAAAGGTGTCACTTCAAGGCTGTAGGAAAAGAATGGATTAGTTTTTAAATATTATTTGGTTAACTAGCTAAACAGTTGAGGTTTTTTTCCCTATAAAACATCATACCCACCCCACTCCCCCAAATCAAGATAGATGACATATTCAAATGAAAACTTTGGAAAACCTTAAGTACGAGAGAGAGAGAGAGAGAGAGAGAGAGAGAGAGAGAGAGAGAGAGAGAGAGAGAGGGAGAGAATATATATATGCTTTTTTTAAATCTTGGAGGTGATAAATTCAGAATTCATAAAAGAAAAAGTCAATGTAGGGTGGGAGTGGGAAGGAGGGGGTCAATGGGGAAAAAACGGGGATATCTGTAATACTTTCAACAATGAAAAAAGAAAAAGTCAATGTATTGTCTACTTAAAAATTAGCATTTCTATCACCAAAACTACTATAGATAAAATTAAAAAGTCATTTGCAAACTTAAAAAACTATATTTTCAATATAAAGCAGATGTTTAATATACTCAGTATAGAAGAAAATCTTATATTTAACAAGAAAAAAGCAAAACCTCAATAGTAAAACAGGCCAAGGATATAAATATGCAATTCACTTAAAAAAAAAAAATACAGGTTCCCAATTAATAAAAGCTGGCATTGTTTTTGAGAAGATAAATTAAAGTTAAAACCACAATAAAACCTGCTACTTGCCTGACAAATGGCCACAGATTTAAAAATGAGAACACCTAGTATCAGGGGAGGGGTAAGGGAAATGGGGTTCCCACATGCTGCTGCTGGGAGGACACAGTCTTTCTGGAAAGCAATTTGGCAGAAAGTATCGAAGCCTTAAAAATGGACCCACTTGTGGATCCAGCTACTCCAATTTTAAGACATCTTTCTTTAACCAAAAGGAATTTGGTTAAATAAGCTATGGCACATCTGTCTCCTGCAAAAGTCCTTACTAAAATCTTTACCCAAAATAACAAACTGACTCCTTTGGATGTGCTTATATGCATGGAGACCCTTTACCAAGAGCCTGATGTGGAACAGAACTCTCATTTTTTGCCATTAACTTCCTTATTCTAAAAAAAAAGACAATGTTGAGCTCTACTTTCTAATTTTGAATAGGACTTCATACAATCCCACTCTAATAGTGCTTTGCATATTATCATGCCTTGAATTATTTATGTGCCTGTCTGCCTTTCTTGATTCCCCACTGGGTCTTATTCCTCTTAGAACTGTCAGGGTATCTAGAACAATGCTAGCTAGCTAGGTAGTAGGCATGAGGTATGTTTGTTTCCTTCCTTCTTCATCCTTTTAGACCCAGCTCAAGTATCCTCTCATCTCTGAGACTAGCTCCCAGGTTCCCCAGGCAGTTATGAGCTCCTTTCTCTCTCTTCTCCCACAGCGACCACTCAGAACATCTGGTGCAGCCCCACCCTCCTTGAGCTTCAGTCTTCTATATGTGAGCCTTTCACGCCACCAACCAGGTATTTCTGGAGGCATCTCTCACTTATCCTTGTAACTAAGTCTGCCAATTAACATAGCACATGAAATAATATATAAATAGCTCGTTGTGAAGCAGTGCATGAATAAACTAATCAATAATTAATCTACTCTAACTTTTTGTCTCTCGGTTCATAAAAACACAACTTTTTCTTGCAAAAGATTTTCTCTTCAATAAGTGACTGCTTTTAGAAATAGCAGTTCTTAAAACCTGGATGCTGGTAAAACTAGATATTAGGTAAAACTTTTAGTGCTTTATATAACATATTTTGGGAATGTTTACCTAATTTTATTATCTATGGCAGGGGTTCTCAACCTTCCTAATGCCGCGACCCTTTAATATAGTTCCTCATGTTGTGGTGACCCCCAACCATAAAATCATTTTCGTTGCTACTTTATAACTGTAATTTTGCTACTGCTATGTCTTAGACGACCCCTGTGAAAGGGTCGTTCGACCCCCAAAGGGGTCGCGACCCACAGGTTGAGAACTGTTGATCTATGGTCTTTTATTTGCCTTTACTGCTGTTTCAAAAAACAAAAGGCTAGCTCTCTGACTCGTAGAGCTTTTGCAAATGATGATATGTTTTGGCAATAGTTCAGCCTACGAAACAAGATCTGGGCAGCTTCCCCATTATACTGAGAATTCATCACAGAAGCATATAGGTTGGAATTATTTGTCTGTGCACTCTTGAGGTTTTTTTCTTCCTTCTTCTTTTTTGTTTTGTTTTAGGCTAGACTGAAAGTATGGGGGCAATGTTCCTTTGTGCTTTTCCTGCTCTAAATAAAGAATTTAGCTTTCTTCTATGTGAAAATGAAAAGAAAATCTAAAAATCTTACCCAACTCTGATCAAGTTACTTGAAGATAACTAAATCACACACCTAATATTAGAAACAAAATATCTGCCTTGGATAACATAAACAAATATTCTATTCCATTTGTATGATCTTCAGTCCCTTTGGAAACTCTGATTAATTTCACTACTCACTTTGGATATATCCAAACTCTAACTCTGACTAATACTCAGGAAGTCTGGGGAAATTTCTTTTTCTTGAGGGTTATCAAGAATTATAAATTACTAGAGAAAAAAAGGCAATGATGTCTGTTTCTAAAACTATAGTTATTTTTACAATTGTGGTGGTTGTGGTTGAATGAAAGATGCTTTATATTTAAGAGTCAGAAAACCTAAATCTTGGACTCTGTTATCTAGAAGCTGTTGAAATTTGGACAAGTCACTTAACGTTTCTGAGCCTCAGTTCTTCAACTATAACATGGGGATAAAGCCACCTTTCTCACCCCACTGCAAGAAATGACTGATAGAGAGTGGAAATATCTTATAAACTGTTAAGTACCATGTTAATATAAGATACCACTAGGAATAAGGGAACAAATAAAAAGCTTTTAGGGAAAATTAAAGTTTTCCACTACTTTACTAAATCTTCAAAAATAATGTTCTTTAACTGTACATATTGGGGAAGAAAATGAAAGAATACAATCCATTATGCTCTTTTCTTTGGGCGGTGGGATTGCAATGTTTTTCTCTTCTTCCTTATCTAATTTTCCTACTATAAATGTGAATTACTAGTATAATTTTTTAAAACTTAAAAGACAGCAAGCAAAGCCAAGCTCATGCACCGCGAGGCGAGGAGAGCACAGTCAGCAAGCACCCCCGGCCCCAGCGGACACAAAGCGGCTGCGGGCTTTGCATGGGTCTCGTCACACTTGGTCCAGCTCAGGGTCCCACTGAGCACACGGGAATTCTGCTCGTTCAGCATCTTCAACCACCTGTCACTGTACTTCGGCCTAATCAGCACCTTGTGATAAGTATAAACTCGGCTCAGTCAGGGCACATTCTGGGTCCCAGCCATGAAAAATGTCAACCCTTGCTGAGGGAGCCAAAAGCTAACGGTTAAGGGATTAGGTTCCATTGACAAGTCTGGACATCTCAGGAGGGACCCGGCTCTGGCCCCCTCCGGGCGACAGGCCCGTGGATGGGGATGTGGCAGCTAAAAACGCTACACGGAGTTCTATGAAAGCTCTAGCGTCTGTCTTTCTGTCTGTCTCTCTCTTTCTCTACCCATCTCTCTCTCTCCTGCAGTCCTTAAACATGCTGTTCTCTCTGCCTGGAAATTCCCACTCCACATATACCTGGCTAACGTCTTCTGTAACGACTTTCAACTCCACTCAACCCAGCATGCCTTCCTTCTCGCTCTTTGTGCTCACCCGGATTCTATCACAGCCTGTCTCTTCTTACCCCGCCCGAGACTACGAGCTGTCCCTGGCCCGTGCCTGCCACACAGTCAGCTCTCAGTAAGGCTTCACCCAAAGAGTGGTCAGGCCCCAGGTGACTGGCTGGGAGGTTCGGGAGACCTGCTGTGTCCACAGTCCTGTTCTCTTTGGCCTTCACTGCACAAAGGACTCCACTCTGAAAGCCCAGGTCAGCTCCTCAGGGAGCCTTTTCCAGATCACACCAGCCCTCATGGGGTTCCGCCCCAGCCACCCCCAGACTTTCCACTTAGCAATCAAGCCCGCACTGCCTCGGGGCTGCCCCTGGAACTTCGTTTCCTTGGAAGGAGGGTAGGAAGTGTCTGATGAGCAGAGCTGTGTCTTAACCCAAACTCCATTTCACACTCAAGAGATATGAATCACTGCCCTCCATGTTCCAAGTACCTGAGAAAATACCAAGATGAATAAGACACATTCCCTGCCCTCACAGATGAGCACAGACATACAGGTGAGGGAGACGGATGTGCGGTAACACTTGAACTGAGTTCGTTATAACTGGGGTATTAGCCTAGTTCTACTGGGGTATTCTCTCTGGGAACTCCAAAGATGGGAAGCGCTATTCTTCCTGTGAGGGCTTTGCCTACAGGCAAACGTACTCACGAGAATGGGCAGAGAACTAGCTGGAAAACCTGATCCTCTACACCGCAGAAACAAGTTAGGTGCCCTGAGTACACAGCTCCCAGAGCACCCTGTACTCTGCCTCATCACTTTGCACACTTGTAGTTACCTGGCCAGGATCTGGCTTCCTTCCCCAACTATGGACCCCACAGAGCCCTCCCCCAGGACAATACTGTGTCCCTAGAGTGACACCCAGCATCTGGGATACAGTCGAAGCTCCATAAATATTTGAGGAATGAACTGGTGAAAAGAAGTACAAACATGAAGGTCTCTTCATAGAGGTTAAAATTAAAAGAAATTTGCAAAGCATGAATGCGGCATTTCTGCAAGTTATTACTCCTATCGGATGCATCGTCACTAGAACCTTTTAAAGATGAGACGGGGGAGGGGGGAATATTATTGCTAACTACAGCTGGCCAGGTCATAATGTACGGGCATATTTCCACATAATATCAAGTTGCGCTTCAATGTGGATCCCCAGCTCTCTTCCCCATTTTCCTGAGGAAGAGTTTCAAAAGCAGTGACATTCTACTCTATTCGGTGACTTCACTTTCTATCACCTTCCTAATTTCCTAACAAGTTCAAGGTGAGACAGAACTGACCACTTTGCCCTCTTCCATTGTGTATAAACATGTACATCATCATCCACAGTTAGGGGGAAAAATAACTTTGCACCATGAGATCAGCCAAAAATAACAGGTTCGCACTGTCTAGTTACAGTGCACATTTCTGAGTCCTTAACAGAAAAAACACCTTCACCCCTGCGTTTGGAGTGCTGATGTCAGAGGAAGTGTCCCAGCCTCTGTGGCTACGATCACCCAGTGAGACAGTTGCTGTTTCTCCAACATAAACAGACTAATGTATAGTTGGTAACATTAGTAAGACCGGGGCTTGGGCTTTAAATGCTAGTGGTTTGTTTGACTTGGTGGCCAGTGATTCCGAAGTCTGACTCCTTCACACCTCTTTGCAAGTAAACGTCCCCTTTTCTTTTATAAAAGCTCATCTCTTCTCACAAAGACTTTGGGTCCCCAACTCTGCACTGTGACTATGAGTGATGGTGAGTCCTCAGATGAGCTGCAGACTGCTGCAAGAGATGAGGTGGGCTTTCTCCACGGAGGTGGGTGTACGAGCAGAAGAGCACTGACGGGGCACTTACGGTCCCAGCAACACATAGGAGATTACATCAGGTGACTTCTAGAGTCCTTTCCTTTCCAACACCAGGATTCTGTTTGTCTAAATGGACAGTGCCAAGCAAATAGTGTGTTCTCTCATTCATTCAAAGAGTGTTTGCTGAGCACCTATTATATGCTGGGCTTTCTAGGAGGCTCTGGGGATACGGTGGAGAATGAGACACGTGTGACTCCCGTCCTCGTGGAAACTGCAGCCTCGTGCAGCCAGCGGACGTAATCGAGCAATCATGAATAGCTGTGAAATTACAGCTGTGACACGTGCAACAGAGGAGAAGCATGTGGTGCCATGAGAGCCAAAAATCAGGGGATCCGACCCTCTCGGGAAGGTCAGGGAGGCTTTCCTGAGAAACTGTCTCTGCTCTCGCCTGGAAAAATACAGAAATAAATGACCCTATACTCAATTAAGTTATCAAATTCAAATTTCAAGGCTTGTAGAATCACGAATGCGCAACTCTGTGAAGGAACGGTTGGAAACATTCGCCATGAGCAGACGTAGCAGGTAGATTTAACTCCTCTGTACATTAGGAAACCGGAAGTTACAGTACAGTGCAGCCCACTCATTCACAGCAGTGGAGACCCGTGCTCTCCAGCCTGGTTTCTAAAATGTTTATCTCAGAAATACTACAGAACAATTCTCTTTTGTTCAAAGGGAGAGAGAGAAAGAATTTGTGGATTCTTCTCATGATGCATTCTCTCTTTAGATAACAAAAAGATATCTAAGGGAAGACAGAACCATGATTGGCACTTAATATTTGTTGAGTGGGTTAACAAATAAGTAAACAAGAACAAACTTTAACAAGAAATAATTTAAAGTCTAATACTTGGGTTTAAAGAAGTCAATTCCACAAATGTAACATGGGAAACTTTTCTTGGCAAATGCTCCTGAGCCAAAACTTAAAGGGGTTTAACTATCTATAACATTATACGGGCCAAGCAGTGTTATAAAATGTCCTAAAAGCTAACACAAATGAAAGTTATGTCAAGTGAAGAACAGAGCCCAGTGCTGTAGAAATAATCATCCCTAGTCCATTCCTTACCTGCAGGTCAACCTGGAGGGTCTAGGCTCAGTTCTGGACTGATTTCCGAGAGGAGCATGGGTGGACTCGGAAGCACCCAGCAGAGGGTGCTGGGTCTATAAATAACGTGAGGAGAGGGTGGCCTGGAGAAGACAGAACCCAAGGCTGCCTTCCAGTGTTTGCAAGCCTGTCACATGAGAGAGGGGCAGCGTGTGCGGTCCTGTCTTCTGGCCTATTCCCAGCCAGTCAACACCAGGGACGCCTAGCTGGCTCCAGGGCTATGACCCACCATGACCAGTGATTCCCACATGGGTCTCTGGAGCTAGAAGTAACTAGATATTCCACACACACAAAGAGATAGGCAGTTAACTATGTTTAGCTAAAACTGTACAGACAGGATTTCTTACAGTAGAATGTTTTAGAATCTTCATAAGCTAATGTCACTGTGAATCGCCAAGACAGAGGTGTATCCAAATTCCCCAGTCTTCACTGAACTCAGGACCCTCTCGTGGAACTAGTATCCTTCCAAACACCCTGGAAACCTTGTTCTAGACTGTTCTCTTTCAGGAGTCTCAGCATTTGCAATAGGTACACGGTACATGGGGTTAGAAAACCAAAGATTTAGACATGCTTCATCCATAAAGAAGAGTGACTGGCACCAAGCTTGCACTGGGTAATACTAGGGACAATTTCATGGGAGAAGACCACCTCACAGGTTCGTTGGGTATTCATCCAGTGTCCTGTGGAGTCATGTAGCACCATCCACATTTTCTGAGGTAGGGAAGGACTACGCAGTGCTTTGTATTCTCTGACCAGAGACCTAGAACCTTGGGAAATCATCCAACCTTCTTTATGGACACTGTTCAATGCCACAGCTCATTCATCTGTCTTAGCACCCTCCAATTCTATCAAGCCAATTCATTACCAAGAAGTACTGCCACTCCTTCAAGAATATTGAATTGCTTAGAACTTTATAAATAGGTGTCACAAAATTTCCACCCTACCCCAGGACTTGTAGGAAAAGAAATGAAATCGGCGTTCTATCCTGTTTAACCTCACACGAACTGTAACTCAATGGCAAGACTCACAGAACGCTAGATTTTGGTCTTCTTTCCTTTGCTAAAGAATGGAAGTAGAGTACTGAAGGATCAAGAAGACTGGTCCTTTTACTCCAAAATATTAGGTAGAGAGAATAGGAGGAGAAGAAATATAGCCACTGAAGTACCTTGCAACCTAGCTGGAGACTAACACGTAGGAAAGGGCGACACGCCTAAGTGGATGTTTGGAAAGCAAGAGAGACTGATGTAGGTAGGGTGGCGCAGTAGGGAAGGTCATAGAGGTGGGACTTCAGGTCAGTATTGGGCAGGCAAAGAGAAGGAGGGAGAGCACAGAAAGTGGGGTGTAAGGGTGTTGGGACATCACGCAAGCATACCATGTCCCACTCTTGCATTGCACCAGTTTACACATACATCCTCATGGTCAAGAGTGTAGTCTTAATTTCTTGATTACCTAGCAACTTAGTTCCACCCTAATGGTCTCCCTTCATTTAACCTCAATAAATCACAACTCGTTGCTATAGAAAACCTGGGCCTATTAAAGAGAATGATTTAATGCTGCGCTGAAACCTTCTCTTAAATAAAAATGAAAAACGGACTCGCTCCACCATATTTCTTCCCAGAAATGAAAACATTTATAAAGGTTTCCTTGACCACTGAGGGAAGAAAAATATGTTTATCACTCTGTTTAATCCCCACAGACTCAATGGCCAGGCTGCCGAGGAGGCCCCCAAACTTCCTGTCTCCGTGGATGTGATCCTCCTGAAAGTAAAATTAGCCCTCCTTGGCTGGACGTGCTCGCCGCTTTTCAAATGTGTACACTTCATCAGGGTTGTTATAAATAAATTGTGTCTTGATTTAGGACACATCAGCTACCGTTGCTATTTCAGGGCGGCCTGAGCAGTCTAAGCTTTCACTGCAGGTAGTGTTTACAGGAAAAGAAGGGGCGCACTTACCAGTCCCGAAGCTCTCCTCCCCACAAAGGGACAGTTTGCCTGCATCCATCAAATTCCCAAAAAACTTCCAACCAGTGGGGGTCTCATACAAAGCGATCTTTGTAGCATTAGCCACCCTTCAAAGGCATGAAATCAAAGTTACATCACAGCAGGACTGTTAGCATAGCCATGTGAGGGATGGAAAATAGCAACCATTATTGTAATCAAGGGTCCCATTTAGCATTGCTCAGAGGTATACACAATTCTAAGATTGGTGGAAAATCGTAAGAGAAAACTTGTGCACAATGGCCTATTATATGTGGACTCCGAGGAGGGGGTAGAAAGGGAAGAAGAAAGAATTAATTCAGCTCACTGACTTTAATATCTTAGAAGAAGCAACAGGAGCAAAATGTGCAAGGCTGTTTGGGGGGCTATTTAAACGCACGTGTTTTGGATACAGTCAGCATCTATAACCATTCCATAAGGAACAAAAGAATGATGTTTCAATGAACCTGCAATCACAAACTAATAGAATAGGGGATCTAGGAGGTCAGTATTTTACAGAGAAGGAAACAGGGCACAGAATGTTACGTGATCAGCCCAAGGTCACACAGCCAGGATGCCCAGCTGCCTGCTATTCAGCTGCCCAGCTAATGCTCCTTTCATGTCACCAGATGGTCTGCAAGGACAGTGCCCAGGGGGCTCTCCCATTTGCAGCAGCTTCATTCACACTAGCCCATGGTCCCCTGTCTCCTCAAACACAGCTTTTACTTCCCCCTATACATCTTTAGATTATTGAAAACCTTCAAGTGACTTTCTTTAAGGTGTCTTTCCCTTTGAACAGGGAAAGTTACCTTTCATCCACTGTTTTAGTGAGGTTGGCTTTCCAGAATGCTTGCCTTACTGCTAGCAAAACAGTGTCATGTTTCGATTCTAACGGTTGAGGAAAATGAAATCTATGACTCTGAAAACTGTGAAAGGACAATAAACGTTTATCTCGGTAATGAGGTAGTTTCACTGTGAGCCTATATGTGGATTATCAATTTTTCCAAAAGTTGGAATCAAGCAGTTCTCAGGTGACACAGAAGGTATTTCAGGACCTGGTAAATCTAGCATACAGTGGTGTGGCCACACACCAGCTCACGACTTCAGAGGGAGGATGCCGAGGCAGAAGCCCCAGCTTCCAGTTCAAGCTCTGATTTAGCTGCAGGGTCCTAGACAAGACTGCTCACTTCTCTTTTGGTTTCTTCTTCTTAAAAATAAAGATTGCTGCGAGAATCCATTGAGACGGTGAATGTCAAAAAGTACTGTGTAAACTACAAACCACTGTATAAACATCAATCACTATTTTCTTATTAGCTAAAGTTAGCACGATTCTGTAACACACACACACACACACACACACACCTGCACTAGGAAACTACTATATGGCCCAGTGGTTAGGAGCAAAGATTCTGGGTTCGAATCCTGACTCAGCCATTTACTAGCTGGGTGACCTCAGGCAAGTTACTTAACTTCTTTGTCCCTTTTCTTTTCCCACCTGTAAAGTGGGGTTTACATAGCATTTTCTCTATGGGGTTGGACTGAGAATTAATGACTTAAAACATGTCGAGTACTGAGTGTCTAGCACAAGGTCATGTCCAGTAACTATTAGTTATTATTATAAGAGCCTAGAAATGTACATTCTGCTTTCCTACCTGGTCTGACCTTTTATTCATTCATTTGTTCTTTATCCACTCATTAGAAACATTTACTGGGGACCTAACATTATAATTAACAGTCTCCCTGGTTGGTCCTCATTTGTTATTTATTACGGATATTTTCCAGTTGTTTTAGATGAGATCTTATAAGCCCCCTTAAAGCCTTTGTAAGTGAGGTTATATATAATGAATAAACAAATAAGCAAATCAGAGATATCAACTGTTTATTGTCACTGGGTCCTTTCTGATAAAAACTGAATGCAATTTTTTCAACTATATGAGCTTCCAATTTATTTAGATTTTGGCCAAATGAACATGTACCGTGTTTGCACATGCTCGGGTGTCCGATGAGGGATGGAGAGTTCCCGTGGAACACTGACCTTACCCCAGACGGCTCTTTCGCCCACACTGTCCACCGCAGAAGGGAAGTGGTTCTTTAGAATGGTGTCTTCACTACAGTGGGCGTGCCATCCATTCACTTATTCATTAGCATTCAGTCGTTCATTTTTACACTCTGTGTGTGTGTGTGTGTGTGTGTGTGTGTGTGTGTGTCCCCTATTATCTACGTGCTAGGCACACTATGGTCAGGCAGAGTTTAAGATGGTGAATAAGCCAGTCTTTCCCTGAAGAAGTTTATGTAGTCCAGCAGGGCAGACAGTGGGGTAATGGGCTCTCAGAACACACTGCGGTATGTGCTGGGATGTGCAGGGTGCTATGGGATCACAGAGATGGGACATCTCATCCAAAAAAAAAACTTCACCCATTCCTTCCTAAAATAAACACTATCTAGCACATACTGCGTATCAGATGCCCTGGCTGGAAGGGGAGGAAGAGAGCTCCAAGCACAGAAAAGGGCCTGCTGAGGCCAAGGGGAGGAAGAGACCGACCTGTCCAGGGCGCCGCTGGTGGGCATGCTGCGGGCGAGGCCGCGCACCCCGGTTTGCTGGAAGTATGGGATGCTGAAGATGTTGGCAGCAATGACGGCCACGGAGTCCGAGGGGTTCACAAAGAACCCGTGCTTGCCCAGAATCATGTTTCGATCCTTTGAGAGAGAGGGGATTCAAAGGAAGAGCTTTTAGTCAAACTGTGGAAGAAACCAAACTATCTTACATGGTGGGGGTGGGGGATAAAATTTTAAACTACACAACTTAAAACTGATACATGTATGCATAGTGGGTTCTAAACACCAGATTTTGTTCCTAATGGATCTGTACAGTTCCACTGGGCCCAAGAGCTCAAACTGCTTTCAGGGAAAGTGCAAGCCCCAACTCCTCCTCGGCCGAATGCTCTGCTCTCCCCCAGGGCCAGCCACTTTAACCTCCAGACCTTTTCCAAACCCTGGACCCAATCAGCTCTCCCCCCAGGACGGGAGAGAGAGGAACGAGAATGGAAACGCTGGCTGTTCACACAGTGTGGTAGGTCTGTCGGGGCTTCCGAGTCACGGCCCGTCCAGCTGGCGCAGGACCCACGCGGCGTGCTGCCACCGCCCCCGCTTCCTCGGCGCCTGGCACCCAGGACGTTCTCGAGTGCGCAGGAGAGAAACTCCCATCATGCACTGCCTCAGAAAGATGCACTGCAACATGGTGTCTGCTACGGACCCCTTCAATTTCCCCAAATTTTGACATGGGCAAATTTATTTTTTAGGAAATAGTCAAATCTAGCTGACGTTAAAGGACAACAGCAACAATAAAAAAAAATTTTTTTTTCAATGAAGTAAAAGTATAGTGCCTATTATCTCTGAGACACCAAGGATACAAACCTAAAACACATTTCCTCCTGGTCTGGTATATGTTCACCAATGTAAATAAAACGTCAGGTATTAAAAATATCAATTATAGAGCAGGAATAAAAGGTTAGTTCTCTCATTACAGTTTCATCATTCAGCTACTGTGAATGAACGAATGGGGATATTCTATCTCCAAAATCCTTTCCAGAGATTGCCAGTTGGGAGTAGAAACCTCTCTTAGGATGGGTACCTAGAACCCAACCAGCTCATGAATCAGTGCTCACTAGATCATAACTAGGCCCTAAAAATCCTGCCACTCTTAGCAAACATGAATGTCTGAAATTAAAAATATGGGTTAATTCCAAGGACTCTTATTTCTATTTGAGAGGGTCTCCTGATAATTTAGCCACGACCCCAGGTGCAATGGAAGAGCCTTGACTCTCACTCACTAGGCCCATAGGATCTGGCAGGTGCAGCCCCCTTTCCCCTCCTGTAGGTCAGGCCTGGCCCGCATCACAGTTCACGGAAATGCACTGGTACCTACCCCATCTCCATCAAAGGCAGCCCCGAAATCATGCTCTCCTGTCTTCATGGTCTCCACCAGGTCCGCTGCGTAGGTGAGGTTGGGGTCAGGGTGGTGGCCCCCGAAGTCCTCCAGAGGAACGCAGTTGACTGCCGAGTTGGCAGGGGCGCCGAGTTCTTCGCAGAGGATCTTCTTCACGTACGGCCCCACGACTGTGTGAAGCAGGAAATGAAGAATCAGAAGATAAAGCTTATGAAAGTCTGGGAGGGCTGGGGGACGAGGTGGAGGCGGCCTAGGGAAAATGGCATGAACAACAATGAGGACTAGTGGAGACAGACGTCTGGGAAGGAGCAGCGAGAGGTTGGGTTGGACAGGGTGAGGGCAGCTGATGAAGGAAAGAGTGGGGGAAGGGAAGGAGCTGACCATTATGAAGGCCCCACTGCACACCTGTGCCAGGTGCTTCTCACTCAGTCCTTGCAAAGGACCCACAAGGTGCTCTTAGTGTTTAAGAGCTTGGGCTCTGGAATCAGAGTGCCTGGGTTCAAATCCCAGCTCTGCCAATCACCGGCTGTAAAATTCTCAGAAAGTTATTCAGTCTCTCTGTGCCTTTGTCTACCCTATCTGCAAAATAAGGATAATTACAGTAGCTACCTAACAGGGTTAAATGAGCCAATAAAAATGGAACACTGGAGACAGTACTGGCTCATGTTATAAATGTCTGCATTCTGATTATCACCTTCAAACTACAGATAAGAAAATGGAGGTTCTGAGGTGAAGCCATTTGCCCAGACTCACACAGCTAGTAGGAATGGGGCTGGGATTCAGAGCCCTTATCTTTCCACTCTATCAAGCTACCTGACAAACTGATTAAAAGAGCACAGACAAAGCCAGTAACAACATCAAACAGCAGGAAAAACTAGTCACATACTTTACGGTGACGTCTAGTGTAACTACCAAGAACCTTCATCTCTAAAACACTGAGAACGTGTTTTCCTCAAGGAAGGTACTGACACCAATATATGTCACAGAGATCAGAACAGAATGGAATGTGTGTCTCCCACCGGGGGCCACGCGGCGCGGAGGCTGTTGACGCAGCCCAGGAGGAGCTCTGGCAGCCGGGGCTGTGGGGTGTGGAGGCGCTGAGGTGTGGAGGAGCCACTGAAAGGCCTGGCGAAAGCTTGTCCCAGCACATACTCCATCCTAAGCCCCATTCCCGAGTCAACCCAGGCTTCTCCTCATTCCTCTTCCGTGGCATCTTAAAGATATAAGGCTTCCTGCATTTGCTACAGCCATGGCCTCCTCTGGGAACGACCATCACCTGATTTTCCACCACCCTCCATCCTTCTTTCAATAAAGCTAAGCCCGTTGCCCCTTCTTCCCAGAAACCTTTCTTAATACGCCTTGTCAAACTATGCCTTCTTCCACACCCCAAGAGAATACTTGAA
Organism: Tadarida brasiliensis; assembly: GCA_030848825.1. Taxonomy (NCBI): domain Eukaryota; kingdom Metazoa; phylum Chordata; class Mammalia; order Chiroptera; family Molossidae; genus Tadarida; species Tadarida brasiliensis. The sequence continues at coordinate 48,162,770 of CM061264.1, read as the reverse complement.
ATTCTATCTAACCCTCATTTTGTTGGCTAGGCAGTGTTGGATTTTCACCCAGCTCACCTCCCCAAGCACTGCAGACTCTATGAAGGAGGTCACCTGCTGAGTCCTGGCCCACTCGCCAAGCACACATGTAGTAGGTACTCAATACATGTCTGTTACATGGTTTGAAAAGACAGAACAGCTTTTGTCTGAATAAAGAAGTACACCCAGCCCAGCTGGAGTGGCTCAGTGGTTGAGCGTCACTCCATGCACCGAAGGGTCGCCAGTGTGATTCCCGATCAGGGCACATGCCCAGGTTGTGGGTTGGATCCCCAGTCAGGGCGCGTGCGGAACGCAACCTATTGGTGTTTCTCTCTCACATTGGTGTTTCTCTCTCTCTCTCCCTTCCTCTCGAAGCATGTCCTTGGTGAGGATAAAAAAATAAAATAAAAAGAAGTAGACACATTCTGTGGGACTCCAGAGCCAAGTTAGGACCAAGGGGAGGAGTTCCAGGATGGAAGATTTCAGCCCTCCAGGAGCTTTTCTAACCATGGTTATGCGGTGTTAACAGGAGGCTCTGAACAGCACCCTCAAAAGGGTTCAAGCACATCTAGAAAGTCTTTCCCAACCAGGCAAGCAGCTGGATTCCAACAGCAGGGGAAATCCTGCCACTCAAAGATTCCAAAATTCTAAATTATTACAAACAAATGAACAACCTGAGTGCTCAAGAATTCCCACATCCCTCCGTGCAAGAAAGCCTCATGGTCCTGGTTCACAGCGACAGCTGCTGCCTCCACGGACCTGGCCCCACTGCCCACAGAGGAAGAAGAGGGACAGACACATCCTGTTGTTCCCGAACTTAATCCTGGGCTTGCTCCATCCTCTTCTAAGAAAAGGAGCATGTGGGGGCCGGGGCGGAGCTGTGGGGCTCAGGAGCGTGTTTGCCACATGTAGTGAATGACAAACTGCCCCCTTGGAAACAGAGGGGGCATTTAGGAGGAATGTGAGGTATCTTCGGAGGGGCAGGAAGAGCCCACAAACACAGCTGCCCGGGACACAGAGCCTGATGCTCACTGTGGAAACTGCCCTCCACGCCACCTTACCCTGGGGAGTGTCTCTGTTATCTTGCTGCATACAATTCGATTTTTATCTGGGTGGATATTGCTGGAACGGTTGCAAAATAATTGTTTAAAAAATGTCAAGAGATGGAAAAGGACAAGAACCCTATGAGTTCACTCCTATGTGGGATATGAAACAGAGCAACAAATAAGCAAACTCACAGACACAGGCAGCAGAATGGTGGTTACCAGAGGGGACATGGGGTGCAGGGAGTTTGAAGAGGGTACAGGGGGTCAGATATATGGTGACGGAAGGAGCCTAGACTTGGAGTGGTGGACACACAATGCAACATACAGATGATCTATTAAACCTATATAATGTTATCAACTGAAGTTACCCCAATACATTTACATTTAAAATGAGGAGGAAAGACTCCAGGCATCACGCACACAGCAGACAGCGCAGGGTCGGCGGGGAGGGGGCGGAGAGAAGCAGCTCCATACCTCCGTGCATGGCGTCTATGCGGATCTTCAGTCGGTTTGGACCAGAAAGCAGTTCTTTCAGAGCATTGAAATCAAAGATGTTTCTCAGCATCGCAGCGTAAGCGTCCACCGAATCCACGATTTCCACTGGGGGAACAGGCAGTGTTGAAAGAGGGAGGGACTGCGCACACTTAGAAACAGCGTCCTCTGCAAGGACTCCATCGCTGCAAACACGCCCTCGCTCTGTTAGAGCTCATTGCCCAGCAGCCCCGAGGTGCCTGGCACTGACCTTACTCAACACTAACAACGTTCCTGAGAGGTAAGTGCTGGGAGTCCCTCTTTGTAGACAAGGAAGTGCAAGGTCGGTAAGGTTAAGCCACCTGTCCACACGGCTGGGATGGGGCACACACGGGATTTTTTGACGGAGGTTTGCCTGATGGTAAATGCCACCTTGATTCCCTGTCCACGTCCATGAGAAGTGTATTTTGGTGTCATAAATAACAGACAACGTGACACCTACTTTCCTTATTCCAGGTCCATTGCCATCAAGACTTAATGGTAAAAAGCAGGGGGGAAATTTTTTTTTAATCAATCCTTTTCACATGCACTGCTAAAGAAATAAAATCAATATAAGAACTTAGTATTGTTCTTGTTGCTGGACTTTCAGGGTCTGAACGTTTTCGAAACATTAAGAATTTAAGAAATTCTCTACTGGTGTTTTCTACACCCTAAGCATGTCTTCAAGAGGTAGCAGAGCGACACCGTCTCTGTAAGGATGCAACTGTCAGCTCTCGGTGGGTGGGTTCCTCTACACCGCCGTCCAGAGGAAAGACTACACGTTAGCGTGAAGCCAATGAAGTCACGCTGCCAGCCATCTCACCCTCGTTTGATTCATATGAATACTTCCATAAACATTTGCTCCATCAATAACTGTAATACCTTGACATTTAACAACAAAATGTAAATGTTTACCACTACTGCCACCACAGGGAGCTTCCATGTAACCCCCAAAATGGTCTAATTTGATTTTACTGAATATTAGAACAGGGAAAAAAACACAAAAATCAAAACGCAAGCTGTGGAATCATTCACACCTGAGTTTGAATCCTGGCTTACCGCTCACTCTCTGAGTGTCCTTGAGCCTGTCACTTAAGCTCTCTCAGCCTCTGTTTCCTCATCTGGAAAAAGTAAATACTAGCAGTGCTGCCCTCACAGGGCTACTGACAGAATAAAATGGGGTAATAAATGGTAAGAGGTTGGCACATAATTAAAGCTCAATAAAAATTAGCTATGAATATAATCCTACAGGCCTTCCAATCAAGTTCATGTTATCGGTATGGAAACTGAGGCCCTGAGATTTGGAAATGACTTCCCCAGGGTCACATTGCTGGTTACTGGCAGGGCCCAGAGAGCCCAGGTCCCTAGACTCCCAGACCCAATTCCAGCTCTGCTAGGTAATGCACGCAGAGCTTAGTGCCCACGGTCTCTCTGAAGCTGAAGACCCACGCCATTAAAACCTGGGAAGGCAAATTGCTCCCGCTGGAACTAGGAGTGGGCAGGAGGGCTGGGGGTTGAAGGACGGGGGGTAGACGTGCCTGTGAAGGGTTTGAACTTGTTTTCCAGGTCAAACTGCTGCTTTCCCAGAACTCCAAGGTCTACTTTCAGGTCAGGGCAAATTGCATATTCTTCGATCGTCTTGCTGATTTGGAAAATCTTATCGGTTACTGCTTCGGGAGCAGGACCTGGAAATCAAACAGCAAACAGTGGGTCACTGTGTGCAGCTGACATGTAAATACAAAGAAACACGAAACTCATCCATTGCTCTTCACGGGCACATCTGCCATTCATTTCATCACGCGGGCAGCAAAGTGTCGGGGTTTTCTGAAGGAAAATATCATGTGAATGACTGTTGCTGCATGGCTCCTCATAGTCAGGCTCAGCAGAAGGAGAAGCATTTCATTTCCACCAAAGGAAACAAAGAACCCCCTTGCTAAGGACCAGAACCAGAACCCTGGCCTCCCAAGGCATTGATTATTGGTTTATCCCCTGAACATAAAATTGACCGTCCTCAAAATGATGGCAAACTCACCTCCATTGGAAATGTTGAATTTGATTCCAAAATCTCCATTGGGCCCTCCAGGGTTGTGGCTGGCTGTCAGGATGATCCCGCCGATGGCTTTGATCTTTCTAATGATGCAGGACACAGCAGGGGTGGAGAGGATTCCGTTCTGTCCAATAACCAAGCGACCAATCTAGGAGCAGAAGCCCAGAACACACACTTTCACATCAGTGAGTCCAGAGCTCCAGCACAGAAACACCAGCACAACAGGCCGATGAACCAAGAATACCCTATTGGGCCAGGAAAGATGTTCCTGAATGAATACTTACAGCTTGGGTGGTTATTATTATTTTGAAGTAGAATATTACTGTTGATGTTGAATAATATTATTATTGAAGCATAATCATTACTGTCGAACAAAGATAGTTTTTTGGGGGGACTTGGCAGTTTTAGAATAGTGTATGATCTGGGGGTGGTCGTTAGTGTAAGACTCTGGCAAGAAAACACAAGAATATGCAAAACATTCTTTCTAGACCAGGTTCATAATTTGGATACTCTGAAAGAGTGTGAGAAAACCCACATTTTTTCCCATATCTCTCAAAGATGGTATTAGCACAGCTCCTAGATCTTCCCTTACTAAAATGATAGTAATTTATCTGTTTCAACATGACCCACATTGGACAAAAAAAAAAAAAAAAGAGTTCTTGTTTGTCTGACATACTTGGAGAAGACGTGACTTTATAAAAAGGTTTATAAAGTGAGGAGTTTGTGCCCTCCCTCCATTCTCCCTTCTGAGAGAAGAAAGGGACAGGAATGTTTTTAAATTTTCCATCTGTTATTTCCTTTTGCCCCATCAGAGATCAATATGGTCGAAGAAATGACTTGAGAGTAGAAGATGGGTTTCTCATGGTGAACATGCCAATGAGATCCCTGGACTCTGCTGGAAAGTTTTTCTGGGACTGTTACCTTTGCCACCCTCCCAGAGGTCACCTTTCCTTAAGTCACTGCCTTATAATTCCCCTCCTCCAATACCAACCACCTCCCAGGAAGCAGCTGGCTCAATTTCAGTCACCTCTTGGCTCATATGTCTGTCTCTGAACAATTTTTGTTATACTAATATTTTGGTTACATTCTGCCTCCCTCAGGAAGTGGTTATGACCAGGGTAGGAGCTATAAATCAGCTCCTTTAGAAATCAATATTGTGATTATTACTGAGCTGCGGAGAGCTTCCTGCAGCCCATGGCTCTTTCAGTTCATTCTCACAATCGCCCCTCCCATTCCGTAGACGAGGACGCTGAGGTTGAAGCTGTCAGGGTGCTGCCCATTTGCTTCTCTTACACCCATCTGACAGCAATAATAACAAGTCATTACGGCAAGGTGCCATGGTGGACACAGGGACAGAGGACATGACAAGGTCACATGGCCTCTAGTGGCAAGGGCTGGGAAAAGCGTCGAGACTTCTTGACTCAATACAGTGGCAACGGAAACACCTCACACTTCCAGCAGTTTCCAGGTGTGGTTCTGATGAGAATAAAAGTCTGTAGTTGAGGAGTTCCATAATTTCAATAGGAGAGGCTTAGAGATGGCAACTCAATCAGCAGAGCGCATGGTGGAGTTATCTGGGAACTGTATTTGCACATCGAGCATACTGATTCTTATTTGGATTTTGTATGTATTCGGTGTGGAAGGGGAAACTGACCCATGAGTATTAAGCTATGCCACCCAAATCAGCCCTTAATTCTACCATTCCTTATGGTGGTATCTGCAGTCAGTAATGGTCCAAGACTGAGGGCACTGTACCGGGGGGAAGCGTAAAAAGGAAAGTGGGGAGAGAGAAGGGGAGCTGAGCTGATAGAAGCAAGGGAAATGCCTAGGAGCTTCTTTCTCTTGGGCCCAAGAAGAGGTAGAGCTGGCCAAAATATCCCCTTCCAGAGCAGACTCTTCCCCATGGATCACCCTTAGGAATATGAATCCTCAACTTAATGTTGGGGAGATATTACTCTAACAGCCTCCTTCCTTTAAGAAGTCTGAAGCATCCTGACTCGACTCTCCCCGGCTCCTCTCCTGCCTGCATCTCCATTGCTCCACGCTGGCTGAATGGATCCTACCTCCTCAGGCCCACCTCGTTCATCTTTCTAAACCATAGTCTGTGTCCCTCCTCTACTCACAAATCTTCCCTGTGCCATATGATCCAGACATTTCACCTCTAGGTACAGACACAAAAGAAAGCAGAGACTCAAACAAATAGCATGTACACCGTACTCGTAACAGCAGCATGCACAGCAGCCGAAGGTCCATCCACAGATAAATGGATAAACAACATGCCGTATATACATACAATGGAATACTACTCAGCCTGAAAAAGAAATGAGACTCTGACACATGCTGCAACGTGGGCGAACCTTGAAAACATTATATTAAGTAAAATAAGCCAGACACAAAAGGACAGGTATTGTATGATTCCACTCCCATGAAATAGGCAAATTCATAAACAGAAAGCAGAACAGGGGTTGCCAGGGGCTGGGGGTGGGGGGGAGGGAGAATGGGGAGTTATTATTTAGTGGGTATAGAGTTTTAGATGGAATGATGAAAAAGTTCTGGAAAGGGATAATAATGATGGTTGCAGAACACTGTGACTGTAATTAATACCACTGAATTGTGCACTTAAAAACGGTTAAAATGATACATTTTCTTATGTACACTTTGCCACAAAAAATTGAAATTAAGGGGGAAAAAATACAAATCTTTCTCTGGCTCCCCAGTGTCTACCAACTTAGACATACTCTCTCAGCCGGACACTGAGTCCCCCTTCCAGCCCTTCCCCCCGCTCCTCCCTCCTGCATCGCTCACACTACAAGCTGGACACTCACTGTCCCCCAATATCTTATGGGCAAACATGGCAGTGAGAAAACGTACATGTTCCCTTTCATCGAAAACAGGGCCTGGTGTTCTCTTATGTTTCACAGTAAACAAGACCCACTGTCTTTGCCCTGCTAGTCATGTACACGGGTTCAAGTCTCATTTCTAAATGTACCTCTAAGTTTAAAGCTCTGGGGATTGATCAGATGAGACATCTGTATCATAAATGAGGCCCCACCCATATTTTATTTTGTACATTAAAATTTCCTGTAACTGTATACAGCTTTATGCAAACAAAAGCAAAGAGAAAACTTCTAACAGAGGTCAATTATATTCTATAATCCATAAGTACACCAGATAAAAGTACACTAAAGAGAAAAAAAATGAAATGATTTCCACTTAGCTCCCTAGGCTGAAAGCCCTCCAGAGAACTGGCTCGTCGGTGGCGTGGGCACTGACAGAGGCGAGGAAGGAACCTTGACTTCTACCAAAATCTGCGGTAGAAGATAACCTTTCTCTTAGATTTCCTTCCTAGGGTTCCGCCCACAATCAAAGGGATGCTAAAATAGTCAGAACTTAGGATATGTTAGAAAAAGAAGAAACCAAACTACATAGGATTTTAGAGTCTTTACCAGATGAAAGTGTTTGCTGGCCCACTAAGTGTTGTAAGTAATCCGGTTGGGAAGCATGACTGCTTCAAAGGCATCGGGATCTCTAATAGAGAATGCCCTTGCAAAGACTTGAAAATACTGCCGGAGCTGCTGCCACGGCTCTAACACATAGGCAGTTACCGAATTCAGTCAGTTATCATCACTTCAATGTATAATTTAGCAAACCTTCAGATTGTAAAACTGAGAGCGTCTATAGGGTCTGCCTGAGTTACACATTCCTGTCACCTCTTCCACATCCGTCAGCTCCACACAGAAACGCAATGAAGCCAAATAGATCACAGCAAAGGGGACAGCGTACCAGACACACGCAACAATCCAGATGTATGCGGGGAAATAATGTTCCATTCATTCTCTCGCAAAAGACTGAAAGCATCTTAATACTGTTCCCTTTGCAGCTCTCCTCAAAGGTGAAATTTACAGCATGTCACATTTTATCTTTAAAATGTGTATGTGTCATAATAATTTCATATTTGAGTGCTTTATCAGCAATTTTTACATGATAGGCATTCTGATTCTGAAACTAGGTATACGGGAAACTTCGCATTATAAGCAACAGGCTCTACAAACATTTTAAAGTTTAATTTGGTCGTGTGTGTTTCTTTTTTTAATTTGGCTTTTCCCATCACACCTGCTTGGCATATGATTAAAATAGACTGAAAGTGAATGCCTAACACATTTGATGGCAATGCTCAATTTTATGATCCCAGAAACAGAATCATGTCCAGAAAGGAAATACAAAAGATTTTTTAAATTTACGAGTACAAAAAGACTGTGTGCTCCAAATTATTGCTAAGTGTAATCTAAAACACTGAAGGTATATTTTTTGGTCTCACAGAGGAATTTGCAGAGCAAAAACAGCAATGTCCTGATGCCCACTTTCCTATAAATCAGTAGGACTGTGCAAATTGTTAGATGATCAAGATCAATGCTTTCTGGTGCAAGACTCCTTCTGATTTGGTTAATTCAGCCAGCACAGTTTTTCACGATGCAAAGCGTCAGCAGAGCCTCCTTCTATTATAGCCTTACAGGAGTTATTATCTCTACCCTGCTGCACAAATTCACCACGCACAGGGCTTCTTTGTGTCCAAGGTCATTATAAGCAGGTTCCCCTGTAACAGGTCCTCTTGGAAGGCTCACACCTAACATCTTCCAACCCTCTCCTAGTATTTCTGCATGGCTACCAGGATTCATAAACAACACCATGCCCTGGCTTTTGTTTTCCTGTTTGACAAGTGACTGAACTTCAACAAGGAGGCCATTGAAAGAAAACAAAACCCTCCTCCCTCCACCACTCATTAGAGCCTTCTTATAAAGGACAGAGTGCCCTCAAACTAGTTAGAATGTAGATAAGACAGCTTAAGGCTGGGGATGGGGGGGTGCACTTTAAATGTCTGAAGAGCAGCAGGTACTTGTCCAAGCAATAGGTACAGAGCACAACACATAAGAAATGGAACTTACATCCCTACATCCCGATGCGACACATGATTTCAGCAGTATTTTCACAACCGCCCATCTCTGAAGTCACAATGAAACTTAACTGGATGTTAGTAGGGCCGAGGTGCACAGCACAAACACATCTTTGTACGTTTGCATATTTCTGCACAATTAAGAGGTTACGTGGAGAGCCAGAAACGCAACAACACTCGTCGGATACCAACCCCGTTGGCGGCTGCCATCTGCACTATTGTTTCTATTGCCGATTTATTAAAATACCGCCCGTCTCCACCAACCACCAGTGAGGATCCCTGGCGATCCTTTAGGTCTACGGAAAAGAATATGCTCTGGATAAAATTTTCCAGGTAGCTTGGCTTTGCCTCGAAACAATAGGTTGTCTTCCGTAGTCCACTAGTTCCTGGTTTCTGGTCAGAGTAGGGAGCTGTAGCAAACGTCAACAGAGGGAGAGGACCTTCTTCCATTTTCCTGTATTTCCCCGAAATCCATTCATCAAAATCACTCATCTTGCATTTCCACCACTTGGCTCATTGAGGATATCCAGAAAGCAGTCGAGAGTCCCCCAAACGGTCCGCCCAGACTGAAGCTGCAGCGGTGTCTGAATCACGAAAATAGCCGTCTTGTCTGGACCACGCTCTCCAGGAGGAAGCTGGCTTAATTCCCTGTTGTCGTCGCCCCTTGTGAAGAGTTCAGGGCTCCCCACCCACCCACACCCACACACAAAGCAGATCTTCAAAGTTGTTTTGATGAGGACACTTCTGCCCACATAACCAAGCCAAATACCCTTCAATTATTTTTGCCTCCTGTCCCGTTAGGGTGGAGATAGCTCGGAAGGGCGCTGCACGGTTAGCTGACTTCAGTTACAAACACCAGATGGCTGCCAGACTCCGCTCTCAGAGCCCAGCAAGACGGAGCCAGTGCAGACCCAGGAAGCAGGCTGGTGAACAGGACACCCTGGTGTGGCTCCCGCTGCTCGGGACACCCCTTCAACCAGAGTCTCTCTAGGCGGTCAACGCGGAGAAGGCCATCTGAAGCTAAAGCTGTCCCATGCCACTAGCAAGTTAAAGGTCAATCTTAAAATGGAAGTGAGGGATCTCAATGACCTCTGGTTTTCTTACATCACCATCATTTTGATATGCAAGTGATTTTTACTTCCCAGTTCGAAGGGGGGAAAAATCATTTAACAGGATACATTTTATTCATTGACCACCAAGGATTTAACAAAATAGTATTCAGTTCTAGAAGAACAGACACCTACAAATATGCCATAAATGCCCAACAGCCTGGTCCTTCCTGTGAACTTATGGAAGAGTGGGGATGAAGATGCATCTAACCCTTGAAAATGTAAGGGGGGGGGGGGTTTCAAGTGCATGAGGTTTGAGCAAGTTATTATTTGTAAAAATACTATGAACATAAGATTACATTTTGTGCTTTAATCTTCTCAGTTTCAAATAGACTTGACTTTATTTTTAATATGTTCTTATTGATTTTTTTTTTTTAAGAGAAAGAGGAAGGGAGAGAGAGAAACATCGATGTGAGAGAGAAACATTGATCGGCTGCCTCCTGCACGCTGCCTCTGGGGATCGAGCCCACAACCCGGGCATGTGCCCTGACCGGGAATCTGACCGGGACCTCTCAGTCCATGGGACGACGTTCAGTCCACTGAGCCACACTGGCCGGGCTAGACTTGACTTTTAAGAAAACATTTTTAGTGAAGCAGTTTAAGTCCTTTGCATTTGAAGAACCTACAATGTTTTGAAACATACTGCCTGAATACATTTGATGTCCAACCCCATTTGACCCCTGAGATTTTATAACAATCTCCTTCTATGCCTGCGTGTGTTCTTTATCTGGCTCCGCAGAAGCTGTCCGGGAAGCTCCACCGTCAAGGCTCTGGTGGGCTTGTTCAGGATGCTTAAAAAGTAAACCAGGACGAGTTGCACCACACGTTCAGAGAGTCTGACATGCACCGAGGAGTCAAGGTTTTCCAGAAAAAAGTAAATAATCTGTTGACAAATGGAATCTGAGTATTTTCCAAATCTCCAGCAAGGTCCGAAAGCCAACCAGCGCCGAGAGCAGCAGGCTGCCCTCTCTGGGGCATGAGGGCCCCTGTGTCCCGGGTCTGCTCTGAGCAGGACCCGCAGAACCAACAGCCCCACGAGTAGAAAGCAGCTACCGGCAAGGGAGCCTGTCCCCCTTCCAGTGACAAATGAGGCTGGCCCATGTGCAGGGAAGACCTCAAGTCATCACATTTAAACAATTCACAAGACACAGCTATTTAGTCGAAAACCAGTTGGCCAAAAGACAATGACTTTTCATAGCTTATTTTTGCTTCTGATTATAGTTTTTAAAACTAAAACTCCTGAGAAATTAACTGATGAAGTAAGCTTGCTTTATTAACAGTTTACACACCCACTGTTTTTCAACTTACTACAATGCTTTTTTTCTTTTTTTTTTAATTCACATTTTTTAAGTTCGGTGCCAAGTTTCCTCTGGTGTTAGACAGGCTTGCAAATTAGGGCAGCGCATGCATCTTGACATATTTAATAAGAGATCCAGATTCATGGAATATCAACCCAGTAATCTTTTCATTGGGAATAACAGAGCAACCAACCACATAATGGGTAGTTTTCTTAATGAGGTCTTGAAATCTCAGGGCAGACCCAGGGAGCCTTGGTCGCCAGGGTGCCCCGCCGCCCCCACGCCACGTGTCCTCTGCCGGTAGCCTGCGCTGTCCTCGTGACGTTCTTCCCAAAGCTAGAACCAGAAGAATGTCGTGTTGGGCTTCTCCCCACACATTTATTTAATTTATTTATAGTTTGTGGTGAATTGATGCCATAAAATGAGATATTATGAAGAATCAAAGTGTAAATATGCAAATTCAAAATAGATATTCAACACAGAAATATACTCGGAAGGGGTTCCCTGCAGCAGGAGAGCCAATGGCGGCCGCGTCACAGGACGGTGAGCGCTCGCTCTGCCTCCTGGAAGGCCGAGCTCGGCCAGGCACCCGGACGCCTCATCGCTGTGTGCGCACGTGAACCGAAACTTGTTTCTAAAATTAGTTTTTCACACTGTAACTGTCATCAAGCTACACTTTTCTAGAACTACGCCTACTCTTGGGCCTAGTGCCCAAGACTGATACAGAAAAGTCTTCCAAATGTAAATATGCTGATTCTTAAAGGTTAAAAATAACATGTCTCTAAGGTAGGCATTGCAAACTTAATAATGCTGGTGCTATTCCAGGCTTAACTTTCCAAATACTTCATATGCCACCTTGGAGTTTATTATTTGTTTGCCTCTTTATTTCAAGATGTTTAATTGCACCTCCCCCATTGGTCATCTTCATATTTAAAAACATACTTAACACAAGTGGCAATAGAGAGCAGTGTGTGTGCACTGAGAGGTCATACATGTCTGCGGAGAGAGGTCACCAGGTAAAGCCAGGGTCCCCCTCTTGGAGGGGAAGTCTCGCATGCACCCTGTTACTTCACTGCGTGTGAGCGGTTAAGCCAGGCACGGGCTGGGGAAGACTGCCATCTCTCCGGTCCTGCACGTGTGGATGAACAGCCCACGGTGTAATGCCCACCAAATCTAAGACTCCAAGGAAAGAGTTCTGCACCCCCAAAACAGCAACGTTTTGAGCAACGACATATGCCTGTCGTGATGTTTGTCAACATGCAAAACCAGACCAAAAAAAGACACAACCCTTGCCCTAGAAAAGCTTCTATTCTAAAAACGGGCCCGAGTCATAATTTTATGGGCACTAAAGTACTCAACCCCATATGAAAATATTACCAGAAGCAGCGATGTTAGATGGACTGTGAAGTGTGGTGAAAAAGGACAGGCATTAAAAACATTAAGCTTCCCAGGACGCTCAGACCAAGTGGGGCAGCGATTAAGAAACGCATTTGTCTGAGCTCGCCGGCAAAGGTTGAACTTCATCTTCAGGAACGTTACTGTCGAGCATAGCGAGCCCAATTTGGCCTAATGAATTCGCCTGCCTTGCCAGTACTCCTTCACAATGACACAAATTACATGCAAACCATATGGGGGAGGTAAGGATCACTCCCTTCAGACAAGGAACTTTCATACTGGTCTTGGGTCCCATCAATTTCACAACGGCATAGTTATGAACCCCTTTGCGCTCGGCCTCGCAAAGGCTCCGGCTCCCTTTCTGATCAGCAACGAGGCCTTCCTAGTAGAGCAGAGCAGAAACTGTAGACCTGCCAAACCTTTTTCTTTCCTTCCTTCCTTCCTTCCTTCCTTCCTTCCTTCCTTCCTTCCTTCCTTCCTTCCTTCCTTCCTCCCTCCCTCCCTCCCTCCCTCCCTCCCTCCCTCCCTCCCTCTTTCCTTCCTTTCTTTACAGCAATAAGTATTTACTGGGTAGCTAACTACTGTGTCCCAGGGCTCGTGCAAAGGCTGAACCCAGGGCCTAACTAGATTCAACTCTTCATACCAAGAGTTCTTCTTCAGCAAGCAGGAGTGGGCACAGAGGGAGGAACTGCCGACCCCGCCTCTAGGTGCGGGCACTGGAAAGACAGCTACTAACTGGGCCAAAAGCAGCAGGAATCATCCGACCCCCAGTATGAGGCCCTGAGCTTGTGAATGGTGGCAGGTGCCTGCCCCTGACTGCTTGGGGTGCTCGCCCCAGTCACAGGAGACACGGCAGGGAAAGCCACTCATTTCTCCAGTGAGCAAGCGCGAGTTCAATGCCAGCCCCAGGGCAGGCACTGCAGGACCATGTGAAGACCACAGGTTTAGGGACCAGACAGCCAGGGCTCAACTCCTTGACCCTAAAATGTAGGACAGGAACAATCTTGGGCACGTTACTCAACTACTCAATGGGGACAGCTCTCAGGGTTGTTCTGAGAATGGAATCAGGAACCGTGTGAGCACACTCAGCGCCGTGTCTGGCACGTGGCACATTGTCAGTGACCATGAGCCGCCTCACCCTCCCGCTTCTTGGTCTCTTCGGCTCCAGTGTGGGACGTCAGTACCGGCTCCACAAGGTCTTTGTGAAAGGACCTCACTGGATGTCTATGGACGCCTCTGCGAACCACAGAAGGATGGAATAATATGAGAAAGAAATTTCACGTTCTGGGGGGCGGTGGGAATAGAATAAAAGGTGGACGGACCTTTGTTCCTAAAGTTCTAGCAGAGAGCCATCACAGCACGGTGGCGTCGGCGCCATCCCAAGGTGCGTGGACAGGGCCACAGCTCCCGAGAGGGTGGGACTGGAGGAACAGCTGGGGTAGCAATGACAGCGTCTCATGAACCACACTGACGCTTACTTCGCAGGCACTAGAAGCTATGGACATTTTTCAGCAGGAGGAATATAGACTTGTGTGTTTTTTGGAAAGTTGAGCGTCTCTGGTGGTGCACTGAATAGCTTGGAGAAGGAGAGACTGGAAAAAGACTGACCAAGCCTTGCAGAAAGGACTCCTTCCTCACCCAGTCAGTGCGACCTCCCAGAGGGCTCCTCCGCCCTCTCTGCACACGACTTCAACTCTGCGTCCTCGCCAGCTGCGCCCTGTTGGGTTTCCTTCTGCTCTAACAGGAAGACACTACCCAGATGTCCTTCTTTCCTCTGACCCTGTCTCCATGCAGTGTCTTCCACTCATTCTCTCTGTTCTCTGAAAACTGCCCCCCACCACCCTGCAGGAGTAGATTCCGGGGCCACGGTGCTACCACAGGACCCTGATGCCAGACCGCGATCACCAGGGGTGGACACCTAACCGAAGCTGGATCCGTCCTCTTTTCTCTCCTAGCGATGAGGACACAAAGTGTTAGTTCTTAAACTGGGAAGACAAGAAAACCCAGGAGCTGTGGGACAGAAACAGCTGTGTCACGAGACTGTCCGTAGAGTTGTGCCTGACATCCGGACAGTACATGAGAATCCATGTGAGCCGTGCAGGGTCCAGCTCTGGACCATCCAGTCATCTCTCAGAGTCGTGGGCCTGATGTACGGGAAGAATTGGAGAAGAATTCAGAAGGGATTCAAGCAGAAAATAGGTTAGGTGAATCTCCTCCAGAGGGCAGCGTCTGCAGGTTCTTGAGACATGAGAATTAGGGAATGCGGCTGAACACAAGCCACTTGAGACTCCCAGCTGGTGCTGCCGTGCTGGACTGGGGTGGTCCACACCCAGGTCCCCGTGCTGGACTGGGGTGGTCCACACCCAGGTGTCCGTGCTGGACTGGGGTGGTCCACACCCAGGTCCCCGTGCTGGACTGGGTGTGGACCACCCAGGTCTCCGGCCAATGTGCACCTCAGCCAGCTGACCGTGTCACCTCAGTTCAATTGGGAAGATAACTCGTAGTTGCTTGGGTGAGAGAATGGCTTGGAAGTGGGCATGTTTAAACACAGAAAGATTCAGAATTAAGTACAGACCAGATGAAGTAAATCAAACTCACAGTATACAGAAAAAAATAAATCAAACTTATAATATTAATATTTTTGCAGTAAGTTTGGAAGAAAATCTAAGTATAGTTGGTACTTTAAGTACACTAGTGCATCTGGGATATTAGTTTAACAGATTAGCCTTGTGAATCCAATGTATAATGTGTAGTTGAGTAATTTATTTTGACTTATGATTTTAAGTTTAAGGGGGTAAGAGAATTTTGTCAAAATTATAAACACTAATGGAACATTCAAGAAAATTTTGAATGTACTATATTTATAAGTTTAAAGCATCAGATGTAGACAGTTCACTGTAATATTTTAGGGAAGGGACTCTAAGACCAGAGTCACAGGCTTGGTAGCCCAGCTCTGTCAGTCACTAGCTGTGTGACCTCACACAAGTTACTTAACTTCTCTGTGCTTCTACTGCCTCTCCTATAAAATGAGGAGATAACAGTCCCCGCTGCCTCACTCGCAGCCAGGACTGAATGAAGTAAGATACAGAAAGTTCTGAACCCCGGGCTGGTATAGGATGCCCTACACAAGTATCTGCTGTCACCATTATGAGATTCTATGAGAACAGCTTGAATACTTTCAAAGTTTGGCTTGTTAGACAAAGAACTTAAAAAGTAAATAAACACATTTGACTTATAAGCTCAAAATATTTACAGGAGTTTGAGTAAATGAATTTATAACCAAGATCTCTCTCTCGCTCCCTCTCCCTCTCCCTCTCCCTCTCCCTCTCTCTCTCTCTCTCTCTCTCTCTCACACACACACACACACACACACACACACACACACACCCTACCAACTTATACTGACAAGTGCGTCAGCAGAGAGAGGAAAACGAAGCAGATGTCCTGAGATAAACAGAAGGAGAGACAGAGTGGCTGCCTGGGTTCCTCCCGCCTCAGGCTCTGGTGAGGCCCAGTTGCGTAACCGCCATTGGCTCTGCCTTATGGTACAGTCCTCTCGGTGGCTCACTGCAGTCAGGCTGGGTTTCCGTCACCTCACTGTGCTGAGCGGGGCTCTGCAGGGCTGGCTCCCATCTGCCAGCTCCGAGTTAGGCTTCCCCTGCTGCTATCCCACCCAGGCGAGAAGAGGAAGAGAAGAGACCCCTTCCCCTTCTCCTCCGAGCAACCTTGGTCAACAGCAAGGAGACAGGCAAGAGTACCTTATACTAGTTGGGTGACCTTGGCCAAAGTACTTAACCTCTCGGCGGCCCCATTTTTTCATCTTTAAAATGGGGATTGAAAATAGTACCAACTTAGACTCATTTTGGTGACTATTTCACAGTGCATACAAATATCAAATCATTATATTGGACACCTAAAACCAATAGAATGATATATGTAAATTATACTCCAATTTTTTTTAAATGCATCTCTCAAAGAGAGCTAAAAGATAGTACATACTGCATAGGTTTGTCATGTTAAGACACGATGAGTTACCAGATGCAAGGAGCTTTACACCGGGTGGTTCGAGGGCCCTGTGAGCCCTACGTAAGTGTTAGCTTTTATTACTGTCCTGAATCAACTTGAGAAATGTAGCTGTGTTTCATACCTATTTATGGGTGTATGCATTTTAATAGAGTTAGGAAATGTTCTTTAAAGAAAAGGAGAAATTGCAGTCATCTATAAAGAAGGTACAAGTCCAGAAGAATTACAAGGGCCGGATGGATTAGAGCTGTACAGAAACCCAGGTTCAAAAAAGACTCCTGAAGTGTATTTTGAAGTTAAAAACAAAACAGCTGCCTCAGAGCGTGAACGTCCTTCAGCAGCCGTCAGTCTGCTGCCCGTCTGTGTCTCCCTCCGCGTACGCGGCAGTTACTGCACACGTGGACTTACCGCATTTGGTGCACCAGGTCCTGTGTACCACGGCAAGATCACAGACTCAAGCTGTCAAGAAACTGTTGGTCTAAAAGGAGAGATAGGTAAGCCAACAAATCATTTAAAAATGGAGTAAAAAGTGCTAACCTGCACCCTGGGCCAGTGTGGCTCAGTTGGTTGAGCATCGTCCCATGCACTGAAACCTTGTTGGTTCAATTCCCAGTCAGGGCACATACCCAGGTTGCAGGGTCGATCCCTGGTCGGGGTGCGTACGAGAGGCAAACGATCAATGTTTTTCTCTCACAGAGATGCTTCTCTCTCTCTCCCTGTCCCTTCCTCTCTCTAAAATCAATAAAAACATTTTTCTTTTAAAGTGCTAACCCGTGAGCTTGCAAAGGACCTATGAGTGCTCAGAGGACATAGAGAAGGTATGGAAGGCACCCCCCTTGCCACAAATGCCACGCTGCGTGTATGGTTAAATCTAAAAACAATCTCGCTAATTTGTTATTACACAACAAGCCTATGTAGTGGGCGCCATTTCTTTTTTTAACTCTCTATAAGGCATGCATTTATCAAATTGAGGTATAATTCACATATATCATTCTATTAGCACTTATTAATCCCTTTCATACATAATGCACATGTGAGGAGGACTCCTGTTTTATTAGAAATTACCAATATTCAACCATTTTGACCTATAAAAACAGCAATTTATATAGTTCATATAAAATTCTTACATCTTTTATCTTATCTCCTTTTGGAACATCCTCAAGAAAATTTTCATTTAAATCCTTTAAGAATATTCATTTGGACCTAACAGAATAGTTTCCCTCTTCTGACTGTTACCAAGAACTATGTATTAAAATCCCCTGGTAAAAACGGGTTTATCTCTAGAATTGCTTTATTTTCAAATCATTCATGGTTCTATGTTTCCCTCTTGTGGTAGAAAAGGGAAAAACAAGTAAGTGTTCCCACAGCCCCACAAGGGGGCGCACTAACTGGCTCCAGCGGCGTTGCACAAGGCTAGGAGGCCCCCTTCACCTGGAGCACAATGTGAATCACGCTCCCTGGAGTTTTGTTGCAGTGGTTAGCCCTCTATCAAACGAACGCATAGATACAGACAACAGAATGGTGGTCACCAGAGGGGAAGAGGTGGGGAAGACCAAGAGGGTAGAGAGGTGGTGAAATATATATGGTGGCAGAAGGAGACTGGACTTCAGGTGGTGAGCGCACAATAGAGTATATAGATGTCGCATTATAAAGTTGTACACCTGAAATTTATATAATGTTATTAACCTATCTTGCTCCAATAAATTTAATTAAATTTTTAAAAAGTCTCCACACACTGATAGAGCCTTCATGTGTTATTGAACAAATACTGTGACCCAGACCTGCTTATAAATAGCTTTTTAGGTTTGCTATTAAGTCTCCCTTCCCTTTGGGGTCATAAAATAATTCTGAGACTGGGTGTTAGGCTGGCCCGTGTCTAAAGCGAGCCTCAGGGGTTAAGGACCCGGGTGGTGGTAACTCATCACGAGGCCCTGCCGCCTCCTCCCTTCCTGCAGGGCAGGAGCTCAGACAGTTCTGTTTTAAAGTCTACACCCGAGGGCTTACTTTCCACAATGGCCTCTTTGTTTGCCTGTGCTGCTCCCTCTGCACAGAATGTCTCCACTTCTTCCTGGCTTCCTTTTCATTATCCTTCAGGACTTGGCTCAAATGCATCTCCCCTGGAAGCTTCCTCTGACCACCTACCTCTCCACGGGCTCCCAAATGACACCCCAGGAGACGCCTGCCACCTCTACGGTAATGGCCCCTGAAGGAGGAGCTCCACAGGGAGCGGGAGACTGTGCGTGCCCTGTGTATGCCCCCAGTGCGCAGCACCACGCGGAGCAATGAGAAGATGCTCAGTACTGCTGGAGGGATGCGCCCCCTCAAATACTGTTCGGGAGCAGTTGCTGGAGCAAACTGGCCCAAGCAGTTATTTATTGGAACAGACACTCTGGCTAGTCCTTAAGCTACTTAGGGACAAGTCTGCTTATTTGGGGGCTGGCTGCTGTGTTCTTTTGAGATGAGACTAATGAGTATGAGGTGGATAACATTACTGAAAACCTAAAGTTATGCAGAACAGTCCCCACCCCACCCCAGGCCCTGTGCATGAAACACTCTTTATACAAAAGACACTTCTGTTCGGACTTCTATAAGCTAACAGGTGTGGAGCATCTGATAGGTCATTGACACAGCTGAGAAGAGAAGTGAAACTGAGAAGGTGCAAGGTGGCTGGGGGATGATCAGCAAAGAGAATTTTAAAGTGTCTGTATTTCCCATCAAAATCCCCACTGCCCAGTGGAGCAGCCTGCTTATTATGACTATGTGTGAGGCATCAGGCTAGGTAACTTCCTATGCATTATATATATATTTTTATCCTCACCCAAGGATATTTTTACATTTATCTCCAGATAAAGCGGGAGGGAGAGAGGGAGGAAGAGAGAGAGAGAGAGAAACATCGATGTGTCTCACATCGATTGGTTGCCAGCTGCACGACCCCAACCGGGGCCGGGGATGAACCGCAACCGAGGTACGTGCCCTAGGCAGGAATCGAACCTGGGACTCTGGTCCGCGGGCCGACGTGCTAACCGCTAAGCCGAACACGCCAGGGCATGCATTATCTTATTATTTCCTAAAAGCACCTCTATGACATACTATTTTAATTTTACCAGTGAGTAAAGAAAAAAAAAAAAAGTTCAAGCATCTTTCCTAAGACGAAAGAGCTAATAAGCAACAGCATATCCAGGAATCAAACTCAGGTCTGTCTGACATCAAAATTATACTGGAACGAAATTCTAAAGTAAAAGAAGTGATTCTCATATCCCACTAACCTCAAAATGGCGCAACAGCTTTACTTTTTGGTTATTCTTTAGCCACCTGAGCTGTGGACTTTGAGAGATGCTAGATAAAACTGCATGCTGAGGTTTGTTTTGGCAGGGGGCTGACATCAGTCCAGTGGGGTGACTTTCCTGAAGCAATTTCAAAATAACCATACCAACTCACCTTTGGGTTACACCTTAGAGTTCCCAAAACCTCTGCATGCCCATTATTTAATTTCCATAAAACTCTCTAGCAGAGCAGATATTAGAATTAACCGCATTCTAAAAGCGAGAAAACTGGATTTTAGATCAGCTAAGCAGAATACGTAATACTACACAGTAAATTGTACACCTGAGATCTGAGCCCTTCAACTCCAACCCCTCACTATGAACTGAAGTCACTTGGTGCGATTCAGGGAGCCACCAAGTGGCATTATCCCTTGGGCATTGCGTCAAGTCTACAGACGCACTGTGGACCACGGAGTTCTGGATCTTCTTGCCAATTATTCCCATTAGTGTACTTTCACATAGGACAACAGAGGTATTGGCTATATGGATTAAAGCAGTGGCCTTGCCTCCGCCCTCACTTCTCTCTCCACTCAGGTTTCCCCGATTCCTCTTTATCACTCTCATTTGCCTCAAAAATCACCCCGTCTGGGAAGAGAAGACATCCTTGCTCTTCTCGTACCCCTCAGAGTGGAGCTGGGTGGCTCTCCTGTGTTCCCACGATTCCCTACATATCTCCTCTCATTCCGTTGTGGTGGGTTGAACAGCAGCTACCCCCATCCACCTCCCCAAAGCTATGTCCACCCACAACTTGAAACCGTGACCTTATTTGATAAGAGTCTTTACAGATGTAATTAAGTTAAGCATCTTGCAAGGAGAGTGTCCTGGAGTACCCAAGTGGGCCCTAAATCCAATAACAAGTGTCCTTACGAGAGACAGGAGAGGAGAAGACGCACAGGAAGGCCTTGTGAAGGCGGAGGCAGGGACTGGAGTTAGGCAGCCCCACAGCCAAGAACACCTGGAGCCACCACGAGCGGAAAGATTCTCCCCTAGGGCCTGCAGAGGCCGACGCCTGGACTTCAGACTTCTGGGCTCCAGGACTGCGAGAAACTATATTTCCGTAGTTTTAAGTCACCCAGTGTAGTGTCAGCAGCCAGAGGAAATGAACACACTAGTAGAATACACTAGTATTCACACCATCTCTTTGTAACCACCTCTGGATGCTACTCTACCAGCGTGAGCATCCTAAGACTGTCCCCTTCGTCTTTGTGCCCCCAACCGTCTCACACAGTGCCGGGTACACAGAGTGCTCAGTAATGCTCAACAGTGCCCTGGCCGGTTTGGCTCAGCGGTTAGAGCGTCGGCCCATGGACCAGAGAGTCCCAGGTTTGGTTCCCACTAAGGGCACGTACCTCGGTTGCAGTTTGTCCCTGGCCCCGGTTGGGGTTGTGCAGGTGGCAACCAATCCACGTGTCTCTCTCACATCGATGTTTCTCTCTCTCTCTCCCTCTCGCTCTATCTGAAGATAAAAGCCAAAAAAAATATCCTCGGGTGAGGATTAAAAATAATAATAATAATAATGCTCAACAGTGCTGTTGACGATAAACCCATGCAGCCCAGGAGGTCTGCAGCAATTTCAGCTGGTATTTCTTGTAGCTTCCCATCTAGAACATGACACTGGCCTGGGCCCATCCTAAACCACTGCGTCAACTATCCACTGCTAGCTCATGACTCCAGAGAGGTGCAGGCCTGATATCAACAGGCCTGTGACTGAGACTGACAGCAACTGCGGACCTCTGCCTCACAGGTAGATCCCAGGGCTGCCATGTGGACCAGGACCGGACAGGACGGGACGGCTAGGTGGTGGGAGCTGTGGCAGACACAGAAGACCCTCCCTGTGCCCTCCAAGGGCCTCAGCATTTGGAATGATTAGAATAATTGCCAGAATCTTCTGTTTACTAAAGAAGATTTACTTACAGGGTCAGGCTCCATGATAAGTGCTTCACAAATGTTACTTCACCCTCACATGAATCTTGCAAGGCAGATCTTTTTATTGTCCTCTTATGTCGAATCTACACACTGGGAGCTGGCTAACCCGAGCGGTGTTTTTCTCGGGCATTTGACTGCAGAGGGCTCGGCGCTGACCCTACGCCCAGCTCAGGAGACAGTCTGTCTTTCGTGCCAGGTCCCAACCTCACTCCTAATCCCACCTGAGTTCTCTACACTTACTCCCCTTCTGTTTCTTTTTTTGTTGTTGTTGTTTTAATGGATTTCAACTTGCTCCACAGAATGCATTTCTCAAAGTCCCGTGGAGGTGGTGTGACATGATCGTTTTCCTACTAAAGCACAAATCTGTCCCCATCTCCACCCAGTGATGCCAGCCCAGCTCCACTTTCTGGCCTCTTTGCAACCATGGGGACAATCTCTCAGAGTCGGGTGGGCGCAGGCTGAACATCTAGGTTCTGGGGTCTGTGGCTGAGAGCTGACAGGGCTCTCGTCCCGGGTCGGGGCCATTCTGTCTGCTCGTGTTTTAGCAAACCTCCCCGCTGTGCACAATTTCTGAATGCCCAGCCAATGCATGTTAGATGTTTACAGGATGGAAGAGAACTGTGTCCCCAGGCCACCACGTAGGCTGCAGAAGGAAAGCAGAGGCCAGAATGTCCCTCAGCATGAACTGTCCAAAGGCCCTCTGACGGGGCAGTGTACTTCAACAGTATAAAATATGGTAACTCGTTTTAAAGTTATGCCAGAGTATTTTCATCTAAACTGGTGTTACCTCCTCCGAAACAATCACCTTGGCCAGCAGCACACGTGTTCAAACAATGCTGACATCGCACTAACATTTCCGGAGCTCTTTTTCGGGCAACTGTCTTTACAGTCTGTGGCACTTTCTTTGAAAGTCTTCAGTCATAACAAATGTCATCCTTGGAGAATAGATTTGAACTTTGGAAAGAGACAAAAATTGGTTGGAGCCATGTCTAATGAATAAAGTGGGTGATCAAATCTTGTTACATCGTTTTAGGTGAAAAATGAGGCATGACTCTGAAATAATGTGACCGGTTTTCCTAGGTGACCCATAAACCGACTGGCTGAGAAATGATTCCCAGAGAGGAGTTTCACACGCTCCGAGCACGAGCCGCGTGGCCGGGGTAAGTGTGCGGTTCCCAGAGCGGCGATTTGGCAGGGTACAGTACTAATGTGGATATATAAGTTCAAATATGTTTATAAAAAAGGAAATCTGATTGCTTACACTCATGAAAACGAAGAAGCTATTCTCCTGGAGAAATTTCTCTTCCCTTTTTTGACAGCCTGGTCTGCTTTGGACAGGGAGTCTGCTGAGAAAATACTCATCTCGTGCAGAGAGCCTTTGCTGGCCACACGAGCCGCCTCGACACCCAGCTCCCCCCACCCCGCTGGGGCAAGTGCTCCCGCCCTGAGCTCCCATAGCCGTCTCCTTTTCTTTAGGTATTCGATTCTTTTTTGTTTTTGTTTTTTTATTAGTTCTTATACTAGACAGTGGCGATTGCTTTTTTGCGTGTGTCAATCTCCCATTCAACTAGTCTCCTTGCAATATACTGTATAAAAAACATCATCAACTATATGTATACTGGGACCCTCTGTACAATGAAAATCTGCGTTCCTTTGTTTCTTTGGACCATAACTGTACAATGTGAAATGATGAAATATGTTTAGCCTTTACTTGGAACTCTTCCTCTGCCTGGAAGTCTTCTCACAGAGATGTCTGCGTGGCTCGCTCCTTCGCTTCACTGGGGTCTCTGCTCACCTGAGGTTCATCCGAGGTTTTCCTCATCGGCACACTAAACACAGCAGCCCACCCTAGGATGCTCTCCTTGACCATGTTTCCTTTTCCTCCGAGCATTTACCGTCATCTGATACATATATTTATTTATCATCTCTCCCCCCATTAGCATCCCACAGCCCCGTGACAGCAGAAACTCGGTTCAGTTCACCGCTGTGTCCCTAGTTCCTGGCGCACAATAGGTGCTCATTGAATATTTACTGAATTAATGAATTGTTCTTTCCTATCTAATCTTGCTTACCAAAAGAAGCTTTACTGTGAAAAAGGAGAATGCTTTTCTTTTTACAATTTTTTTTAAGATTTTAAAAATTGATTTTAGAGATAGAGGAAGGGAGAGAGAGAGAAACATCGATGCGAGAGAGATGTATTGATCAGCTGCCTCCTGTACGTGCTCCAACTGACTGGAGGATCGAACCTACAAACCCAGGTGTTGCCCTGACCTGGAAGTGAACCTGCGACCTTCTGGTGCATGGGACGACACTCCAACCAACTGAGCCACACCAGCCATGGCAGAATGTTTTTCTTTTTAATCTTTAATATCCCATGCCCATCAGATTTAGTTAAGAAAGAAAGAAAAAGAAAAAGAAAAAAAACAAACCCACAATTTTTTAGCAAGAGCATTAGTGAAGCCAAGAAAGAGAAACTCACAATTTGATTTAAATATTTCACATGAGACTGTTTAGTGGCTGAGTGCCCAGCTGTGAAAAATGGTCCTGTCCATTCCTCCACGCTTTCTGCTCCCCACTCCTGTATGGTGCCCCTCTTTTCTGTTTGTACACTGTCTACCTTTCAAGACACAATTCCATTTCCATCTCTTCTTTCCCCAGTCCAGAATGTTCTCTCCCTTATCTGCACTTTTTCTAATTCTGCTCTTTGTATGTCTATGTATTTTTTGTGTCTTTTCTCCCCCCAAAAGATTGCACTTCCCTGGATGGAAAAAGTCAGCATCGTATTCATCTTGGTATTGAATGCCGATCTGAAATCAGAAAGTATACACAAGGGGAGAACAACTATTCATAAGCCCATCAAAATGAAAGATCTTTTTTCCCCCAAACATGAGAGGTACAATGTATTAAACAGGGACCCAAAGATGTTTCTCTGCCAAGTCATCCCTGCCCTAAGGATATCAGAGAGTAAGTACAGAAAGCATGAGGCCTCTCCACCTAACACCAACTACCTCCGAGCCCCAAAACATTCTCCCTCCTGCTCAGTGTTCTTCCCTGTCCTTCTTGGCACTGTCCCGGAAACATGTCCTTTCACTGTGTCTCAGCGGGGCCTCATGCAGCTCAGGAGAGAGGGATCCGTCCCGAAGGAGACATAGTGGAGTTCGTCCACTGCACATGCAGTTCTCAAAGCCCCACTGGTTTGGTCTGAGAACCTGAGACCCCTCACCTCTGGGTCATGTGTGTAAAACCCATTTGGTGCAAACAGTACCTGACAGAAGAAATCATCTGTTTAGTGCAGGGGTTCTTAGCTCAAACCCCTCAGACACCCCCCACCCCACTCAAGAGGTCCATGGGTAGAATGTAATGGGGTCCATGACTTTGAATGGCAAAACAAAAAAATCTTTATTTTCACTAACCTCTAAATGAAATTTAGCATTACCTTTAATTATGAATGTAAGCCACAATCCACAGAATAATAATAATTATTATTACCATTACTACTGCCTGGGACTGAATCATCAACAGAAATCACAAATATTTTCATATCATAGTGTAGTTATCTCAAAATATTGAGATTGTAGATAATCTCAAAATAGCATTCATTTGTGCTTACCACTGAAGTAAGATAGTAGTAGAACCTCCACTAAATCTTGTTATTTCTTGTATCAGTAAAGAAGAATATGTCTTCCTATATTACAACTTTGGTTAATATTTTTATAATTGCATTTCAATATAATTCTTATTTCCTTTGCAATCCTTTGTATTTTTTTAAATAAAATCATTCTGAGAAGGGGTCCATAGATTTAACAAAGGAATCCGTGACACAAGAACCCCTGAGAACTGATGAGAAAACCGGCTTATTCATAAGTTCCCATAAGGGCATTTATTTTATTTTGCTGAAGATGATAAACTATCCCTCAGAATATCTAAACATGCATTTACTTGTGAGTTTGAACTTTCCCCAAATCCTAATACTGGTCATTTGCAGATCATTGGGCCCAAGAGTGATTTTGAGAGACCAGGAATGCTTTGAGCCAAGGAGTCTACACTGGGAATCTCTCAGACTTTCCTGTAATGGGCCAATACATTCCTTTTTCAGTTGGGCTAATGCAAGTTATGTTTTTGCCAGTTGTAACACCCTATTGGGTTCTGACTAACACGAGACCCTCTATATTGGTTGGGACCACTGAGGGTTACAGGGAGGTGGGAGATGATGCTGATATCTATGGGTGGTGGGGGTTGGGGGGGAGGTGTTGATATCTGCATCAGGTTGGGTGTGGCTTACTCAGTATCCCTACATCAGCAGAACATTGAGAGCCTAAAGTCCTGTTCCCAGGTCCAACCTGAGTTTTCCCCACAAGTGTCATTCAAATAGCTTCCAGGTGAGAAGGGGCTGCGAGGTACTTTTAAAGGTGCTGTTTCATTTGATCCTGACAAGAGCCTCTCTGGGTATGTGTATTATCACTTCCAACCTTTATACACAAAGGGGAATAGAATCAGAAAGTAAAGAACTTGTCCAAGAGAACAGTCTTCAACTCTTCTGATTTTTTAAAAATATGTTTTCATTGATTTTTTTTTTTTTTTTAGAGAGAGGAAGAGAGAGAGAAACATCGATGTGAGAGACATATTGATTAGCTGTCTCCTGCACACCCCCTACTGGGGATGGAGTCCGAAATCCAGGCACGTGATCTGACCAGGAATCAAACGGGCAACATTTTTTTTTGTTGTTTTTTTTGTTAATCCTCACCCAAGGATATTTTTTCCATTGATTTTTAGAGAGAGTGGAAGAGAGGGAGAGAGGAGAAGAGAGAGAGAAACATCGATGTGTGAGAGACACATTGATTGGTTGCCTCCAACACGCAACCCCTGGAGCTGGGGATCGAATCTGCAACCCATGTAAGTGCCCTTGACTGGGAATCAAACCTGCAACCCTTCGGTATGTGGGCCAACGCTCTAACCACTGACCTACACCAGCCAGGGTGAACCGGCAACCTTTCTGGTGCATGGGACGATGTTCAACCAACTGAGCCACACCAGCCAGGGCCACTCTGATTTTTATTCCGCCTAGAATTCCTCTGCCTTGGGAACTCTAACTACTCCTTTAAGCTTTGGTTCAGCTACCACCCTTCTGTGAAGCCTTCCTCACTTCACCATCCTCTCCCAAGTGCAGGCCTCCAAGCTCTTGCCCCGTCAGTGTCTGGCACATACCTCCTTCATAACCCCAACACTGTGCAGTGCTTATTCCTGGCTACCTCCCCTTCTAGACTACGTACTTCCTGAGGGCAAGACTGTTTTATATCCCAAGTACTTAGCAAAATGTCTGATATGAAGTCAGCACATAATAGATATTTAATGAGAATAAATTTAAGTGCTGGAATACACTTCCACATACTTCACAATTCAGGACAACTGAACAAGGATTCATTGAATACTACATGGTCCCAGGTACTGCAGATACAGATAAAACACAGACCTGTCTTAAAGCAGCTTACTCTCTAGTGGGAGAGTGTCACATGTAAAAAGATCCTTTCACTGGGTTGGGTTAGTCTATTCTAGAGGTATGTGCCTATGGGAAACGATCACTTAATGGGAGGAGAGCACACAGAAGGGTTGTTGGGGAAAGGTTTCTGAAGATGCTTTCTGAATTGAACCACACCAGAAGAAGTACCATATTTAAATATTTAAATTCATAGTAAGGAAAGAGAGAGAGAGAGAGAGAGGATAAAATCAGAGAGCAGCAAGCTGAGGACAGAAACCCAGAGAACAGCTAGGGTGTGGGTAGGGCAAGCAGTCCATGAAGAAACTCAAAAAAGTGTGAGTAGAATCAGGAGAGAGTGGTCAAGACAAGGGAGTGAGAATTTTAAAAGAGTACAAGATCAGCAGTGACAAATGCAACAGGAAGGACAAAGAAGATAAGGCCTAAAAAGTGTTCAATGGATGTAGCAACCAGAAAGTCAGTACTTGGCAAGAGAAATTTTAGCGGAGTGGTGGAGAAAGCAGAAGCCAGATTGTAGTGGGGTGGGGAGTGAATGGGAGGTGAGAAATCAATGATGGTGAACGCAGACAAGTTTTACAAAGACTGACCTAAAGGGGGGAAGCAATAGGGCAGTTGCTAAAAGGTAATAAGGGTTTAAGAACATATTTGTTTAGTTTTAACTAATTTTTCCTTTCCACCCCACAGTACTGCCAAATAGATAATTCTCCATTTGGACCCTGAAATTCTTACTATACTATGAGCTCCTTAAGGACAAGTCTTGTGTCCGAATTGTCTTTCTATTCCTCACATTTCTCTATACATGGCTCAGTATTTGTTGAATGCATGGAATGCAAATTCAACACAGGCCATGAGGAAATGAAGAGGTCTACCTGGATACAGCTAGTTGTTTCTTTCAATAGAATTTGAGGTTGTCTGAAAACTCTGGAGCATGAAGAAAACAAATCCAGACAAATTTGACCCGAGGAGGCAGATGTAGGTTAGGTCCAGTTTAGATTTTGGAGACTACTGGAAAACAGATCTTCAGGTTTAAAGGCCCCTTCATTCCCAGAAGCTGTTCAAGTTTTGTACTGCATTCTCAGTGCGGCCATGACAGTTCCTGCAGATTATTTAACCTGCCTCAGCTTCCCTTTTGTCCGTGGCAACTGAAGATGCCCATAACAGCATCTACCTCACAGGGCTGCAGTACGAAGTGAAGGGGCTCTCATGGTGCTTGGCAAAATGGCACTCAATGTGTTATAAGTGAAGTACTACTAAAATGAGTCAAAATATTACTAAAGGGAATGAGTTTCAGGTAAAGGTCAACTCTTATTTTAAACAAAGAAAACTTGTTCTTCAGAAAAGCTCGTTAGAAAAAGTTTTATAAAAGTGCGTGAACTATCAGCCCCGATTTACCTATTTTATAAAGCAGTTTTTTCCGTATATCAGGTTTACTGCAAAATCTATTTCAAAGTTTCACCTATATCAGAGTGAAACTGCCAATTAAGTCAGTTAACGTTCCTTAGCGGGGGAGGGGGGGCGCTGGGAGGGGGAAGGGACACAAAGTGTTGCATGAATTTCCTGGCCCGCCACGACCGCTTGCACAAGAGCGCCGTGGGGTACGTCGTTTCAGTTCCAATGAGCACTCAGCTGCAGCCCCCTCCGTGGAACAGATCCAGAAGCACCCCTACGCAAAGACTCGCATTTGAAAATCCTGCGCCCCAGCAACCAGGCAGCGCAAGGGCAGGAGCTGTGTCCCGACGCAAACTGCGGGGTGCACACCGCCCGCTCCTCGGCTCTGCGGGCCGGACACACTAGGGGCGCGCGCTCCCGCCACCTCTGCCCACGGCGTCGGGCTCGGAGCCAGCGGGAGGCGCCAGTCCCGGACGAGAATAGATGGCAACCAGGGCTGGAGGCTAGGGGTTCTGGGCGCGGTGGCCTCTAACCTTTGCGGGTTAAGGCGACTGCACTCCGCTCTGTAACTGTATCTGCAGCCGCGGGAAAGGTTGACGGAAATGTCAGAGGCCCTGGGAGGGAGGAGAGATGGGAGGGAGGGAGGGAGGGAGGAGAGATGGGAGGGAGGGAGGGAGGGAGGAGAGATGGGAGGGGCAGGAGGCGGGGGCGGGCTCTCCAAGGTCAAGCCCAGCTCTCGGACCCGCGCCTCCCAGCCCCCCGGGAGTTGGAGAGCCGCTCCGCCGGGCTGGGTAGGGGCTTTCCCGCACACGGCGACCCCCTCGGGGCCTGCAGGCCGGCAGGAGCGAGCCGGAGGAGCGGGGCGGAGACGGGGCGGCCGCGCACGGAAGTGGCCGGGCCGGAGCCGGCGAGGCGGCGGGCAGCACCACGCACGTAGCGCACGGCCCCGCTGCCAGGGCAGCTGCCAGGGCGCCGGCGCGTCCCTTACCCCGTTGGCGGCGGCGATGCGGACGATGAGCTGGATGGCCTCCTTCATGTAGAACCTGCCGTCCCCGCCCACCACCAGGGTGGCCTCCTGCCGCTGCGCCGGCTCCACGGTGGAGATGATACTCTGGATGAAATTCTCCGCGTAGTTGGCGCTGCTCTGGAACACTTTCACCCGCTTCCGCAGCCCGCTTGTGCCCGGTTTCTGGTCCGGGTACGCCTGGGTCTTAACTGTCACGATCTTCACCATGTTGGCGACTTGCTGCCTGGAGCCGGAGCGGACTCTGCTGACCGAGGGGCGGCCGGAGCAGTGGCTGCAGCTGTTCTGGGGTGAGGGCGCGGGCGGGGTAGGGGCAACGCCGGCTCTCCGGGCCTCGCTCGGCCCTTAAAGGGACAGGGGACAGGCCCCTCCCTCCGCCGCCAGCCCACCTCCTTGCAGGTTCCAGTGGGAGGGGAATGGGGTGCACACACCTCCCGGCCTCCTGAGGAATGGGTGGAGCCTCTCTGATTTACCCTTCCCCCCACCCCACCCAACCAAAACACTATAAAATGAAATCCTCAATTCCTCCCCTAAAAGGAAGGGCAGAGCTTGGGGTAGGGACCAGGTCATAGGACAAGAACTTGAAGCAGGGTGAGAGAAATACAGAGCATAACGATTTCCTGTGGTTTGGCTAGAGTATCATATGTAAATAATTTTTTGGAAACCTGTTCTGAGGGATAAAAGTGCCAGCCTTAACTAGATTTTGACTCCTAATTCTTTCATTCTCTCTCCACATATTAGGGTATTCATGTTAGAAAAATAAATCAACTCTAAAGGTCTCATTCGTCCTACTACTTTCCATGTCACCTTACTTCCATTGGTTTGGGTGGGTATAGTACTAATAACTAAGGTTTACCGAATATAATCATGTTTCTAATCCTTGCTAAAGTACAGGGTCTTACCTCCCGTTTTGTGCTTACAAAACTGAGATTCAAAAAATAAAATGGCTTGTCAAGGCCATAGAGATAAGTACATGCAGGAGGCCAACTCACATGGGTGTGGCTCTAAAACCAGGGCTCTTACCATGATTTGCCTACCATTGTCACCAGATTTGACAACTAGGAAATAAATGTACAGGGAGGCCTTGATAAATATGGGTACAAATATAACGTTAGGCTGACTATGATTACCGTCAAAAACACGCCAGTTATTCATGTAATAGAAATTTGGTGACGAGATCAAGGAGGACTGAGTGGCCAGAAAGGAGTCATGGAGGATACAGAATCAAGGAAAGGGACATGATTATTTAGTAGGAATCTTGAGTTCAGCATCTCCTTTGATTTGGTGAGAGTGATTCTTTCCTCTGCTTGGTGAAGTGGAAAAAACTAACTTTTTCCTCCTACTTACAAGATGTGTGACCTGGGGAAAGTTAATTAATATCTGTGGGCATCCATTTCTTTACTATAAAATGGACATCAAATCCATCTTAGAGAATTTCTGCAAGAATCATTGGGGTTTTGTATGTCAGTAATTTTCAATCATGGATACACAGTAGAATCACCTGATATACTTTATAAACTACCCATGCTCCAGCTCCAATCCATATAGATTAAGTCATTATCAGCTGATGTAAGTAAATCACCTGAAATGGTACCTGAAACATAGAGGCCCTCAAAAAATAGTAGCTCCCCTACCCCAGTGCCAAAACCAGAACTTATCATTAATCTGTGAATTTGATTATATTTATGCCCTTTTAATGGTTAACTGGTGTATCTTTATTGAGTAAGGAGGCCGACAGACACATAGACTGCTGACTCTCAGAAATCAAGTGTTGATATGCATGTTGATATAAGTGTTATCTCAACATAGATAGGTTTTGATATAGTCACGAGAGATGAGTTTCAGGGCAAATAACGTGAAAACTAAATGCTGGACTGCTAGTAAGGATTTCCAATATTTGCACAGAAATTCACAAAGCTTATGGAGTATCATCATCTTGTGAATTAAATACTATAATCAACTCATTTTATAGGCTAGAGAACTGAGAAAATGATTAATGTAATCAAAGTTACCGAACTCCACAAAATGAACATATACCACAGAACTACTGAGTCTTAGAAATACCAACCTCATGATTATACTAGCTACTAAATATAGAGCTCCTAACACAGTACTAGTTAAGTACTCAATAAATGGTAACTCATTATTATAGAGTGGTGTGCTCAAATTCAGATCCCATGCTCTTTCTATATTCTTCAGTATCTGTGGAACTAAGATAGGGCTTTTCACTTCTTAAGAGGAATTGTTCCATATTTCTCTCACCTCAGAAACTGTAACAATTAGCTTTAACTACATAACAAACCACTCTTAAATTTAGTGGCTGAGACAGTCACCATTTATTATTATTGCTCATGATTTTATGAGTTAACTGGGCGAGTCTGCTAATCTGGGCAAGACTGCTGATCTTGGCTGGGCTCCTATGGCAAGTGGTCCCCATGATCCTCGTCTCCTGG
The DNA here is from genome assembly GCA_030848825.1 of Tadarida brasiliensis. Taxonomy (NCBI): domain Eukaryota; kingdom Metazoa; phylum Chordata; class Mammalia; order Chiroptera; family Molossidae; genus Tadarida; species Tadarida brasiliensis. Next base: position 48,130,764 of record CM061264.1, on the reverse strand, counting down.
TAACCATGCCTTTATACAATCTTCTTGCTGTGTAACAAATTACCACAGACACAGTGTCTTAAAGTAACACCCTCTCATTATCACAGTTCTGTAGGTCAGAAGTCTGGGTGTATTTGGCTGGGTTGAATGCTCAGGGTATATATATAGATACGTGTGTGTGTGTGTGTGTGTGTGTGTGTGTGTGTGGCAGGTGTCAGCGAGGCTGCTCTGGGAAGCATCTGCTTCCAAGTTCATCCAGTTTGTTGGCAGGATCCATTTCCTTGCAGTTGTAGGTCAGAGGTTCTTGTTTCCTTGCTGGCTGTCAACTAGGGTCCACTCTGCTCCTAGAGGCGACCTGCATCAAGTCCTTATGACCGCAATCTCTGACTCCCTCCTCTGCCATCCGCCAGAGAAAACTCTTGTGTGATTAGACATACCTGGAAAATCCCTTTTGCCATGTAATGTAACAATTATGGGAGCGAGATCTCATCATATTCACAGGTTCTACCTGCACAAAACTCACCTCTGAGGTTTCCAAGTTGAAGTGTTGAGACAAGCAGCAGAATGATTCCCGTTTCCTCATGGGTGACACTGAAGTAGGAAAAGAAGCCACTGGACCTGAGGAGCCCATAGAAAGAGAAATGAGAATTCTTGACAGTGTAGACCAACAATAAGGATGATTGTGTGCCTCCGTAGACATTTGGTACCAAAGGCCAGGCATTCTTTTCCTCCAATGCTTTGGCACTATATGAACCAACTGTACCCAATAATAGCCACATTAATTCTAGAAAACTAAATATTATTTCCCGAACATCTAACTGTGGACTGAGATGCATACCTGCTCAAAGAAATCTAAGTCTCTGCCACCAGAGCAGAAAGGAATTTGGAAAACATTAAGTTGTCTTTTAAAAAAGTAAGTTGTCTTTCTTGCACAGTTAGATTATCTGATTAATATTTTTTCACGTTCAAACAGTTTATCTACTTTCATTAATTAATCCTAATAAAAATCCAAGATGCAGTCAAATATTTATCAGAATTTACTCTAACTCAGAATTACTTATACCATGGGCTTAACTAAATAGTGTAACATAAATAAAAACTAAAATTGTGCCCTGCCGGTGTGAACATCAACTCACGCACCAAGAGGTCACCAGTCCGATTCTTGGTCAGGGCACATGCCCAGGTTGGGGGCCAAATCCCCAGTGGGGGGTATGCAGGAGGCAGCCAATCCATGTTCTCTCTCGTTGATGTTTCTCTCTCCCTCTCCCTTCCTCTCTCTCTAAAATCAATAAAGAAAAAAAATTTTTTAATTGTATATATAGTATTATCCCACTTGGGTGTTTTATTTTTTTATGAAACACACACACATGCAAAGGACTAGAAGAAAATATATCAAGATATATAACAATGATCACCTCTGGCTTGTGAAATAGGGTAATTTTTATTTCCTTCTTTATGCTTTATCTGGATTTTTCCATGTTTTCTATAGGGAATTTGTATTGTTCTATAAAATAAAAATACATTATTATTTTTCTTTTTAGTACTTCTTTTAAGTGGTCACTCTAATGTTATTGAGTTATCTTTTATCTTTAGATGGTATTCATTCATTCAAGTATTGATTCATTCACATTCACTCTTCAATTATGTTTTGAATTTCTACAAAGCACCAACTCTTTAAAAGGTGTTAGGTGAGCCTGACCGGTGTGGCTCAGTGGATTGAGCATCATCCCATGGACTGAGAGGTCCCAGTTCCATTCCTGATCAGGGCACATGCCCAGGTTTCAGGCTTGATCCCCAGTAGGGGGCATGTAGGAGGGAGCTCATTGATGTTTCTCTCTCACATTGATGTTTCTATCTCTCTCTCTAAAAAGTCAATTACAAACATTTTTAAAAAATAGGTGTTAGGTGAACAAGTCAGGATGGTCTTTGGTCTCACAGAGCTTGCTATATGGAGGAGATAGATACTGGATAATAAATCATAATTGTGATAGTGCTGCAAAGAAGTATAGGTGCTGTAGGAATGTAAATAGGAGGGTCAATCACTGGAGGGAGTCAGGGAAAATACTATGGAGGCAGTGATGTCTAAGTGAGGGCTGGAAGGATGAGTAGGAAAGATGAGTAGTAGTTGGTCGGCTAAGGGAATAATTGAGAGGGAAGGTTTGAAATAAGAAGGGCCCTGGCAGGTTTAGCTCAGCCCTAGAGTGTCAGCCCTCGGACCAATGAGTCTTGGGTTCGATTTCAGCCAAGGTCATGTCCCTCGGTTCCGGTTCATCCCTGGCCCTGTTCAGGGTCGTGCAGGAGGCAACCAGTCAATGTGTCCCTCTCGCGTCAATGTTTCTCTCTCTCTCCCTCCCACTCTATCTGAAGATAAATAGAAAAATATCCTTGGGTGAGGATTAAAAAAAAGAAAGAAAGAAGAAGGAAATTTAGTGTTAGCAAAGATTTGAAAAGCAGCCAGTGTAACTGATCACATCAGGCCTTCTAGATGGTGTCAAACATTTCGATCTTTATCATAGCAGCAATGGACAACCAACAGGTTGTTTTTCTTTTATTGTGGTAAAAAATATATATATAATATAAAAATGACCACTTCAACCATTTTAAAGGTACATTCAGTGGCATTAAGTGCATTCACATTGTGTAACCATCACCACCATCCATCTCCAGAACTTTTTCATCATCCCAAACTAAAACTCTGTACCCGTTAACACTAACCCCCATTCCTCCCTCCCTCAGCCCCTAGTAACCACCATTCTATTTTCTGTCTATGAATTTGACTATTCTATTCTCATATAAGTGGAATAATATTTGTCCTTTTGTGTCTGGCTTATTTCACTTAGCATAATGTCTTTAAGTTTTATACCTGTTGTAGTATGACAGAAGGGTTTGAAGCAGAGGAATACTATGATCATAATAGCATTTTTTAAATGTATTGATTTTAGAGAAAGGAAGAGAGAGAGAGAGAGCACTTATGTATGCATACATTGGTTGTTTCTTGTATGTGCCCTGACTGGAGATTGAACCCACAACCTTGGTGCATCAGGATGACACTCTTACCAAATGAGCTACCCAGCCAGGGCTCCATAACAAATCACTCTGGCTGCTGTGTGAATGAATGAAAGGGAAAAAGTGGATGAAGTGAAAACACATAGGCAGGTGGAAAACTGTGGTGTATGATAGTAGGTTGAAGTCAGTGGGGCTGGATAGAAGTGAACAGACTCAAGATATTTTCAAAGAGTAGAGTCAACAAGACTTGCTGATAGAGGATATGTATAGGGTGAGTGAAAAGGAGTTGTATTTCCTAGCAATCTGGAGCTGGGACTATCATAAAGTGGGGGGGGGGGGGGTTGTAGGATCCATGAATTTTGTTTTAGACATGTAAAGTTTGAGGTGCCTGGCATGCATCCAAAAGGAGGTACAGAATAAGGTGTTAGATATGGAAGTGTAGAACTTAGAAAAGAGACCTGCCCACGAGATAAATGTATAACCTATTAGCAGCCTAGCAGGAGAATATAGAGTACAGGGGGAAAAGTCAACACCGAGTTCTGAGAAACTCCAACATTTAGAGTCCAGGAGCTACAGAGTGGAAAAGTTAAGCTTTTCTACCTTTGAAAGAGAATTTGTCTAGAAACATCAATCCAGCACAAAGATGATTTAGATATGATTTAGGTATGTTTCTTCTTGTCATCCAGAAGAAACCCGAGTTTAAATCTACTAGGTTACATTCAAAGGCAAAAAAGATTTACTTCTTAAGCAAGTTATTAATATGCCATTTAGGAGACTTCCTACAAGCCAAATTATCCAGAAATTTGTTAAATTTGATCTAGGTCAAGGAACAAGCAGTTGGCAATTCTGTGAAAGTCTTGAATGAGTTCTCTGACTACGTATACAAATATGTATGAATGGAAGGTAGATGAAATCCTGGCCAGAAAATGTGCAACAGTTGGTCAAGTCCCATTTCAAATACAGTGTTCATTAAAGACAACCTTACCTTCACCCTTCACAAATCGTTATTTGCATTCCAACTATAATGATTTCAAGAAATGTGTCTACCATAGGATGTCAAATTTTGATGACTGCAACAAGTAACAAATGGTAGGCACGTGCAATTTATAATGAAAAGGACATGTATGGAATTTATCCTGGAAACACTGGATGGTGAAGTGGACCATCAAGTGGCACGAGCCATCTAACTGCTATTACATGCCTCATAAAGAAACTGATTATCAAAATACTGAAAAGTAATTCTCAAACAACATGTAGACCAGGGGTGGGGAACCCTTTTTTCTGCCAAGGGCCATTTGGATATTTATAACATCATTCGTGGGCCATACAAAATTATCAACTTAAAAATTAGCCTGCTATATTTGGTCAAACGTTTCATTAACTCACCCCTGATGTGATGGCTGGAATTGCTTCTCTTTGGTGAGGCGTGTGATGTTAGCTGGTACTGAGGATGTTGCTACTCGCAGCTGCTTTTCCAGGTTTGCATCCGTCAGTCTGGGGTGCAGTCGACTCTGTGGTGGTAACTTTGAAAAGAACTGCTCGCAGCAGTAAGTTGTTCCAAACACAGATGCATATTTCAATGCATGTCTCTTCAAAGTGGGACATTCATCATTGCTTATGTAACATTCATAGAACTCAAGCAGTGGGAGGTAGTTGTACCTAGTTTTCAGCTCATCATCACTTTGCAGCTGAATGATTTCGTGTTGTAGGTTATCAGGTACATCACCTGGTTCCACATTGAAAGGTGTAGCAAAGATGTTCAGTTCCATTTGTTTACTTTTCACATCCTTGAATCTTTCATTAAATGCCTCAGTTAGTTTCGCACATTCACCAGCATATTCAAGTGTCATAGAAGGCTTTTGTCCTTCCAGAGTGGGAAAATGCACTGTGTTATTCCTTTCGAGTTGTACTTTCCACAGCCTTAATTTAGCTTCAAATGATTTCACGTTTGAAAGCAGGGAGCTGAGAAGCTGGTTGGAGCCCTACAGCTTGACGTTCAGCTCTGAGAGTTACTTAGTAATGTTCACAATGAGTGCTAAATCACACAGCCAGTTGCTATCATTGAGTTCCCTGACAGGTTACCCTTCATCTCCATGAACGGCTTGACTTCATTCCACAGTTTGTAAAACTTCAAGAATATGTTCCTGCAACTCAGCCACCACACTTCAGAGTGATGAACAAGATCACCGCACTCAGTCAAGATCATTCATTCAGTAACTCCTGAAACTGGCGGCTGTTAAACCCTCTGTTTTTGACAACTATACATGACACTACTATTGACATCACATTGTTGAGCCGCAACGACTGTGCAGAGAGACTTTCTTGGTGTATGATGCAGTGGCATATAATTAAATCACTTGGGTCAAGACTGAGACGATTCAGCTCCTTCTTGACAAATGCAATTAACCCTTTGTGCGAGTCAACCATGGAGCTCCATGTGTAGTAAGGCCACTTAACTTTTCAAATGTTAGCTCAAGTGTTTTCATTGATAAAACAAGTCTCTCAAACAAGTCCTCAGTCTTGTAGTGCCATGCGTGGCTTCCAGTGACAGCAGTTCCTCTCGCGTGTAAACTCTGCAGTTATCCCACAAACGAAAACAGCCAGTTGGGCAGTATTTGTTATGTCCGTTGTCTCGTCACAAGCCAGAGAGAAAAATTGGAAATCTTAGGCAGAATCCTTCAGTGTTTTTTCAATATCTTGTGCTAAGTCAGTAATCCAATCTGAGACGGTTCTCTGAGACAAACTAACACTGAAACAATTTTACCTTGTCTGGTGCTAACAGCTCTGCAGCAGCCACCATGCACTCTGTCACAAACTCTCCCTCTGCATGAGGCCTCAGCGTCTTTGTGATTAGCTCGCTCACTACATAACTCGTCTGAGTAACGTTGTCTCTGTCACAATGAGGCCTAGTGGAAGCAGCTTGTTGTGATTCCAAACTCCACTGAAGAGCATTGATTTTATCCAGATGCATTTGGCCTCCCAATTCATTGAGTTGAGCGTGTTTTGAGCTGTAATGATGCTCCAGATTGGCGTTTTGTTATTACTGCTAACGCATCAACATATACTAGGCACACAGGTTTGCCTTTGACTTCAACAAAAAAATGATCATTTGTCCATTTCTCTTGGAAAGATTGACACTCTTCATCAACTTTTCTTTTTTTGTACTTGCCATTTGTAGGATGTCACACCACTTAAGTTTTAATAACTATCCAGTGTGTGTGTTGCCAGAGACGCGATTATTTTGCTTTGATCGCTGTTCTAATCCTGCATCTTGGATTTGGAACACATCCAACGTTTGTATCATAGACTCTCAAGGTCTTTTCTGTGTACTGTAATTTCCTTAATCTTCATCTGAGATTGTTTTTGTGAGGATTCTTGATCATGGACGTGTGGATAAAGGTTGGATTGGAGTTATCATCTCAGTCGACAACATCGTTGTCAATCATCGCAGGCAAGGTTATCAATGTCTGGAGGAATCATCTCACCTCATCCTACCTTATCATCAATGGATCTGAATAGTTTTACCACAGTGTGTTAACACTTTTGAAACGTGTACACTCCCAGGCTGCCTGGCACTGACTGTCCTCTGAGACACCGCAATACAGACAAATGGGCCTCAGGCAGCCGACAAGAAGCATATGCGTCTGTCCCGTCAGGTACTCGTATGTGTCCTGTCTATCCTGTAATGGACGTTCCTTGCTTGTCCCTCAAAATTTACGTTATTATTTTGATTCACTTAATATGAATTTATGTTGCTATGAAAAAAGCTCCTAGATTTATTGAATTTCTAGTCCTGCCTGTGGTTGCCTTGGCAAGGCCAGACCAAATGATTTTGCAGGCCTTATACGGCCCACGGGCCGGAGGTTCCCCACCCCTGATGTAGACAGAGCCTTAGAAAGCACCTAGACAGCATACAATAAAAGCAAGTATCACGTTATTGTTAAAAACACAACTCTATTTGTGTACACTCAACTTCTTGTCTGGTGGGGTAAGTGATGGTGGAATAATACACATTGAAGAATATTGAGATAGTCTTCAGGTTAGGCCTAGAATGGTCACCCCAACTTTTCTCCCACCCAAGAATTCTACTAGGCCTGAAAGGCAGTCTCTCAAGAGAATTCTGAAGGAATAGGGAAGTTGTAGATAATCTCCTACAAGAATTTTCCGTTGTTTATAGCTGGCAAACAACTAATTGAACAAATACACATTTATTCTGAACAATGCTGCAAATGTCATTTTACTACATTTGTTAAACCAAAATCATAGGTTCTTTGTGGCTGCAGATTTAGCTCATTATGTGAAATTTTGATCTATTTGTAATTTGATGAAATGACCAGTTCCTACATATGGAAACAATATGAAACCCTTTTATATCTATTCTATTTGTATCCATAAATTATACAGGTGCTTAAAACTTTTATTTGAATAAAAGCTAATGGATATCTGGAGTCTGTCATTCTGAAATTAAGTTTATTCCTGTGCCAAAATAATAACAGTTTCTGAACTCATGTTTCAGTGTCAAGTGGTTATTCATAAAGCTATATTTTAAAAAGATTGATATATGATAAGCTGGGCTTTTTTTCCCTTAGAATTCACTTTTGGAATCTACTATAAAGAATATCAGTCTAAATTAATTTATATGAATATTTGATATGCAAATATTAATATTTTAAATGGCAAAAAGATAAGATTTTTAAAATTGCAGATTATGAAGGATGTTTTAAAAGAGATAATGAATGTCTTCTGTTATCTCATTTCATCAATGTTCTTAAGGAATCAAGATGCTATTGTAGGCTAAATAATAGCTCCCCAAAAGATATACACGTCCTAAACCCTGTAACCTGTGAATGTTATTTTATATGGCAAAAACGGACTTTGCAGATATAATTAAGGATCTTGAGAAGGGAGATTATCCTGGATTATTCAGGTGATCTCTAAATGCTATCACAAGCATCCTTGCAAGAGGGAGATTTTACTACAGAAGAGAAGACAATATGACCACGGAGGCGGAGGTTACAGTGATATAGCCCCAAACCAAGGACTGCCAGTAGCCACCAAAAGCTGGGAGAGGCAAGAAATGCATTCTCCTCTAGAACCTTTGGAGAGAGCACAACCCAGATGACACCTTAGAATTCATTTTTGGAATCTACTGTGAAATGGTTTTGAGTCAGTCACCAAGTTTGTGGTATTTTTTGTTTGTGGCAACTAATTAGGAAACTAATACAGATGCTTTAATTTTATGAAGGGGTATGAGCCAGTCAACTCAGCCTAATTCTCTAGAGTCTTAAAGTGTGACTTCAGGTAGTCAGCAAGAGAGAATAAGACAAAGAAGGCTAACCTAAGGTTTTACCAAAGAAAAAACAACAAAGGAAAGTATATCAGGTACACCACAGTAAAAAATGGACTCAAGAAAATCATGGAGGTAAATATTTCCAAATTATTATTTTGTTTACATTATCTGAACAAATTCAATTAAATTTTTCTTCAGTTAGTTCTTTGTTTCATCCATGATAGAGAATTTGACGCAACATACTGTGAGTGTTCTGTATACCACTTTGAGCTTCTGAATACTCCCTACCAGAAGTAGCTTAGACTGGTGTTAGTAATTTTCCTCATGAGTGAATTGTTCTGTTTCCTTTCCTTGACATTATTGACTCTTGTAGATCCTGTTACATATTTTTCTTTATTTTGAAGATATCTTTGAAATAATTTATATTCATTGCCTTCACATAGTTTCCTTTCAATCATCCATCCTTCCATTCAAACCATCTATAAAAGTCTCACTACACACACAGTACAAGATACTTAGGTAGACTCAGAGTACTCACCTAAGATAAAATCCCCAAACTTAAGGAGTTTAAAATAGGAAAGCCCAGATATGTATACAAAATAGTAAAATATAAGAAATAAAGTCTAAGCCACAAAAGTATTGGTTTCTAAGGCTATTAGAATAAAAAGATCTCAAATCAATAATCTAAGCTTCCACCTTAACAAACTAGAAAAAGAGCAAATAAACTGAATGCAAGCAGAAAAAAGGAAGTAATAAAGATAAAAGCAGAAATCAATAAAATTTAAAACAGAAATAAAAAATCAATAAAACTAAAAGTTGGTTCTTTGTAAAAGAGTGATAAAATTAATAAACTTCCAGCAAGACTGAAAGAGAAAAAGTGAGATATACATTTTACTAATATCAGGAATAGAAAGTGGAATATCACTACAGTTCTCGTAAACATTTTTTAAAAAACTCGATGCACATAGATTTGACAATTTAGATGAAATGGACCAATTACTCAAAAACCACAAACCACCCCTCACCCAAGATGAAATAAATTGAATGGTCCCATTACTGTTAAGGAAATTGAATTAGTACTTAAAAACCTCCACACCCAGATGGTTTCAATGGCAAATTCAATTACCTAAAGAAGACATAACCCCAATTCCATACAATCTCTTCCAGAAAACAGTAAGAGGAAACATTTCTGACTCGTTTTATGAAGCCATCATTGTCCTGATACCCAAACTAGACAAAAACATTACAAATCAAGAAAACTACAAACCAATATTCCTCATACACACTCACAAAAATGCTCAATAATGTACTAGTCAATTGAATCCACAATAACTTAAAAATAACATATCACAACCAAGTGGGGTTTATACTGGGAATGAAAGGCTGGTTCAATATTTGAAAATCAACTAATGTAATCCACCATATTAACCCTCTGAAAAAGAAAAACCATATGATGGTGTAGAAAAAACACTTGAGAGAATTCAGTATCCATTCCTGATAAAAACTCTCAGCAAACTAGGAATAGAAGGAAACTTCCCCAACCTAGTAAAGGGCATTTACAAAAACACCTTCAACTAACATCATATAAATGGTGAAGGATTGAATGCTTTCCTCCTAAGATTGGAAAAAAGGTAAGGATATCCACTTTTGCCTTTCTTATTCAACATTATAAAAGTCTTAGCCAGTGCAATAAGGCAAGAAAAAAGAAAAAGCATACAGATTGGAAAGAAATGAAACTGTCCCTATTCACACATGACATGTTTTTCTATGTAGAAATCCCATGGAATCTACAAATGAAAAAATCCTAGGACTAATAAATGAATTTAACAAAAGTCTCAGGATGTAACACCAACTCACAAAAATCAATCATATTTTTATATACTAACAATGTACAATGGGAAACAGAAATTTAAAACAATGCCATTTATAATAGCTCATAAAATATTTAGATATAAAGTTAATGAAGGGTGTACAGCATTTATTTGCTAAAAACTATAACTGATAAAATAAAAAAAGAAAGCCTAAATAAGTGGAGAGAAATACCTTATTCATGGATTGGAAGCTAACACAATAAACATATCAACTGCTCCTAAATACATTTAATGCAATATGAATCAAAATCCTAGCAAGAGTTTTTGTGGATATAAACAAACTAGTTCTAAAATTTACTTGGGAAGGGAAAGAGAATAGAGTAGCTAGTCGATTTTGAAAAAGAACAATAAAATTAGGGGAATCACATTACTTGATTATAAGACTTACTACATATAAAACTACAGTAATCAAGACAGTGTAGTATTTGTTAAGGAAAAGACACATAGATCAATGGAACAGAATAGACAGTCCAAACATAGGTCCACACAAATATATGGGACTATATGGTCAGTTGACTTTCAACAAAGGCACAAGAGCAGTTTCATATAGAAAGGATGATCTTTCCAGCAAATGGTGCTGGGATAATTGACATCCACATTGACCAAAAAAAAAAAAAAGAAGAAGCTCAACTTAAACTTTATAACTCATATAAAAATTAACTAAAAATAGTTCATAGATATAAATGTCAAAAGTAAAATTAACTATAAAACTTTTAGAAGAAAACAAGAAGAAATTTTTGTGACCCAAGGTTAGGTAACAACTTCTTAGACTTGACACCAAACACATGATCCATTAAAGAAAAAATTAATGAATTGGATTTCATCAAAATGAAAAACTTGTGCTCTCCTTTTGATACAGTTCAGAGAATTCAAAGGCAAGCTACAGGCTGCAGACTAGTAGAAAGTATTTGCAAATCACATAGCTTAACGAAAGTTATAGCCAGAATTTATAAAGAACCCTCAAAACTCAACAGTAAGAAAACAACCCACTTAAAATGGGCAAAAGACTTGGAGAGATACCTTACTGATGAGGATATCTACTGATGGTAAAGAAGCCTGTGGAAAGTTGCTTCATCATTAGCCCTTAGGGAAACGCAAATTAAAATCACTATGAGACATCCCTGCCCAGCTATTAAACTGGCTAAATTAAAAGTACTGATAATACCAAGTGTTGACAATGCCAAGTGCTGACGATACCAACTGGAACTCTTATACATTGCTGGTGGAAATGCACAATGGTACAGCCACCTCGGGAAACACTTTGGAAGATTCTTAAAAACTCAGATATACACTTATATACCACATGACCCATAAATCTCACCCTTGGTTATCCACTCTAGAGAAATGAAAACTTATGTTCACATAAGAACTTGTACATTAATGTTTAGAGCAGCTCTAGTAATACTGCCAAAAACTGAAAACAACATAACAGATGAATGAATAAACATGTTGTGATACCTCCATATAATGAAATACTACTCAGCAATAAAAGGAACAAATTATTGATACATACAACTTGGATGATTCTCAAAGGCACTAATACGGAATGAAAAAAAAATAATTCAATCTCTGAAGATTGTATACTGCATGATCTCATTTCTATGACATTTTCAAAAAGAGAAAGCTATAGCTATGGAAAACAGATCAGTGATTGCCAGGGGCTAGGAGTGTGTGTGTGGTGGTGGTGGCAGGGGGTGTAAGAGGACAAGGATGTGGCTGTAACTGATGTGACTGTGAGGGATAGCACAGGGAGTTTTTTGGTGATGGAACTGTTCGTATCCTGATTGCAGTGGTGTTTAAATGGATCTATACATGTGTTAATAGAACTATACAACCTTGCCCCCCCAAAATAAGGTCAAATTTATTGGGATAATTTTTTAATATGAAATAAAAACATGACAAAAGAAAGTATTCATTTTAAAATAGAGCTCAAGAAGTAAAATAATTTCTTCTGGATTGGGGAAAAGATTAAAGGCTTCATGAAGGATGAGGCATTTAAAAAATGTATGTTAAAGGTCCAATGTGTAATACTTTTTCACAATCTATCTTTTCTGATAGACTATATATAATGAGAGTGGAAACAATTTCTAGCTTGTTCACCTCTGCACATGCACTAAGTAAAGCAGTGCTCTCTCTATATATACATATACATGCAAATATACACACACTCAATAAGTATATGATCAATTGACCTATTGCCTATGATATTAATAGGCAGAGATACAATACAGCAAATCCTAGAAAAGTAGAAAACATGAGAAAATGCCTAAAATTTCCTTTCCCCCTCTTAAAATCCCTCAAATCCCTTTAAGATCAGTTCAAGTTCTAGGTTGTCCTCTGATTCTTCCAGCCCAGACTAACCTTTCCAACTTGTCCAAACTTGTTCTATCAAACTTAGTCTAATAAGTGTAGTACTTAATAGTTTAAAGCTTATGAATTATCTCCTTTAATAGTTATTAAAATGTGCCTCTTTTATACTTAATATTTTAAGTTCATTGTACTGCATGACTAAAAACAAATCAAAGCACTACTTAGTTTCAAACCACACATCATTCCTTCCTTCAAGCTTCCAAGAGGATCTTATCTTCCTACCCCTCCCCAAATTGGGCCAGCCTTACCTGCTCTTCTGTTCCCACATCCTCATCACTAGTTTATGTGTACTGATCAGTGTTTATTAACTTAAGACTTCATATTATTCCTTAATAGGCTGACATATAACTCATTTCCTCAGCCCTTTCCTTTTCTGAGGGCAGATATATGTCTACCACTTCTCTATCATAACTATTGCAATATATAACAGGTTCTTGTTCATTGTATGTCCCTATTTACCATTCACCAGCCCCGTGCTGAGAAATATTATCAATCAGCGTCTCTCCCTAATGAATAATAAAATAACATGCTCACCCTCTGGTGGCCAAAATCAGAAATACATTTCCATTTTCTTGGATTATATTCAAAATAGGATTGGTGTGGTATATTAAATTTCTGCTTCATATTTAACTTACACCGAAAATAGATATAAAATAAGGCCAATGGCTTAAAAAACAAAGCAGAAATAGGTCTACACAATATCTAAAGGAAAATCAATAAAATTATTAAATGTAGTAATTTAAGAATTGCTTATGACAGTATTTGATACTTAACACTAATTTGGTTTTAAAATATTAGAACTGTAGAATTTTAAAGTAGGAAGGAATTACTGATCCTTTGTCTATTGCTCTCTCATTTACAATGGCATGTTAGATAATCAATGAAAAAATTAAATTTGTATTTCATTTTGTTTTAGTTATTTTTAACCTGTTAATTAATGACATAAAAAACAAAGGCTGCATAAATGGGATTAAATAGTAATGAGAACTTTTTTCTTATATTTCTTTTTTTTTTTAATTTACAAATAGCCCTAAGAATTGGGAAAAATTCATACCACATATAAGTTTATTTTAATTTTCTGCTCATTTAATTCAACCATCCAACAAATATTTCTTGCATGTCCATTATGGTTTCTATGGCATATGCTGGGACTATAACTGTCCCTGCTTTCAGCCTAGTGAAGGGTATAGATAAATTGTAATCCCAGGATAGTATGATGAGTATGACAACAATGAGTGAACACAAAGTATTAGGGCCATCAAAGTAGTCTTGGTTGGGGGAGGAATCCGGAAAGGATTCTTGGGAAAGGTGTATTTTCTGAGACCTGAAGCAAGAGGAGGGAAGTGGGAGGGAAGAATTCTTCCATAGGCAAGAAGGAAAACATTCCATGCAAAGGGCCTGAGGTGAGAGAGAATGTGGAAATTGGGAGAAGGTACAGAAATACGGTTGAAAAGAAGTCTGAAAAGGAACGGTTGTAGGTGGGAAGAAGATCTGAAGAATATGGTGTCCCAGAAAGATCAACAATGTCCAACACCGGAGAGAAGGCTTTAAAATATCCACTGGATTTAATGACAAGGAAGTTATTGGAGTCCATGGGGAATAGACACTAGTTGAATTAACTGGAAAGAATGGTGGTCAAGAAAGTGGGCATAGCAAATGTGGACAACAGAAATAATGATAGAGATGGGAATGAGAGTTTTCTTAAAGATAAAAAGTCTGTAACGTGTCAACAACAATGGAAAAAAGCCAACACAGAAGGAGTGTTTGTAGATAAAACTCACGCATAGGGGGCTCTAATGCAAACACTAAGGAGACAGGTAGGGCTAGACCTAGAACACGAGAGATTTGGAACATCTGGATACTTCTTTGGTAACCTGGATTTTAAATTAAGCCACATGCAAAGTTACCTTTGAAAATAATATGGTTAATCTGTGCAAAACTACCCTGACAAAGGGAAGCACCTCCCGAATTTAAAGAAAACATTCTTTTGTGTTAATCAACAATATTTGGTTGGATAAAGAATTACTATCAACCTATAAGTCAAGTATTTCAGTACTTGAATGAAATGTTTCTAGATATCCTAGTACCACAGTAGTGAAGTAATCTTTAAAAAGTCATTTAGCCCTGGCCGGTTTGGCTCAGCGGTTAGAGCGTCGGCCCGCAGACCAGAGAGTCCCGGGTTCGGTTTCCGCTAGGGGCACGTACCTCGGTTGCAGTTTGTCCCTGGCCCCGGTTGGGGTCATGTGGGTGGCAACCACTCGATGTGTCTCTCTCACATTGATGTTTCTCTCCCTCTCTTCTTCCATCTCTCCCTCCTGCTCTATCTGAAGATAAATGCAAAACTGTCCTCAGGTGAGGATAAAAAAATAATAATAATAAAAATAAATAAATAAAACAGTCATTTACTTGAAAGTCCAAAAATGTAACCTTGTCTATATTCATTAACTAGCTGATTCCCTTGGATTTTTACTCATTTGGAAGAAAGTTTAACTTGAAACAAAATATCTTTCTTTTCTACTGACCAACTGAAAATGAGACTATAAGATAGATCTCCACCCCCCCAAATATGTGAATAATCAAAGGAAAAAGGTTTAGTATGTCTAAGTGGTGACAGTGATGGACAATAAGGCTTCAGTGCTTGCTGTTCTCTTTCGTGAGACTCCATGTTCCAATAATGCTTTATGTCACCCGTCATCCTATTATAAAAAGCCTTTTTACAATTTGCAAAGATAACTTTCTTATATGCTTTTGGTAACACAGCCAGATAATTTATTTCTTGCAACTCAAAACTTAATGAAGTAGATTAAGTCATATTTATTGGATTTATAAAGCATTTGGCAACTAATAAAATGCTTTCACATTGCATTGCTGAAGACTAAAAGAACTTTAAAAGAATCATCTAAATAATTCAAACTGATAAATAATAACTATCCAATTTACAGATGTCTAAATGAAGGGTCAAATATCCAAGTAACATTTAAACTATGTGCTAGCATGTAGTAGGTACAAAAATAATATACTACCATACTAGTATTCATATTTCAAAAGTTGACATTTACTAGCCAATTATTCTGTTACTGGTATGGTCATACAGTCCTTAATCGCTTAATAGTTTTTTAATGCACTGTAGTACTTCATTAAATGCTATTTCATTTCTTTTGCAAAATGCATTAAAAGTAATCCACAAGTAGATTCATTCAAAAATTTTACTGTTAGAACAAATATTCCTACTGTTGTGATTAGATTTTGGCTGTACTATAAAAATAAATTTCTCCAAAATTTGCTTTAATTATATTTTTCTGATTGGAAAATTAAATATACAGTTAAATGGCTATTTCTACATTTATATTTTCCTTTTTTCCTTTTATTGATTTTATTAGTGTGGTCACAAGTTTGATATCTATAGTACATTGATTCCATAGCTGAATACAATATTTGAACCTGACTGGCTTTAGCTGACCACTTCTTCCAGCAGTCTGAGGATATTAAATCCTTTTGCATGAGGAAAGCTGAAATTCCACACAGGTACCACAAAATGTTAGCCATGCTGCAATCAAGCAAAATACTCATTACCATAATCATGGATTGCTTCCAGAGTTTTCCATCTCCTATATGGCTAAGACCCCAAGGTCTGTGAGTTAAAGCCATTACTACGGTGTGATCTGTTTGTCTCATAACTTCTGGAACTATTATTGTATAGTTGAGGGAACTCCACACACATTTTCTTTAGAACATCAGTAGCCATATTTGCATGGCCTTTGACATCAAAGAAGGTTGTGAGGTTTTGGTCAGGCATTCTGCACTGGCTTCCCTCAGGGTAGGGAGCGTCTCATCAGGGAAATCATTTCTGAATCTGTGATTGGCTGCAGCATTAAGCTTTCTAATTTGTTCTAATGGCAAATCACACACTACCACTCCCATCAGTCATCTTACCTATGGTGCCATCGTGTAGTAAGACAGGAATCCCGTCAGAAGTAAACTCAGCGTCTAACCCCACACCTGTTGTTCCACTCCAGCTGCCTGCCAAATGGTGACCAGCATGCTCTCGGGCACACTGTGGCTTCCACTGCAGGGCAATGGCAGAATGCAGTCCTGGGGCGTGAGCACCTGCAGGGCCCTGCGGGAGGCACAGGCCCAAAGCTGAAGAGACGCAGCAACAGGTAGAAGCTGCTAGTGCAGAGGCAGGCATTTCAGGGGCTGTGTGTCACCAGCAGCAACGGCAGCAGCAGCAGGAAGGAGAAGGGGCCCCACAGGTCCTCTGGTCCTCCCACAGCCACATGCCTGCGACCACACAGGTACGGAGAGGAGTCCCGGACCGCCCAGTTTCCTGGCCAGGACATTGAAAAGCCAAGGAGATCACACAAGGCACTTGCGGCACCTGGCCTATTTACATTTTCTTTTAGTTCGTTGTTTTTTTTAAATCCTCATCCAAGGATATTTTCCCATTTATTTTTCAAACAGAGTGGGAGGGAGGGAGATAGAGAAACATCAATATGAGAGAGACACATTGAATGGTTGCCTCCCACACGACCCCGACCAGGGCCGGGGACCAAACCGCAACCAAAGTGCATGCCCTTGACCAGAACTGAACCCGAGACTCTTTGGTCCACAGGCCAATGCTCTAACCACTGAGGCAAACTGGCCAGGGCAGTTTTTTTTAAATGAATAAATCAAAGGTGTATAGAATTTTATAGAATTCACTAAGTATTACTTTTTAAAAGCTTACCTATAATTTTATTTAATTTACTATTCATAAATAAAATGTGCCCAGATTTCCCATTAAATAAGGCCACACATTTAAAAAAGTATTTATATTTTAATAATAAAGTATATAATATAGCAGGAAATGTAAAGGCATACAAATAGATGATTTATGTATATCAGTTAAATTGATTAGCATTTAGTTGATCAACAAATAACAGACTAATCCTGAAATAATTCTTCTTAGTCTGAGTCTCAAGTAGAATTATTTCCCCAAAACAGTATTTAAGATATAAGGGAATACACACAATTATATAACCATTCTTGTCGTTCATTCAGAGGCATTACATGTTGACAAACCTGCATATAAAAATAGAAAGCTGTTATTTTCCTTTTACATATTATTTTGGGTTAATTTTTCAATAGGAAATTTCTAGCCCCTAGGTAAAAAATATCCCTGCACATATAAAATGCCGTAATATTTATCCTTAGCAGGGACCTGCAGCATGTGATCTGATGTCTACAGGGTAATCCTACCTAAATTCTACTCTAATACAAGGGTGGATAGTTGGTGTTTGTGAAGGGGGTGGAAAGGGGAGTAAATACCCTTTCCTCGTTACCTACAACATTTCCTAAAATCCTCACTGGGTTAACAGAAAAGATCATCTTTCTTTATCCTGTTCTAGAATGTTTTAGGATTTCATGGATAGTATGGAGAAAGAAAGGATAAGAATAGAAAGCTGTTTCCCTTTTCCCTTCAATAAACTAGTTTCAGCATCTACTGATCTGTCTCTGCCTTTGAACTCCTGGCTAAACCAGAAACCAAGAGTTCTGCTAACACCAGAACCACAGCTGTTCCTGACTCTTGACTTGGTTATCTAAAACTCAGAGGTATTTTCTCTTTCAGGTTACCTTAGAAAATCTAAATAATGTACATAAAAGTATTTTGGATTATCAAAATTCCTGTTACTATTAATACTACTTTGTATTTCTATATGACGTTCAAAACTGCTTTCATGTACCTTATTTTATCTTTACATTAACCTTGTGAAGTACCTGGGGCTGCTGATACATTAATTTTATACTTAAAGAGACTGGAACAGAGAGGTTAAGTGAATGTCTCATACTAGCTGAACCAAGTGGTGAGAACTGGATTAAAACCAAATCTACCCCCTAGTACAGGATGATACTAATACAAATATCAGACTCAAAATAATTTTCCACTTCATTTTATATATACATTTATTCATAGCATTAATAGCAAACTTTTTTTTTTTTCAAATCGACAAAACAAAAGGCTTTAATTAGAAACAAAGTGTTACCATTGTAGACTTGGGTGCCACTTCGACTGCAAATATGTTGAGTCCTCTGTTGTTTATGCAGTTTTTACTTAGCTCATTGTTGATGTGAATAATCACTTTATTATCTGACTATAAAAAAAGATTTTATAAGGCGTTAGTTCTGTCTTCAATAAATACAGACAAATCAAATGGTAATCATAAGACATTTTGTAAGTCTTGTGATAGAGGTATTCACAGGGTTCCATAGAAACACAGAAGACATTATAGAAACATAGAAACATTAGCTGAGACTGGGGCATCAAAAAAGACCTTAAGGAAGAAGTGGTACTTGAGATAATAGATGATAGCCTCTAGGATGGATAGGAAGCAAGAGAAAGCGGAATGGAGCTGAAAAATGAGGGAAATGCAAGATTCAAAGTATTCCCTGCTACAGAACTTGCAATCACTCTCTAATGACTATGAAGGGATAGTATAACATTAGACAACCTAAATCCATTTCTCAGCTCCTCTACTACTTAGCTGTGCGGTCTTTGGCAAATTAACATCCCTGTGCTTCAGTTTCCTTGTGTGTAAAATGGGGAAAGTATTTACCTCATTGGGTTGTTGTGAAAAGTAAATGTGTTAATATATGTAAAGAGCCTGGAACACACTGTACGCTCTAAACTATTATTACTTTATTTTGGTGAAGGAAGTTTCATTTTCCTTGAGGGAAAAGAAGGAAGTGGAGGGTTGAGAAATGATAAGTTACAGCAGAGCAGAGGGATTGGGGTAAGGTGGTGACTCCCTTCTACCCTTGGAATCCTAATAAACATAGAGGGCAGAAAGGGAACATGCTGGACTTCAGGAATCACCCTCCAAAGCTTTATGATCAATTTAAAGATTGCTGTCTGTTATTTAAAATAGCTGTGTTTGTGTGAAGACTTTTAGTAAAAAACTAAATAAAATATCTTGTACTCAGATGATGATCTATCTTTACAGATCTTGAAACATTTACTTTCATAATATTTTAAGAGAAAAACAGTTATCTCAAGCCTTTAAAATATATATAAGGAGGTTCTGATCAAGATGGCAGCATGGGTAAAAATGGCACTTGAATCCTCCCACAACCACATCAAAATTACAATTAAACTATGTAACAACCATCATTCAGAATTGCTTGAAATCTAGCTGAACACAAGTCCTACATCTAAGGATATAAAGAAGTCACACCAAGACTAGTAGGACTGGTAGGAGGGATGGAGAGACAGAACGAGCTGGTTCCACACCCATGTGTGGCAGATAGAAATCAGGAGGGTTATCTCAGCTGGGAAGCAAGGAGTCCCAGCCCCATACCAGGCTCCCCAGCCCATGGTTTCAGTACCAGGAAGAGAAGTCCCCATAACTTCTGGCTATAAAAACCAGAGGAGATTGTGGATGAGTGAGACAGAAGGCTTCTGGAGGCCCTGGTGTTCCTCTGTAAGGGTCCATGCGTGGACTTACTCAAACTCCCTCTGAGCTCCAGAACTGGGGCAGCAGCTAGAAAGGCACCAGGGACGCACAGGGAGGAACTGAACTATCTGGCATTAGGCAAGAGTTGGAGCGGCAGTTTTCTCCCAGACAAGTGCTGGCAGTGGCCATTGTTCCTTTGCCGAGCCCTTCCCCCACAGAGCCAGCAGAGGGCACCATGTTTGAGCCTCCATCAACCTGGCTCACACTGTTTGCCCCACCATGGTGATTCCTTGAGACCCTGCCCCACCCAACTTGTGGGCCCACCCAAGCTGTTTCCAGTGACTTTTCCATATAAATGGCCTGTCTTTGTTCATGTTTCAGACTCTCCTAAAATCTCTCAAACAAGCAATATCTGGCCTCAGAGTGCCCCAAACCTCTTGTTAAGTGGCCTCACTAGTGGCAGCCAGCCTTGGTTCGCAGCTTGGCCTCTCCTGGGCACCTCCAAGCCTAGCACAAATAGCAGTCATCTTCAGGCTGCTTTATAGCTAATGCCAGGTAGACCCTGGCAGGACACAGATGGCAGCTGACCTTGGCCTGGACCTCCCAGGAGGCTCCTGAGCCACTTCCACAAGTGACACACCTAAGGGGCAAATTCATTGGACACCAGAGCCCTGCTGAAGTAAGTCCTGCTCTGTGGACTGGGCCCCTTCACAGTTGATCCTCCACCCTGGTTCCAACCAGTCCTTGTAGCCAATCAGATGAGGGCAAATCCCTCCTGCTGACATGGTGCCAACAGCAATCAAGGCTCAACTACAACAGAAGGATGTACACAGCCCACACAGGGGGCAGACCTGGAGATTCCAGCTTGGGTGATCAGAGAGGGAGGCTATGCTGCTGGACCCTTCAGAACACTTACTACATAAGGCTACTCTACCAAGCCTGGGAGATGTAGTAGCTCTACCTAAGACACAGAAACAAACACAGAGAGGTTGCCAAAATGAGGAGACAAAGAAATATGTCCTAAGTAAAAGAACAGAGCAAAACTCCAGAAAAAGAACTAAACAAAATGGAGACAAGCAATCTACAAGATGTAGAGTTCAAACATCTGTTATAAGAATGTTCAATGAACTTAGGGGAAGAGTAGATGAACTTAGTGATAACATCAACAAAGAGATAGGAAACATAAAAATGGAACTAGAAAACATAAAAAGAACTATCAGAAATGAAGAGCACATTAACTGAAATGAAGAAAACATTACAAGGAATCAATAGTGGAGGAGATGAAGAAGAGGATCAAATCAGAGATCTGGAAGATAAGGAAGCAGAAAACACCCAATCAGAACAGCAAAAAAAAAAAAAAAAGATAATATAAGGAGCCTCTGGGACAACTTCAAATATAGCAACATTTGCATCATGGGGGTACCAGAAGAAGAGAGAGAGAGCAAGGAATTGAAAGCCTATGTGAAAATAATGACAGAAAACTTCCCTAACCTGGTGAAGGAAATAGACATATAAGTCCAGGAAACGCAGAGAATCCCAAATAAGATGAACCCAAAGAGGCCCACACCAAGACACATCATAATTAAAATGCAAAAGGTTAAAGACAAAGCAGCAAGAGAAAAGCAGTTAGTTACCTACAAGGGAGCTCCCACACGACTGTTAGCTGATTCCTCAACAGAAACTATGCAGGCCAGAAGGAACTGGCAAGAAATATTCAAAGTGATGAAAAGCAAGGACCTACAACCAAGATTACTCTACTCAGCAAAGCTACTTAGAATGGAAGGACAGATAGAGTTTCCCAGACAAGACAAAACTAAAGGAGTGTGCTACCACCAAATCCATATTACAAGAAATTTTAAATGGTCTTCTTTAAAATGGGAGGGGTGTTAAAGGAATGGGTAAAAAAGATGAAGGGATTAAGAAGTACAAATAGATAGTTACAGAATAGTCACAGGGATGTAAAGTACAGCATAGGGAATATAGTCAGTAATATTGTAATAACTTTGTATGGTGTCAGATGGGTACTAGATTTATCAGGGTTATAAATTAGTAAGTTACATGGTGACTGGTCACTGAAGAAGAGGATCAAATCAGATCCTGAAACTTAATGTAGTATTGTATGTCAACTGTAATTGAAAAATAAAAAATTATTTAAAGTCAAATATGTACATATTGTTTTATACATATATATTTATATATATATATAAAACAAAATTTTGAGCATACACCTAAAATGAATGTACATATATTGTTCTAATCTATTATTGATATTATAAAACATACATAAAATGGCCATTGAAAAGGTTGACATCAAGATGAATTAAAAAAAATGTTTTCTGTTCTGTCCTTGCATCCATAATACATGTAACACTTCCAAACCAAATACACTATTTTTTTTTTAATTCTCACCCAAGGACATTTTTCCATCTATATTCAGATAGACTGGGAAAGGAGAAAGAGAGCGAGAGAAACATTGATGTGAGAGGGACACATCGATTGGCTGCCTCCCACACAACCCCGACCAGGGCCAGGGACCAAACTGCAATGAAGGTACGTGCCCTTGACTGGAATTGAACCCGCGACTCTTTGGTCTGTCGGTCGATGCTCTGACCGCTGAGCCAAACCAGCCAGGGCAAAATACACTATTCATGTATAAGAAGATCAGCCAACTTTAAGAAGCTTGCTGAATATATTTTTCAACTTTTTGTAGTTGTTGCTGTTAATGGAGCTGACTAAATTTACAAAGCAACTCACTCCAGGTTTTACATGGAAACAAGGTCACTGTCTCCATTACTTTGCTAAAATAACATTTTTGCTGTGATAGATGGGCAAACGATTATGCTTAATTTTCCTTTTATTTTTATTAAAAAAAATTTTTTTTCTTTATTGAGAGAGGTTTAGAGAGAGAGGAAGGGAGAAGGAGAAATAGAAACATCGATGAGAAAGAACATCGATTGGCTGCCCCCCACCCCCAGCCACTGGGGATCGGGTCCACAACCTGGGCATGTGCCCTGACCAGGAATCTAACTGGCAACCTCTTGGTGCATGGGTTGATGCTCAACCAGTGAGCCACACCAGTCAGGCTTAATTTTCCTTTTAAAATTCAGACAGATCCTCTATTCTCTGTAAGTCAGTGTTCTTATTTGTAGTCTGTGTGATGCCTTAGTAAAAGAGACTTTTCATTAAAAAAATATATATATATATAAATTATCATGCCTAGTTTGAGTTACAAATCTAAGGAAAAAGAATAAATAATTGCCTATTATAAATATTATTAATGAAATGGGATATTTAATTACTGTGCAAGAACAGAGTAAGAAAGAAGATGAAAAATATTAGTAAACATTGCAGTTATGGGAATCATTTCAAAAATGATACCTTGTTTTCAATAACAGAAGTTATCCAGGTGTCACGCTTATGAGTATGTACAATAATATTTTCATAGCCATCCATTACTTTGGCATCACCTTTGTTAAGGACAGATTTACAAATGGCCTTCTCAAGTTGCCCACTGCATGGCTCCATATGGACAGCTTTAATTCTTGGCTTGCATTTGTCTGCATAGATGTCGATGACAAATGGGCATGCCTTATATGAAAGAAAAAGCAAACCTTATTTTAGCCTTCTGAGAGAATTTAAAATAAAGCATTTATTATTAATATGTTTATCATATGATTTAAGAAGATGCACAGCACTTTCTAGCTTGTCCTTCTGACACAATTTTAGAAGAAAATGTTAGTGATAAATTGAGTGATAAAAAAAAAGCAATAAATTCTGATTTTTGGTAAGCATATTAACTGATAATATTCACAGAAAAGGAAAGAAAAATATAGCCTCTAGCAAATGAGTAATAGCTCCTTTAAGCCATTTGTTTTAAAGCTAACTTGTGTTATATTAGTTATTTAATTCCCTTTTCTAACTTTAAGGGTACAGAAAGAACTCATCAAATGGGCTCTAACGGAATTATCATGTTTACAAATGAAACTTAGTGGGTGGTTATAGAGTACTGAAAAGAACTAAATGTGTAAAAATAAACAGTTTAAAGTTAGTGGAAAAGCACCTTTAAAATCTGAGACCTTAAAAGATTTTGTGCATTTGGAAATGGATTTTTTTTCCACAGCCCACAAGATGCTGCACACAGTAGCCTTTGCCTCTCCATCCAACCCAGTCTCCTGCCTTGCTACATTCAGCCACCCCGATCTTTCAGACCCTAGAAAAAATGAAGGTCTTTCCTATGTTACAGCCTTCATACAGGGTGGGGCAAAGTAGATTTACAGTTGTGAGTACACAAAACATAAGAGTTTATTCTTTTATTATTTATTATTTATTGTATTATTTTCCATACAAACAACTGTAAACCTACTTTTGCCTCACCATGTATGTAGTGTTCTCTCTGCTTGGAAGATTCTTTCACACACACACACACACACACACACACACACACACACACACATATACATACATATATATTTAATGTTTTTATTGATTTTTAGAGAGAGAGTAAAGAACAGAGAGGGAGAGAGAGAGAGAAACATTAATTGGCTGCCTCCTGCACGCCCCCTACTGGGGATCAAGCCTGCAACCCAGGCATGTGCCTGACTGGAAATCGAACCGACACCCTCTTGGTGCATGGGATGACGTTCAACCACTGAGCCACACCGGCCAGGCTCATACACCTGGGTATCTCCTCCTCCTTCAGGTTAAAGTTGAAGAGTCACCTCTGCAGATAGAGCTGCTCTTGTCTCCCAATCTCCTTCATTCCCATACTGTTCTCTACTTTAACCTCTGGCTTATTTTTTTCAAAACACTTTTGAAATGATTTTATTTATTTTTCTATTTAATTAATCATTCTCCTTGAGGGCAGAAATTTTGACTATTTTATTCATCATTGTATTCTCAGTGCCTCTTTATTACAGGTTTATCACATATAGGCATCCAATAAATAGTATTGAATAAGTAAGTGAATTTATACATATTGATGGTCATCTTTTATTTGGAGGACCTAAAAGTCTGAAGTTAGTAGATAATCGACACACATTTTTATTAAAATTTTTAAAAATATCGCCCTGGCCGGTTTGGCTCAGCAGTTAGAGCGTCGGCCTGCGGTCCGGAGACACCCGGGTTCGGTTCCCGCTAAGGGCATGTACTTCGGTTGCGGTTTGTCCCCGGCCCTGGTTGGTCGTGCGGGTGGCAACCACTCGATGTGGCCCTTTCACGTCAATGTTTCTCTCTCTCTCTCTCTCTCCCTCCTACTCTGTCTGAACAAAAAATGAAAAAATAAATAAATAAAATTTTTAAAAATATCTTAATGACTCCAATCTTTACCAATAATAAACTCACCTTTTTAAAGAAAGACAATACAATAAAAAAATTTTTAAAAAAACACACACACATTGGATTAGAAAGCAGAAGACCTGGGTTTGTAACTGAATATTGCCATTTATTAGCTACATCACCTGGAGAGGTCACTTAATTTCTATAACACTTAATTTCTTCATTGAAAAATGAGATTAAATAAGATACATTATGCCAAGGGTTGTTGTAACTACCTAATACAAAATTGTGTGAACAATGGAGTACTATGCAGCTGTAAGAAAGAAAGATCTCTTATCCTTTGAGACGACATGGAGGGACCTGGAGAGTATTATCCTAAGCGAAACAAGCCAAGCAGAGAAAGACAAATATCACATGATCTCACTTATTTGTGGAATATAATGAACATAACAGTCTGAGGAACAGGGTAGACCAAGAGACGTGGAAGTAGGGTACAGACTGACAATCCTTAGAAGAGGGGGTGAGGGGGAGATAAACCACAGAACTTATATGCATGTACGCATAACCGATACCCATGGACAACAAAGCTGGGGATGAGGTTGGGGGGGATGAGGAGGAGGGTGTCAATGGGGAAAAAAGGAGAAACATCTGTAACAAAAATAAATTAATAAAAAAAATTGTGTGAAAATGTTACACAACGTAGAATTCTGAAAAAAGATTATAATAATTATAAAAATGATCATGGAATTTTAAAGGTTTATTATATTTTTATTACTAAACAGATTCTGGTATTATTTTGCCATTTCCAAGTCTTGGTTATCAGTTTTATTCAACCAAAGAGTATCAACATTTAAAGATTCACTGAAAATAAAAATCTTAAAAGATCTTTGTTAAAGAAATGTTCTCTAAAATTTTTTAATAAAATCGTATCTACTCTAAAAAAGCTGCCCTATATTATTTTTTTCTGTTCATTGGCTTAATCTTCTGTTTACCTATTCTCTTTATCCTACTAAGTTAACATAGGAAGCATACAACAAGCGAGAAGACCCAAAGTAAAAGAAGTTCTGTAGATGCTAATATACTATATATTACGGATATTATAGAAATACTTTAAAAGTACTATATGAGAAATACTATAAAAGCACTTTAGAAATACTATAAAAATGCTTTTAACATATTACTATACTATGAACAAAAAAGGGGCTATGAAACAAACCTGACAAGCTCAGGGATCACATGGCAGGCCTGACAAGTTCAGTGACTAAAAGTAACCACACAAGATCACAAATTCTTACCTGGGCAGGTCATAGCAGGTAAGCAGGTCCCAGGCCTATAGCTTCCTTACTTTACCATAAGTGAGCTCTGTCCATTGTTTTTACGCAGCTAGGATAACATACCTTTGCAATGTCAGAGTACTTTTCTTTTCTAGACCCCTCAAAGGCAAAACCACAGGCACCAGAGCACTAGACCACCAGAGCATGAGACCACAAAGCTCCTCCTTGTTATCTTGTTCCCTGAATACCATCTCTATGTATGGTACATGTTATTTACTAACTATCCTGTCCCCACCGATGTAAAAGACGTATGTGTCTGTTTGGCTTTTTATCCAATCCTAGCAATTTCCCTGCTTTGCTTTCTCCTGCACCCTTAATCTACCACCAAAGGATTTCATGTAACCCTCCTTATGACTCCTCCTTTGATTCCAATGTATAAAATAAGCTGCAAATTCCCATTCTCTCGAGTAGTTTCTCAATCCGTTGAGATTTTGCGTCTGGGCATGTCCTCAAAATTTGGCTCCAATAAACTCTTATAAGACTTTTCCATAGGCTGGACGTTCATTTGCTGACAATACTAAACAGACTACTTTGACTAAAATCCTTATGTAAAAGAACAACAAAAAAAAACAAACCTATGGAGAAGTTGAAGGATTCCACCACAGATACACAAAATGTGGCCGGCCAAATTCTGAAAAGAAACACTGAGTACAATCAGATTTTAATACACATGGGGATAAGATCTGACAAAACCAGAATGGCCATCTGGACACAAGATAAAATCCTCCATGAAACAGCTTGTTCCAACAAAGATAAACAGGCTATAATATTAAACACTGAGGAAAACTTTCCTAGCATGATGAAGGATGTGGTTAGTCCATGCTTTATCTATAAATAAATTAGCCTGAAAAGACTGTGGTACATAAACTGAGAATATGCTCTAGAAGACTCTCTGAGCATTTCCAAATTGATTTTACACAGTAGGTTCTCTCTCTGTGGTTTATGAATATGTACTATTAATAAATTACATTTATTAAAATAAATTATTATATATTTATTTTCAGAATGGGTCAAAGTATTTCCCTGTTGAAAAGCCACAACCATCATCACTGCCTAGGACATTCCAAATTATTGCTTCTGTAATGAGGGACACATTTAACTGGAATAATTATTCATGAATTCTGATTATGAAAGGGTTTGCTCCTTACTCAAAAACATTTTTGTTTTTTATCATTCCCAAACCTCTAGACAAATAAAAAGGGCCATAAAATAACTGGAAAGGTACATCTTTGAATGTCCTAAGGGCGGTTCTCCACAGAGCCTCTGGAAGCACGCAGCCCACAGAATTAACCCAGGACTCTTGAACAAGCACATGATCATAAAAGTAAGCAGCTTCCTCTCAAGACCATGGCAACAAGGTTTTTCTATAGATTATACTCTTTACTGATTTAACAGTGTACACGTCTGACTGTGGCCAATCATGTTCTACTTATCAGTAACAATAACTTGTCTAAATCTAGGTTTTAAGGAAAATGTGTCTGAACTATGAGAAATACAAAAGGTAACACTATTTGTCACAATACCATGAAACAATACACCTACAGTTCCATCAAGGATAATTACATCTCTTGTGCGGCTTCTATCTGGAAATCAGACTATTTAATGCCAACCCAGAAGCAAGGTTAATTATTTTATACAGCTATTAGTTAGGCCATCCCAAGGGTATGACTCCCCAACACCCTCAATGAGTTATATTTTCTTACATACACTCCGAAAGAATAAAACTTATTCTGGAATAAGACTCCTGAATATAGTGACCCCATTCATAGCAGTTACACCACCCCAGGTAGTCATAAAAAAAACTGTTCCTTCATGTTGGTTGAAATAGTAATTAATATAGCCTAAGTCCCAGGGGTACAACAAGCTAGTTTAAATAATTTAACTCAAGCAGTTACAGATAATAAAAAAGACTTGATTGTCTTTTGAACAAACTAGGGAGGAGTCTGTACCAATGCTAACACTACATGTTGTACCTGGATTAACACTACAAGTAAAATCATCTACAATTAACTAAAAGAGCTAACTATAAAGGCTTATACAAAGAAGACTTAGGGGGTCCTTGGAACTTGTCTTGGCCAAGCTTGGAAAATCTAGGGTCATGATTGTGGAGTGCCCTCCAGTTCCTTCTTATAATACTCCCAGTTATACTCATTTGTCTCAGAGTTCAAATGTCCAGAGTCTTAAAATGCTTCTGTATAGTCACTGTCGCAACAGATGACTTAAAGACAAAAACAGGATGAAATAATGATAAATGCACAAACTGTAAATCAGATCCTCACAGACGAAACTACTTCAAAGATGAAACTATCAAAAATTCACTCAACAACAGTGGCTGAGAGAATCTTTGATAGTTTCTTCCACAGCTTTAGCTGGATGAAAACCAAAAGGGGAGGCTGGGATCAAAAAAGTTCCTACAAATGTATGAAAAAATGATTATTGTGCTGTCATGGTAACGAGTAGTCACCAGAACTGGTTTCAACTTGTTCAACTGATCTACAACAGCGCATCTCAATAAACACAGTTCTGTGAGCCAACCAGTGTCAGCTCCTCACTTTTGAAAGTCAAGCAGTCAGGGACAGATTCATGTCAATAGATACACTGCCAAGCGCCAATCAATCAACAGGCTCATCCAAGTGACCGCGCTTCCCCCAAAGCCTATGTAAATAAAGTGAGTGGTCTGCTCTTCGTGGAGAGAATGCAGCTAACCAGCATAGCTCTCCCTCACAGTAAGCAATCAATTCACTGTTGCCTTTTTATTTCAGTTACTGAGTGGTGGTCTCAGCATTCTTTGACATTTCCACTGTACATATTTGTCTTTTTAATTTTCAATGATGTGAATATATTATATATTCAATAAGTGAATAAACTTTAAATATAAAAAGATTTTTCTCAGAAATCCTTCTTGCCTATGGTTTAAAAGGTAATGACATCAGCAAATGCTATAAAATGTTTTAGATTATTTTTAACTAATTTCTCTATTAAGTGAAAGCATGTATAGCAGATGCAATATTATTCATAGATTAGATGCTGATTTTGTACCACGGTTAAATGTAGGATTTACTGAATGTTAGCTTAAAGTAGGATATAAAAAGTGACTGTGCCCTGGCCCGTGTGGCTCAGCAGTTAGAGCATTGGCCTGAAGATTGAAGGGTCTCGGATTCAATTCCCAGTCAAGGGCACATACCTGGGTTGCAGGTTCGATTCCTGGCCCCAGTAGGGCTCATGCGGGAGGCAACCAATCAATATGTCTCTCTCACATAGATGTTTCTCTCTCTCTCCCTCCCTTCCACTCTCTCTAAAAATCAGTGGAAAAGTATCCTCAGGTGAGGATTAACAATAACAACAACAAAAAAGTGACTGTAACTATTCACCTCCTATTACTAATACTAGCAAAAAATTATAGAAAACTATAAGTTTTACAAAACATAAACAAAAGGTTTATGAGTGATTTTGAATATCAAAACCAGAAATTAAACCAACTCAATACACCCAAAACTTAAAATTTGTTGGTGCTAAGGTTACCCTCCTAAGTTGATTTATTTATAGGAAGAGCAGATACTATTTTTAACTTTAAGAATATAAACAAATGTATTGTTATGTCAATACATTATGTCAATTCAGTTTTGACATAAGAATTTATAAATAAATTCTTTATTTTAAACCTGACACAAAAATATAGAATTTAAGAAGGCCTAATTTTTCTTATTCCTTTGGATTTTATAAGTCTTATTAAACTTCTATACCTATCATGTTAATAAGTAATAATGATGACCGCTAATACATACACAGTGCTTTAAATGAGTAAAGCACTGGCCCAAGTGTTTTACAAATATTAACCCAAGGAGTATCCTTTGTCATAAAATCAGAATTCCAGTTTTCATAAAGACACATTCTCCTTACTCTAAGAGAGCCTTTATTCTGTTAGGACAAAGAGTTTCCCTGTAGAAATGAGACTTCAGCAACTCAAATAGCCATCACCAATTAAGACGTATAATTTTTTTAAAATCCTCAACCAAGGATATTTTTCCATTTATCTTCAGATAGAGTGGGAGGGAGAGACAGAGAGAGAAAGGGAGAAACATCGATGTGAGAGAGACACATTGGTTGGCTGCCTCCCACACAACCCCGACCAGGGCCGTAACCGTGATATGTGTCCTTGACTGGAATCAAACCTGTGACTGCTCCGTGGGCTGATGCTCTAGCCGCTGAGCCAAACCGGCCAGGGAAAAACATATAAATTTTTAGATTACAATTTTTTCCCTGTATATCATATGTTCAAGCTCTTTCCTTCCTGAATTAGTTAAATGTCTTGTAGTAACTATACAGGAATTTGCATGAACTAGCAAAACATGCGATTGCACCCAGGATTCATTCGTACGCTAAAGTTCAAGAATTTGAGTGCCCAATTCAAAAGGCATGTGCCAGGAAAGTGTTCATGGGGTAAAATATAATGTACATTAAACCCACTCCAAAACTTTCAGATTGCTTTACCTCTGTTAATTCCAGAGCTTTATTGTAGCCCATCGAGAGCAGAGTTACCCAAAGGTCACGAGGATCTCCTTCACGATCATTAGCTTCCATTAGATTCAGATCCATAAAGCCCTGCCTTGTTAGTTCATTCTTCTTTGTATCAAAATTATCTGTCAAAACAACCAAAAGTTCTTTCTTATATAATATAAAATTCATACATTTAATAAAATGTCTATCTTTTGTTATTCATAAATGTTTAATTTAAAGGAGGCCTTATGAATCTGTGAGCCATGTAAAGTGGAATAAGAATGACTCAAAACATGCTTGAGCCCTGGCTGGATAGTTCAGTAGGTTAGAGCATTGTCCTAATATGCCAAGGTTGCGGGTTAGATCCCTGGTCAGGGCACATACAAGAATCAACCAATGAATGCATAAATAAGTGGAACAACAAATCAGTGTTACTCTCTTTCTCCCTTTCTCGAAAGAAAGGAAGGAAGGAAGGAAGGAAGGAAGGAAGGAAGGAAGGAAGGAAGGAAGGAAGGAAGGAAGGAAGGAAGGAAGGAAGGAAGGAAGGAAGGAAGGAAGAAAACTGAACGTTAAAAAAACAACATGCTTGAGAGATACCATTCTAATTTCCTACAACTCAGCATAATAACTATCACAATGCATAATTTAGTTTTTAAACAAAATCTGAAGTTATAAATAATGCAAATACATTCTAAAATTAAAGGAAATTGTAATATTGGGTAAATTCTAACCTTCCTGCTTTTGTAGAGTAGATACTAGTATATATTTCAAAAAATTAAAATGCTTCATATATGTTTGCCACTTAAACCCAGCAGAACTTGGATCAATTTAATGTAATATGCCCAAAACAACTGGTGTTTCAAAAAGGGAGACGGAGATGGTGCCAATTCAAGGAGACTCTAATTTTAACCGAATTGTCCCCTGGTCCTAAAAAACAAAAACCCGTAAGATAATAGAAAACCCACTGGAATTCATAAATGTCCCAGATAAGTATAAGTATGTCCATTCAAATATTATTTGCAAGCAAAACTAAATTCACCTACAAGTATCTAGATATGTATAATTCCTGAATTTATCTATAATATAGATAATAAACAGCTACTCATTATGGATTATATTCTGTTACTGCCCTAACAACAAGAAAGATTCTATTTTCCAACTCCTATCTATAATATACCCAAGGCAAATGGGTACTCTTATTTGAGATATCTCTTCTGTATGCATTATAATAAGAAAAGCAGCAGAGACACGACTATTTAAAATTGGTTGACTGAATAATAGTTTAAAATATTTAGAGGTTGGAAAGTGACTCATAACTTTTGCAAGAAAAAAAGTAAATGAAGATTAAATTTGATCATAGAAATGGTAGCCACTAAAACGTAGGTTGGAGCTACTTATACAGTAAAGCAAAATGAAAAATATTAATATTTTATATATAATCCAAAGAAATTATTACTTTAAAAAATGTACCTAGATACTATCCTATAAAGACTATTAATAACTAACTTACTTTTAAAACTTAAAATTCTCAATCTTCCATTAATTTTTAAAAATCTACCCAGCTGGTGTGGCTCAGTGGTTGAGCATCAACCCATGCAACAAGAGGTCACTGGTTCAATTCCCGGTTAGGGCACATGCCCAGGTTGTGGGCCCAATTCCCAGTGGGCGTCATGCAGGAGGCGGCCAATTGATGTTTTCTCTCATTGATGTTTCTATCTCTCTTTCCCTCTCCCTTCCTCTTGCTCTAAAATTAATTTTTAAAAAAATTTTTAAGAAAAAATTTACTAACATACTCAACTTCAAGACTTACTTTAAAGTTACAATAATCAAGATAGTGTGATATTGGCAAAAGATTGAACAAAAGGATCAGTGGACTAGAATAGTGATCTCAGAAACAGACCCACACACATACATACAATTCATATTTGACAAAGGAGCAAAGTCAGTTCAATGGAGAAAGGACAGTCTTCCCAAAAAATGGGGCTGAAATAACTAGACATCTATATGCAAAAAAAATAAATCTAGATGAGGTCCTTACATCTTTCACAAAAGTTAACTACAATGGGTCATAGGCCCAAAAGGGTCACAGACCCAAAACACAAATCTATAAAACTTCAAGGTAACAGGAGAACATTTGGGTGAGCATGTATATGTCTACGATTTTTTAGATACACTAAATGTATGATCCATGAAAGAAAAAATTGATAAGTGGGACCTCATTAAAATTAAAAACTTCTGCTCTGTGAAAGATACTATTAAGAGAATGAAAAGACAAGCCACAGACTGGGAGAAAATACTTGCAAAGTACACATCTGATAAAGACTTGTATCCAATATAGACTAAGAACTCAACAATAAAAAAACAAACATCTTAATCAAAAATGGGCAAAAGATCTGAACATACACCTCCCCAAAGAGATATACAGATGGCAAATAAGCGTAAGAAAAGATGCTCGATGTCATATTTCATTAAGGAATTGCAAAGTAAAACAACAATGAAATACCACCACACACATGTTAGAATGGCTAAAATCCAAAAAAATTAACAATAGCAAATGCTGATAAGGATGTGGTGCAATAGGGATTCATTCATTGCTGCTGGGAATGAAATGGTACAGCCACTTTGGAAGACAATTTGATAGTTCTTTTAAAGTTAAACACAGGTTTACTATACCATCCAGCAACCATTTAACTGAAATGGTTGAAATGAGTTGAAAACTATGTACACACAGAAATCTGCACATTGATTATTTATAGTGGCTATATTCATTATTGCCAAAAATCGGAAGCAATCCAGATGTCCTTTAATAGGTGAATAAATAAACTGTGGTACCTTCAAACAATAGAATATTACTCAGTGCTAAAATGAAATGAACGATCAAGCCATGAAAAGACATCAAGGAAACTTAAGTGCATATTGCTAAGTGAAAGAAGACAGTCTGAAAAGGCGATGTACTGTATGATATTCTATAATATGATACTCTGGAAGAGGCAAAACTACAGAGACAGTAAAATGATCAATGCTTCCCAAAGATTTGGAGGGATAAATAAGTAGATAAATAGGTGGAGCAAAGGGGATATTTAGGGCAATGAAATGATTCTGTATGATTCTTTAATGCCAGATACATGAAATTACATATATGTCAAAACCCATAGAACTGTACATACAACACAATATAACCCTAATATAAACTATGGAGTTTAGTTAATAATCATGTATTAGTACTGAGTCACCAATTTTAACAAATGTACCATTCTAATGCAAGATGTTTATAATAGGGATAACTGGTAGAGTGGGAAGAAGGGATATATGGGAGATCTATTTAATCTTTACTGTAAATCTAAAATTTCTATAAAAATAAAGTCTAGCCCTGGCCAGTTTTGCTCAGTGGTTAGAGCATACCTGGGTAGCAGGTTTGATCCCAGCTCCAGTTGGGGTCGTGCAGGAGGCAACCAATCATTGTGTCTCTCACATCAATGTTTCTCTCTCTCTCTCCCCCTCCCTCTCTTCTACTCTCTTAAAAAAATCAATGGAAAAATACCCTCAAGTGAGGATTAAAAATTTAAAAAAAGATTTTGGGAGAATGTCTCCTTTACCAACGTTAATAATACCGTAAAGAAACAGGCTTTTTAGGTTCTGATATTTTTAGTCATATATAATATTAATTTTATTCATCCTTCTCTTTGATAAGTAGAAAACATTTATCTGTAAGATCATTTTAATAAACTCTTTTTAGACTTAAAAGGGCCTTTATTTTATTCTTCTTCATTAATAGACATTAATAGACAACACAGGTACGTGCCCTTGACCAGGAATCAAACCCGAGACCCTTCTGTCTGCAAGCTAACGCTCTACCCACTGAGCCAAACCAGCCAGGGCCCAAAATCACTTTTTAAGTCAACCATTCTTGGGGACTTTTTATAGCATGGTACTTAAGGTTCTAGAGTCTGACTGCCTGGGTTTGAAATTCAGCTGTGAAATTTTCTGCTGTGTAACCACGGTCAAGTGACTTCCTCTCTTTGATTCTGTGTCCTTATTTGTAAAATGAGAACAAACAGCACATAACTCAGAGGGTTGATGTGTAGAAGTGCTTCCACCTGGTACATGGTAAGTTTTCAAAAAATGTTCACTATCAACTCTATCAATTTAATGAAATTATTAAATAAATTTTATTTATCAACAACTTTACCATAAGAAAATCCTAATTATGAATAACTCTTATGAAATATCCTCTAGTGCCAACAATAGAATATAAAAAAATTATATCATAAAGTTACAAGATAACTACATCATTCTAAAAATAATACACTCTTATGTGTATTAGCAATCTTGTTAAAGTTTAATATTGTAAATCAATATGTATTTCTTGTTACTGAGTACACTATATAAACTTTCAGTTAAAAAGAGATCTGTTTTTAAAAACCTTTATATTAATATTTCTACCTTACTTGCTGTCTAGATAAATAGATTTATCAGACTCCCACCTGGCTCACCGACTTTGCCAAGCTTAGACCATGTTAAGAATGAGAGGATTAGGACACAGTGCTACCCCAGTAATAGAAATGTGTGAGTTAATCTCTTTTTGACCATATTCGGGCCTCCTCAAACTTCTCGTTCTGTGATCTATAGTTGGCTATGGCTTTTTGGTTTTCTCCTTTGACCTTTCAGTCCTTGTCTTAAATACAAAGCCCTACCAATTCCCACACTCCTCCTAAGTGACAATTGCTTTTGCCTCATTTTCGTTGGTATTTTTGGTTTCCATACTTCCATGGATGTACTTTCTTAATTCAACTCGAATATAAAAAAAAACTAAAGAATTCTTAATAGGTATAAACAACTTCCTGGAAACCACTTAATTTTCAGTAAAACTCTAGTCTATTGGGTCTTTGCTGCCCTCTCCTGGGCACAATTTGGGGCTCTTGACCGCTGTAGTCCCATTGGTATAAAGAGCTAGGGAAAAGTTTTTTACATTATAAGCTCCAAAGAGCACAGGCTGAAAATAAAATTACAATTAAGGCCCGGCCAGTGTGGCTCAGTGGATTGAGCATTGTCCCAAGGACTGAGAGGCCCAGGTTCGGTTCAATTCCCGGTCAGGGCTCATGCCCAGGTTGCAGGCTCGGTCCCTAGTACGGGCATGCAGAGGCAGCCAATTGATGTTTCTCTCTCACATCGATGTTTCTATCTTCTGTCCCTTCCTCCTCTCTAAAAAATCAATAAACACACATTTTTAAAAAATTATAATTAAGTACTGTAATTTGTATTTTCTTTGAGTGCTACACCCAATATCAGTTTAAGTAAAATAAATGTTTAAGTTTTCATGGTCTACAAACAATGCTATTACTTTTAAACTGTCCTAATTGCTCTAATAAATTTCCATGGAGAAGTCTGACATTTTACTTCTTAAGAATGAAAGGGGGCTAAATTGTTTTTTATGTATCCAGTAAAAAAAAGAAAAGTGCTTACCTCTGCAGACAGCCCAAGCATCTTCATCACATTTCTCACCACTTGTTCTCAATTCAAAAAAATTATATTCTTCAAGGCTAAGAAGACCATTTCCATCTAAGTCAATTATTTCAAATATATCTGATAAAGTTGACCTAAAATTATAAAAATAGAAAATTATTTGTCTCCAAGGCAACTAGACTGAAGCTTTCTATAAAGATAACTTTCAAGGCATTGAACAGTTCTTGTGAACTATAGAGCTAATGTATCCAAATATATATTTTTACTCAGTCTAGTATTATATAAGGTGAAGAAGCTTCTAAAGCAATCATAGTATCTCAACACATAGTAGGACCTCAATTAATAGTAGTAGTTCCCTTCTTTTCTCCTTTCTTTAATCTACTTTCTTCTTCTTTTCTACCAAATGTTGCTGTATATATCTAGGGCATGGGAGAACGACCTAAGTGCTTGGATTTCATATTTGACAGTTATCTAAGTCAGCAGTGCAAATAGCAGGATCTAATTTTAAGGCAGTGCCTACTGGGGGAGCAATCGGTGGATGTATGACTAAAGCTGACCTGCTAAATGTGTGGAACCCAGAAATGAATGGCAATCCCTCACTTTCAGATGCCTAGGGAAAGAGTTTAATTATTGAATTAGAATCATGGGGTGGGGGTGGCAGCTGGCCAAAGGAAAGATGGAAGACAGGCTGTTAATATATATGTATCCAGTTTAAATGCTATAGTTCTAACTTTAAGAAACAAGACTTACCTAAATTCCTTTGTAAGAAATAATTCCCCTGTTTCATCTCTACACACAAGCTGGGCTTCTTTTGTTATTGGTTTTATTTCTTTCCTCAGCCTACAGCCAGTTGTGGAAGGAATTAACCAGTAAATTCCAGGTCCTAGTTCACCAGTCCACCCAAAAACCTTTTATGAAAAGAATTAAAAAAAAAAAGACAAAAAAAACCACCATAAGTCTTAATGACTTTTAATCTTCCTTCTGAAAAAGAAGCATTAGAAATAATTTTTAAAATCAATATTCACCAATTCTATCATGGTTCTATCACTCTTTTACAGGCTTCAAAATATTTTTCCAGTGGTAACCCTAGTTAGTATAAGACCATTAGATACATAGTTCTATCTTTTTTTTAATGCTTAAAACTGTAACAAGTAAGAAATTATACAATTTCTAAATCTTCCCCAATAATCTTCAAAAATGATTGTGATACAAATTTCTTCATCAGGAAGCAGACAGAGATCTTAGAATAAATTTTCTAGGTCACAGTCCCCTAATTTGATTCAAATATAAATACATGATATGTAACATATTTCAATGATACAACATAAAAATTAAATTTATTTAAACAAGTTAGCTGTTTATATAAATTAGCCATATTTGTAAGAATCCAATTATGTGGATAAATACACTAGAATTTTACTATTATGTAATATGGACTATAAAAAAAGATGGCAGAATTCCAGATAAACCTACCTTATACAAAAATTGTTTCCTATCATAGGGTATTTATAATGAGTGCCAGGATATTTGTATAGGAAAATATTTTATTCTCTTCTTCTATAAAAGAAAGCAAAATGGTATCTATGGACCTTCTAGATGCTTTCTGAAGACCAATGGCTTCCTATGAAATCTAGGGGTTGTCACTGTCAAATATCTTAAATTTAAGCATTTTCTATCAGCTATTTGCCCTTCAGCACAGAATGGCCATAGGGATTTCTGTCTGGTATTGTTAAAAAACTTTCACAACCCAGGTATATTTTTTTGGTCATCCTGGGTACTCATATCCCAAATAAAGTCGCTCATCTGAATCCTAAGATCAGCCCTACTTCTGCCCTCACAAATCAGAGGAACCATACCACCTTAAAGTAACCATATCCTAGTTTAATGCAAGAAGCTATCTAATAAAACTGAGGGTCATTTTGAAGACTAAAGATTGACCAAAGCCATCCTTTGGAAGCCATAATCTTTTAGATTGGCCACATGTAGACTGATACCCAGGAATGAAAAACAGTTCTTGTTGCTTCCTGATATATGCTATCCCATGAACCTCCCCTATCTCTACTACATATAACCTTGAACTGCCACTGTGGATGGCAAATGGAAAGTCTTTCATGGGTACAAAACTCTTCTTAAAGAAAATAATTGTGAAACTAAAACCGAAAACGAAAAGTCCTTTGTAAATATGATATATTACAGATAACCAGGAGCCTATATAGTAAAGAGGTAAATGGAAACTCATTCAAACTTTATTACAGGCTTGCTATGTACTAACATTTTTACACATGCAATCTCATAAGAAAGTAATTTTATCCAAAGCAAAAATGGGAAAAGCTATTGTTTTAGACAATGCTTTATCTTGAACTTAACTTTGTAGTCAGTTCTGAAGAGGAGTTTAGTCAAAACATTAACTTCTGTCATTTTATTTGTTTCTTGCCTATAACTATTCTTGTCTGTTAGGAAGCCTACAATAAAGACTTTTATATAACATTCCATCAGGGAAATGTTTGTCTGTCGTTGGACCTATATAAAGATTAAATATGATATTGCAGTAAGCCCTTGAATAGTATTATTCCTGTTGTTGTGTAGCAGATGTATTTTGTAGTCCTCATAAAGTAAATAGCCACATTTATGTATCTGCCTCACATATTTGGCCTCTGAGTAAATATATAATTAGAAAAGATCAGAGCAACCCTATGGGCAACATATAAAATCATTTAAAAGCATTTCTTCAGATCAATCTATTTTTGAACCCTATGAGTCAAGCCTGAGGATAGTAATCTTGAAGTTTTTCTTTTTTTGCAGTAGAAGTAAGATAAACATCTAAAGCAACTTTTCCAAAGTCGTGAATTTCTTGTATTTAGTGGGGAAAAGTCCACTGGTATCAACCATTTTTTTTATTGTTGAAGTATTACAGATGTCCCCCTTTTTTCCCCATTGACCCCCTCCTTCCTGCTCCCATCCCCCTCCTGCCTTCCCCAGCCTAGTGTCAAACATTTTTATTGAGTATAACAAAAAATGTTCACATGTGAGGCACTGGGGCATTTAGAGAAGAGGAGCATGAAGTACAATGTCACACACCTTTTACGTTATAAAGCTAAGACTATCAATCAAGCCTCAATTCTTAAATCTCAGTGAACAAGAAAAAGGCCTTCACAATTAATAAAACATATATAATATGCATAGTGTTTAAGTATTATATATACCTTGATTGGAAGAAAAGATATAAAAGTTAAACTACTATTGTCCCCAAACTTGAGTTCACACTATATATATTTAAAAATTTTTTTTCCTTATTGATTTTTAGAGAGAGGGGAAGGGAGAGGGAGAGAGAGAAAGAAACATCGATGAGAGAGAACACTGATTGGCTGCCTCCTGCATGCCCCACCCTGGGGATCAGGCCCACAACCTGGGGACGTGCCCTGACCAGGAATCAAACTGGCAACCTCTGGGTGTATGGGTTGACGCTCAACCACTGAACCACACTGGCTGGGCCACACTATATTTTTAAGTTAAACATTAGAAAATAAATAATGTGTACTTCTCTATTTCGTAGTTCCGTAAAACACATGAGCTGTAGGTTTGCTTGATTCTCGTTTTCCTTAAGAATATACAAGGCAGTATCAACTGATAACCAAGGTGATGATTTTCCTATAAACAAACAAAAAAACACCCCAAAATCTTAAAATAAGCAATCACTACTTACTCTTTCCTATCTAAAAAAGAAGTTAGTGGTTTCTTTCCCTTTTGGATTTCTTTTTTAGAAATACACATTCTACTTTTTATATGAAAACATCATAGCATTTGCAATAAGGCACATACTTATGTACAGTGTTAGAAACATTCTCCACATACACACTTTCCAAAAAGCATAACTCTTCTTGAGCCCATCAGAGCTGAGGTCACAGGGCAACCAAGTAGCCTGAAATCCAAGGAAAGACAGACCTCTCCAAGGAGCGAGGAAATGTTTGTGGTAAACACAGGAGGACAAGATGTCAGGCACAACTGGAAAAAGAAGAGAGAAGTCACAGAAATAGCTGAAGAAATAAAGGTGGAATTTTTGTAAAACTTATGAGACAACAAGCCATAAATCCAAGGTGCTCAGAGAGCCCTGAGCAGGATGAATACAAAACAAAACAAAACCCAAAACAAGCAAACAATATCAACAGGTAAAATAAAAAACACACAAAAAATACATATTTAGATTGTTGAAAATTAAAGATTAAAAAAATCTTGATGGCGGCCATGGGAAAAATCCTCCTAAAAGTTCTTCATTTCCCTCAGATTAAAGGCCAAGTCTTCATTATGGCAACAAACTGCTCTACCTGATTGTGTCCTTGTTCTTCACAGTCTTCATCTACTATTCTCCCCTTACTTCATTCTAGCCCCTCTAGCCTACTGTTCTTCACCTAAACCAGGCACACTCTCACCAACTCCACTCTTCACTCATCCTTTCCACCACCCCTACACCCGCAAAGCTACTCCCTTGTCTTCTGTGGAAGACAGAAAAACGGCTGACCCTGTGTGTATTTGCAGCTCCTTCATCAGGAGGGCCAATCTGTTTCTTCACTTTATAAATCCGGACTCGTCTCGTAACTTTCTGTGAACAAAAAAATGTGACAGAAGTAACGTGCCATCTCTGAACCCAGGCCTCAGGAGGCCCCATGGTATTTCTGCTTTCTCTCAGATCTGTTATACCATGAGAATCAGTCCAGGCTAACTGACAGAGGATAAGAGATTATATGAAGTCCTGGCTATGTGGCTTAGTTGGTTGGGCATTGTCCAGTGCACCAAAGGGTTGCTGGTTCCATTCCTGGTCAGGGCACATGCCCGGGTTGTAGGCTCTATCCCTGGTTGGGAGTGTGCAGGAGGCAGCCAATCGATGTTTCTCTCTCACATGGATGTTTCTCTCTCTCTCTCTCTCTCTCTCTCTCTCTCTCTCTCTCTCTCCCT
Source organism: Tadarida brasiliensis (assembly GCA_030848825.1). Lineage (NCBI taxonomy): Eukaryota > Metazoa > Chordata > Mammalia > Chiroptera > Molossidae > Tadarida > Tadarida brasiliensis. Next base: position 48,089,300 of record CM061264.1, on the reverse strand, counting down.
CTCCCTTCCTCTCTCTCTAAAAAAAAAAAAGAAAAAAATTGAAACAAAAAGAGAAATTATATGAAGCAGAGTCAAGGTGTCCCAACTGAGATCCCATATAGAGTAGAGAGCCCAGCTAAGATCATTAAAGCCAGTTAGCAGCTAACCAGCAGCAGACAACAGATGCATGAGTGAGCCCTACAGAGAAAAGCCAAGCCTAACTCAGACCAAAAGAACTATCCAGAAAACCAGCTCATGAGCAAACAAATGTTTAACTGTTTTAAGCCACTGAGTTTTGGGATAGTTTGTTATGTAGCCGTAGACAATTGATTTACCTCTTTTAAAGTCTTTGCTCAAATATCAGCTTCTTAATGAAGCATACACTAACCACTCCATTTCAGTGGCAAACCATATTCTCTAAGCATTCATAACGCCCCTTTCCCATAGCACTTACCACCTTCTAGCATACCATGTCATTTACTATTTATTATGTTTATTATTTATTGTTATTTTCCCCACGAGAACGTAAGTTCATAAGGTCAGGGATTTTTGTCTTTTTGTATTCTGATGTATCTTAAGTACTTAAAATGCTACTAAGTATATGGGCCCTCAATAAATATTTGAGGAATAAATGAATAAAGAAATCTTTTTCGTAAGAATATGGAAAATTAATACTACATTGAATTTTCAGGCCTATCTTGATACCTTTATCTGAAAAATGACTGTTGTAATTGCTATTTAAAAGCATCAAAAACCAAATGTTGTAAGTATTCTACAAGATATACAGTGAAAACTTAAAGAATCTCTACTTTAGGAGGAAAAAAGAATGGGAATGGGGAAGAACCCTCTAGTTAGAAAATGTTTATATGTAAACATAATAAAATAAAATATTGTATTTAGAACAATCTACATTAAAAAGATTTCTAGAGAAAGCACCCTTATAGACATTTTTCACTAATTAAAAATTACATAGCCCTGGCCGGTTTGCTCAGCGGTTAGAGCGTCGGCCTGCGGTCCAGAGAGACCCGGGTTCGGTTCTCGCTAAGGGCACGTATCTCGGTTGCAGTTTGTCCCCGGCCCTGGTTGGGTCGTGCGGGAGGCAGCCACTCGATGTGTCCCTTTCACATCAATGTTTCTCTCTCTCTCTTTCTCTCTTCCTCTCTCTCCCTCCCACTCTATCTGAACAAAAAATGGAAAAATGTCCCCAGGTGAGGATAAAAAAAAAAAAAAATTACATAATAACCATTTTAGACACTAGGAAATTACTAATATTTATCTAGCATTTGTGTACAAAAAAGAATATTACCATGAATGCAAAGATTATTAATAAGAATTGTCTAAGTCATATGAAATAGGACTTTGAAGTTATTCAAAAATACTTACAGTTCATTATTGTCTTAAGTTACCTTTCAATAGAACTCTTAAACATTATAATTTTAAAAGCTGATAAGTAGTAAAGCTAAGGATTAATTAGCAAATGAAAAGTTAATTCTATGTCATAAGATTTGTAATAAAACATGCTTTGAACATATACAAAAAGCAACTTTACTTGCTTTGCAAAATATAGTAAGTCAATGTACAAACTAACTCTTCTTTAAATGTATGTAACCACAGGTTTCTTAGATTATTTTCTTCACTAAATAGGACTATCACATAATTACATAAGTATTTTCAAAGAAGCATAATTTAATATTTTTGAAAATATGTAAAAATTTTAAACTTGCCTTCAACTTGGCTCAGATTTAATGGCTTAATTGTTAAATAAACCATGGACCTCTGAGCTATATGCATCCTGTATTGATGACTAATAATTTCACCATCTTCTTCTAAGAAAAAGCAACCTTTTGATTGTACACACTGCCACTCCTGAAATAAAGAAAACATTTTTTTTCAAATTATGTTTACTAAATGTTTCCAGCATGCATAGCAAGGAGGAGAACTCTGAGCAGGATATAAAAGAATTGTAAATAGAGCACTGACCTCCAGGAATTTGCAACTGTCATTGAGAGGCAAAAAACAGACATGACACAATTCAGTTATAACTGATAGTAGTATATAGTTAGAACAATAAAAGAATTATAGATGCAAAATAATAAAATTCCAGTTCATAAAAGAATGCCTGACACATTGTAGGTGCTCAATCAATGTTTGTCTGATATGTGTGAAGGGTGGGGTTGAGGGACAGGGAAGTGACATCAATATTAACTAAGAGAGCAATCCATGAACTGTATCTTCAAGGATCAGCAGAACTTAGATAATGAAAAGTTAGGAAAAAACAAAATGAACAGAACAAGCAAGAAAACTCAAGTTCATGACGTGGCCAGTTTGCTCAGTGGTTAGAACATTGGCCCAAGGACCAAAGGGTCCTGGGTTTGATTCCTTGTCAAGGGCCTGTACCTGGGTTGCAGGTTGGATCTCTGGCCCTAGTCGGGGTTGTGTGGGAGGCAACCAATTGATGTGTCTCTCTCACATCAATGCTTCTCTCTCTCTCTCTCTCTCTCTCTCTCTCTCTCTCTCTCTCTCTCTCTCTCTCTCCCCCCCTCCCTCCCTCCTTCCCTCCCTCCCTTCCTCCGTCCCTCCCTTCCCAATTTCCACTCTATCTGAAAAATCAATGGAAAAATATCCTCAGGTGAGGATTAACAAAAAAATAATACTAATAAAGTTCATGACAATAGGGGAAGTAGTGAAACAAAATAATAAATAGGCATGCTGCAATAATCAGGGAGCATAGTAGGAATGAGGAAGTAAGGACTGCTAAAATTGATATATTGAAAGAAAAAGTGATAGGACTTTGTATTTAAAAGATAAAGTATATGACAATGAAAATACTTGTTTCCAGTCTATATACTAAAAGAACATTGACTAAGTTTACAGCAATAGCAAAATAATGATAAACACCAGTTTTGAGACAGACCTTTCTATAAGACTGGCTCTACTATCTCTAAATCCCTTCTCCTAGTCCAAACTAAAATGCCTATATGGGAGCTCATAACTAGAATTAAGTACAACTTGAAGATGGCTCCTTATGCAGTAAAGTAAAGGATTCTCTATTGAAGGTATAAAAAATTGTGCCATTACCATAGATGTGTGCAAAAATGCTTTTCACTTTATAGTTAGTAGACTTGTCTACCTATAATATAAGATATATTTCTATTCTATTCCTAATGACTTCCAAAAATATTAATGGAGCTTTGAAGTTACTTTAAAAAGAATGATTTTGAAAAATTATGTGTAAGGATATTTAAATAATAAGCTCAAGGCTTTGATACTATTAAGATAACTACTAAAAAGGTGTGCATTTGCTATATAACAATAATATAAAAATATTACTAATCCATTATAGAAAGACTTATATGGCACTTAAAAGAAATGAACAGCCCTGGCCAGGTGGCTCAGTTGGTTGGAACATCATCCCTTACACCAAAAAAAAGGTGGCAGGTTCAAGTCCCAGTCAGAGCACATACCTAGGTTGCCAGTGTGATCTCCAGTTGGGGTGCACACAGGAGGCAACCGATTGATGTTTGTCTCTTTCTCTCTCTCTCTCTCCTTTCCTCTCTCTCTAAAAATCAATAAACATATCCTCAGGTGAAGACTTAAAGATAAACAGACAAGAATAACATAATTTACACTGAGATTGATTTCTTACTCACTTTTTTAAAAGGCTAAATTATCCTAACATGTACTTACACATCATTTTCCTATTATATAAAGCATAATTATTTTCATATTTCACATTATTTTCATAGCGCCAAATACATCTAAAGTTAGAAATTTAAAAATAGGCGAAAATCCCCATAGTTTTACTAACCTTGTTTGATTTTTATGTTACATTTCCTAATATTGGTCTTATATAAAAACTTTACATTCTAATTAACACTATTTTATGTTTTGCCTTTTTCATTTAAAGTTACATCCAAAACATTTTGCTATTGAAAAAGAAGTACAAAGTTGAAGGACTCACACATCCTGATTTCAATACCTACTACAAAGCTACAGTAAGCAAAACAGTGTGGTACTGGCATAAAGACAGATATATATATACCAATGGAATTGAATAGAGAGCCCAGAAATAAACTCACACATTTTTGGTCAAATGATTTTCAACAAGGGTGCCATGACCACTCAATAGGGAAAAGGACAGTCTTTTCAACAAATGGGGCTGGAAGAACTGAATATTCACATGTAAAATAACTGATTTGGACCCTTACCTTAAACCATATACAAAAATTAATATAAAATGGATCGAAGACCTAAATGTAAGTACTAAAACTATAAAATTCTGAGAAGAAAACAGGGGAAATGCTTTATGACATTGAATTTGGCAATGATTTCTTGAATACAACACCAAAAGCACAGTCAACAAAAGAAAATATAAACTGGACTTCATCAAAATTAAAAACTTTTGTGCATCAAAGGATACAATCAACATGGTGAAAAGGCAACCTACAGAATAGGAGAAAATATCTACAAATCATATATCTGAAAATGGATTAATATCCAAAACGTATTAAAAACTCCTACAGCTCAACAACAAAAACTATTAAAAAGGGGCTATAGGACTTGAATAAGCATTTTTCCAAAGAAGATACACAAATGGTCAATAAGCACATGAAAAGATACTCAACATCACATCATTAGGAAAATGCAAATCAGAACCAAAGTAGGATATCATGTCATACTCACTAGTATAGCTATAAAAAAAATAAATAAATAATAATAATAAAAAAAAAAAACAGAAAATAACAAATGCTGACAAGGATGTGGAGAAATTGGAATCCTTCTGCATTGTTGACAGGAATGTAAAATGGTGACACCACTATATAAAAGTTTGGCATTTCCCCCCAGAATTAAACATAGAATTACCATATAATCCAGCAATTCTAATTCTGGGTATATACCCAAAAGAATTGAAAGCAGAGACTCAAACAGATATTTGCACACCATCTTCATAGCAGCAGTGTTCACAATAACCAAAAGATGAAAAGAACCCAAATGTCCATTGATGAATGAATGGGTAAACAAAATGTGGTATGTACATACAATGAAATATTATTCAGTCTTAAAAAACGAAATTCTGACACATGGTGCACCAGGATGAGCCTTGAGGACATCATGCTAAGTGAAATAAGCCAGACACAAAAGGACAAATATTGTATTATTTCATTTATATGAGATACATAGAGTAGTTAAATTAAGAGAAAGAAAATAGAACGTCGGTTGCCAACAGCTGAGGCGAGGAGGAAATGGGGAGTTGCTGTTTAATGGATAAAGAGTTTTACTGAAGATGGTAAAAAAGTTCTGGAGATGGATGGTGGTGATGATCACACAACAATATAAATGAATTTAATGCTACAGAATTATACACATAAAAATGGTTAAAATGGTAAATTTTGTTATGTATATCTTACCACAATAAAAACATTTTCCTGGAGGGAGAGGGGGTGGGATAGGGAGGAGGGTGTCTGGGCGGAAAAAAGAGAAACATCTGTAATAATAATAATAATAAAAACTTCTTCCTAAGTCCTGGCTCAGTTGGTTGGAGCATTGTCCTATATACCAAAAGGTTGAAAGTTCAATTCCTGGTCAGGGCACATACCTAGGTTGCAGGTTCAATCGTGGGTCAAGGTGTACAGGAGGCAACTGATAGATGTTTCTCTATCTCTCTCCCTTCTTCTCTCTCTAAAAGTTTTTAAAAAAATCCTTGGGTGAGGACTATAAATAAATAAATAAATAAATAAATAAATAAATAAATAAATAAAAGCTAACCTTGTCTCTCAAAAAATTTTTTTGCTAAGCAATATTCCAAATTTCAATTTACTGGTTCTTTAATTACCCATTGAGTTGGTATACCATTACTTATTTAAATTAACTATTTCTAAAATGTTGGACATTTAGGTCATTTCCAATTTCATATCAGTACAGACAACTCTAAAATAAACACTATTTTATCTAAATGTTTTCTTCTAATAAATAATATCTTTCAGAAGAACTTCTAGACAACAAGTATGTATATTTTTAAGGCTAAGGACATGTGTTCCCATATTGCTTAATAAAACAGTGATGCTAATTTTATGCCATCAATGGTATATAATGTAATATTTTTGCCATTACTATAACTTGATAAGTAGTGTTATCATTGAAAATGTTGGCTAGTGATAGGGATGATTTCTTTATTTTTTTACATATGTATGTATTTATTTATTTGTTTGTTTTTGAGAGAGAGAGGAAGGGAAAAACATGAGAGAGAAACATCGATCGGCTATCTCCTGCATGTCCCCTACTAGGGATCAAGCATGCATGTGCCCTGACTGGGAATCAACCGGCCACCTGTCCATAAATGGGACTGGACGATGCTCGACCAACTGAGCCACATCAGCCAAGGTGGGGTATGATTTCTTAAGCAAGGTGTGAGTACATAAAACATTCATTATAATATTCCATATATTTACATTCATGGAACTACAATGATTTTTGCATTACTTTTAATTTCTCTAATTACTAACAAGGCTGAACATTTCCCCATGTGTTTATTATTTGTGTCTCCTTTCATGTGAACTGCCTATTCATCCCCTATTCTCATAGCTCAATTGCAGACTTGGTATTTTTCTTACATATTTTAATACATTCATTTGACTATTTTAGATATTAACCTCTCGTTGTAAGTTTTGATACATGTATTTTCTCTATTTCCTTTATTTTATTTTTAGTTATTTTTCAACTTATGCCAGTTTTACTTTTCTTTTTTTGGTTAATCCTCACCCAAATATATTTTTCCATTGATTTTTTTTTTTTTAGAGAGAGAGTAGAAAGGAGGGAGGGAGACACATTGATTGATTGGTTGCCTCCCACATGACCCTGACCAGGGCTGGGGATCGAACCTGCAACCCAGGTACGTGCCCTTGACTGGAATCGAATTTGCAACCCTTCGGTCCTCGGGCAGACGCTCTAACCACTGAGCCAAACCGGCCAGGGCAATGTAAATTTCACATTTTTATATTCATCTTTTCTTTGGATATTTCTTCTTAAACTGAATTTTAAGAAATTATCATTATTACTGAACTATTACTCAAGCTTTAGTCAGTAAATTAACCATATGCACTGTCACACCTTTGGGGTATAAAAGATATGTGTACTTTTAATTCTGAGAAATTAAAATGTGACCTTAAGTTATTGGAATTCATCTTCATAAGTATATTGCTCATGACAGAAACAAGTCATTATATGTGATATTTCAACAACATCCCTATGAGGCAATATGGGGTAGATACAAATTAGTCATTTTAATAAACAGAGAAAGTGAGGTACCCAGAGGTTATATTGGTTCAGACTTTACAAGGAGTTTGTAGAAATATCAGGTCTAGAGTTTAAGATTTTTGGATAAACGCTTTTACTATTAGATCATGTTTCCAAAACAAAATATACTCAGAGTACTAAATTCAAATATTTTATAACACAATGATGTTCAAACTTGGGCTTGAGCCAAAAGTTCAACTATTAATGATGAGTAAGAGTATGTACAGACTTTCATTTAGCCTCCCTGTAAATCTCTTGGATGGGAATATATTATGGACCAACAGCAGATGCTGACATTACCTCAAAGCCAGTTGGCCTTAATATAATCAACATGGATGGATGAAGACTGCTACAGAGAAGAAAGGAAAAATATACTGATACTGCATTTAGATAAGTTACTCTTTTAAACAGTTTGAACTAAGATTCTGACATCAAATAGAAAACATTTAAAATGTCTTCCATTCAATCAATTTTTGTTGTTGTTGGTAATCCTCAGTGGAGGACATTGTTCCATTGATTTTTAGATAGAATAGAAGGGAAGTAGGAAGGGAGGTGGGGGGAGAGAGAGAAACATCGATGTGAGAGAGACATATCAATTGATTGCCTCCTGTACGACCCCAACCAGGGCCAGGAATCAAACCTGCAACCCAGGTATGTGCCCTTGACCAGGAATCAAACCCGAGACCCTTCAGCCTCGGGCCAACGCTTTAACCACTGAGCCAAAATGGGCAGGGCTCAATCAATTTTGACTATAGCATTATCAGATGGAATTTCATCTAATATATTTTATAAATATATATTTTATATTTACCCATCTGGAATGGTAAGGGATACTAGGTTAGAATTACAGAATATTAAAAGTAAAAGAACACTAAAAAGCAATCCAATACAGATTTCTCTTCTGATTGAAAACCTGAAAATAAAGTGGTATGTTTGAGTTACAATTCTCATTATGCTGAACCAGAGCTGGAACCTAAGCCTCCTTACTTTCTCTCCAAACTACAAGCTATACCCCAAATTTTGTTCTTTTTCACACTTAAATATCTGCGCCATGATTTTTTTAGAAGCTAAAATTTAAAGAAACTTCATGTTTATGTACTATTACTAATAAAGTATGATAAAGCGTTATCATTAGGGATTATCCATTTATTGAAGTGTTAAGATAAACATAAATTATTTAGTTTTCTTACTAAAATATGTAGATTTTAGTAGCTGAAAAAATTTCTTAAATTTGTATTATAATCATGGGTATAGCAAACCCCTACCCCACTTTAAAAAAATGTTGAAACAAAACTAAAAAATAATGCACTTTGCCAGGTACACTAGTAGTGAGCATAATTTGTGGCATTTGGGAAACTCAAAGATGGAGGAATTTTTCCCATGGTACTTCTGGAGGCAGTGCCATGAGCAGACAGGAGTAGCCTTTATAAAATCTAGCTGGGAAGTGAGTTAAACATTTTTATTAGAGGTCTTTCCTAACTTCCAATTCTAGAAAAGGCACAGGTAGAAGGGAATTTATAAATTTCTTTGGAAATACAGCCAAGCTGTATACTACAATACATGGTTAATAAGGCTTGAAAATTTTAGGACAACAGCTATTATAAAATAGAAATAAGACAAATGTCACATTATTTATATTAACCAAACTTCAGATAATAATCAGATTATTTTGAATACTAAATAACATTACTAGGAGAATTTGTAGCTCTCCTGTTTATTTATAGAGGATATTTTTCCATTTATCTTTAGATGGAGTGGGAAGGAGGGGGAGAGGGAGAGGGAGAGAGAGAGAGAGAAACATCGATGTGAGAGAGACACATGAACTGGTTGCCTCCTGCATTACCCAGACCAGGGCTGGGGACTGAACCACAACCTAGGTACGTGCCCTTGACCAGAATCAAACTCAAGACTCTGTGGTCTGTGGGCTGACTCTAACCGCTGAGCCAAACCGACCAGGGTGTAGCTCTCCTGTTTAAAAGGAAGCATTCAAATTCTTAAGAGCTGCCAGAGTTATTAAATACACAATGCTTATTCAAGCAAATTTCCTTTAAAACAAATAGACTTTCAATCACACAAAGCTTTTTCTCTAGGACCTAGACTAAAATGTTATGAATTGAAAGAAAAAAAGCACTGACAATTTGGCTGGCTCATTCAAATAAATCAATTTGAAAGAATTATAGATTATGTTAAAAGTGAATATTGTAAGAAAAATGGAAAAGGTTTAGTTTTTTAAAAAAATTTAGAATAGAAGAGTAAGAAATTCCATGTATAATGTAATTTTTGACAACATAAAGTAAAAATAAAATAGCTTGTAATTCTTATATAGGGCATAAGATGGTGCTATATTCTATCAATTCAAGTAGATTCACATAAAAGAAAAAGAACTGTTAATTCATTTGTCATATACAAATTTTACTTATTTTCATTCACAATTTATAAGGAAATGCTGAAAAGCACAAATTAAAAACAGTAAAGTTGAAAATTCCAGATATCAAAAAATAAATATATCAGCAAAGTTACATTTTTCTTGGAACACCTTAGAGAACATGATTTGTTTTGACATAAATTTCTGCATTTTTATTAAAATTTAGCCCAGCCGGTGTGGTTCAGTGGATTGAGCGTCATCTCATGGACTGAGAGGTCCCACTTCAATTCCTGGTCAGGGCACATGCCTGGGTTTCGGGCTCAATTCCCAGTAGGGGGCATGCAGGAGGCAGCCAATGGATGTCTCTCTCACACTGATGTTTCTATCTCTCTCTCCCTTCCTCTCTCTCTCTCTAAAAAAAAAAAAAAAAAAATCAATAAAAACATATATTAAATTTTAAAGTGAGGAAGAATTGTTAAGCAATCATTACTGTCATCATTACTGTTGTTTTTTATAAAGATACTCTATGTCACAAACTTATTAGAAAGCTATTTGCTTTCATTAGGACAAGGAGGTAAATAGTTATTGAACTTTTTATTATTAAAGAATTATAAATTGTACACTTAAAAACAAAGGTTAAATAGATGACTGATAAAGGGAAATTGGTATGGATTGCCACCTGACAAGTTGATCATTTTAAAAATATGAGAAACTTTTGTTAACAAAATTATTATTTGGAGCCTTCACAAAAATTAAATTAGACAACCATTTCAAGTTTAAAATGTTTATATTTGTATTGTTTTATGTATGTGTGTGTGTGTGTGTATATATATACACACACACACACATACATAGCATATGTTATACAACACATACATATACATAGGTACATACATACATATATGTAAAATATACATATGCAGGTACAGTCTTTATTAGAGATTAGAGATCTGCATATAGGAACTTTTGTATCTCTGGAGTTTACCATTCATTCTTTGGGGCTTTCTCTAATTCTAGTCATGACTGGAAACTGAAGCTATTTCTCTCTCAGAGAAACAGTCGTGACATTCCTTGCAAATTATAAATTCTAAGCAAATAGATAGAATTCAGGATTAAAAAAAGAATAGTGACACAGTATCTATGTATGGCCTATAGAAAGTAATACATGCATAGTCCCTATAAGGGTCTTATTTTCCTCCTGTAATTCAGGTCCCTTACCAATTATATGGATTTATGGTTTAAAATCTAGCTTGTGTGTACCCCATTACAACAATTTTCTAATTTCTGAAAAGACACTTCTCCCAATTCCATACTTCTCCACTCCACATGAAATTGACATACCCAAACTTGTTTAAAATAGACTGAAAGGCCCAGCCAGTATGGCTCAGTGGTTGAGCGTCAACCCATGCACCAAGAGGTTGCTGGTTCGATTCCTGGTCAGGGCACATGCCCAGGTTGTGGGCCAAATCCCCTGTGGGGGCATGCAGGAGGCGGCCAATCCATGTTCTCTCTCACTGATGTTTCTATCTCTCTCTCCCTTCCTCTCTCTCTAAAATCAATAAAGAAAAAAAATTTTTTTAATTAGATTGAAAGTATTTGAAGAAAATTAATATGATTTAACAATTCTTTTAGCAACATATTCTATCAATCTCAATTCAAACAAAGTATACATTAACTGTACTCATAACCAAGTACTTCTCAGAGTTGTCAGAAACTTAAGAAATATATAAAATTTATAAAGTAACTTCAAAGTCAAATGCAAACAAAGAACTGAATCCTGCTGATTAACAAAAGGGTCATGGATTTTTTAAAAAATTATTTCAGTTCATTTAAGAAATATAAGATAGTGAACAACAGTGGTTTAAATGTTGACAGTATGCCATCTTCTTTTTTTGTTGTTGTTGATGTTTGTTTTTTTTTGGTACGTGCCCCTAGCAGGAACCGAACCCAGGACTCTTTGGTCCGCAGGCCAACGCTCCAACCGCTGAGCCAAACTGGCCAGGGCAGTATGCTGTCTTCTTTTAATCATTAAATTCTCCTAGTACCTTTTACCTAATTCTCAGTTAGCATCAGCACCATTCCTTGCTCTTGATGTCTTAGATGCAAAACTTAAGTAGTCTTGTTATACAGTCACTGTGGCCTCATACTAATTTTGGCACGTCTATTAGATCTGTCCCTCCTTCCTTCCCACGTTCAGGTACTTCCCTAACTATCATGATAGGTCTAGCTATCATTACTTTGTTTTATTTTTTTTCTCTTTTATTTCTTTTTTTATTGAATTTATTGGGGTGACATTGGTTAATAAAACTATATAGGTTTCAGATGTACAATTCTATAAAATATCATCTGTATATTTAATTGTGTGTTCACCACCTCAAGTCAAGTCTCCTAACTATCGTTACTTTATATCTGGATAACTCTATCAGCCTCTTAGACAGTCTCCCTAAATTGAGGTCATGGTACAGAATATACAATAGAATAACTTTTCTTAAATTATACTTTGATCATGTTATTTCTTTATAAAGACCTACAGTCGTTTATTAGTACTATAATAATATTAACAACACTACTTTTTATTAGAGTGAATACTATGTCCCTGGCACTGTGCTAAATGTTTTATATGTTAGATGATTTAATCTCTCAAAAACCACCCTAAATATAATTATTCCCAATTTATAGATTAGAAAACTGAGACTCAGAAAGACTGCCGACTAATTTGCCAAAGGTCACACAGGTATCAATTGACAAAGCTAAGATTCAAGCACAAGTCTTTCTCTATCAAAAGCTCTTACATCAACAGACTGACAAATCTTAGAGGGACAGGGGGTGGGAGGGGTGGGAAAAGAACCTATATGCATATATGCATAACCAATGGACACAGACAACAGTGCAGTGAAGGCAGGGGGTGGGGCGGGAGTGGGGAGGAGGGTGTCAATGGGGAAAAAAAGGAGGGACATCTTAATACTTTCAACAATAAAGATTAAAAAAATCTTTCCACATATCAGGTATTTTGGGGAAAAACGTTCTTACATCAACACTTACAATTGTGCTTGGCACAATAAATATTTGTTAAATAAATTAATGAATAAATGAAATACTATGCTATATTCATTAATTTATATTATTGAGTTATACTATCTTTTTAGTAAATATTTGAGTAAAATTAAATTAAAGTAATTATATTGGTATGGGCCCAATTAATAAGAGCGTAATACAGAGAAAAAGTCTTACTATAGTTTTAATATAATCCATATTAATATTTACTTATATCTCTCTTTATACTAGCTAAATTTATATTTATTTACACTTTAAATCAGGTAAACCACAATTATTTAACTAAGTTAATTTTATTAACATTTAATTTAGTTTCAAAATACAAAAAGTTTCTATTGGTGGAAAATAATATTGCTGAAACACAAAATATTGTGTGTGAACATGTTGGACATACACACCAAATTGCTTAGGGTGTATAGATTCCTAAACAGTCTGAACAAAATTCCTTGGAGATAATGTTTTAAAATTTTAATATAGAACAAATGTCACTGTCTAACAATTTAAAGATATAAGGGACTTCAGAGTTCAATTACAAATACAGAGTTGTTATTTGAAACAAAAATGTAGCTCTTGAGAACAATCAGTTCAGTTTTCTAACAGCAGTTATAGTATGTGGTCATAACCATTTTTCCCCCTTTTACAGAGGTCTCTAGGTACACATTTTTAATGTATCCTAGCAGTTTCCAGTTAATGTTTTATATTTTTGTAGCTATTATTTTCTGTTGAAAGAAAACTAGTAAAGGTTGAATCTAGAAAGGGAAAACAAAGGAAGAAGATCAATATTAACACTCTACAAATATTGACTTAGCAAAGTGACTTTGTTGTCTTTCTCTCATAGGAATAGATATTGAATGAATGATTTATTTATAAGAAACACCTATGAAAAGTATTTGTAAAAACAAAAAAATTGCTTGGTAAAGTACATAATTAGGTAATCAATTCATCAAATTAAAAAACTGAAGAGTCAACATTTTCAACCTGATGACCTTTTAATAATATTCTTATTCATCACTTTCACTTTAAAATATTAGAACTGGTTATAGGTAGAAATGCTGCAATCCACAGAAAAACCTCAAAGATTCACTTCACAAACTTACTGGTGACACCAAATAGTTATTAATAAACTTCATGTCAATTTTTTTTTTCCAGAAAAAGTCTTACCTATTAATTTAAAATACCATACCTTTATTGAATTTGGCTCAGTTAACTTTGAGTTTCGGTTACTATTAGCCCCCATGGTAATTGTGAAGGAAACAGATGTTTTGAACTTTCTGCTTGCTGCCAACAAAGAACTCCTGGTGTCACCTGCAACAAGTAATAGTTATTTGGTCTCCCATTATGAAAAGCTGTCAATAGAAAGTTTGTTTCTAAATACAATATAGTATAAAAGGTCTGTGTATTAATTTTGTTCTCTTCGTTCTTCCTATTGAAATAAAATCAGAAGTTTTATATTTATCAGACTTTAATGGTCCCTAATTTATGGGCTACTAATAAGATTCTTTATTTCAATATGTCACCTTTTAGCCTGAATTTTAGTTTTAATAAAATATAATGAGCACAGGTAAATCAAGTTTCATTATAAAATTTTACTTAAATAGATTTTTACAGCTAAGAGTCTAGAAATGAAGGCTGACACAAGCTGGATTCTCGTTAGTTTTATCACTGATAAGTGAAGATGGAAGGAAAAATTATCTGAATATAACCCTCCATTCCTGATCAAGAAATTCTTAGTTCATAACAGTGTTATTTACAATAGCCAAATCTGAAAACAGCCCAAGTGCCCATCAGTAGATGAGTGGATAATAAAGCTGTGGTATAGTTACACAATGAAATACTACATAGCCATAAAAAAGAAGGAACTCTTAACTTTTACAACAGCATGGATGGACTTGGAGATTATTATGCTAAGTGAAATAAGCCAGTAAGAGAAAGACAAGTAGCATATGATCTCACTATATGTGGAATCTAATCAACAAAATAAATAGACTAACAAAACAGAACCAGAGGTATGGATACATGGAACAGAATGACGATTGTCGAAGGGGGAAGGGAAACTGGATGAAAGAAGTTGAAGAGAGTAACCAAAAAACATATATGCATAACCCACAGACACAGACAGCAGTGAGGTGATGGCCAGAGAAAAGTGGGGCAGGGTCTGGGTGGAGGTGGTAAAGGAGAGGGGAAATGGGGATGTCTGTGATAGTGTCAACAATAAAAAAAAATTTTTTTTAAGTAAATACCTTTATTTGAGAATGTTTCTGGATCAGTTTTTCCTATGATTCTAGGTGATGGTTTTCGTACTGGGGATGGGTCCCTTTCAGGGAACCCTTCGATGTGGCTTCCAAACTGTTGACGCCTCAGTTTACTATCAACCTCCAGTTTTTCCAGAGTAGTTTTGAGACATTGCTCATTGGTTGTCATATATAATTTACAAAACTACAGGAAATAAACAAGTAGTCCAGTCAGTAAAACATTCAATCATACATTTGGGAGGAGAAAGCAAATGCACATTAGTAGGCAAGGAATAGACTGATAGATGGAATGTGTTTCCTGTTGAACTAGGGTACTCATTTTATTTTCTTGAATCAGACTGACAACCCTCAAGTGACCTAGTGAAATGCAGCCATGATTCATTGAGGAAGTCATACTCTGAGTGAAAATAAAATGTTACACAAAGGGAGGTGGTTTATTATTATTTTTTTACAACACATGTAGACTTGCATTTGTTCTAAATAATTTTATGATTCTTCCACCCCAGAAAAGGCATATTCCTGAAGACAGTCTCTATGTTTGTGCATGTGTGTATCTGTGTGAACATGCATGTATTTAAACTTGGTTATATTATTTTAATGTAGTCATCAAATTACAATTGTGGGACTGGAGAGATTAAATTTCAAGTACAATCAATACACAATATATAGGTATGCTATTGCCAACATTAAAAAGATGTGTTCCTTTAAAAACACTCCTACACAGTAAGCAAATTACCATCAATGTGAGCTTATGTACCTTCATGTAGTCAAATTTGCCATCAGCATTTACATCAGCCAAATTTATTACGGCATTTACTTCTTCTCGAGTCATCTTCTCACCTCTCTGAAAAACATTGCATTGGGAAAATTCATGTTAATCTTTTTTATAAGTTTGAATATATGGTTTCATTATAAATCTCAGCATGCGTATTATGTCAAGTAAGAATGAAACTGTTATATAAAATTTCACAATTCTATTAAGTTTTGTAAAAGTGTGCTGAACTTCAGTTTACTAAATTTGGACAATGTGTAACATAGATCCAGTAATAACTACTATTAAAATCACAGTAATGATACTTTCTTACATTATACCAAGAAACAGAATGGATTCCAAATCCCATTAATACTTTGTTTCTCTTTTACTTATTACATATGAATTTTCTCACTATATGTGGAATCTAATCAACAAAATAAATAGACTAACAAAACAGAACCAGAGGTATGGATACATGGAACAGACTGACGATTGTCGAAGGGGGAAGGGAAACTGGATGAAAGAAGTTGAAGAAAGTAACCAAAAAACATATATGCATAACCCACAGACACAGTTTATTCTTATATTATTATTTATTATTGTATTGTTTTCCATACAAATAACTGTAAACCAAATACACACACACACACACACAGTCCTGAGGAGAAAAGAACTGCAGGGAAACAGAAGGGGATTGCAACATGGGCTCAATTTTATACTTTATCTTTTACTTACAAAGCACCTTTCATCCAGAAGGATCCTTAAGTACTTTATAAACAACATATATGTGATTCATTTCACCTACCAATAAAATAGTTATTTTTAATGTGGACTTTGGTTGCCAAAGGTGGATTCCAAGTTGTTTTGCAAAATACACATATTACAAAACTGTTTCACAGATCTTACCTTTGTTAGAAGTTTATAAAGGTCAGTGTGTAAAATACAGCCATCATCATTTACATCTAATTGCTTAAATGATTTCAGTAGTTCTGCTTTTGAAGTAGGTTTTTCCTTTCTTAAAATTACACAAAAATCATCAAAATTCAGTTTGGCAGTTTGAGGAGTCCAATACTTATCAATAGTCTTTTGGGATGGATTTCTTCCTGCATGCTGAAGAGCTGCCCAATAAAACAAGTATTATTTTTTATAGTAACATTTGGAGTTGGTATTTAAGTATATTTTTTCTTTAAATTACAATATTATACAAAAGTAAACACGTACCAATATATTACCATTGCTTTTGATAATTAGTGATATAAATGTATGCTGACTGTCAAAAATATAGATAGATAGATAGATAGATAGATAGATAGATAGATAGATAGATATAAATATATACAGGTTGTGGCAAAAGTAGGTTTACAGTTTTGAGTATGCCAAACAGTTTATTCTTATATTATTATTTATTATTGTATTGTTTTCCATACAAATAACTGTAAACCAAATCCAAATACACACACACACACACACACACACACACACACACACACAAAACTAACTAAAGATTCCTAATTTATTAATGCCAGAACTAAATAGATTTCTCCTATTCTGACAGTTGGTTCTCAACCTACATAGTTTAATTACCTGATTTACTTCATAAGCGTGCTTTTAAAAAAGAAAAGATTAAAAACAATCATTTACTTAACTATTTTGAGGACATAAGAATAACCACAAAAATCATAAATTATTACTTTTTCTGGTTCAATAAATAGCTTAATGAAATGAAGAAATAATTAGTTTGAGAATAGTACTGTCACCGAGGCAAGATATCAAAATGTTCATCATTAGATATTAGAGTTTCAAGAACATTAATCATGCCCCAAATGTCAAATATATGCACAAAAAGTATCTACTTACAGCTATAGCCTTGCTAAAAGTAAAAAATGTCAACATACTTTGAGAGCAGACTATTGTAGAGATGCAATGGTCAAATCACTTTTCATTTTTATCCAGAACATTTAAAAATAATCTTATAACCAGTTATTCATGAGACACTCCTATTTTAAAAGTCATGAAAGACAAAGAATTATGATGTAAGAAAAGCTTTGTATATTTGCATATGTCATATCACACTAAAATATACTGGTTTCAAACAATTGTAGATATTTTGTACAATTGAATAGGAATAACTTGGTTACTTGCAAATAAACAAATCTCTGCATATAAAGACTTAATACTATCTAAAATGAACCAATGATAAGTCTCCTGAGCACTATAAAAGTAATTAACAAAATTTAAAAAGGTATAACTGTCTTGACTTGTGCTGCCAACTTCTATTATAAAACCTTACACTGAATATTTCCAACCACCTTAGGTGAGATTTCATAAGATCATGCATTGTCAATCAACACTAAAAAATTATAATCTGGATATTCTGCAATATAATATAATAAAGATATATATATATATATATCCTTAAGGAAATAGGAATCAGATCAGGGTAATAAATAGAGACATTTGCAAGTCCATTATATTGAACATTCACTGTGCACAGGCATAATATAGGGTGATTTTTTTTTTTCAGAGATACAAGCTTCTTGGCTCCTAAATTTTATAATCTAAATAGAAAGTCCACACCTGAAGTATAAAATTGCTACCTGTGGCCATGATTTATGGTTCACAACATATTAGAAGCCCATAGACCAAGAGAAATGTTCTCAAACTCCAGATTATGCCAGTGCATCATTCCTAGATAAAACTTTGGCACAGAAACATAAACAAGATCATCATCTAGAGGTGACTTTCAGAGCTAACAAAAGGTATAGTTGTAGCAATCAACATCTTCCATTAACCTAGAAAACCTCTGTGGAGATAATGTTTTTATTTCTACAGGTTTATTCTGGATGTAGACAAAAACCCTGATTACCATGCTGCCCTAGGAATAAAGGTAAGTATTTTGCCTAGTGCCTAGTTTATAAGTGGACAATTCCTTAATTCATCTATCAAGACAATAAAGATAAATGTTTTAGCATTCCATCCCCAGCCAACCTTTACCCTTTAAAAGGTGGGAATACAAGTAGGATCTAGATGAAGTTGTGATTTGAAGTCAAAGCCCATGTAAAAGAAAATGGTATTTCATTCAGTTTTGAAAACTCTTTCCCACAAGTACTAGTTCAGCATATGCTTGTTGTTATCTTCAATTGACAAAATATTTTAAAAAGATACTGTTAATTACAGAACTTTCTCAGAATAAAATTCATTATGCCCTAAACATGTACTCAGTAAATAGATATTCCCATATTTAAAGAAATAGGTATAATTTAGTAACTTCTAACCTAACTTTAACCTCTAGTAATCAACATCATAAGAATCAGTTGGAGCCCATTAAGTCTGATAACAGTAAAAACATTATGTAACTGCAGATGTTTAAAGGTTTACACTATGACACTGATCTTTTGCCAGAGTTTACTTTAATCTTTAACATGAGTCTATAATACCTATATTATTTATAAAACAGGGAAAAAAGGAATTCAAAAGTTCTGGTACTTGTACTGCTCTACCTGACCTTGAAATGGAATGTCAAAACACATTGTATGCTCTGGCTGGTGTGGGTCAGTGGCTAGAGCACTGGCCCATGCACCAAAGGGTCTCAGGTTCGATTCCTGATCAAGGGCATGTACATGGGTTGCAGGTTCGATCCCCAGTCCCCATTGGGGCATGTGTGGGAGGCAACCAATCGATATGTCTCTCTCACAATCTCTCTCTCCCCCTCCTTTTCTCCCACTCTCTCTAAAAATCAATGGAGAAAATATCCTCAAGTGATGCTTAACAAATAAATAAATAAAAATTTAAAAAACATAAATTATGTACAGCAGTGGCAGGAGGATACAGATGAAACACATAGTAGTAAGAAAGAGACGTCACTGGTTCACCCTACCACTTTTTAAAAACCTAGATTATGTGAAATCAGTCATTACAATGTTACAAAGAGTATTCCACCATGAAACCAAAAGTGTATATAGCACTGAAAAGACAAACACTACATTATTATCCTCCCAGATAATTCTATAAGACTGATAGCACCTTAGTAATACATACTCATTGATTCACAACTTAAATGCCATAGTAGCAGAAGGCATGTTAAACTTTTAAACTTTTGTGATCTCAGCCTATATTCAAAAGAATAAAGAGAAAAAACTAAAACTATAATTTATAGTAAAACAAAAAGTATTTTATATTCCCCAAAATGGATTTCCTCAAATAGAGATCTTACTGCATACAAATCCAAGATGTTGCAAAATTATGTCAGATTTTTTTTTCAAGGAAACTGCTTCTAAAGTTGGCAAAATAACTCAGTTTCTCTACTCATGAAACCATTAGTCTTGATGAAAATAACATGTGTATTCAGTGTTGTTGTATACCACTCTCTTAAGACTAAAGACCTCCTAGTCATTTGATACTCCTAGCAAGGACCAAATTTATATTTTGGGGGGATATGTGCAACCAGAGGAATTCAAAATATAATGGAGAGAAGCAAAAAAGACCAACCCCTCCCCAAGACAAAACCAGACCAAACCAAACCAAACCCAAACCCAGAACTCTTAATTCTTTTAAAATTTCACTTATTTCCTAATACTTCTCTCTTATAACCATTCACCCCATTTTTATATGTCCTTTACATTTTCCTTAATATAGGTCAAATTCAGAGTAGTGATTCAGATGTCAAAAGTGTTTTAATTCTATTGTAAATCTTAAAAGTACCAAAATGAAAATTAAAATATTTAAGTAGTTGATAGACGGTTTAAAAATACTATTCTATACTGTACAAACACTGAAAGTTTTATTTCGCAAATCCTACAATATGTAACTATACATAATGGCACAATAGCATAATGTAGTAGCTCCACTGCTCAAACCACTAACATTGGGATGATTCGACAATGTGATTCTAATTCCAGTCTTTTTGATCTATTATTAACTTTCAACAAATAAGGCAAAATACTTAAATGTATTTTTTTACCTAAGTAAAGTTGATCTTTAGAAATAATGTTTTCTAAGCTGCTTTTGAAAACAGTTAAGTAGGCAGCTCTACAGCTCATATAAAATGTCTCCTCTTCAGTTAGTAGAGATTTCTTTGTTCGAGGACTCTCGGAAAGTGTTGATTTCTGACTGGAGAAGGCTGCATCACTTCCTGGACTGATGGCCATCCTATTAGAAAATAATTTTAAAAATTGTTTCAGTCAGTGTTAATCCCTAAGATGCAAATGTCACCTTGTCTTTCAAATGCTGGGGGGGGGGGGGGGGGGGAGTGGCACAGAGGGATCAAAACATTAAAGTTTTTCCTTGTGGGGAAAAACAATGAATATTTTAATATGCATAAGGTTGTATTGTATGTTAAACTTGAACATGCCTTTTGGCAGTGGTTTTCTAAATATAAATATATATAAACAGTTTCTTCTTTATTGATATATGTATATACCAAAAGAACAAAGCCAAAACAAAGATGTAACGTAAGTACAAAAGAAGAATTATAGCAAAGGAAAAACCCACATCTACTCAAAATAACAGGACAGTCAGTTGAGACTCTATATAGGACTGTCATGAGGATTAAATAAATTAATATATGTGAAGCATACAGAACAGTGCTTGGCACAAATTAAGTGCTAAATACTGTAGACAGAGTGAAACTCCACAGTAATAAGAATGTGGCTATAATGTGATTGGCAGTTGGCATCCATCTCCACAGCAGGATCAAGCAGGTCATTTCACTAACATCTCAGTAATGCAGCCCCACATTTTAAATGACTGGATTTTTAAAATCCCACTTACAGCGTTATCATGAGATTTTACTGTGTTCCATTACTAATAATAATGTTTTGGGTTTATATAGCACCTCTGCTCATAAGAGCTTAAAGAACAGTTATACATCATAATTTATCCCTACTACAGTGGTCAGGTATTTTTGGTCCATTTTACAGATAAGGAAATTGAGGGACACATCATCGCCAATTTAATAGTAAGTAGCAAAAGTCAGTAAATTATGGTAACAGTTTCTTCTTTATTAATGTGAATGAAGGCTTGTTGTACAATAGTTACTATAAGGCACTAAATTGTGCTGGTGGTCTAACAGCTTCCAACATTATTTTACCCAGCTTTGACTTTTAAAAATACATTCCAGCCTAATAAATTGAATATTTCAAGTTCAACAATAAGACGACACAGGTAGGGTCCCCTTCAGGACTCATTGGATTCTTACTCAAGAGGCCTAAATCACTTGCACCTTCTTGAATTATATAGGTCTTTTACACTTGGGAAAGAAAGATAATAATCGCTTATCATGGATGAAGTACCCTATTTATAATACACAGACCGCCTGCCTGACACTTTCATATTACACCAGATTTAGAAGGACCCCATAGGGATGTGGTGTCACAGTCTGGTTACTGCAAATTGGTATCACTATAATTAAGCATCAGAGTTTTAAACACATATGCGTGCACGCATCTCCTCAAAAACGTGAACGAAACCCGTTCCAATAAGGAAGAGAGAATGTTCATTTTACAGCAAGCAATTTTAAAATGTAAGGTGTTTTTTGTTGTTGTTTTTTTTTTTTTTTTTTTTTGGATTGTCCTCGAATACTCTTTCCAAATAAGGTGACTCCCTCACGTGCAAATCCCACGGCAGAAATGTTCCAGAATTCTATTCTTTCCCTTTCTGTGAGCAGAGACTAAACTAAGCTTAAATAAATATATAATTGTACCCCCTCAGGCTTGGAAACCTCCTTCATTTAAAACTCCAGCCCCAGACTCAGACAGGGGCCTAGAGAGCACATTGCAGCAAACGGCTCCATAAATAACCAGCCACACAATAGCAAGAAAAATAAAC
The DNA here is from genome assembly GCA_030848825.1 of Tadarida brasiliensis. Taxonomy (NCBI): domain Eukaryota; kingdom Metazoa; phylum Chordata; class Mammalia; order Chiroptera; family Molossidae; genus Tadarida; species Tadarida brasiliensis. The sequence continues at coordinate 48,066,778 of CM061264.1, read as the reverse complement.
TAACAAGCGCCTAGGGCTTTTAAAGGGCCAAGTGAAAACAGAGAGCCAGCCACACCGTCCCTGCACAGTGAAATATGTTCACAGCTGATCTCAAGCAACATCTCTCTTTTTGTATTCCTCTGAGCATTAAACTGCATTTATATGTACATTTCAGGTACCTACATGGACCAAGTGTTGGTATGACAGAAGTAAAAGAAGCAGGTGGGAGAAAAGCCGAACAGTAAGGGACACAACCGCAAAGAGAGACAGCAGGTTGATCGCTACCTAATTCCAGTTTACAGACCAGGAAGCGCAGCCAGTTCTCTGCACGGATTCCACAATCGGCTCACCGAAGCCGGATGGATCTTGGTCTTTCTTTAATTACCATGGCAACTGCGCCTCTCTGCCACCGGAAATAAGATACAGAGCATCTCCCCAAAGGGTCCGGCTAGAAATCTAAGGATCGTTAATCCACAGAGATCAGAGACGGTCCTGTTGCTCCTCTATCCGGGGCTGTTACGGCCAGAATCGTGAGTGAGGGTCCTGTGCGGCACTGCAAGGGACTGGATGCGGTTCTAGACGGACAGTCCCTTCCTCCTTTCCCCGCAAGCACTCGGATCCGTTGTCGCGGAGACGGTGTTTCCGGCGGGCTACGCTGAGTGTGACACAGGGTCGAGCGCCTGCTCGCCCGCGCTTTTCAGGCTTCTGTTGGCTCCGGGAGGTTCTGTGTTTTCGGAAGAGGTTGCACGGCTCGTTCTATCCGGCGGCCGTGGTCCTTCCCTGAATGTGGAAATGCCGTAGGTATCTCCTCCCCAGGTATTGCTGTTTGTCGGGCCCCTCTGAGAGCAAGAAGAGTAAATAGTATGTGGCCCGATAGCCTTTTTTGTTTTTCTACTTTTCTGAGTGTAAACTTGTCTCCACCGACAGTTCCCGGTGCCGGCTTGGTGCCCTCAACCCACCTCGGCTCACCTTCCAGCCGCAGTTACCCGGGAGTCTTTGTCCACTTGCATTCTGATTCTCCAAGGCTTCTGCCTGATTTTATAGGCTGTGGGCTGTATTGAGGGATGTATTTTAGTGCTCGAAATAATTTCAGATATGGTTAACATGCCGAGAATGGGATAGAGTAGATTGAAACACACCATATAATTTGATAACGCCCGTTAGTGCCCACGTTAGTGTGGTGAGTTCGTGTAAACTTGTGGGACAACTCAAGAACCAGCTCAAAACGAGGACGCATAGCCGATTCTAGCCTCAGTTTCCTTATTGCTGCTCTGTTGAAACTTTTTAAAGTTCAGTAGTTTTTCTTTGGGGTGGAGGGGTTAATATCTAACACGTGAAATTCTCTGGCTGCCCCTTGTCTCCAGGTTGACTTTTCTAGAGTAACTTATTCCTGTGCATTTCTAGAGTAACTTATGTGCATTTCTAGAGTAACTTATTCCTCCGTTATTTCCAGGTTTGAGCCAAATGCAAAGTAACACAGCGGGGGAAATATTTGTATCAAATAGGAATTGACATGAAAGTGGAAAGATGTAAAGAAATAATAACCTACACTTATTGAATCTGTATGATCTGGTACAGGTTTAGCAATTTACCTACATTTTCTCATTGAATCCTACAAAAAGGACTTTAGGAGGTAGGGGCTGCTATTATCTCTAATTCTCAGATAATGAAACTCAGCACTTAATATAGTGTCCTACATATAAGTATCAAAAAATGTGTTTCACTTATATTGTTAAAACTTAGGACTATTGAAGAGGTTTTCCCTTCCCTAGAATTAAACAAGAAAACTTATCTTCCTACTGCTGTACTATTAAAAAACCCAGTTAGCACTTTTGTGACACTGCAAGGATAATGTAGCAAAATTCCTGCTAAGTAGGAATACATTGGAAACTGGTGTGTATTTGCTTAATAAGTGTTGGTACTACTTCCTGAACTATGATCCTGTTCTGTTATAGGTAGTGGGGAACCAAAAAAACTATTAAAAGTAGAACTTTTGGACAACTGTTTTCCTAACATATTAACAGGTACATGTTAGAGGAGTCTGCAATAAATACATGACCTTAAAGTTGAGATTGACATCACAGGACATATATCTGACATAGGATTTATATTTAGAATATATATATATGAAGAATTCTTACAACTCAACAGTAAAAGGAAAAAACCTTATTAAAATAATGGCTCAAAGACTTGAACCAATACCTAAAAAAAGTTATATGTATGACAAATAAGCATTTTGTTAGACATCAGAGAAATGAAAATTAAAACTATGTTGAGATACTATTTAACATGCAGTAGAATAACTGTATATACGTTTTATATTTTAAGAATACTAGGCAAATATTGAATCTTTTTTTTTTTATCCTCACCCAAGGATGTGTTTTTTTCACTGATGAGAGAGAGAGAGAGAGAGAGAGAGAGAGAGAGAGAGAGAGAGAGAGAGACATCAATTGGCTGCCTCCCATATGCGCCCTGACAGGGCTGGAACCCAAAAGCTAGGTATATGCCCTGACTAGGAATCAAACCTGCAACCTTTTGGTGTATGGAATGATGCTCAAACCAGCTGAATCACTCGGCCAGGGTTGAATACTGAATCTTAGTGAATAGATTTGTTTTGCATAGACACATGGGTTAGCATTTGTGAAACTAGTTTCTGTGTATTCTAGGCTTGAGCAAATAAGTGTATTGAAGATCATGGGAGCTAGGTTGTCTTTTTTTTTAATTTAAATTTATTTTTATTGTTTAAAGTATTACATATGTCCCCCTAGGTTTTCACTGTTGGATAGAGACATTTATAATATTTTGGCTTGGCCCTGGCTCTAACCACAGAGCCATACTGGCCAGGGCATAAGAGACTATTTTAGAGATAAGACTGTGTTAATATAACATCTTTTGGGAACCTGCATTTAAACTACCTTAAATAGAATTGGAGGATCATAAAAATTAAAGGAATAAATATATTTTTGGATTTGAGACAAGTTTTAAAATAAAAATAAATATAATTAAATAAATTATTAACAACTTTGTGCCAATCACTGTGTCAGGCCTTGGGGATTCAAATGTGAACAGTACTGTACCTCTCCAGGAGCTTTAACTTTAGTGTGAGAGATAGTTTAACAGGCATTTTTAGAACTCATAACCTACCAGTTAAAAGACAAGATGCTGATGATATAAATATCTTAGTCTGGGGAGGAAAGACAAACTAAATAAATAGACTATTACAACATGATAAGTTTAGTGAGAGAAACATGTATAAGTGCTATAGGTAAAGAATGGAAAGATCCTTACTGCAAACTGGAGGTTTCCAGGGAAAACTTCTTAGAAATGAATATCAAGGGAAAGGTAGCATCAATGTTAGTTTATTATTATTAATTTTTATGTTGTAAAATATAATGCATACAAGAAAGTATATAAAATATCCTTCTGCCATATTTAATTCTGATATGCCTATTTGGTTCCTTTCAATAGACTCTTTTAAAGGACTTTTTAATATGTTTATAGGTGTGATGATACACACATGTTTATATGGTTTTTGCAGAAGATAATAGTAATGAATGTTTTATTAACGTTCATTTTTTTATAGTACCCATTTAGGAGTGAAATAATTTTATGGCATTTCTCATTTTATTCAACCAAAAGAACGTCTCACCTTCCCCTGTTTATCTTCTGGGGTCATCTTTCCCAAATATACCTTTTTTGCTTCTGTAAGAATACTTTAGATAATTCTTTGTTAATCTTTTAATAAAGACGTTTTTGACACTTTAAACATGTTGTGAAATAACTGGTTACAGTATTGACCAATTTTGTCACAAAGAATAACAGGTTTCATCATTTATTTAGGGCTTTCACATGTGACCATATTTATATATGTAGTGGAGTGATGTTCCCAGTCACCCATGCTGTAATAGTTATTGTGTAACCATTATGAATGTTGAACACAAAAGAGCATAGGCTTGAATGAAAGGGAGAATGCAAAGAAAATATAGGAGATTCTTCTCCCTTCATTGCTCATTCCTATACATAGAATGGGGGGAAATCATTTTAGATATCTTAATTTACACCTAAGGAGTCACATGGAATGTGAATTTGGCCATTGCCTTTCATCAGAGGATTTCTAAGTATCTCATAAGCATACTTAGTAATCCTAAACACTTCTGTGAAATGGCTGGCAATATTATCATCTCCATTATAGTGAGGAGTAAATGGAAACACTGACACACTAACTTCTATTTTTCGTTTCCATTCAGAAATTTCCTACTAGTTTACAGGCCAGTATTATTAGCTTTATGAAACTCAGTGAGATTATGTGATTTGCTTAACCTTAGGGGAAGAATTTGGCATAGCATCAAGGCTCCCTGAGTCTTATCTGCTTTACTAAATTTATCTTTCTACCCTCCCACACATTCTTACCCTCAGCTATTCAAAATTATATGTAATCCAATGTTTTAAAAGTCCTTTAAGAGAACTTTAAATTATGTCATTCCTAGTTCTTAATTAGGAATCAAATGATAGTTCACATTTTTTAGAATTTCTTTTGTGTTAAAATATGCATAACATAAAATTTACCATTTTAAGTGTACAGTTCTGTGGCATTAAGTACATTCACATTGTTGTACAATCACCATCATTCATCTCCAAAACTTTTTCACCTTGCTAAACTGAAACTTTGGTCCACTAGTGTGGTTCTATGGTGGTTGAGCATCTACCCATGCACCAAGAGGTTACTGGTTCAATTCCCAGTCAGGGCACATGCCCGGGTTTCAGGCTCAATCCCCAGTGGAGGTGTGTGCAGGAGGCAGCCGATCGATGATTCCCTCTCATCGATGTTTCTATCTCTTTTGCCCTCTTTCTTCCTCTCTCTCTGAAAATTGATAAAAACATTTAAAAGCAAACAAAAAGCTGGAACTTTGTACCCATTAAACAGTAACTTCCTATTCACCACCATTCTATTTTCTTTCATTATGAATTTGACTACTTTAAGTACCTCATTTGAGTGGAATCATAGTATTTGTCCTTTTGTGATTGGTTTGTTTTACTTAGCATAATATTTTCAAGGTTCATCCGTGTTGTCGCATGTATCAGAATTTCCTTGTTGTTGTTTTTTTATCCTTACCTGAAGATATGTTTTTATCGATTTTGAGAGAGAGAGAGAAACAATGTGAGAGAAACATCAATCAGTTCCTCCCGTACACGCCCTGACCGGGGATCCAACCTGCAATCTAGGTATGCCCTGACTGGGAATCAAACCGGAAACCTTTTGGTATAGGGGACAACGCTCCATCCAGCTGAGCCACCCGGCCAGGGCAGAATTTCTTTCCTTTTTAAGATTGAATAATATTCCATTGTGTGTATGTATATGTGCATATGTGTATATACCATTTTGTTTACTCATTCATCTGTTGATGGACATTTGCATTACTTTTACTTTTTAGCTATTGTGAATAATACTGTTATGAAAATGGGTGTACAGATATCTGTTCATGCCCCTGCTTTTAGTTCTTTGGGGGTATATCCCCAGAAGTGGAATTATGTGGATTAGATGATAATTCTATATTGAATTTTTTGAGGAACTGCCTAAGTGTTTTCCATAGTAACTGTATGATTCTGTAGTACCAGCAGTGTGCAAGAGTTCCAGTTTCTCCACATCCTGGCTAACACTTATTTTCTGTTTTTGTTTGTTTGTTTTTTTGTAGTAGCTATCCTAATGGTTGAAAAGTGGTATCTTGTTGTTGTTCCAATGTGCATTTCCTTAATATTAGTGCTGCTCTTAGTATTAGTGATGTTGGGCATCTTTTCATGTATTTATTGGCCATTTGTGTATTTTTGGAGAGATGCCTATTTGAGTTCTTTGCCTGTTTTTGAGTGCCCATTTTTTTTTAAACCAAGGTAGTAACCACAACAGCTGCGTACAACTTTACAGAACTACCAGAGATATATCACTTTTAATTGTTAACTAATATTGGTAGTAAGCGAGTGAATACTTTAAGAAAATATCTCATGTCTAATCAAATTTTGCCTGTTCTTCCTTTACAATATGTTTCATCCATCTCTTCCTCTCTGTTCCTATTAACATCCTAATCTGCTTGACATCATTTCATGCTTGTGTTACAGTTGTATCTGGGTAAAAGAATGGTTTTTTTTTTTTTTTTAAACTTATAGTAGGTGCTTAATTTAATAGTTGATATCTTGACAATGGACCCAGTTCTAATAGAATGGTAAGAGTAGATGGTCATAAATTCCTCTAGTAGGTGTGCTCTTCTTGACCTCTTCTTTAATCCCCTTCGGTTTAACAAAAATTTATTATGCACAGGACCTGAGATCTGAGTTTCTCTCACTCAAGCTGTGTGACAGTGGTCAAGTCACACCAACTCGTCCCTATTGGATGAACTAAGTGATTTCTTTGATTTCTCCTAATCTTGTCTGTTAAATCTTTTTATGATTCATATAAAAGAATGATAAAAATATTTTCAGCTTTTGATTATTGGATACCTGAATTGTTTGAAAACTATATTTCCCACAATAAATTATGTTTTTAGATTCTTATTAAACTGTTAAACTGAGAGATAACAGTCTAAGTCTGCTCACTTTCTTGTTTAATTTTATATATTTCCTTGGACTTCTTAGATAAGTCTAGGACCTACATTAGAAACCTTTATTTTTATTTATTTATTTATTTATATATTTATTTATTTATATTTTAGAGAGAGAGGAAGGGAGAGGGAGAGAAAGAAACATCGATGAGAGAGAAGCATCAACATCAATCTGCTGCCTCCTGCACACCACCTACTGGGGATTGAGCCTGCGACCTGGGCATGTACCATGATGGGGAATCATATCAGCGACCTCCTGGTGCATAGGTCAACACTCAACCACGGAGCCACACTGGCTGGGCTAGAAACCTTTAAATCCAAAAATTTAGTTTCTTTCTCTAGGAATTAACCATCAATAATAAAGCAAAAATATTTTGAACAGTTAAATAACAGGGTGGACTTTGTTTCCTTCTGAAAGGTAGTATTGCATCTTAACAGTATTTGAAAACAAAGGATAAAAAAATGCTGTACAGCATACTTTTAGTTTCTGATTTCTACTTTTGAAGTTTTATTAAATGCCAAAACATCTTACACACCTGAATAGGGTAACATATATTCCAAAGCTAAATATACTTTAGTTTTTGGATTATCTGCCATTTTTACTTGTTCTTATCTCTAATCTCTTATTGTTTCATTGAAACTTCACATTAAATTATTTCAAGTTGACTTGAAGTCATATAACTAATTCTTGAGGATATAACTAATTCTTTAAGCCAGTTTAATTAATCTCAAGAAATGTTATGTATTGGCTAATGTAGATGTAATAGCAAATTTAAGTGAACCCTTTTTAGATAAAATTTTTGTGTTTAATATTTACTACACAGTAATTTCTATAAACTGTCCATCCCTTTTATTTTTCTTCTATCACTTGTTTGGAAGTCAGTAATCAGTTATTTATGAATAGTCATTTCTAGGATGTATAAGCTTTTTATTTGTTTTCTATACTGCAAACTATATTTATAATATAATCTTTTTCTTTTTTTCTTTTTTTGCCTAATGCACAAATTCTGTAATATTTTAAATAACAATTTCTATTTCTCAGGGATCAAGAAAGTACTTATAACTCTGTATTTGTCACAGGGAAAACTAGTTTTAATTTATATTGACCTTTTTCTCCTTTGAGCATTTAGACTGCATTCAATAAAATGTTGATGACTGCTCTTTAGAAGACAGCTGTATGAAATAAAGTATTATAAATATTCAGCTTTCCTTTCTAAGCATTGTCACCAACAGCTGGGCATCCAGTTTAGCAGAACAGATTTTACACAGAGAGAGCCAGGCATGTTCCTGAATCAGTTTAGTGAAGGAGACAAAAAATAGTTTCATATGGATTGGGGACTTATAAAGACATAGAACATCTGTTCCTCAGTTAAGTCATAGTCTAGTAGCACTGAATCATGTTTAAAGCTACAAAAATGTGGAAAACTTTTTTCACTTCGCTCATACCTTTATTTTATTTATTTTATTTGCTTTTTTTGTTATTGTTATTAATCCTCAACTGAGGATATATTTTTTCCATTAATTTTTAGAGGGAGTGAAAGGGAGGGAGGGAGAAGGAGAGAAAGAGAAACATCAATGTGAGAGAGACACATCGATTGATTACCTCCCCCACGCACCCTGACTGGGGCGGGGGATCGAACCACAACCTAAGTATGTGCCCTTGACTGGGAATCAAACCCGAGACCCTTCAGTGAGCGGGCCAGCGCTCTAACCACTGAACAACACTGGCCAGGCTACTCATACCTTTATTTTAATACCTAATGCATTATTTGTGCAAATAATATATTTTCAGTATCTCCACTGATGTAAATTATTTTGCTCTTATGTATAATTTTATTAGTGGTATTTTAAAACACACAAATAGTACTTTTTACTAAAATTATTTTATAATATGACTAGTGATTGAATTATATGATAATGCATATATAAAATCACATGCATAAAAAGATCTATTTAAATATTTAATTATGATTCTATCTTGAAATATACTATGTAAAAACGTTTCATTATTTTGAAATTGCTTTATTATGATATTTTACTTGGTGAAAATAACTTAGAATCTTTATATATTTTACTCTTAAATATTTGGCTACTTAAAGCATATCAAATCTAAGATTTCTTAAATGTTTTGTTTGCAGTGTTAAAAGATCACTGAAATTGGATGATCTGTTAGAAGCAAATGTAAGTATTTCCTTATGAATTTGTAATTGCATAGTAAGATTGTGTTCTTAATTTTTTAACAGCTAATTTACTTTACTAAATAGAAAAATCATCAAAAAACATTTTGACATAATTGTGATTAGTACTTTATTTTCTGCATATATTTTTGTAAATCTAATATATGGAAATTCTTAGCCAACTTGAGGTTTTCATTTAAGAGGCAAATTATTTAGAAACATTATGAAATAATTTAGTAGGAATTAATTCACTATTTGTAGAGAAAATATTCTGCCACTTAAATGCACAATAAACAATATGAGACAATGGCAGTGTTTTGATCTACTTTCTATAATCTATAATACCTGAAATAAAAACATTAACAGCATTTTATTATTATTTTTTTTAATCCTCACTTGAGGATATTTTTCTATTTATCTTTAGATAGACTGGGAGGGGGGAGAGAGAGAGAAATATCAGCATCAGAGGGACATATCAACTAGTTGCCTCATGCATGAGCCCAGCAGGGCCGGGGACGAACTGCAACCGAGGTACGTGCCCTTGACTAGAATCAAACCCTCAACTCTTTGGTCTTCGGGCCGACGTTCTAACCACTGAGCCAAACTGGCCAGGGCCATTAATAGCATTTTAATATCAAAAATGTAATTACCTTTTTCAGCTATGCTGGCATGATTAAACAATAAAATACTAACACTAATAAATTTCACCTTGCTTGTCACAATAAAAATAAAATTTTACTGGTGCTATTACTTTTTTTAAATCTTGTCATAGCACGTTCCCAGTCCAGCATATCATGACATATGTTTGTTTATTATCTTTTCATACCAATATGGATCTAGATACAAACACTAATACTGAGATATGTATGGCCTCAGTAATCGTAAGTGCAAGTAAATTGGTGAGAAAGTAAATTAAAACAAATAGCTAGTCAATAAATGGGCTTCTACAGAATCCCACATGAGAATGCCATTTCAAAAAGTGGTTTTATATGGAATTCTTTTTTGGAAGACTCACTGGTATTTAACAGTTTACTATTTTAAAAAGTTCCTAGGTGCTTTTTTTAAAAATTTAAACAAAGGTGGCAAAATACTGCAGTGCCACTAAAAAAATCATTAGCAGTGTAATTAGCAATTTAGAGTACCATTATCCAACTTGCTCTGTACAGAATGCAGCTGTGACTGTAATTCTGCATCTGTTTCTCTGGTCAGAATGGTATTTTGGTAGATGAGTAGTCCAGCTTGAAACAGAATACTGTTCTTTCCTGCCCCAAAACTGTTCTTTGGGAGATGATAGCATTATTTGAATGGAAAAGAATGGCCATTTAGGAATTTATCCTCTTTGTGAAGTACAATTGTCGTCATGGCAGGCTTTCTATACCTTTTTTTTCAAATTAGAATGCGTAGCCAGTGCCACAGCTAATATCCTGTATTAGAAAAATACATTGTTATGTTTGGCCCAATTCTGTACCTTTAAACCAATTGACTTAGCTTGGCCACCACCTGCTAAACACCAGTTTTCAGCATCCTAGCCTGGGCCTTCAACATTTCTATTTTCTGATCAGTTTCTGATACTTTTCAGCTTTTGTACTCTACCTAATCATTTGTTAGCAGCTTTATATTCACATCTTAGGTCTGACAGCTTTTGTGCTGCATCTAAGTCTAGGCTTCTCTCCTCAGCTACATTTTTCCTTCCATCCACTCCAGAAACAATTTAGCCCTGATACAGTCAGGCTCCCAAGAGTCTACCCACATGCCAGTGATCCCACTGAGGCTGCCTTAGCCCATGCAAAGGAAAATCAGACATTCAAAACCTAGAGCTATACTTCTAAGAGTATATAATTGCTGTGAAGCTACAGAGGAGCTAGCAGTAAGTTTTGGTTATTTTGCCTTTACTAATAAGATGCTGAAGGAAGGCTTTGGTGTCCAAGGAGAGGAGATGGCCCTTATATGCCAGTTGTTTGAAGTGCAGCCTGTTTATCCTAATCTACTGCTATTTCCTCTCTCTCAGATGTTGGGAACTTTCATATCCCAGTGTTCCCATTACAGCTACAGACCTTCATGGAGATTAATGCTCATGATGTTAGGGCAAGTCTTTTTAAATGATTCTCTTAATAGAGGAAGCAGAGGTTTGGATCATCCCCTGTGACCTTCCTTTAATATATAGAATGTATACTGCAAGTACCACTACTTACTAAACCTTCCAAATTGTTGGGGGATAGTGATGAGTCCTGAAAGTTTCGATTTATCATCGTCTACAGTATTTGGGCTGCTCAAGTTATTGCCCTCTAAGTACTGTTTCTTGATGAATTTTCATGAGCAAAGATGAATTATTTATTACAAACTGCTGCCAACACCAGTCCAGATGAATTTATAGGGACAACTGGCTACCTGGTCATGGACCTAGCCAGCTTGACCCAATCTCTTTCAGGCCATCTCAGAGAAGGGATGAAAGAAGCAGATGCTACAGATGGGAAGGGAAGGAACATACTTCCTGCTAAGGCAAACTCAGTAGGCATGCTGCTAGGAGTCTGGAATGGCAGTTCAGGTTTTGGGGGAGGTTTGCTAATTTGGGCATAGATTATTCCATTATTATTGGTAGGACACTTCTAAGTCTGGTTATTCCCATGGCCTAAGCTTGTCTTATCCCTCTAAGACAGGGCTTCTGGGCATTAGGAACTTTCCTAGCTTACATTCTACAGGTTTACTTACTGATCTGGCTCTAATCTCCTTTCTTCTCTCCCTCCCTCCTTTCCCTTCCCTTCTTCCTTCCTTTTTTACCTTTTATTATGAAAATTTTCAAACATATAAGTAGAGAAAATAATTTCACAAACTCCTATGTTGCCGTCACCCAGCTTCAACAATTATTAACATTTTGCTTTATTTATTTATTTATATACACGTATATTTATGTGTATGTGTATAGTCATGCCCCACATATTGACATTTCTCTCAACAATGGGTCTCCTACAATGTTATCCTTTAAGATTACAAGGGAGCTGAAAAATTCCTGTCGCCTTGCGATGTATGATTATATCTCTCACAATTAACTGTCATTCTTCAATCAGATTCTCCAATTATTTCATATATATTTTTTTACAGTTCTGTTCTTTGTTCTGTTCTTAATTTCAGCATATATTTTTTAATTTATTGGGATGATATTGGTTAACAAAATTGTATAGGTTTCAGGTATACAGTTCTATAGTATATCATCTGTATATTGTACTGTGTGTTTTCCACCCCAAGTCAAGTCTCTGTTCATCACCATTTATCCTCCCTTTACCTCTTTCTACCTCCCTTTACCCCCTTCCCTCTGGCAATCACCAAACTGTTGTCTGTGTCCATGAGTCTTTCTTTTTTTCTTTGCTTAACCCCTTCACCCTTCTCATCCAGCCCCCAGCCCTCTGCCCTCTGCCAGCTGTCAGTTTGTTCTCTGTATCCATGAGTCTATCTCCACTTGTTTGTTAATTTATTTTGTTCATTAGATTCTACATATAAGCGAAATCATATGGTACTTGTCTTTCTCTGACTGGCTTATTTCACTTAGCATAGTACCCTCCAGGTCCATTCATGCTATCACAAAAGGTAAGAGTTCCTTCTTTTTTATAGCTGAATCGTATTCCATTGTGTAAATGTACCACAGCTTTATTATTCACTCATCTACTGATGGTCACTTAGGCTGCTTCCAAATCTTGGCTATTGTAAATAATGCTGCAGTGATTGAGATATAATTTCTATAACATAAAATTCATCATTTTAAAGTGTACACCAGGGACGTTTAGTATACTCACTATGTTGTGCAACCATCGCCACTATCTTAATTCCAGTACATTTTTATCACTCCAAAAAGAAACCCCATACCTATTAGCAGTTAGTTCCATTATCCTCCTCCCATCATCCTCTGGTAACTACTAATTTACTTGCTGTCTCTATGGATTTGACTATTCTAGACATTTCATACAAATGGAACTATACAATATGTGGCCTTCTGTGATTGACTTCTTTTATTTAGCATGATGTTTTCAAAGTTCATTCATGTTGTTGCATGTAACAGTACTTCCTTCCATTTTATGGCTGAATGATATTCCTTTATGTGGATGTATCACCTTTTGTTTATTCGTTCCTCAATTGAAGGACATTCAGGTTGTTTTCACTTTTTGACTATTATGAATAATGCTGCTGTGAACATTCTCCCCACCCCGTGCATTCTATTTTATTTTTTTCCATCACCTTTTATCCCCCCATACCCTCTCTTCTATCCCCCTCCCCCCACTGCAATCACCACACTGCTGTCCATGAGTTTTTTTCTTTTTTGCTCAGTCCCTCTCACCCCTGCAATACCCCTTCCTGGACCTGTCAGCCTGCTCTGTATCTATGAGTCTGTCTCTGTTTTCCTTATTAGCTCAGTTTGTTCATTAAATTCCACATAGGAATGAAATCATATGGTACTTGTCTTTCTCCGACTGGCTTATTTCACTTAGCATGATGTTCTACAGGTCCATCCATGCTGTCACAAAGGGTAAAATTTTCTTCCTTTGTATGGCCAAGCAGTATTCCATTGTGTAAATGTACCATACCTGTTTTATCCACTCATCTACTGATGGGCACTTGAGCTGCTTCCAAATCTTGGCTATTGTAAATGACACTGCAATGAACATAGGGGTGCATATTCTTTCAAATTAGTGTTTGATTTCTTTGGATAAATTCTCAGAAGTGCAATCACTGGATCATAAGGCAGTTCCACTTTTAATTTTTTGAGGTAACTCCATACTGCTTTATACAATGACTGCACCAATCTGCCTTCCCACCAACAGTGCACACAAGGATTTCCTTTTCTCCACATCCTTGCCAACACTTGTAGTTTGTTGACTGATTGATGATAGCCATTCTGACAGGTGTGAGGTGATATCTCATTGTAATTTTAATTTGGATTTCTCTGATTGTTGGTGATGTTGAGCATCTTTTCATGTCTTTTGGCCATCTGTATATCCTCTTTGGAGAAGTGTCTGTTTAGGTCCTTTGCCTATTTTTCAATTGGATTGTTTGTTTTTTGGTGTTGAGTTTTATAAGTTCTTTATAAAATTTGGATATTAACCCCTTTTTAGATGTATTGGCATATATGTTCTCCCATTCGGTGGGTTTTCTTTTCATTTCATTGATAGTTTCCTTTGCTGTGCAAAAACTTTTTAGTGTGATATAGTCGCATTTATTTATTTTTTCTTTTGTTTCCCTTGCTCAAGGAGATATATATATATCAGAAAAAATATTGCTACAAGAAATGTCCAAGATTTTACTGACTGTGTTTTCTTTTAGGATTTTTATGGTTTTGAGTCGCCTAATATTTAAGTCTTTAATCCATGTGTGTGGTGTAAAGTGGTCTAGTTTCATTTTTTTGTGGGGGGGGGGCATGCATCTGTCCAATTTTCCCCACACCATTTATTGAACTGCTATGAACATTCTTAAATAAAGTTTTATATGAATGTGTTTTCAATTTTCTTGATTATGTATCTAGGAGTAAAATTGCTAGGTGATATGGTAATTCTATATTTTAAGTTTTTGAGAAACTTCCAAACTCTTTTCTCCAGTGACTGCACCACTTGACCTTCCCACTAACTATGTGAGAGTTCTAATTTTTTTCAAATCCTCATCACTTGTTGTTATCTAACTTTTTGATTCTAGCCATCCTACTGGGTGTGAAGTGGTATCTCATTTGGTTTTATTTATTTATTTTTTATCCTCACCCGAGGACATTCTTGCATTTATCTTCAGGTAGAGTGGGAGGAAAAGAGGGAGGAAGAGAGAAAGAAACATGTGAGAGAGACACTTTGAGTGGCTGCCACCCGCACGACCCCAACCAGGGCTGGGGACAAACTTCAACCAAGGTACGTGCCCTTAGCAGGAACTGAACCCAGGTCTCTCTGGTCTGCAGGCTGACACTTTAACCACTGAGCCAAACTGACAGGGTATATTCTTTTTTTTTAATTATTTTTTTTCTTTATTGATTTTACAGAGAGAGAGGAAGGGAGAGGGAGAGAGAGATAGAAACATCAATATGAGAGAACATTGATTGGCCGCCTCCTGCTTGCCCCACCACTGGTGATTGGGCCCACAACCTGGGCATGTGCCCTGACCGGGAATCAAACCGGCGACCTCTTGGTGCATGGGTTGACGCTCAACCAGTGAGCCACACCGGCTGGGCTGGTTAAATTTATTCTTAAGTATTTTATTCTTTTTGATGCTAATATAAATATTTTTTAATTTCACTTTAGATTGGTCATTGCTAGTGTGTAGAAATTAAACTGATTTTTTTGTATTGATCATATATTGTGCAACTTTGCTGAACTTATTAGCTCTAATTTTTATTAGATTGCATAGAATATTCTATACATCAAATCATGTCATCTGCAAATATGGGTAGTTTTACTTCTTTTTTTTTAAGCCTCACCCGAGGATCTTTTTCCATTTATTTTCAGACAGAGTGGGAGGAAGGGAGGGGGAGAGAAAAATCGACGTGAGAGAGACACATTGACTGGCTGGTTCCCGCATGACCCCAACCAGGGTTGGGGACAAATCACAACCATGTGCCCTTGACTGGAATCGAACCCGCTACTCATTGGTCGGTGGGTCGATGCTCTAACTGCTGAGCAAGTGTCTAGGGCTGCTGCTTTTTTTTTTATCCTCACCCAAGTATATATTTTTATTGATTTTAGAGAGAGAGGAAGGGGGATGGGTAGAAAGAGAAACATCAATTGGTTGCCTCTGTACACACTTCCACTGGGGATCAAACCCGCAACCTTTTGGTGTACGGGGCGATGTTCCAACCACCTGAACCTCCCGGCCAGGGCTCTTTCTTTCTAATCAAATGCCTTTTATTTCTTTTTCTTTATTATCGCCCTGGCTGGAATCTCCAGAACATTGTTTTGTTTTGTTTTGATAGAGTGGGAGGGAGAGAGGGGAAGAGAGAGAGAGAGAAACATCGATGTGAAAGGGACACATCGAGTGGCTGCCACCCGCACGACCAACCAGGCCCAGGGACAAACTGCAACCGAGTTACATGCCCTTAGCGGGAACCGAACCCAGGTCTCTCTGGACCGCAGGCCGACACTCTAACCGCTGAGCCAAACCGGCCAGGGCTCCAGAACATCGTTGAGTACAAGTGGCAAGAACAGACCTTTTTGTCTTGTTCCTGATCTTAGGAGAAAGCATCCAGTCTTTTACCATTTATTGTGATATTAGCTGTGGGTTTTTCCTAAATGCCCTTTATCAGATTGAGAAAGTTTCCTTCTATTCCTACTTTGTTGAATATTTTTATCGTGAAATATTGTCTGATTTTTGTCAAATGCTTGTTCTGCATCTATTGAGATAATGATGTAGGTTTTTTCCTTTATTCTCTTAATATGATGTATTACATTGATTGGTTTTTATATGTTGAACCAATCTTGCATTCTCAGGTTAAATCCCATTTGGTCATAATTTATAATCCTTTTTATTTGTCTCTGGTTTCAGTTTGCCAGTATGTTGAGGATTTTTGCATATATATTTATAAGGGATATTGGTCCGGCCAGTGTGGCTTAGTGGTTGAGCATCGACCCATGCACCAAGAGGTTGCTGGTTCGATTCCTGGTTAGGACACATGCCCAGGTTGTGGGCCCGATCCCCAGTGAGGGGCATGCGGGAGGTAGCCAGTCGATGTTCTCTCTCATCGATGTTTCTCTCTCTCCCTCTCTAAAAATCAATAAAGAAAAAAAAAGTTTAAAAAAAATATAAGGGATATTGGTCTGTAGTTTTCTTTTATGTGTGATTTATTTGTCTAGTTCTTGTATCAGAGTATTGCTGGCCTCTTAGAATGAGTTAGGGAACACTTTCCTATTTTTTGAGAGAGTTTGAGAATTGACTGGTGTCAATTCTTCTTTAAATGTTGGTAGAATTCACCAGTGAAGCCCCTGGTCCTGGCTTTTCTTTGTTAAAAATTTTTGAATATTGATCTAATCTTTTTTCTTGCTATTAATGTAGTTTGATTTTCCATTTCTTGTAGTATCATAGGTATAAGGTAAATGTCAAAAACATAAAGCTTCTGGAAAGAAACATATCTTTCAGACCTTAGAGTAGGCAAAATTTCATACAACACAAAAATACTAACCATAGGGGTGGGGGGAGTTGATACATTAGACTTTATCAAAATTAGAAAGTTCTGCTCTTCAAAAGGTACCATTAAGAAAAAAATTGGGCAAGCTATAGATTGGGAAGAAAATTTTGTCATGCATATATCTGACAAAAGACTTGTATCTAGACTATATAAATAATTTTAAAAGGCAATGCAAAAAAAATATACAAAAAGTTGAACAGACATTTCACCAAAAAAATTTAAATGGATAATTAGCACACGAAAAAGTGTTCAACATCATTAATCATTAGAAATACAAATTAAAACCACAAAGGGGTAACGTTCCCACCCACTAGAATAGCTAAATAACAACAAAGCAGATATTAAAACAACAACAACATTAGAATGACTAAAACAACACTAAAGGTTGGTGAGGATGTGGAGCAGCTGGGACGTTCATTTATTGATGGGAATTTAAAAGGTTATAAACAGTCTGGCCAGTATGGCTCAGTGGTTGAGCATCCACCCATGCTCTAAGAGGTAACCAGTTTGATTCCCTGTCAGGGCACATGCCCAGGTTGTGGGCCCAATCCCCAGTGGGGGGCATGCAGGAGGAGGCCAATCGATGTTCTCTCTCATCGATGTTTCTATCTCTCCCTCTCCCTTCCTCTCTCTCTAAAATCAATAAAGAAAAAATATTTAAATTAATTAATTAAATATACAAACATTTTGGAGAACTCTTTAGTTTTTATTTTATATATAGAAATATCTATACCCATTCTATAACCTAGCAGTTTAGTTCCTAGGTTTCCCAAAGAAATAAAATACATCCACAAAAAGACACGTGCGGAAATGTTCTTAGCAATTTAATTCATAATAAGTGAACTTAATTTATAATAAATGAATAATTTCCAAACTGTAAATACCCCAAATGTCCTTCAACAGAAGAATAGAAAAACAAGTACTGGTATATTTATACAGAGGAATACTACTCAACAGTAAACACACACACACACACATACACACACTAACACATGCAACAACATAGAGGATCTTGAAAAACATGTTGAACAAAAGAAACCAAATACAAAAGTTGTGTACTTAATTTATATAAAATTCAAGAATAGGCAAAACTATCTATGTTTATAGGTTGTCTCTAGGCTGGAGAGTGGAAATTGAGTAGAAGGGGATACAAGGGAACCTTCTAGGATGATAGAAATGTTCTATATCTTGGGTGTTAGTTGCATCAATGTATACAGTTGTCTGAACTCTTCAAAGTGAACATTTAAGATCTGTGCATTTTATTTTATGTAAATCATACTTCAATAAACAAAAATATGTTTGAGGTGAAGTTCACTTTATATTCTGAAGAAATATGAAGGAATGATGGGAAACAGCCACAATAAGATTTAATTAAAAACTTCTTGAGGATTGCAGTGGAAGAGAGTAATAGAATAGTAATATCTTTAATATTAAAATGAATATTTTAATATCTTAAAATTATGGAACAATAATAATGAGCACAAATAGAAAAGCTAGTGTATGAACTTTTTAGCCAGTTTTCAGATATTTGTCTATTAACATTTTTTATCAAAGTAAAATTTCTATATTGTGAAATTCACAGATCTTTAGTGTGCAATTAAGTGAGTTTTAACAGATGTGTACCTCTATGTGTCAAACACCCAGTCAAGAAATAGAACATTTCCATCGCCACAGATCTAATGTATTGGCTATATTTTTTCTTTGCTATCCCAGTAAGATCACTGAGGTAAGTGCAAAATGCTTTTATTCTCCATAACTATCATTAAAAATAACAACAAAACCCTGACATTATTAGAACCATTAAAGATGATACGTGTGACAGCTGATCAGAAGTTAGTTGGTATCTAGGATTCTTCTTGGAACTCTGGACCAAATTGTGAAAAGTTTCTGAGACAGCTAATATTTAGTTTTCTAATGTAAATTCCATAATTAGTACTCATAATGCATAAAAATATCTTAGGTAAGATAACCTAATTAAACAACTATAAGTTTATAAAGAATTATCTCTCTTTGGCTGCCCTTTTCTTTTATTTCTGGTTGTCCAAAAACTTATAGTACCTGTGTCTTAAATATTTCAGTGATAGCATGGGCTAGTAGTTCATAATAGTAGCAGATCCTTAATATCTCATAATTCATACTGAAAGAACCCTTAGTTAGTACTTTCTAGACTGTTTATAATAGGTAAAAATCAATAAAATTCAGGCATCTTTTTGGTAGAATATGCTTTAAACAAGGTGATGAAGCAAGCTACAGTTTGTGAAAGATATTGAAGGAGAATGTCGTACATATTTGAAATTATGGAGAGAAAATTCATTTCTTTTTTTCTTTTTTTAAGACAGAAAAATCAATGCCCAAACCCTACTTTTGTGAATATACAAGGTTTGACCTTCTTACAAAAAGTGTAGTGGCATTTGGGCTGATCATAGAATATTTTTCAGTACTTCTGGTAAATATCTTTAAGGAGTCAGTAAATATTACAAGCAGTTGTAAATTATTAAAGAAGTACTTGTGATTTACCTAATTTCTATTTTCTCACATTTTGTTTACATCCTGAATTCTTTCCATTCTCTACCCAAATCTTTTCTTCTCACTTTTTTTCCTTCTTTTTCTAAAGGATCTGGTAGGTAGCACTCATCATTGCCTAGTGGAAAGAATGCCAGACTTCTCAGTTAGAAGCTCAGTCTTCTCTGAAACCCCAGTTTTCTTTTTAAATAATTTTTTATTTTTCAGTTACAGTTGACAATATAATATTAGCTTTAGGTGTACAACCCAATAATTAGACATTTATATTACTTAAGTGATCAGCCTGATGAATCTAGTACCTATCTGACACCATACATAGTTATTAGACTATTATTGACTGTATTCCCTATGCTGTACTTTACATCCCCATGACTACTCTGTAACTACCAATTTGTACTTCTTAATCCCTTCACCTTTTTCACCCAACCCCCAAACTCCCTCCCATCTGGCAGATGTCAGAATGTTCTCTGTATCTATGTTATTTCTGGTTTGCTTGTTTTCTTATTTTGTTTTTTATTTTCCACATATAAGTGAAATCGTCTGGTATTTGTCTTTCTCTGACTGACTTATTTCACTCAGCACAATACCCTCTAGGTCCATCCATGTTGTTGCAGATAGTAAGATTTCATTCTTTTTTTATGGCTGAGTCATTTTCCATTATATACATGCACCATTTTATTCATTTATCTATTGATGGACACTTAGGTTGCTTTCATATCTTGGCTATTGTAAATAATGCTGCAATGAACATATAGATGCATATGTCTTTTCGATTTAGTGTTTTGGATTTCTTCAGATAAATACTCAGAAGTGGAATTCCTGGGTCCTTCTTTGTCTCTTGTTATAGCCTTTGTTTTAAAGTTTATTTTGTCTGGTATAAATATTGCTACCACAGCTTTTTTGTTTGTTTCCATTTTCATGAAGTATCTTTTTCTATTCCTTTATTTTCAGTCTCTGTGTCTTTTGATCTGAAGTGAGTCTCTTGTAGACAACATATGTAAGGGTCTTGTTTTGTTATTTAGACATTGTGTGTGTTTTGATTGGAGCATTTAACCCATTTGCATTTAAAGTAATTGTTGATAGATATGTATTCATTGCCATTTTATCTTTTTTTTCCTTCTTTTTCTTAAAGAAGACCATTTAACATTTCTTGTAATACTGGTTTGGTGGTGGTGAACTCATTTAGCTTTTTCTTGTCTGGGACACTCTTTTTTTTTTCCCCTTTTTTTTTTTTATTAATTTATTTTTGTTACAGATATTTCTTCTTTTTTCCCCATTGACACCCTCCTCCCCATCCCCCCACCCCGTCCCCAGCTTTGTTGTCCACGTCCATCAGTTATGCATACATGCGTATAAGTTCTGTGGTTTATCTCTTCCCTCCCCCCTCACCCCCTCTTCTGAGAGTTGTCAGTCTGTACCCTACTTCCACATCTCTGGGTCTACCCTGTTCCTCAGACTGTTATGTTTATTATATTCCACAAATAAGTGAGATCATGTGGTATTTGTCTTTCCCTGCTTGTCTTGTTTCGCTTAGGATAATGCTCTCCAGGTCCCTCCACGTCGTCTCAAAGGATAAGAGATCTTTCTTTCTTACAGCTGCATAGTACTCCATTGTGTATATGTACCACAGCTTTTTTATCCATTCATCCACTAATGGACACTTGGGCTGTTTCCAGATCTTAGCTATTGTAAATAGTGCTGCTATGAACATGGGGGTACATATATTCTTTCTGATTGGTGTTTCAGACTTCTTAGGGTATATTCCTAGAAGTGGGATCACTGGGTCAAATGGCAATTCAATTTTTAATTTTTTGAGGTAACACTATAGTGTTTTCCACAGTGGCTGCACCAGTCTGCATTCCCACCAGCAGTGTACTAGAGTCCCCTTTTCTCCACACTCTCGCCAACACTTGTTGTTTGATGATTTGTTGATGGCGGCCATTCTGACAGGTGTGAAGTGATACCTCATTGTTGTTTTAATTTGCATCTCTCTGATGATTAGTGATGTTGAGCGTTTCTTCAAATGTCTCTTAGCCCTTTGTATGTCCTGTTTGGAGAGGTGTCTATTTAATTCCTCTGCCCATTTTTTAATTGGGTTCTTTGTCTTCCTTTTGTTGAGTTGTATGAGCACTCTATATATTTTGGAGATTAACCCTTTATCTGATATATCATTGGCAATTATGCTGTCCCATACAGTGGGTTCCCTTTCTGTTTTGATGGTTGGTTGTTTCTTTTGCTGTGCAGAAGCTTTTGAGTTTGATGTAGTCCCATGTGTTCATTTTTTCCTTTGTTTCTGTTGCCTTAGGTGATGTATCAGTGAAGATTCTGCTGCGTATGATGTCCAAAATTTTGTTGCCTACATTTTCTTCTAGGATTTTTATGGATTCATGAGTCACATTTAAGTCTTTTATCCATTTTGAGTTTATTCTTGTGTATGGTGTAAGTTGATGGTCTAGTTTCATTTTTTTGCATGTAGCTGTCCAGTTTTCCCAACACTATTTATTAAAGAGGCTGTCTTTACTCCATTGTATGCTCTTGCCACCTTTGTCAAATATTAATTGAGCATAATGTCTTGCTCAGCAATGTGGGAATAGAGGGATAATATCTTGACATAATAAAGGCCATATATGAAAGACCTACAGCCAACATCATACTCAATGGGCAAAAACTAAAAACATTTCCCTTAAGAACAGGAACAAGACAGGGATGCCCATTTTCGCCACTCTTATTTAACATAGTACTGGAAGTCTTAGCCACAGCAATCAGATGTGAAGAAAAAAATAAAAGGAATCCAAATTGGAAAGGAGAAAGTGAAACTGTCATTATTCGCAGATGACATGATATTATACATAGAAGACCCTAAAGACTCCATCAAAACTCTACTAGACTTAATAAATGAATTTGACAAAGTAGCAGGATACAAAATTAATGTCAAGAAATCAACGGCATTCTTATACACCAATGATAAACTCACAGAAAGAGAAACTAAAAAAACAATCCCATTTACCATCGCAGCAAAAAAATTAAGATACCTAGGATTAAACTTAACCAAAGAAGTAAAGGACCTCTTTGCAGAAAACTACAGGACATTGAAAAAAGAAATAGAGGAAGATATAAAAAAGTGGAAGCACATACCTTGTTCATGGATTGGAAGAATTAACATCATTAAAATATCCATAGTACCCAAAGCAGTCTATAGATTCAATGCAATCTCCATCAAAATACCAGTGACATATTTCACAGAACTAGAACAAATACTTCAAAAGTTCATATGGAACCAAAAAAGACCCCGAATAGCCACAGCAATCTTGAAAAAGAAGGGCAAAGTAGGTGGGATCACAATACTGGATATCAGGTTATACTACAAAGCCACTGTAATCAAAACAGCCTGGTACTGGCACAAGAACAGGCATATAGACCAGTGGAACAGAACAGAGAATCCGGAAATTGACCCAAGACATTATGCTCAATTAATATTTGTCTGGGACACTCTTTATCTATCATTCGATTCTGAATGATAGCTTTGCTTGGTAGAGTAATCTTGGTTGTAGGTCCTTGCTTTCCATCACTTTGAATATTTCATGCCAATCCCTTCTGGCCTGCATAGTTTCCTGTTGAGAAATCAGCTGACAGTCTTATGGGAGCTTCCTTTTAAGTAACTGCTTTTCTCTTGCTGCTTTTAAGATTCTGTCTTTGTGTTTAACCTTTTGCATTTTAATTATTATGTGTCTTGGGAGGGCCTCTTTGGGTTCATCTTATTTGGGACTCTCTGCATTTCCTGAATTTGTTTGTCTATTTCTTTTACCAGGTTAGGGAATTTTTCTGTCATTATTTTTTCACATAGGTTTTCAATTTCTTCTCTCTCTTCTCCTTCTGGAACCCCCATGATGCGAATGTTGGTACACTTGAGGTTGTCTCAGAGGTTCCATATACAGTCGGCCCTCGTTTATCAGGTTAATCAGTTCCAGACTCTACCGCGATAAATGAATTTCTGCATAGTAGGATTCTTTATTTACTATACAGTCATCCCTCGCCACTTCGCGCTTCGCCTTTTGTGGCTTCACTCTATCAATTGAAAAAACCACGACAGAGTGAAGCCGCGAAAGGCGAAGTGCGAAGTGGTGAGGGACGACTGTACTGTCTTCATTTTTTGGATTCTTTTTTCTTTTTGCTGTTCTGACTGGGTGGGTGTTTTCTGCTTTTTTATCTTCCAAACCTCTGATTTGATCCTCTTCTTTTTTTAATCCTCACGCGAGGATATTTTTCCATTTTTCTTCAGATGGAGTGGAAGGGAGGGAGGAAGAGAGAGAGAGAGACATGTTGACTAGTTGCCTCCTGCATGACCCCAACCAGGGCCAGGGATGAACCGCAACCGAGGTGTGTACCCTTGACCGGGATTGAACCCATGACTCATTGGTCTGCAGGTCAATGCTCTAACCACTGAGCAAACTGGCCAGGGCAGTCCTCTTCTTCATCTACAACACTGTCAATTCCCTGTGATGTATTTTTCATTTCTGACTGTTTCTTTTTTGTGCTTTCTAGTTCCATTTTTATTTTTCTTATCTCTTTGTTGATGTTCTTGCTATTTTTTTCTACTCTACCCCTAAGTTATTTGAGCATCCTTATAACCAGTGTTTTGAACTCTGTATCTGGTAGATTGCTTGTCTCCATTTTGTTTAGTTCTTTTTCTAGAGTTTTGTTCTGTTCTTTCATTTGGGACGTGTTTCTTTGTCTCCTCATTTTGAGAGCCTCCCTATGTTGGCTTCTATGTATTAAGTAGAGCTGCTGTGTCTCCTGATCTTGATAGAGAGGCCTCATGTAGTAGGTGGGTCCTGTTGGGCTCAGTGGCACAGCCTCCCCGGTCACCCCAGTTGGGCACTACAGGTATGCTCCCCTTATGGGCTGTATGCTCCTTTCTGTTGTAGTTGAGTCTTGATTGCTGTGGGCATATCAATGAGAGGGATTTACCCCCAGGCCAATTGGTTGTGAGGACTGGTCATGACCACCATGGAGGCTCTGCTTTGTAGGGACCAACTCCACAGAGCAGGACTCACTTCAGTGGGGCTCTGGTGCTCACTGAGTCTTCTCCCCGACCCCAGTCCCCCTTCTTTTTATAAGAGTTTATTTGAGCCAAACTGATGGTATAAGCCGTGGAACAAGATCTCAAATGCTCCCAAGGATAACAGTTTTGCAGCTTCTTTTATGCATTTGAAATTATGGAGGGGATATAAGGAAGACTGGAGAAAATGAAGCGGGGATTGGATTATATGATAGTTAATAAGATTATGTGCTCTTTTGAGGGTTAATACCCCACTTCCGGCATTTCAAAGGTGTATTGATCTAGATACACAAGAATAACGGGCAGGGATATCTTAAAACCTTTCACTAAAGAAGTTATAGGCCTGGGTTTTGACTACCCACCATGACTTGCCCAGTTAGGAATTTATGATCAGATCACCCTGTGAGGTTTTTTTCATAGAACCCTGTTTTCCTCCATGGTTGCCCCTTTTGGTCAGAAATTAATCAGAAGGATGTATTAATGACCAACTTTTTGGTTGGGTAGTATGGTCTTACAGCAGTGGGAAGGCTCATTCCTAGGAAGTCTTAGTATTGACATTGTCTTGTTGACCACTAGGGATGGAGCAGTACTGTAATAATGGGTCTGAGTTGAGGCAGAACATTTCCCAAAAAGGAAGGGCTGGTAAATGGAAGGCAGTCAGGTCTTATGGCCTTAATTGTGAAAAAACACTCTGGATCATTTCTATCCTATGAACTATCATGATCTGAGTTTTGCCTTCTTATCTTTTTGTACTTGGCATTTAGTATAACATTTACATTAGCCATGAAAGAGTATTAACAGATATCTTATACATGTCCAGTAATCATAAACAGTTGGACTATATGGAAAAACCAAAAGAACAAATATAACTATTATTAATGACTAATATCATTAGCAGACACATAAAGACAATCAAACAAAATGGATTCTGAGTTCAATATCAATCTGTAGATATACAGGCCTTGCCAATGTCTTGGGGTAGCCATTTACCTTTGGTGTCAGCAGCTGCTTATCCTCCAGACAGGGATAGATGTCCATTCACGGTTAGGCGTCTGATAAGATCCTTTCCAACGGGGTTGGAGTTTGTCTTTTATTAGATGTCTTTTCCAATAAACAACACCTCCAGGTGGCTGTCAGTGATCTTTAAAGTCTTTGTCTCCTGGAGCTAACCAAATTAACCTGATGCAAAGTGGGAGCCAGTGGGGAGCAATGGGACCTTCCTTGTGCCTAGCACTATTTCAGGTCCATGGTCTTGGGTGGACTTCTTCGGTTTACTGCCAGCTACCAAGTAAATGTTGATGCCAGACCTGTGGAGGATTTTTTAAGAGTTTATTTGAGCCAAACCTACAACACATGCAGGGGAGCAAGATCTCAAATGCTCCCTGAGTCCGACCTTTGAGTGTGTCACTTGTGGAGGTAGTTGGATGTTTCTTCGTCGTTGTCTGAAGCTGTCCACCAGGTGCAGTGGCTCTGGGACCTCCCGGGAGGTGAAGGCCAAGGTCAGTCACTAAGTGTTCCCTGCCCAGGGCTGCAATGCCACCTGCAGAGGGCTGCTATTTGTGCTGGGCTTGGAAGTGCCCGGGAGAGGCCAAGCTGCAAACCAAGGTCAACTGCCATTAGTGCCAGGTCTGGGGCCACGTAGCAAGAGGAATGAGGCTTGCCAAGGCCAGATGCTGCCTGTTCGAGAGATTTTTAGGAAAGTGCAACATGAGCCAATTCAAGTAGTTTGTATGGAAAAGCCACTGGAAACGGTTTACAAACCCCAGTCGTCTTCACTTTTCCTGTTATGGGAGACTAATCACTAGGCCAAGTCCTTCAACATTTGGGGGATGACAGAATGGAAATTCTCAGATTAATTCCAGGGGCACTTTTCAGCATCTTTAAGGTTTAAAAGTTAGAGGATCTTGATACAACTTTCAGGGAGGTAAAAACTTAAGTGAGATTATGCATTCGGGTATATCAGTAGGCAGATACATAAAAATTCTTTATTTACTGAAGAATATTTAGTGGGATAGCATGTTTCCCTTTTAACCTACACAGATAACCAAAAAAAAAAAAAGGCAAAAGAGACACCTCGGTATTTTTAAGGTGAGGGAAGAAAAGGAGGGGGGAAAAAAAATATATATATATATACACACACACACACACACACACACACACACACACATATACACACACGCACATACACACACACGCACACACAAAGACTTATTTTATGAAAGCTAGAAAATTGTTTTCAAGGAGAAATGTATTATCTACAGTTACAATGTTTAGATATTTGGCAATTGGAAAAAATAATTTTTTGGTGAAAATAGGAAAACAGATTGACATAAATGTACATTAGGGTAGTGACTTTCATTTCTTGTACATACACAGTGAAATAGTCTGGGCAGTAAATTCTTGGAAAAGTAGGGTAGGATTGGATAAATGTCATAGTTTATGACTGAATACATATAAACAGGTAAAAACTCAAGATGGAGAGGTAATAATAACCACCTGATGAAGAGACTTAAAACCCTTTCACCCTACAAAAAAAGATTGTGTTAGAGTTATAACTTCATATTATAGTTTGGTTTTTTAAAAAAGATATTGGTTACATTTGTGGCTACTATAGGTACATAAAATAAAGAATGGAATGCTTTTGTTCCCTCAGTACAAAGAAGTGTCTATCATTTAAAATCTTAACTGTAAAAAAATGTTGATGCTATGGATTTGGGAACTAATATGAAGATTATTGAAAAATATGACACTGCCACTATTTCTGCCATGGTGACTTAAAAATAAAGAATAGTTGACAATGGAGAATTATAGAACTATTTCAAGACAGCTACCAAGCTAGGTTCAATTCTACAATGTTGGCAACATATCATGAGCCTTCAGACCTTCTTTTATCGCCCAAATTCACTCTATGATGTCTGTTTAACATCTAGATTCCAGGTTTTTCATGCTTTTTATTTTTACTTACCTAAGCTTCACCCTTCACCCTCACAAGAATCGTTCTGTGAGGTCACTGCAGCCCACTTTGATTTTCTCTCTTCCCTTAATTTCTTCAGCACACATACTACCTTAAGACCTCTTCTCTGCTATATCTGAGGCCAGAACAATTTGTTCTATTTCTTTGTACACATTAGTTAGCAAGTGCTGGATGATTAGTAAGCATTATAGAAAACAAGTTTAAAGGGAATTCAGAAGAACAAGCAATTAATAGTATGAAAATGGGTATTTGGAGGAAGTGGATCATGAACAGGGACCTAAACCAACGACTAGGTCCCAGGGAAGATAATGAGAGGGCTAAGGCCCAAGTGTATATTGCCTAGATACTGGGACTACAGGTGCCACTTAATATTGATTGAATGAACTAAGAAACAAATGTATAGAGTGTCTTGGCCAAATTTATTGGACTGTCCCCCCCCCCCTTTTTTTTAATTGAATTTAGTGGGGTGACATTGGGTAATAAAATTATATAGGTTTTTGGTGTACAATTCTGTAATACATCATATTTTTGTACTGTTCCTTTTAAGTCATATATTCATCAACAATATTTAGTTCTGGGGTACAAAGATGAAGAAATATTTATTTTCAGGAACTCAAATTTTAGTGGGGCAGGCAGAAATATAAAAATTCGCTAACTGCAATAGGAAGTATGCACAGGGTCTATGAAAACACAGAAGAGGAAGCTGCATAGAGGATTTCTGTAGGATAGGCCAAATTCTCAAAGTCCTTAAATTCCATACTCAATTGTTTGAGCATTGTTTTGGTTATCAATAAGACAAGACACTGTGACAGAGCAAGTTTGTGAAGGTTTAGGACAGTACTGGTCCTTCCTAGGATTTTCTTGTGGGATTTAATACAAGATCTGAGAGTTTTCTTGCCTGGACCCATAATTATACTTCAGGTTCAACTGACAGCAAAAGTCAAGATATAACTGGGAGAATCAGCCTTCTCTAGCTTGTTTGGAAGTACTATCTCAGAAGGTAGCAACCCTTTAGTGTTAAAATTTTATGAATATTAAATTAAGATGCCCTAGTTAGTGTGGAGACCTAAAATATATACATAACTTGAAAAAACAGCATGCGCTTTGAAGGTGATAATTGAGTGTACTTAAAATCCAAGAGAAAGAACAAGAAAAAGAGTATTGGTTGAATTTTGAGAGTTTTCAAAGATCTATAATTAAACATAAGTGTTTTTGTCCCAAATTAATGTTTATTTCCAGTCACTTGATCCTTCAAAAATCACAAGGAAGAAAAGTATTACAAATTATTCTCCAACAACTGGAACTTGTCGATTGAGCCCATTTGCTTCTCCCACAAGCTCTAAAGAACATGAGCTCATAAATGGACCATCAAATGGTTAGTTAAACATTCTTTTCCACTTATTGTAATATTTTTCTAGTTATTGGTTAAATCAAAATTTTGATTTAATAATATATGGATATTGCTGCAGCTGATTTTTCTCTTCTTTGTTAAAGAATTCCACATAGAAAAGGCTAGAATATAGGTATTACTTTGGAAATAAATGTAAACTTTCTAGGCACTTATTTTAAAATGCTACTGCAGACTTTGTTCCCTTACTATCCCATCCATTAAATAGAAATTATGGCCTGACTGCCTTCAGCTACTATCAATTATAATGGTTACAGATACGCCTCTTAACAAGCTATCCATCATGTGCATAAATTAAAGGGCACATAATTCAGGTACCGCTGCACTATACAATTTAAGAATGATACTTCTAAATGTTATTTTTATACATGTTGTCCATTTAGTTTTATCCACATTTTGTGTATCTTTATATAGCTCCTTTTATTTATTATATTTCATTCCCTTCATTTTCTTTACTGTTTTAAATGCATTTGCAAAAGTTTCTAGAATTTTCCTTAATAGAAGAACTGAATTTAATATGACATTTTTTATTTTAAAATATTGTTAGTTTTTGAACATACATATTTCTTCTCTGGTAGTGTATTGCTAAATAAACATTTAAAAGATATAGAAATCTGGATTTCATAGGTTTAATTTTTAATACTGGAAAAGGTTATGAATCAGTGACATGTCAAGTTTCTGTAATATAAAATTTTAAGTAGGCTCAAATTTAATAAAATATATTTTAGATATGCTGTGATTAGCCTAATTCATATTTTATTGTTTCACATTTATTGAGTGCTAAGCATATACTAGAAGCTACACAGAAACAAAGAAGTCTTCTCATTTTACCTAATTTGTTGTAATGAAACCCATAATGAGATCTTAAACTTTTGAAGGACTTTTATTTTACTTTAATCAAATACTTTTTATCTTAAAGCTATCACTATTAGGTTTGCTTTCACAAAAATGTATACATTTTCTTCAAGTTCTATAGTTCTATCTTTTATACACTTGATATATCTTACGTTTAAAAATAAAAATTAGTGCCTTAGAGATGGCACATTTCTATACTGAAATGTGAATAGATTTTAAGTGGATATGTACTCAATTTCCATATTGAAATTAAATATAGACTTAAGGGAACATTCCTTTTGCCCATAAAAAGATTGGTCACATGATTCCAGTTGACATTTAAGTGGATAATTATCACAGATTATAGTACTAAGTAAGCTCTTTTTTAAAAAGTCATATAGCAAGGGTTCCTGAGGAGCTGGTAATATTCTGTTTCTTAACCTATATTGTGATTACACTGGTTCAAACTATAATTAAACTGTACATAATGTGTTTTATGTACTATTTGATACATATATCTCACATACAGAAGTGTCAAAGTAGGAGAATTCTTTTTTTTTTTTAATCCTCACCCAAGGATAGTTTTCCATTGATTTTTAGATAGAGTAGGAGGGGGAAAGGGAGGGAGAGAAAAAGAGAGAGACATCAATTGGTTGCCTCCCACACAACCCCCACTGGAGCCGAGGATCAAACCCACAACTGAGGTACGTTTCCTTGACCAGGAATTGAACCAGCGACCCCTCGGTTCTCGGGCTGACGCTCTAACCTCTGAGCCAAACTGGCCAGGGCTCAAAGTAGGAAAATTCTGTGTAGGCTCTTATATCAGATTATGTCATCTCACACGCGTTTTAGAAATGAGAAAGCCTGACTCTTATGAAGTAATTTAAGTTACAAATGAAGTCATAACTTCTGTTAACAATCTTCACCTTTTAAATATTATACAAAACATAAGGTACAATTTAAATAAGCACCTTTATCTAACATTTTCAAGGACATTTAAGGTACTACTCACTTCCTATCATACTTGGGATATAATTCCAAACCTTATCATAACTTTAAGGTTATGCATCATCTAATACTACCTGCCTCGTTTTCTACTACCCTTCCCAAGTTTACACTACTTTAGCCATTATTTCTTGCTATTCTGTAATCATGCTGAGCCCCTTTCCACCTCAAGGTCATTGTACTTGCAGTTCTCTCAATCCTGGAATACCTTTTCTCCGGTTATTTATATATACGTTCTATATACATCTGAACCATGTAGTATGTGAACAGATGACATTCTATATACCTCTGAACCATGTAGTATGTAAACAGATGAGTTAATAATAAATTTAAATTCATTTGTAGTGATAAAAAGAAGATCTGTTTCTAAGTCTTCCCTCTACATACACTCTGCATGGGCCAAAAATGGGGTGACTGATTCCAACTCCTACATTTAATATATATATAAAACATTTATATATATTTATATGTGTCATTATATTGCTGCCCTCCCTTACCCCTTAGCAAATTTCTCCAAACTGTTATGTTTTTCACAGGAGAGGAAGAATGATACTTTTTTTTTCTCTCCTTTACTCCCAAGAATGAGTCAGACTTATTTTTAAATAATTAAGGTAGAAGGATAAACAACAAATTTGCATTGTTAAAGTGAGTACTTAAAAATTAGACACTAGATCTGTAGAAATCACCCAGATTGCAGCAGTGTAACATCACAGAGATATAAAGAGAATATGATAAAACATCATACTAAAAATTGCTGTTGTACAGATCACATTCTCTGACCAAAATTTCATGCAATTAGGAATCAATAATAAAAAGGCAATCCTCTAAAAATTTTAGCACATGTTTGGAAATCAAGAAACTTCTAAATAATTCATTGATCAGAAAAATCATAATGGAAAGTATAAAATATTTATACATTGAATGATAACGAAAACATGTCAGCACTTAGAGGAAAAATTTATACCTAAATACTGCATTATATCAAAACAGTTTTTAGTGGAAAATGTATACTTACAATACATACATTTTAAAGGGAAGAATAATTGGCCCTGGCTGGTGTGGCTCAGTTGTTAGAGCGTTGGCCCTCGCACCGGAGGGTCTCATGTTCAATTTTCAGTCAAGGGCACGTGTCTGGGTTGCACGTTCATCCCTGGCCCCAGTCAGGGCATGTGCAGGAGGCAATCAATCAATGAATGTGTCTCTCACACTGATATTTCTCTCTCTCTCTCCCACTTCCCCCTCCCTTCCACTCTCTCTAAAAAATCAGTGGAAAAAATATCCTCCAGTGAGGATTAACAAAAACAAAAAGGAAGAATAATTGAAAATAATGAGCCAATCATTCAACTCAGAAAGATAGAAAAAGAACAATAGAACAAACCTGAAAAAGTAGAAGAAAGGAAATAATGAAAGATATAAACAGAAATTATTAAATAAAAAACAAGGCAATGATAAAGAAAAGCAACAAAATTAAAAGCAGTTTCTTTGAAAAGACTGATCAGATGCTAGGCTCTAGAAAGACTGATTTTTTTTTTAAGTGAAGAAGGAACAGATGATATGTATTTCAAAAGAGCTGATAAACTAGTATCAATTTAGATATATGATGAGCAATTTGAGATGTGAGCCAAATGCTTCTTTTTTTTTTATTAAATATTTTTTATTGATTTTTTTAGAGAGGAGGAAGGGAGAGAGAGATAGAAACATCGATGTGAAAGAGAAACATCGATCGGATGCCTCCTGCATTCCCCCAGCGGGGGAACCAGCCCACAACCCAGGCATGTGCCCTGACCAGGAATCGAACTGGGACCTCAATCCACTGAGCCACACCGGCCAGACTAGCCAAATACTGCTTAATGCGGTCCACAATCTAATTTGGATTAAAGATTTTAAAACTTATCATTCTGTTGCTGCTTCTCAAATATTAATGTTTTAGCAGATAAGAAGCAGTTCCAAATTTCTCATTGATACCTTTCTATTCAATAATATAGGTAATATTTTAAGAATATTATATTTTCTTCCATAGAACTCAGTAAAGGTATTTTGAATTTTAAAATTGGCATTAACATTGTAATTTTTTTTCTTTATTAATTTTAGAGAGAGAGGAAGGGAGAGGGAGAGAGAGAAATAGAAACATCGATGAGAGAGAACATCGATGGCCGCCTCCTGCATGCCCCCCACTGGGGATCGGGCCCACAACCTGGGCATGTGCCCTGACCAGGAATCGAACCGGCAACCTCTTAGGGCATGGATCGACACTCAACCACTGAGCCACACCAGCTAGGCAACATTGTAATTTTTAATGAATTGATCCTCTAAAGAGGTTCTTCACTCTCCCACTTCTTTACTAATATTAATTTGGTCAACTAAAAGAATAACAGGATTCCATTTGCCTCATAGCCTGTAAGCTCAAACTTGATCTGGCAGACTGTTTTAGAAAAAAAGTTACTAACTAGTGTGTGACACCTTACACAAATCAGTTGAATCTCTCTAGGTCAATCAAGGTTTTCCTCAAGTTACAACTTTTGGTTTGAGATCAAATGATGCCTGAGATATGTGTCAGCTATAAAGTATGTGTATCTAGTAGCAGCATGATACTAGCCTAAACCTGTTTGAACTTTAGATTAATCTAATAAATAAGCATAACATCATGGCTAAGAGCACATTCTTTGCAGCCAGGTGGCTGGGCCTAGATCCCGACTGCCACCTACTAGCTTTAGGGCCTGGGCTAAATTATGTGGCTATCTGTGCCTCTATTTCCTCATCTGTAAAATGAGAATAAGAGTGACTACCTCAGAGTTGTACAGATTGATTAGTTAATATATGTAAAATATATTTAAAACAGTGCCTAGTCCTAAAAATACTATATAATAGCCATTATCATCATCATCATTGGTTGTACTTCTAAATGTTATGATCTGTTGAAAGCTCTCTTCATTAGTTAGTGAAAGGGTTCCTTGAAACCTTACTGGAAAGTCCAAATACAATTTTGAATGTAGTCCAGATTTAGTGATGGTATGTTTATTACCAGTGTTTCCAAAATTGCATTTAAAGGGAGTCAAGTACACAACTGTTTATTACCTAGTGAAAAAAAGACCAAATAGAATCCACAGCCCTTTAGCATATGTTAATTACTAATAGAATGGAATGAAATAAAAGAAAGCAATTATTAAGTAACTGGAAGACTCTTAATATTATATTAGAGTCTACTCAACAGTCTTTGATAACTGATCCAGGTGTTATTCTTAAAGACATTAAAACTCCTCCTATTTAACAATTGGAAATACATGTTAAAAACGTAAGTCCTTCCATGAAAAGACTGAGATTAATGCTATTTTATAGGATGGGGTTTGACTAATCCTTTTAGAATAATAAAAATGTTTAGATAGGTATTGAATAACTGGTGAAAATTCAAATAAAGCATTCTTTTACTATTTCTCACCTAACACTCCTGACGTGCTAAAATGTGATAATTAATTACAAGTTAAAAGAACAAAGTATTTTAAAATTTTTTATTTATTTATTGATTTGAGAGAGAGAACAGGAGAGAAACATTGATTTGTTGTTGTTGTTGTTGTTCTACTTATTTATGCATCATTAAATAATTCTTGTATGTTCCCTGACTGGGGATCAGACCCACAACCTTGGCATATCAGGACAATGTTCTAACCAATTGAGCTGCCCAGCCAGGGCAGGAACAGAGTAATTGTAATGTTTAATTGAGGAGCTTTATTGAATACATTTCAGCATAGTACAAAATTAAGGAATAAAGGTTTAATGTGTACCGTGGGTTTTCATTTGTGGTTTTCTACAAAACATACATTTCTAGCTTGATATTTTTTCTTTAGAGAGACAGATTTTAATAGAATTATTTCCTCAAAGTTCTCCAAAATAATAAATGTTACCTTTTTACCCTTCTATCCTTCATTAAAACAACTCTTATCCATATTCATTTATTCTGTTTGGAATTTAAGGATACAGACAAGTCAAATAATGAAAAGCTAAACAAGAGAGGTAACTAGTACTTTAGCAAAATGTCTAAATCACAGATGTTTCTTTTTTGGCTTAAAGTCTATTTTGAGATGACAACTTAGTTTTGAAATGATTTTTTTGAGCAAAGGCATAAGGTTCAAAGTAACAATGTGGAAATTATTATTAATCAGTTTCTAAACCTACTTAATAAAATTATAAATACCAGAGCATAGAAAATATATTTTAAATAAGTTTTTTCCCTAGTAATAAAGCAAGTAAGATTAATGGAATAAAAATTAAATGAAGAAAAAAATGTAAACCAGCATTGGAAAGTCTGTTCCAGACAATATATTTATTAATATGTTAATAAATTATACTTGAACATTTAAAGAAATTGGTTTCATGTTATCTGTAAATTTGATTTCATCTGGAAGTATTGGATCCTCCTGTGGTATTATCCTGCAGCTATACTGTTCAATACATGTAGATACAGAGCATTTGGAATGTGGCTCGTTGAACTGAGGTGTACCATAAGTGTAAAATACACACCACGTATCAAAGATTTAATGTGAGAAAAGGATATTAATTATCTCAATAATAATTTTATATTCTATGTGTATAATAATATTATAATTTTAACAAATTATAATATTTGGGGTATATTGTGTTAAGTGAAATATTAAAATTTATTTCACCTATTCTTCCTTTTTAAAACTTGCTAGTAGAAGATTTTAAATTACATTAAGTGGTTTACATTATATTTCTGTTGGAGAGTCAGATAGTTTTTCACAATATATTGTATCGAACAATTTTTTAGAAAAATAATGAGAACATTAAGTAAGTAATAGTTCCTGTGCCAGTTGTCGAACAAATGGAACTACATAAAAATAAATAGTAGTGTGAGGTGGGGTGTTATCATTTATACATTTTAAAAATTATTTATCTTTACTGTTTGTCATTAGTAGTAAAGAGTTTGGATTATTCATTCATTTGCTTGTTTATTCATTCAATAAACACTTATCAAAGGTCATATATGCAAGACATAGAATATTTAACTATGCTAATGTGTCCTCAAATACTTATTATATGTGAAATAATTTTAAAGTATATAGTGTATATTGTACTATCAAGTACTATAAAACAAACAACTAAATGTTAGCTCATAAAACAGTTATTTACTTGACACTAATAAATGTAAACATCATGTTCTACTAGACCTATGAAATCAAACTTACTTTTTTAACCCCACACATATATGAAGGATAACTTAATTTCTCTAGTTTTCTCTTTATTATGCTAAGCCCCAACGGCAAATTTTTTAAAAGGTTGTTTTTTTCTATATAATGTCATCATGAATAAAAAGTAGGAAACGAAAAAAATAAAATAGGTATTGAAAAGTTATCCATAATAGTGAAATTTTTTCCCATAGCAAATTTCATGATACTTTTTCTTTTCCTACTTCCCTTTCATTTGTCTACCCTTTTATTTTCTATTTAAAATGTGGTGCTCTAAATTTTATTTAAACTTTGACAATTTCCCCCTTATGTTCTTCTTTTTATTGCACATGTATAGGAAAGAGAAAAAAATGGAATCATCTCAGTTTAACCAAAAGAAAGGAATCTACAACAAAAGACGATGAGTAAGTTTGTTGTTTTTGAAATAATATACACATTTCTTAAAAGCATCATATTTATTAGTGATCATTTAAGAGAAATTATTTCTTTGCAAAAATTAATAAGTAGTTTTACCTGAGTTGAATTATTATTTCTTAAAGAAGTAAAATACTTTGTGACATGTTTTACAGTGTTCATATGATGGTGACATATGATACCTTAATTTTAAAATGTTTTTTTTTATTATTGATTTTTTTTTTAGAGGGAGAGAGAAAGGGAGAGAGAGAAACAGTGATGTAAGAGATACATCGATCGGCTGCCTCCTGCACATCCCCCCACTGGGGATCGAGCCCGCAACCTGGGCATGTGCCCTGACTGGTAATTGAACCAGGACTTCTCAGTCCGTGAGATGACCCTCAATCCACTGAGCCACACCAGCTGGGCTGATATTTTAATTTTAATATTCATTGAGCCCACTTTTCCCAGCCTGTACATAAGAGACCAGCTTAGGGTAAAACTGAGGAACACACTCATTTCAGATTTACATGGATAGAGAGGTAATATGTTGTCTGGGAACATAATACCTAACAAATTGCTGGTTCAAGAGCTAAGCACAGTGAAGCCAGCAGAGTAAGGGATCTGGAGGAACCTAGAAGGCTACATGCCAGCAGCCAAGCATTTTCATATTGGACTGCTAATGGTGCCTTGAATGAGGTCATTATCTGCAGAAAGCTACTGCCTATGTATTCTGGAAAGAATATTTATTCACTGAGGCTGGAAAAATTGAATTAAGGAGAACAGGGATTAAATTTTCAAAGTAGTTCATATATTCACCTCATTTACCCTTTCAGCTATTTCTTCTGTGTGCCAGACAATATGATGGATGGATAGATGTGAGGAAAATGAAGTTTCTACCCATTGGGAGCTTATGGTCTTATGTTAATATACCTTCCTCAGCTTAGAAATTGGTTGTGGGTAAGGTTTCAAAATGTTTTAAAATCATTTGAATGGAACTTAGAATGAATTTTTCATATAAATAGTGTTGTAATTTGTAGTTATACCCCCAGGTCAGGGTCACAAGTCAATTTTTTTCATAATGTAGTTTAAAAGATAGAAAGTGGAATGCCATTTAGAGTACAATAGGGATGCAGGGAAGAGGGTCTCAAAGAAGTCTCCTTGTTTGGCCATCGTCATTTATCACTGTACCCCTTTATCTGCTTCTCCTAGCTGCTTTCCCTAGCCATGCTCCCCCCAAGCTCCAAATATTTTCATGTGCCCTGTCCCAAAATAGTTTTATTGTAAATTACTATTCCTTCCTTCCCCTAATCAAAGTTCCCATTTCCTCAGTGAAACCTATCTCAACTAGATATTATGAGGAAAACATTTTTTGGTTTAACTTATTATATTTTAAAATAATATATGTACAGAGTAAAATGAAACAAAAACACCTCTAAGTGTACAAAAGGACATACAGTAAAAGCAAATGGTAGGTAACACTTTTTAAATCATATACACGCTTGTATTTGAAAGCAGATACCTGCTAAACCAAATGAATGTCTGATACAACAAACTTAGAAGTAAAAGCAGGCAGTGAAGGAGGAGATGTTTTTGGACGATGTAAGCATGCCAGACTTACCTGTTGCTTCCCCCCTGAATCAGCTCCACTTAGCTATTTTAACTTTTTATAGTCTTTTTCCTTCTTTCTTCTTCTGAACCCATCAATTTGTTTACAGCTCCAGATGTTTTAAGAATAACTTTTGTGCCAGCTATTTTCTGAAAACTCGTGGTAGGAAGGTTGTGTTTGGCATGGCCTCGCTTAAGTAAGGATCATGAAGAGAAATTTTAGGTTTAATTTAACTGTATATCCAGAGCCAAGACTAAATCTCAGCTCAGCTAGGTCCACAAGCCACATGTGCATTTTCTAAATATCCCAAGTTAGAAACTCCTCTGTTAAAGGGTTGTGTCTGAGCTGTGTAGTTTCAAGCTACCAACAAAGCCAGGCTCCTCACACTCTGATAGATGCTCCTTTAATTCAGAAATCTACCTTGTTAAATAAATGATTGGTTGTTGACATTGTTTCCCTTCTTTTTTGTTTATTCAGTTAGTAGATTGCCACTGTTTTGCAGTGTTTTATATTTTCAGCTTTTGTAACTTAACTGTAATACTTTTTAAAGCTTATTTGGTTTACTGGTAAGTATTTTTCAAGTTACCTAATGTTTTATTACAGAGTACAAGATCAACACACAAAAGTTAGTTGTGTTTCTATGCACCTGCAGAACAGTTTGAAAAGGAAATTAAGGAAGCGATTTCATTTACATAGCATCTAAAAGAATAAAATACCTAGGAATAAATGTAACTAAAGAGGTGAAAGACTTGTACACTTGAAATTACAGAGCATTGCTGAAAGAAATTATGGAAGAGCTAAATAAATGGAAAGACATTTTGTGTTAATGGGAAGGAACATTTAATATTGTTAAGATGTTAATACCTCCACCCAACATGATCTACAGATTTATTGTAATCCCTGTCAAAATTCCATCATTTTTTCCAGAAATGGAAAAGCCTGTCCTTACATTCATATGAAACGGTATGGGTAGAGCCCTGGTCGGTTTGACTCAGTGGTTAGAGCGTCAG
This sequence comes from Tadarida brasiliensis, assembly GCA_030848825.1. Taxonomy (NCBI): domain Eukaryota; kingdom Metazoa; phylum Chordata; class Mammalia; order Chiroptera; family Molossidae; genus Tadarida; species Tadarida brasiliensis. The sequence continues at coordinate 48,027,873 of CM061264.1, read as the reverse complement.
CCTGTGGACCAAAGAGGCGAGGGTTTGATTCTTGGTCAAGGGCACGTACCTCGGTTGCAGGTTCAGTCTGGACCCCGACCCTCACCTGGGATGTGTCTCTCTTACATCGATGTTTCTCTCTCTCCCTCTATCCTTCCCACTCTATCTAAAAAAAAAAAACAAACCAACAATGGAAGGATATCCTTGGGTGAGGATTTTAAAAAATAATATGGATAGAGGTTAAGGACATGCTATGTGACATAAGTCAGAGAAAGACAAATACTGTATGATATCACTTATATGCAGAATCTTTAAAAAAAAAAAAAAGAAAGAAAGAAAGAAACGCGTAAAAACAGAGTATAGTAGTGGTTGCCAGGGGATGGGGCATGGGGGATAGAACAGATGTTGTTTAAGGGTACAAAACTTGCGCCCTGGCTGGTTTGGCTCAGCGGTTAGAATGTTGGCCCGTGGTCCAGAGAGACCCAGGTTTGGTTCCCACTAAGGGCACGTACCTCTGTTGCAGTTTGTCCCCGGCCCTGGTTGGGGTCATGTGGGTGGCAGCCAGTCGATGTGTCTCTCTCACATCAATGTTTCTTTCTCTCTCCCTCTCACTCTATCTGAAGATGAAATGCAAAAATGTCCTCGGGTGAGGATAAAAAAAAAAAAGAAAAGAAAAAAAAATTTTTTAAAAAAGGTACAAAACTTGTAACAAGTAACAAATAAGTTCTAAAGATCTAATGCATAGTAAATATAGACAACAATATTTGTTATAATCTTAAGACTTGCTAAGACTGTAACTTAGTTACTCCATCATTAAGAAGAAATAATTATGTAACATGATAGAGGTACTACTAATTATCACTACAATGGCAATCATATTACAATATATAAATCTATCAAATTAACATGTTGTGTACTTTAAATTTACATGTCAAATATATTTCAATATTTAAAAAACCTATAAGTGACCCCAAATAGACCAAAAAATCTTGAAAAAGAAGAACAAAGTCGGAGGGCTCACACTTCCTGATTTCAAAATTCACTACAAGCCTACAATAATAAATCAATATGGTACTGGCATAAGGATAGACATATAGATCAATGGAGTAGAATTGAGAGTTCGAAACTAAACTCATACATCTGTCTATGGCCAGTTGATCTGAAACAACAGGATTTCTACATGCAAAAGAATAAAGTTGAAAGAAAACAAAACACTAACTTGAAAACATATATGCATCCCATGTTCATTGCAGCATTTATAGTAGCCAAGATATGGAAACAATGTATCTATTAATGGATGAATGGATAAAGAAAATGCAGTGTATATAGATAAACACACACACAATGGAATATTATTCAGCCATAAAAATTAATGAAATCTTGTCATTTGCCACAATATGGGTAGACTTTGAAGGCATTATGCTAAGTGAAATGTCAGACAAAAACAAATACCATTTAATCTTACTTATATGTGGAATCAAAAGCAAACCAACACATAACCAAGCTCATAGATAACAGAACAGATTGATGGTTGCCAGAGATGGGAAGTATAGGGTAGAGAAAATGGGTGAAGGGGTCAGATGTACAAATTTCCAGGTATAAAATGAATAAGTCATGGGGATCTAATGTACAACATGGTGACTATAGTTAATAATACTGTATTGTATATTTGGAAGTTGCTGAGAGCAAATCTTAAAAGTTCTCATCATAAGAAAAAAATTTTGTAACTATGTATGGTGATAAGGTGACAAATACACTGGTGGTGACGGTCATTTTGCAGTATATACAAATATCAAATCATGTTGTATACCTAAAACTAATATAATTATGACATGTCAATTATACCTCAATTAAAAGAACAGTAATACAAAAAAAAACACTTGGACCCTACCTCACACCAGATACAAACATTATTCCATCATAAAAAAGAATGAAATTCTGGTACATGCTACAACATGAATCTTGAAAACATATAGTGAGCGAAATAAGCCATACACCAAAGGACAAATATTGTACAATTCCAGTTATATGCAGTATCTAGAACAGACAAGTTCAAAGAGACAGAAAGTAGATTAGAGATTATGAGAGGCTTTATTTGACAGAGTTTCTGTTTGTGGAAACAGAAGTTTTTGAAATAGTGATCATAGTCGCATATCATTGTGAATGTATTAATGCCACGAAATTGTACACTTTAAAATAGTTAAAAATGCTCTGGCTGGTGTGGCTCAGTTGATTGAAGCATCATCCCGTGCACTGAAGGGTTATGGGTTTAATTGCTGGTGAGGGCACATACCTAGGCTGCATGTTCAATCCCTGGTCAGGGAGCGTATGGGAGGCAACCAATCAATGTTTCTCTCTCACATCAATTTTCTCTCTCTCTCTCTCTCTCTCGCTCTCGCTCTCTCCTTTTCTCTCTCTCTAAAATCAGTAAACACTTATCATCGGGTGAGGATTGAAAAACATTCAAATGGTTGAAAAGACAAATTTTATATATATTTGGCCACAATAAGAAAAATTTTCTTAAAATTTTCTTAAAAATAAAAGCAGCTGAAGAAAACCTCCATAAGAAAGCTTTTGAGAATATAATGGAATAAATAGACCTAAACAAAGGAAAAAAATTTTTGACAAGGAGTGTCAAACTTGTATTATCCATTTTTTAAAAAATTTAACCTGTCTTAAGAGGAAATGTTTTTTAATTAACTTTGATGTGCATAAGAATCACCTGGAAATGCATATTTCTGGGTCCCATGTAGAGATATTCTTCATAAGTAGATCATAAATACAGCCTATTTGCATTTTTAAGAGTCTCACCAAGGAATTCTGATCCTAGTGTTAAGTTATACTTTGGGATATATTGTGTAATGGTTACAAACATAGGTCAAAAACACCTGGGTTCAGTTCTGACTGTGCCCTTTATAATGTAGCCCTGAATAATTCATTTTTCTTCAGTTTTCATATCTATAAAATGGAAATAATACCACAGTGTTGTTTTAAAGATAAAATAAGATATAGCTTGTAAAGTAACAAGTAGAGTATAGTACCTTGAAATTAGAAAGAGCTAAAAAAAAATGTTAGCAATGTATTTTATTTTTATCCTGCTATCATCATCCAAAATAATTAATTTAGATAGAGTTAGATAATTAGAGGCTCATTGACCTATTTACCTTTTTCTGTAAAAAATATCTAACAGGTAGTAACTTTCAGCTATGTTTTTAGTAATGTGATTAAGAGTTCATTTTTCACCCCAGCCATTGTGGCTCAGTGGTTAGAGTGTCGGCCCATGGACCGAAGGGCCGAGGGTTCGATTCCTGGTCAAGGACATGTACCTGGGTTGCAGGTTCGATCCTGGCCCTGGTCAGGTGCATCTGAGACCTTTCTCTCTCTCTCTCTCTCTCTCTCTCTCTCTCTCTCTCTCTCTCTCCCTCCCTCCCTCCCTCTTCCTCCCTTCCACTCTTCTCTAAAAATTAATGGAAAAAATATCCTCAGGTGAGGATTAACAACAAAAAAGAGTTCATTTGTGGCCTTTGAGAGTATAGTATTAGTAGATTGTAAGGCAGAAATATGAATATTAGGGTTTAATTTCAGTACAGAGGAAGTAGAGGTTAGATTAGACCATTATTATGAGAGCAATGGTTTGTGAAAAATAGAATATTTTATTATTATTATTATTATTATTATTATTATTATTATTTTTAATCCTAACCCAAGGGTCTATTAGTGTTCTCAAACTGGTATTGTGGAGAAAGGAACAAGCCAACTACATCTTGTGAATGAAAAAGGGGTTCTGTAATAATGACTGAAAGTAATCTCACAGGTTGATCTGATCATAAATTCCTAACTGGGCTGGTCATGGTACGTTATCATGCCCCGGGACTATACATTCTCTAGTGAAAGATTTCTAAGCAAGCCCTGTCTCTTATTCTTATTCTTGTGTATGTAGGTTGACACACCTTTGAACTGTCAGAAGCAGTCCTCTTTTTCAGACCTGGTGAAGGCATAAGCACCCTTATCTATCCTGTATCTTGCTTTCTCCCACCTTCATGTAATCTTTTTTACGTTTCCTCCTTAATTCCAAATGTATAAAAGAAACAGCAAAACTCATTCTCTGGGAACATTTGAGATCATGCTTCCCAACATGTCACCAGTTTGGCTCAAATAAACTCTTATAAAAATTCTCTGTAGATTAGGACATTTCTTAGATCTATAATCTTTTCTCCTGCCACTCAGTGGGAATGAGAAAAAGTGAAACTCCAAAAGACAGGATGGTTGATAATATATGTTATCTTGTAAAACAATGAAAGAATGAAGGAGGGGGATTTATATCTCAAACCATTTTGTAAAATCTAAGGAAAAAGAATAGAAACCGGAATGTAAAATCAAAAGAATTAAAGCTCTGAAAATAATTTGTGTTTAAATACTTGATCTTGCTCGGCTGGTGTGGCTCAGTTGTTGAGTGTTGACCCATGCACCAAGAGGTCATCAGTTCGATTCCCGGTCAGGGCACATGCCCAGGTTGTGGGCCCGATCTCCAGTAGGGGGCATGTAGGAGACGGCCAGTCGATGTTCTCTCTCATCAATGTTTCTATCTCTCTCCCTCTCCCTTCCTCTCTCTCTAAAAATCAATAAAGAAAAAATTATTAAAGATAACTTTAAAAGTAAAATAAATGCTTGTTTTTGCTAAATATATTTTTCTTTATTCATAGATTAATGGTGTTGCTATCTAAAGTTGATAAATCATCAGAAGAAATCGTGGAAATAATACAGAGTTTAAGTATTACACAGGTTTGCCTTTTTGCATATTATATAATTTTTGATGCAATTGTAAATGGGATTGTATTCTTAGTTTCCCTTTCTGATGGTTCATTATTGGTGTATAGCAGTACATTTGATTTCTGGATATTTATTTTGTATTCTGCTACTTTACTGAATTCATTTCTCAGTTCTAGTAGTTTTTTGGTGGAATCTTTCAGGTTCTCTATATACAGTATCATATCATCTGCAAATAATGACTGTTTTACTTCTTCCTGTCCAATTCGGATGCCTTTTATTTCTTGTCTGACTGCTGTGGCTGGGACTTCCAGTACTATGTTGAATAAGAGTGATGAAAGAGGACATCCCTGTCTTGTTTCTGATCTTTAGGGAAATGCTTTTAGTTATTGCCCATTGAATATGTTGTTGGCTGTGGGTTTGTCATGTATGGCCTTTATTATTTTGAGGTATGTTTCCTCTGTTCCCACTTTGCTGAGAGCTTTTATCATAAATGGGTACCAGATTTTATCAAATGCTTTTTCTACATCTATTGATATGATCATGTGGTTTTTATCCTTCATTTTGTTTATGTGATGTATCACATTTATTGATTTGCAGATATTGTACCAACCTTGCATCCCAGGAAAAAATCCCACTTGATCATGGTGTATGATCTTTTTAATGTATTGCTGGATCTGGTTTGCAAATATTTTGTTGAGGATTTCAGCATCTATGTTCATCAGGGATATTGGCCTATAATTTTCTTTCTTTGTAGTGCCTTTTTAATTTTTTTTTATTATTGGTGGGAATGCAGATTGGTGCAGCCACTGTGGAAAGTAGTATGGAGTTACCTCAGAAAATTAAAAATGGAACTGCCTTATGGCCCAGCTGTTCCACTTCTGAGAATTGATCCGAAGAAACCCAAAACACTAATTCGAAAGAATATATGCACCCCTATGTTCCTTGAAGCATTATTTACAATAGCCAAATCTGAAAGCAGCCCAAGTGGCCATCAGTAGATGAGTGGATAAAACAGCTAAGATACATTTACACAATGGAATACTATTCGGTCATAAAAAGGAAGAAAATTTGACCTTTTGTGACAGCATGGATGGACCTAGAGAACATTATGCTAAGTGCAGTGTCTTTATCTGATTTTGGAATTAGGATAATGCTGGCCTCATAAAATGAGCTTGGGAGTCTTCCCTCCTCTTGAATTTTGTGGAATAGTTTGCAAAGGATAGGTGTTAGTTCTTCTTTGAATGTTTGGTAAAATTCTCCTGTGAAGCCATCTGGTCCAGGACTTTTGTTTGTTGAGAATTTTTTATTACTGCTTCAGTTTCACTAGTTGTAATCTGTCTATTTAGATTATCTGATTCTTCCGCCCTGGCCAGGTAGCTCAGTTGGTTGGAGCATCATTCCCATATGCCAAGGTTGTGGGTTCGATCCCTGGTTGGGGCACATATAAGAATCAACCAATGAGTGCATTAAAAAGTGAGACAACAAATCGATGTTTCTCTCCGTCTCTCTCTCTCTCTAAAAAATCAATTAAAAAAAGAAAAACTAGGTTCTCTGATTCAGTTTTGAAAGATCATTTCTAGGAATTTTCCATTTAGTCCAGATTGTCCAATTTATTAGCATATACAGAGTATAGTATTTTATATTTCTACTACTCCATTTTAAAATGGAGAATAGGAGAGAAGCCCCAGATTGGAGAATCCAGTTCAGGAAAGAGTTTGCAGGGGGTATGTTTAATTTACTTTTCATAGGAATTTCTTTTTTATGAACTTGAATAAACCATAATATCTAGCTTTTTCACATTTAAAAGTAAATGTGTAGATTATGTTTGGTCTTTTTAGTTAATAAATTAATTTTATTTAGGCATTATAAGACTCACAATAGTTGACCTACCAGAAAATATTAAATTTCCTACCATAGAGTTTTAAGTTTTTCAGGTGAAAGAAAAAGTATTTTCATTAGATTTGTCAGTAGTAATACTATATTTGAAGAGAACTTAACTAAAATGACTTTCTTTTAGGCTTTGGAGGACAGTAGAAAGCTTGAAAATCTCATTGGTATCTCCTATGGACCATGTTTCTTAAAAAGAGAAATGAAGAAAACGAAAGAACTAAGTAAGACTTTATGAGTTTACAGTGGTATCTCTCTATTCCTTGTTTGCAAACTTAGATAAATATTTTAGTATTCAGCTTTTGAGATAAGCCTATTAATTTTCCAAAATTTAAATTTGATGGACTTCTTTATATATATCACTACTGGACATGTGACAGAAATATTATTTAAAGGAGTAGGAAGCCACATGTATTTTACCAGGTTATCTTATTTCAGGGATTCCTCTTGAATGTAAAGGGATAACATGCACCTTCAAAACTTTTTTTCATGTAGTGCTCAATCTTTAAATAAGGTATAATAAAGTATTGCATTTTGTATTTGATACCTTTGTGTATATATTATATGCATATATGTTCTTAGCTAATCCAGTCACCTTCTTTATTGAGTCACCCCCACTCCCCTCCCCTTGGGCACCAGCCAGTCTGTCCCATGTATCCATGCTTCTGGTTCCATTTTGTTCGTCAGTTTATTTTATTCATTAGATTTCACATATTAGTGAGATCATGTGGTACTTGTCTTTCTCTGACTGGCTTATTTCACTTAGCATAATACTCTCCAGGTCCATCCATGCTGTTGCAAAGAGTAAAGGTTCCTTCTTTTTTACAGCCACGTAGTATTCCTTACGTAAATGTACCACAGCTTTTTTATCCTCTCATCTGCTGATGGGCACTGAGCTGTTTCCAGATCTTGGCTGTTGTAAATACTGCTGCTATAAACATGAACATTAACATGAGATTTTTTTTTTTCTTCTAGTGACAAAAATAATGAAACAAAAACTGTTTGAAAAGAAGAGTTCAGAACTTTCTAACAAAGGTAAAAAGTTGTGTTTTAATTTATTATATTAAGAGATCTTTCATCTCATTGTAACATTTAAAACCAATCATTATGAGTCTTTTAATGTACTCTTAAAAGACCAGGAATCTCATTTGAAAAATTTTATATTGCGTTTAGCAGAAGACCGTGTCTGATAAGTTCAGCTTCCTCGATGAGCTCAAATTCCCTGATGACTGAACTTTTTACATATCTTTTGAAATAGAAGTTTTAGTTTAAGATTTAATTTTTGTAGTTTTATTAAAAGTTCTTTTCGAGAATCCAGACAAATAGGCCAACAATGCATTAAATGTACAGCAGATTTTAATAGTGAATTAGAAGGAGACACAAAGCATAAAGTTACTTTGTAACCAGTATTCTGAAAACTTTCAGATCATTAATGACATTGGATCTACTGTTAACTCATGCCTTTGAGCATTTCACAGTATGGGATACGAAATTAGCAGGTTTTAAGGGCCCATGCACACCTTAGTAAGCAAAATAATCATGGACTGTTAAATATTAAAACCTCTTAAGCAACTAAGAAGCATCTTTTTTTATGTTTTTATTAATTTTTTAGAGCGAGGGGAAGGGAGAGAGAGATAGAAACATTGATGTGAGAGAGAAACATTGATCGGCTGCCCTCTGCACACCCTCTACTGGGAATCGAGCCCACAACCTGGGCCTTTGCCCTGACTGGGAATTGAACCGGGACCTCTCAGTCCATGGGACGATGCTCAATCCACTGAGTCACACTGGCTGGTCAAGAAGCATCTTTTTAATATAACTGACATGAATGCCATTTAGCAATTTCTGCAAACAGAGGTAGGCCTTGGAATGAGTCGCCATGTTTTAGTCTGTCATTTTTGAGTACCAATGAGTACCATGTATTGAGGACCAATAATTACTATGATTATTACTAGGATCAGCAGGTCTTTACAGCAACTCTGCAAGGTAGCTAATATTATTGTCATTTTAGATAAGGAACAAGGACACAGAAAATTAAGTAACTTGCCCAAAGACACTACTACTTAAGTGTCAGAGAAGGGCTTCCAACTAAAGACCAATCTGATCTCAAAAAGTATGATTTTTTCATTATTCCATTGTGCCTCTTCCTAAAACAAATTAAATCATCCAGTCATCCCGACTTTTAGATTCAGACATGAGGCATAACTGAAACTGGTTCAACCAATCTATTTTGTTAGACTGTGTTTAGGATCTTTAACAGCTGGTGATGAGTTTGCAGTAGAAAGTACTAGGATTCCCTCCTGGTCAGTTCCAAAAGCCGTCTAAGTCATGGCAGGCCAGCAGCCATGGCAAGTCTCCTCCAAAACTCATGTGGGAGGGGAGCTGAATGGGCTTCCTGAGCCATTCATTCAAGCAGCTAACTTCTATTGTGGTCCCAAGAACTTAAGAACTTGAAGGTAGCCCTTTCTTAGAAAGGCTTGGGATTTCTTTTCTCCTATGCTGTAGAATTTGATATATGGGTTTCAGTTGTTTCAATCTCTCCAAACTTGACAAGTTTTAGAGGATCATAATAGGAAATTGGAATGTTTATAATTTGCCATTTAGAGGAAATCTTGAGTCTATATAGTCTATGCCAATTGTATGATTTTCTTTTAAATCTGTAATTTCCTAGAACTATTTAGAATTCGGCTTTACGTAATTGGCTTTTGCCAACAGTTTTGAGAAATGAGGAAGGGAAAATTGTAGAACAAATAAGTGAATTGTCACTGCTAAAAAATAATGGAGAAAAATTTCCAAAAGAATTGTTTCCTTCCCTAAACATTTATTAAGACAAAGTTATTTCCATATGTTAAAACAGTTCTCTCCTTTCAGTTATCCAGTATATACTGATTCTTTGGGTGTTTTTGCATGATCAGTTTTAAATCTGTTTTCTAATATTTTAGGCATTGAAACTGACTTGCCCATTACCAGGTTTCCCTAAGGACTAAGTATTTCTTTGTGCATAGAGAGGATTGTATCATTCAGTCATGTTTTTAAATTTCTAATTGATTATTTGTTGTGGTTTAAATGAAAACTGAGTTAATATATACATAACATATGTTATATATTAATATATATTGTATATACTAAAATATATGTAATCTTCCATTTCTGTTTCTTGGCGAGAGCTATACTAGCTCTTTATTTCCTAAGATATTCAAACTTTCATTAACTTTTTAACTATTTTGAAGTAATGCCTGAAAAATAGATTGAAGCTTATTTTCTTTATAATTTGAGTTTGAGCTATATATATATTCGTTTATTGATTGATTTTAGAAAGGGAGAGAGAAAAGAAGCATTGATTTGTTGTTCCACTTATTTATGCATTTATTGGTTGATTCTTGTGTGTGTCTTGACTGGGGATCGAACCCACAACCTTGGCATATTGGAACGATGCTCTAACCAGCTGAGCTATCTGGCCATGGCTGAGCTATATATTTTTACTGAGTGCTTTTCCCTCTTTATCTGGTTCCTAATATTATGTGTTTTCTTTTATTTTCATGGCATTTTTTATTTTGTTTTGTTTTTTGTTAAAGATGATGTACAACAACACATGCACATATATGTGTAAATATTTTGTTAATAACTTTAAACTACTTCTATTCCTACCTTCATTTTAAGAGAAGTTTTGTTAGTTTTGTTTCAACATCTCAAACTAGTTTGCTGTATATGTTTCTTATTTGGGGATCTGGCCTTCAACTTTTTATAGAAATTTCTACTTTACTCTTTTCTTTTAGTATATTGTTACCCAGAATTGTATAAATTTAAAAATGTTTTGGGTATTGTCATTATATTAGAAATTAAATAGTTAGGGCCTGGCCGGTGTGGCTCAGTGGTTGAGCATCGACCCATGTAACAGAAGGTCTCCGGTTCCATTCCCGGTCAGGGTACATGCCCAGGTTGTGGGCCAAATCCCCAGTGGGGGGCATGCAGGAGGCAGCCAATTGATGTTCTCTCTCAACGTTTCTATCTCTCTCTCCCTCTCACTTCCTCTCTAAAATCAATAAAGAAAAAAAAACATTTTAAAGAAAAGAAATTAAATAGGAAATATGTAATATAAAATCAGCCCTATAATATAATTGGATTTCTTTTATTAGATAATTATGAAATGAGAATTAAACAAAGTACTTGTTTCACTATCAAAAGAATGTCCTTCAGATTCCTATAAAATTTTCCTAGAATAGTTAAAGTAGACGATAACAGGAGAATTCCTATACTTGTGCTACAGTTGCCCCTTCAAATTGGCCCCTTAGTTGTATATTTTTTAAATTTCAGTGCTAGCTTGTTTAGTATTAGTTGCAGTCTTTATTACAGGCAGAGGAGTATACTTGTAAAAATAACACTCTAGTGTTTTAAATAAATAGACATCTGACACACATTCTTAAGGCTTTACATAACTTATTCAAAAAATGTTTAAAGGTACAGTGAGATTTTTATAGTTTTCAGAAGAACTGGATTTTGCAAATCAATGCCTTGATAGAGTGTTTAAATAAAAGGATCTCCTGCCCTGGCCAGTTTGGCTCAGTGGTTAGAGCGTTGGCCTGTGGACCAAAGAGTCCCGGGTTCGGTTCCTGCTAAGAGCATGTACCTCCATTGCAGTTTGTCCCCAGCCCTGGTTGGGGCCATGTGGGTGGCAACCAGTCGATGTGTCTCTCTCACATTGATGTCTCTCTCTCTCTCTCTCTCTTCCCCCCTCTCTCCCTCCCACTCTATCTGAAGATAAATGCAAAAATATCCTTGGGTGAGGATAAAAAAACTAAAAAATAAGTAAATAAAAAAAAATAAAAGGATCTCCTCAGCTAACCACAAATTTCTTAAACAAAGGAATGCTTCTTTCTTTTTTAAGTTACTTAGGAAGTAAGCCTAACTTCACTTTCCTTAATAATATTGGCTTTATGACTATTAGAAAAATAATGAATGAAAAGTTCTTTTTCTATTATATTTGGATGTGAATTTTCATAATTATTTTTAATTTGTTATGCTGAACATTTAAAACACATGACCATTCAATGGGTTGATAGAAATGGAATGTCACATTATCATCACATGGTAAGGCATGAAATTTATTTACTTTACATAATCAACCTCAACTTAAAACAACTTGATACGAATATTCCTAAGTCAATAGAAGGCATTATATAGTACTTAGTATTTTCATTTTTTCTGGAGATGTTAAAAAATAGCATCATTGTTTGTCTGTGGCTAGTACTTCCAGTAAACAAAATGTTTTTTAAAAGAATGTAAGCAAAATGTAGAGCAGTTGCCAAGATATGAAATCTAGACACTTAGCTTCAGTCCAAAACATATTTTATCATTTTTGAGAATAATTGTGTAGGTTGTAATATGCATATTTTAAATGAAATGTTAACCGTCTGAACTTTACATTGTTCAAAAAAGTTGCTTGTTTCAGCTATTTGTAATATAAAATATTTCAGAATTTCTTTCTCTGGCCTTAAAAAGAAAAGCACAGACTATAATGTTTCTGTTTTCCTTAGCTTACTATCTTCTTACATTGTAAAATTCATCTTAGTTATAGGATTTTAAAGTTTTCAAATCTTTTGGACTACAGGACAAATTTTAAACTTTTTCTCTTCTTAGACTATAAAATAGTTTGATGTTGCCTTTTCATTCTAACCACCCACTGAAGTATTTTTCAGCTTAAAAATATGTTGTTCTTTCCCCCACTCAGTCTTGAAAATTTTTCATTATATCAGCTAAATAATTTTACTCCTAAAAGATTACTACCCTTTTAGTTTTTTTTATATCTTAACATTAAACAATATCTTCTTTCAAACAAATACTTCTGTTTTAAAAGCACTGAGGTTTGAAATTTAGACATTAAGAGGTTTAGGAGAAACAACAAAAATTCCCCCTATGTTTTAACATTCTGAGTTTATCTGGAGATTGTTTTTAAAAAAGGAGATACTAGTTTTAGTCACACAAACATACATTAATGTACAACTGTAGTCCCTAGCTCTTCACGAGGGTTCAGCTGTCATGTATGCTGTGCGTGGGCCATACCTTTCCTCTTCATATAGTTAATGCTATTTTTTGTTTTCTTTTGTTAATCCTCACTCGAAGATATTCTTTCCATTGATTTTTAGAGAGAGTGGAAGGCAGGGAGAGAGAGAGAAACATCTATGTGAGAGAGACACATCCATCTATTGGTTGCCTCCTGCAGGCGCCCTAACCAGGGCCAGGGATGGAACCTGCAACCCAGGTACATGCCCTTGACCAGGAATTGAACCCGAGACCCTTTGGTGCGTGAGCCAACTCACTAACCACTTAGCACCTGGCCAGGGCTGTTAATGCTCTTTTATACATTATTCATCACTGTTTTGGGGATACGATTCGACTGCTTACTTGAGATTTGTCTAGGATTTAAGGAAAAACAAACTGCCTTATTACTTTCACAGCCTTTTAAGTAATTTTTTCCATGATTTAAATTTTTTTATAATTTACTAGAAGTATGATAATTTTTATCTTTTAAGTATGTGATCAGTAAAAAAGAAAATTAAACCACAGACTTGAATTCATTTAATAGCAATTATTTGGTTAAGAGATATAAATAACTGGCTATCAGACATTACAAATATCCAGGTGCTCTGTATGTGCTGATGACAACAAAATTGAAACGAAAGACTGTAATAATTCTGACTGGTTTTCTCTGCAGAAGATATTGATTATTTGTGTGTGGTGAGAGATTTGGAAAATTCAATTAAAGGAGTTGTGCAAAGGTTTCATAAATTTTCTTTCTACAGCGTGTACACAGACATTGTTGCGTATTAAATCAATGCAGCACTTCACAATATATTTTCTTTGAAACATAAAAATAAATAACATTTAAACAGTTCTGCTTACTACAGAAACAAATTTTATTTTCTGTGAAGCATTTAGTCATGTGCTATCACTGACTCATACACATTTGCCAGCTGTAACAAATTTTATAGACATTTTCTCCAGAGACATATCTCACATACTATGAATTTTTAAATGAGCAAATGGTGAAGAAGGGATGTCAGCAATATAAAAATTGATCAGCTAAAAGATAAAAGCATAAGTAAAGAGATTTGTATGGTAGTCTTAATAGGTTTTATTAAATAAAAATACTATAAAAAGATAGTAATGAACAGACTGAAGACTAACTGTTCTTAAGGTGGAGAAAAATTATTCTGGCACATTTAGTAGAAATTGGTTTTATGTCACCTGACAGGTGAACTTTTTTTTTCCATTTTAACTCTTAGAGTAGTCAGAAAAGCTCCTCAAAAAAGATTTAGTTAAATTCTCTAAGTGGTTTGTATATTTTAAACACATACGCAATAAAGTACATATTTATAGTGTTATATAGCTAATTATATAGTTTAAAGCAGAACTTGTGTAATAAGTAAATGTTAGATGATTTTCCTTCAGCTCAGGAGGAAAGTGGTCATTCTAATTCATACTATTCACACCATATGCTAGAATCTCTTCTGGGATGCCAGGCCTCTCTACTGCTTCTCTCTCTAACTGGATTGCTCTTTCTTCTCTGTCTAGTAAACTTCTGCTCATTCTCTGCGGTCAGTCTCCAATGTCACATACTCTGTGAGACTCTCCCCAGCTCTCCTAGGTGAAGCTAAATTGCTTCCTCTTCTAGGCTTCCACAACACTTGTCCGAATGTTTATAAATGTATCATGTTGCAAGTGTTGTAGTGTATTGTAACTGTCTGGTTACGGGGCTCTTTCTGGGCTTCTCCTCGGCAAACAAATGAGTCTTATCTCTATATTGTAGCCCTGCAGCCTACTGTAGAGCCTGATGGAAGGTCCACCATGCGTGTTCAGTGAATGAGTAAAAACAAATGGCCACTCTAAGAATTTTTTAAAGGAATTGCTGAAATATTTTCAAATACTTAAAAATTGCTATCTCCTTACATGCCTCATTCACATAGTATTTATTGAATGCCTACTATGAGCCAGCACTATTCCAGCATTGGGGATACACTAATGAACACGACAAGGATCATAGAATCTGGCACAAAAGACAAGTAATTATAATAAACCATAACCATACATTATAATAATAAATCTCTTGGCAGTTTTCATCCTAAATTGTTAAATGTACATTCTGAAACAGAATCAGACACATCAGTAGGCTACTGAAATGCGAATTTATAGCCCCAAAGCTGCTAATTATAATGTAAAATAAAACTTTATGTTTGGGTTCTTCATTTTGATTCAGCCTTTATTCTACAGCATATACTGTGATAACTTAAAGTTGAACTGGTTTTCTGAAAAAAATCTTTTTTCTTTCATATAGAGTTATGTCATCTTGACAGCTATGAATTCCTTAAAGCCATTTTAAATTGAGGTAATGCTTCACCTTTCTAATTAAGTATAGCCTTGTTAAAGTTCTTTGTTTTGTTGAGGTGGAAACATTTTATTTACATTATTAAATTTGGTACTGTCTATCTACAAAGAGAATTGGGCCATGTGCTTTGGCGCTTTCGTTGATTATATTTAATCTGTTCTTTTAGACAGTAGGAGGGCAGTCTGACAAGATCTGTGGGTTAAAGACTGGTTTAGAGACTGGTTAAAAAAGAACACTGTTGATCTCACTAGGCTAGTTTTAAAGTCAGAGTGGGCATATTTATAAGTAAGTATAAAGAGGACCCTTAATTGAATACCTTTAGTATAAATAGCTAAATAGATACTGATAGGTGGGTTATAGTTTCTATAGAGCACATCTGACTGAACAAGATATAACAAGTCCATGAATTTTCAAATGTGCTAAATTGATTAAATAATTATATATTAATTAGTTGTTCTTTTTCTTCAAAACAGTTCCTGTGGGTTTAGCAATACAAGTGAAATATGATATATTTATAAATAGCTTATTATAACTTAGCTAGCTAGAAGCAATATGAGTCATGATGTGATATTAGTGTTTACTATACCTGTAACTGAAGGTTCACATTAAGAACTAGCATTATCCACTCAGCCGGTGTGGCTCAGTGGATTGAGTGTCGTCCTACAGACTGAGAGGTCCAGGTTCAATTCCTGGTCAAGGCACATGCCCGGGTTGCAGGCTAGATCCCCAGTAGGGGGCATGCAAGAGGCAGCTGATTGATGTTTCTTTCTCACATCGATGTTTCTATCTTTCTCCCCCTCTCTCTCTCTCAAAAACTCAATAAAAACATTTTAAAAAAAGAACTAGCATTATCCCAAACTTAGTGGCATCAGTATTAATTTTCATAGAAGCTAACCAGATGTTGCCTGCTATCTCCTAGAAATAATGCAAAAGGAAAGAATTCTATTCTATGCTGAAAATACATTTCTTTGGAAATGATATCTAAAGTGATTAATATCAGCTTCCTAATAAAGTACCTTTTCTTAAAATATTTGCAAAGCATGTTATATAGAAAATTATGTCATTTTCATTCATTAAAATGTTTATTCTGTTTTACACAACAAATCATAGCTTATAATAACAGCTAACATTTATTGAGCACTTTCATTGTGCCAGGCACTGTTATAAGCACTTTATACATATCCCATTTAACCTTCACAACAACTTATATGGAGTAAATATAGTTATTGTCTTTATAGGTAAGGAAACTGAGAAACCAAGAGGTTAAGTACCTTGTTCCAGAATCTCCTAAGAGACAGGCAGGATACTAACCTCTGTAGTTTGGTGCCAGTCTGTGCTCTTGCCCACTATACAGCAATAATCTGTGAATGTCAGATTTCACTACTGGTTAAAGGTTTTAGATCCTGTTAAATAGTAAGGATAGCATATGTATACACATGTATACACATAGTAGTCATTATAGGGTTAAATATTTTATAAAATTTCAGATCCATGGAAATCCAACAGAGAACCATTAGATGGAGACCATAAATACATATTCACAGTTATACACTAGGGCAAGTGAACATACACATTTAGTGTATGACAGTCTCATTAGTGACCTTTAGGTGGAACTTAAGAGTACTGAGAATAGCTTTGTGTTCATTGACTCTAGCAAAGATCATTACATGTTAAGGGTGTTCTTCTGAGTCTTTAATTTGAGTAGTACTTTCAAAAAACTGGAAAGAATTAAGGTTGACCTACTAGTCAGCTTCCCTTTTAGTGAGAAGCAACAGAAAGAAATAGCAGTGAAATCAAACTTGACTTACCTTTGAGGTATTTCCCTGGGTTCTTCTGTGTTTTCTTCTCTCCTTGGGTACTTTCTTCATGATCTCACCCATTCCCTTGATTGTAGTTCTTATCTAGGTGTATATTATTTCCAAATCTATTTGTGACCCTCCTCCTGATATAAACTCACATCTCAGCTTCTATATACATTGTCCCCCAAATATGCTGATTTCATCATCCCCTCGATTGTTCTTTATTCTACCTTTCTTTTTTTTTTTTTCTTTTTTTTTTTTTATCCTCACCCAAGGACACTTTTTCATTTTTTGTTCAGATAGAGTGGGAGGGAGAGAGAGGAAGAGAGAGAGAGAGAAACATCGACGTGAAAGGGACACATCGAGTGGCCGCCACCCGCACGACCAACCAGGGCCGGGGACAAACTGCAACTGAAGTACATGCCCTTAGCGGGAACCGAACCCGGGTCTCTCTGGACCGCAGGCCGACGCTCTAACCGCTGAGCCAAACCGGCCAGGGCTTTATTCTACCTTTCTAAGGTTGACATTCATCTAATGTTAGGGCTCAAAACCTCAAAATGCTATCTCTTTTTTTGTTCCCACATCTAAACTGCTGCCATGTCATATCACTTCCAAAAATATTTATTTCTGTTTTCCATGCCCAGTACACTAGTTTATTTCTTCATTATCATCCCCATTGTAACCTGCCTCTCTGCCCTTTGGTCCCTTTCCTATATAGTCTGTCCTGCTACTGGATAAATTATGCTTTAGAAGATATTACTCTACCATATTCACAGTAAAATCCAAATTTATTCTGACATTCAGAACGCTCCCTGATCAGATCAAAATTTGCCTTTCCAACTTGTCCCTGTGCCTGTCACTCCAGATTACTTGCCATTTTCCAGACACATTCCTCAGAAAGTGCATTTCTCATTTCTTTTTTAAAAATATTTTTTCTTTATTGAATTTAGAGAGAGATGAAGGGAGAGAGAGATAGAAATGTCAGTGAGAGAGAACATCGATTGGCTGCCTCCTACATGCCCCACACTGGGGACCAGGTCCACAATCTAGGCATGTGCTCTCCCCAGGAATCGAACCAGAGACCTCTTGGTGCATAGGTTGATGCTCAATCACTGAGCCACACCGGCTGGGCGTTTCTTATTTCTTTACCATTGTTCTTGTGTCCTCTACTTGGCATACCTTTTCCCCCATCATTGTCAAAATTTTGCCCACCTTTTAAAACCTTATAATTCACCTTATGTGAGGGTTCCTCAGATTTCCTCTCCCCCGCGTTCTCTCATTGCTCTGTTGTGCATTTGTCATAGCTGCCCAGCTGGCATGACTAAGGGAAGGTATCAAACTCCCTGGTTTTGTCTTGTGCCCTAGAAACTCTACTAGCCTGATGCCACTGTGGCCAACTTCTCTGTCTACATCAGCGCCTGCCCTCAGGGGAACCACCCCATACAGATTCACTCCCAGAGCCTTGAAAAAGTGAAGCCTTATAAAATAATGTTAGGATAAGAGAGACTGTCAGTAAGGGAGACAGCAACCCATAGGCCACAGACTACCAAGACCAGCAAAAGGGTGGGGCGGGCAGAAAAAGTGTAGTTTTGACTAATGTTAGCGGGCTATTGCAGAGGATACTGGGATGCTTGATCTAGAAACAATGTGGGTAAATCATGTGGTTATATGAGGCTTAGTATAAACAGCATTGTGCATAATGCCAACTCTGCAAAATCTAGTAATCAAGCTAAGGATACAAGATTTATGTTATATACATGAAATAATAATATGAGGCAAGCTATGATAGTAACACAAGTTCAGGCCTTCTTTTCAGGGTTCTGGGCAACAGCAAATTCAAAAAAGGACTGAGTCCAAAGAGGATCAGCGTATCAACTTGATCCGTGGAGGAATTGATAACCTCCAATATGGCAGGCTCTCTGGTAGAAGCTTGGGGTCACTGATACGGATTGTGCCTAAGGCAAAAGTGGAACCTCCTTTCTTCTGCACTGAAACTAAATCTGGAGCCCTGTGTGCTCTCCTGAACCTGAGGAGAAGGCTGGGTCTCTGGAGCAGACCCCATGTCCATGTGCCTCTACGACCGTCAAGACCACACACCTGCCTCGCATGTTTTGTGAGAGAGAGAATGGGCTGGTCCTTACAGCATGACATTAGGAAACGCAGAGGCCCATTGGACTTGAGAGTGGACAGTGAAAGGGAAACTAACAGTGGGGAAGAGTGTCGTGTAAGAGCAGTGACATGTATTCATAGTGACGTGTGGACCAATGTTCTGGACTTGGACCAGTCAAATGTGTCACTCTTGCATGGGGCATAGAGAGCAAAAGAACTGACAGAAAGAAGTTTCTTCCTCTTCAGACTGAGAAGTATAAACATTCCTCTCCAAGTACCAAATGAATAAGCAGTAGTATAGGAATACACAACAGACGTAGATCACCTCAGGATGGTGTGATGAGGTCGTTATGTAAGGGTTCATGATTTTAAAATCAGCTCTAATTATTCCACTCTACATTATATCTGACAGATGGCCAACCAGACCCTAATAATGGAAACTTTGCACTTTACTAGGAATTTGAAAAATGAGTAATTTTTATGGGTCATGTAAACTTAATAGAAAATGTGAACCAAGAAGGCAGAAAAACAATGATTGAATGGTAGATTCCAGCCCCATCATTGACAGTTATGGTCACCAGGCTTTATTCATTAGGCAAAAGTGGACCAGTGAAGATTATTAGGGAAGGAGCAATCCAAAATGTTTTAGAAAGACTAACTGTATGAACAGTGAATCCTGGCAAAATACTGCTCATAAACTGCATCACTGTATCTGAATTGCTTTTCATTTGTGTCCTGAGATTCCTCTCTGGAACCCATATGGCCATACAGAGGTAACAGACATAGTGCTGCTCCCTGCTCTGGTGCTAGGACCTACCTCACACTGATCAGTGTTTTTACTGGGTCCTAAATTTGGCCTCAGAATCTTTCTCAACACAGCTCTCCTAGCAGCCATGATCAGTTGATAAAGCGTCTTTACAGGGCCTGGCATGGTCATAGAGAACAGGATTTGGATTAAATGCCCAGCACCAGCTCTATTACCTACTTAGCTGTGTAGCCTTAAACAAGATACTTGGTTCCCCTAAATCTTAATTATAAAATGGGACTGATTTTTTTAAAAATGGGACACATTTACCTGTGGGATGGTACAAAATAATTAGTGCCTCCCCCATAGTAACTAATGAATCAGTCTTCTTTTCTTTTATAGTATTATCATTAGTTCTGATAACTGTGTATCAATAACTTATAAGGATATTAAGTAAACGAGTGCTTAAATTTTCTATAGGAGTTCAGACCAGACTCAAATGAGAGTTGGCGAAAGTTGATTGTCTAGTTGGCAACCTATCTTCTTACAGGATGAGAAGAATATATGTACACTCTCAAGTCTAGCCCCCCACCATGCATTACTTCTTCATAACTACCGATGTAATTAAGGAAAGGGTATTTCGGGAGTGACTGGTCCACATGCCCTGTGGGAATATAGGCCATCAGTTGCCAATGACTGCTTTTTTGAAAAGCTTCATTGTACACAAGGGTCCTAAGGCCAAGTAGACAAGAACTTCCACCACCACTAGGAGTCCCCAGAGGGACACACTGAATAGGACTCTCAGTAAATACTGTCCTTTTGGGGGGCAGCTGTTGGAGGAAACACCTGCTGAAAGGCCCTTAAGGCTTATAGACAAAAGGCATGCAGATTTTGGTGTTTCCAATAGGTCCTATTGGAGTTTTAGAACACTCTCAGAAGTATGTCAGAATCCATACTCACATAGTGAGGAGTGCTAGTCAGAGTAGTCGTATTGACCATTATTTCTGAAGGTGAATCTTGCTTAGAAGACTCAAAAATAAGCAAATGAGAGAGATTACCAGTATCTAAACTAGATAGGAGATTACATGGTAAATGGGGTTTAAATAATTTCTTACATCATGTATGACATGCTTGTTAATTTGGAAACTAATTCTTGATGATTTAATAATAATCATCTTTTATATCCTGTAGGTATTCAGAAGAAATGTACTTACTATGAACACCAACTTCTGCATCTGCCTGATCATATTTAAAGGAACAGAAGAAATGTTTGTAATTAATCTGCCCAGTAAATACCAGATCACAGCACTAGGCAGGTGTGTGTCTAGATAAAATTTCTTGCAGCTAATTTAAACTTTCTACACACACCAGTAGATAATCTCAATGTAAATAATACATTTCTTCTTGACCCTTTAATGAATAAGCCAACATGTGGACAAGGATCTTGACTTATGTTCTATGTCATGTACGCTTATGTATACTTTAGGCATTTGTGGATAGACTTAATAAAGCATGTATGAAAATGGCACCTTTGGTAGAGCTGTATATTTTTTAACTCATTAAATCTAATGGTGAGTGGCATTAGGTATGTTTTTCCATATAAATCCCCAGATGTGTATTAATGAGGTTTTTTTCTAAAAATTTAAGTTTGTCTAGAAGTTTGTGTAGCTACTATCTTAGGAATGAATTTTTATTATACTCTATTTCTATTGTAGAGAAAAAAATATTTTCAAAGTTTTAACATTTTCACACCTTTTATAAAATACCAGAATGTATTTTTTAATAGAGATTTAAATATGAAGTTGTTTTTAAACTAAACTACACAGATTACTGAATTTAAAGAGAATTTTCTTATGGGGCAGTATGTGATCCCCTCCAAATTATTTTGGAGCATTAATTTAGATTTCTGTTTTTCTATGGCGGTGTTTTGTATCGTCATCTGTTTGTGCTATCACAAATAAAGGGGAGAGGGGAGCACAGAATGTGTTAGCATGGCTTTTCTACAGGGGAAAATATTACTCCTTGGGACTTGCCCTGTCTTAACAAAATTTGTATAAAATATTACCATGTTATTTAATTCAGTGTATCATAAAAATAAAAATACTATTTGAAAATCTGAAACAAAATTCAGCAAATTAAGGTTGAAATAACAATTTCTATCTAGAGAAATTTAAAACTCACCTCTTAAAATGAAGTTATTTTTAAAAACTATTAATTTAAATGACATAGATATTAAACAGTAGCCCAATTAACTGTTAAACCTAATTGCCTTCTCTAATATTTTTATTGGTACTCTTTAAATAAGATTTTTGAGATAATCTGTCTGCTAAATATTAAGAACACTTTCTGATACAGGACTTATAGTAGAACATTACCTAAAATATACCAGAAAGGATTTCGTTTGTGTTCTAGCATTGGAAACCTTAGAATGTAAGCCAAAACATATAGAGGAATCTACATTAGTAAGGAAATAAAGGGTTACAAAGTAGATTGGTTTCATATGTAATCCAAGTTATGTAGGTATGTGCTTAATGCTATTAAATCAGTTACTGTATATTTGACCTCTTGATATACTAAGCTTTTGCCTTTCAGAGCAGCTGGTCTGCTAAGAATCATTTCTCAGTTCTCTTCATTGTAGATCAGATGACTCTCGCTTTATCACCCTTGGAGGCCACATGAAGGACAAAGCAGAAAGATCCACACATAAAACTAATGTTTATATGGGGGTGGGGGGTGGCTACACTTGGCCCTGATTTTCCAATGAACATAACAGAAGAAAGACCAATTGAGACTTGAAACCATTGTGTTACTCCAACCATTATTTAGTTACATCCTATCCATCTCTTACTCTCTCTCTCTATTGAACAGAGAGGCTCCTTTGGCTGCCTTGACTTTTGTAAATGTTTCACTCACTTAGTTGTGGTTTATCATTTGGACAGAATGCTACATCGGGGATTTTTCTCCCCTCCCTAAGGGCTCAAGGGAAAATGACTTCGTGTGCCTCATATTTGATACATGAACATAAACCCCATTCTCTTCATTTTAAGAAGCAGACCTAAGTTTATTGGCAACAGAAAATACTGCATTTCTCAGAAACAGCCCTTCCCTCTAAAATGAACTTGAAAATAACGTATAAGTTTCATTTTTGACAGGTATATCAGAGAAGAAAGTGAGAAATCTTGAATATATTTATAAAACCTAAATATTTTGTATTAAAACATCCCTATAATCTTGGGTGTAGTGGACAGAATTGCCTGTTTCTATTATCTTAATTCATCACTGGACATTTTTGATATTTTGGAACTTAATCTCTCAAAGTTCAAAGTGGACTCTTAAACTGATAAGAGATACTTGACTTCAGGTAATTGCTATAAGTCTCCATAAAAGCTACAATGTAACTCAATAAGATTAGATTAAATCATCTGGAAAATATTTTATTTACAGAATTTATAAGATACCTTGAATGTGGGTGCATTGTATTTTACTAATGCTTATATAATTATTTTATTTTCAAATAATAACATCTCTCTATTCCAGTTATTCAGAAGTTAGAACTTCCTCATCATTGATTTAAATCAACATCCTGTGCTAAACACAAGTATACTATTATAAAAAATAAAAAAATAAGACTATACCAGCCAGCCAAGATGCTGACATTTTGGGCACACTGATTACAGATGGTGACCATGGACAGCGATGTTCCTGCTGATTCGGCAGTGATTCAAGGCTGCTTTTCTCTGCAGACCTGCCCTTTGAGTCTTTATGCACATTTACTTTGAGAAAGAAATACTTCTTGATTTTCGTTCTGTCTAAACCCACTCCCTTTATCAGACTGAGAAACACATACCTTACTGCATCAGCCTGTGGTTGTCGGTGTCTAAAACCAGATTTTCTTTGTGTGTATGTGTTTGGCTTGCATTTTTTTAAATCCACCAATACTTAATTTGTTTTAATGGCTCTCTTATGAAAGAAATATATTCATTAATAATACATGTTGATGGGACAATAATTGTTTCATTTTTATCACGGACTAAAGAAAACACATCTTTGCATGAGAAACTACAACATGGTTATAATACATTATTTTTACCAACTGAATACTAGAGTAGAGATGGGCTTCTGCTAATAAGGAGTGATACAGTATTAACAGGGCCAAATTAACATGAAGCGTGATATAAGTCAATGCTCATCGCACTGGTAACCTTGAACCATCATGTTATAATAAAAAAGAATAGAAGGATGAAATCCTGCATTGGGGCGTTTGACAGTGATCCTGGAAGTTTAGAACCTAGTGCTCATGAGTAATAAAGAGACTTCACTCAAACCACTTGGACGTAAATTCAGGAAAATTCATGGTTTAATTACATTCAAGTAAATCAGCATTCTTGGAAATAACACAGTTTACTCTCTCTGCATTTTAAAAAATTCAAATTTGCACATGTAATAAGACATTTCAAACTTCAGTTTATTGCCTTCTCATAGTAATTTGAAAGATTGTCACAAGTTTAATACCTGAGATATAATTTCTAAAGAATGAAATACACATTACTTGCCTTCTAAAATGTAAAGAAAACTACATTTTTAAAAAAATATTTATTGATTTTAGAAAGATAAAGGGAGAGAGAGAAACATCAATTTATTGTTCCACTTATTTATGCATTTACTGGTTGATTCTTGTATGTGCCCTGACTGGGAATCAAACCACAACCTTGGTGCATCGGGACAACGCTCTAACCAACTGAGCTACCCAGCCAGGGCAAGAAAACTACATTTAAATACCAAAATTAGTAATTTCCTTTAAAAAGAAGGGGCTAAATTTCCCCCTTTAAACTCACTGTATTTTTTTTTTTTCAAACAACAAATTATAGAGAACATTTCCTAAGTAAATACTGAGATGAAGGACATTTTTCATTTTCCCACTTGAATAACTAACATAACTCCAATATGTCTTGGCCAATCAATAGTTAGAAAATAAAAGCCTCCACTGGGCTTTGGTCCCCAAATACTTTTATTTGTGTAGAGAACAATAGCTTTTCACCATTTCCTTTCCTATAATTCCATAATACTCAAAATTATCATTTCATTTACATATAGCAAAAAATTCACAAAATCGTTTAGCACTGTTAACATTTTCACATTTGTGTGGGGATATAGCTACTCGATTTTCTTCTGATGTCTTCCACTTTTGGAATCCCACATGATTACAATGTTAAAGTATACCAAGAAGAACAGGAATTTCAAGCAGGATACAAAACACACCAACACAGAAAACAAGTCAGGGAATTTCTGAGGAGGATCCAGTGTCACAGTCATCAGTGTCAGAAGGACCATCGTGCTTATTGACATAAGACACTGTAAGGAGGAAAAAGAAGTATTAAGTAATATTTTTAAAAACTGAATATACTGGTAACACTGACTACAGCTGTAAATCAGCAGAACTGAAGGGGAGGACTGGGGGCGTACAATCTCTTCATGGTGGATCTCAACCTAGGCTGCAAGTTAGAATCAGCTGAGGTTATATATCTCAATGCCCACACCACACTCAAGACCAGTTAAATCAGAGTTCCTGGGGTAGGCCTCAGTATTTTTCAAAGTTCTCCAAGTGATCCCCATGTGTAGGGAAAGCCTGAGAATCCCTGGTCTTATATTTCCTAACACCCGGGCACTGAAGAAAGTTACCGGAATGGATACTGTTGCCAGTCAGGGTAAATTCACAGCATGCTCCAGGACCCTAAGTCCGTACAGGATACAACGTTCTAAGCCAATCTAAGAACCCATTTAAGGAAAAGTTATCCATGGCAAATGGAAAATTGTATTTCATGTTCCCTACGCTTTCAAAGAGCTAGTGCTGTAGTAGGTAGGCATGGTGACTCATATGCAAGAGAAGAATCCTCTGGCCTCAAAGAGTTTTCCATTTAATTAGGGGGAAAGCGTGAACTAGTTACATAAAATCACAGGGTCACATTTTATTAAATGCCAGAATGAGGAGTAAAAATAATTACTGTATTCATTATAATTATGTAGCAGTCTGTTTTCTTCTCTAGACCAGTGCACTATACAACAGGACTTCTGCAACGACAGAAATGTTCTGTGTCTGTGTACTCCAAACAAGCAGGTGCTAACCGTATGTGACTACTGAGCAGTTGAAATGTGCCTGCAGCACATGAGCTAAGTTTTTCATTTAATGTTGCTAAGTTTAAATTTCCACATGTGTCTGGTGGCTACTGTATTGGACAGTTTAGCTCTAGACCAGGGGTTCTCAACCTGTGGGTCGCGACCCCTTAGGGGGTCAAACGACCCTTTCATGGAGGTCACCTAAGACATAACAGTAGCAAAATTACAGTTATGAAGTAGCAACGAAAATAATTTTATGGGTGGGGGTCACCACAACATGAGGAACTGTATTAAAGGGTTGAGGCATTAGGAAGGTTGAGAACCACCGCTCTAGCTTATGAGCTCCCATAACCTTGAAACACCTGGCTTCCATGACACCATACTCTCCGGGTTTCTTCCCACTAGCTAATCCTCAGCAACTTTGCTAGTTCCCTCTCATATCCCCTATCTCTATGAATTGTACTGAATCCCAGGGCTCAGTACTTAAAATCTATACTCATGTAACAAAAATAAATTAATAAAAATTGGAGAAAAAAAATAAATAAAATCTATACTCATACCTTTGGTGAGCTCCTTCAGTGGCATAACTTTAATTATTATCTATATGCCAAAGACTTGGATTGCTGTCTCCAGCCCAGACCTCGCCCCTAAACTCCAGGTGCACATATCCAAATGCTCCTTAATATCTCCACTTGGATATCTAATAAGCATCTAAAACTAAATACATGTAAAAACTATCTTCAATAAGATTAACGGCTGACTTCTTATCAGAAAACATGGAGGCCACAAGGCACTGGGATGGATGACATTCAAATTGCTAAAGAAAAAGACAATAATTCTATTTCTAGCAAAAATACCCTTCAAAAATTAAGGACAAATTAACCTAAAACAAAGTCAGCACATTTAAAAATACTGAAATAATACAAAGTATGCTCTCCAAACACATCAAAATTAAATTAGAGCCCTGGCCTGTTTGGCTCAGCGGTTAGAGCATCAGCCTGCGGTCCAGAGAGACCCGGGTTTGGTTCCCGCTAAGGGCATGTACTTCGGTTGCAGTTTGTCCCCGGCCCTGGTTGGTTGTGCGGGTGGCAGCCACTCGATGTGTTCCTTTCACGTCGATGTTTCTCTCTCTCTCTCTTCCTCTCTCTCCCTCCCACTCTATCTGAACAAAAAATGGAAAAATGTCCTCGGGTGAGGATAAAATAAAATAAAATAAAATATTTAAGTTAGAATACAAAAACAGGAAGAAATCTGGTAAATCTCCAAATATTTGGAACCAAACAATTTCTAAACCATTCATGAACCAAAGAATACATCACAATGGAAATGTTCTACGTTTAACTAAATAAAACATATATATGTCAAAATTTATGGAATGATGCTTAAATATGGCACAGAAGAGAATTTATAGATTTGAATACCTATGGCCCCAGTGGGAGGCACGCAGGAGGCGGCCAATCGTCGATGTTCTCTCTCATTGGTGTGTCTATCTCTCTCCCTCTCCCTTCCTCTCTCTCTAAAATCAATAAAGAAAATTTTAAACCAAAAAATCAATGTAATATATGCCATATTAATAGATTAAAGGGAAAAATCACATGACCATATATCATAAGATACACAAAAACCATATGACAAAATCCAATACATTTTCATGATAAAAACACTCAATAAGCTAGGAATAGCTTAACTGCCTAACTAAATAAAGGCAATCTATAAAAAGCCCACAGCTAACATCATATTTAATGGGAAAGACTGGATGCTTTCCCCCTAAAATCAGGAAGAAGGGATGTCCACTTTTGCCACTTGTATTCAACACTGCATCAAAGATTCTAATCAGGGTAATTAAGCAAGGAAAATAAAAGCATCCAGATTGGAAAGGAAGAGGTAAAACTATCATGACTTGCAGGTGACATGATCTTGTATATAGAAAATCATAAGAAATCCACTAAAAACTTAGAGCACAGAATACAAGTCCAATATTTAAAAAAATAAAGTGTATTTTTATACAGTAGCAATGAACAGTATGAAAATGAAATTAAGGAAACAATTCCATTTACAAAACCATCATGAAAAATAAAATATTTAGAAATAAATTTAAAAGAACAATTATAAGATTTATACACTGAAAACTATAGAACATTGTTGAAGGAAATTTAAAATATCTAAGTAAATGGAAACACATCCTATGTCCATGGGTTTGGACGACAAAATCTTAAGATGGTAATACTCCATAAATTGATATACAGATCCAAAATAATCTCTATCAAAATCTCAGATGGGTTTTTGGAGGAATTAATGAGCTGATCCTAAAAATAATATGGAAATAGAATAGGGACATAGAAAGCCAAAACAATCTTGAAAAAGAAGAACAAAGCTGGAAGATATATTTTCAATTTTAAAACTAACTACAAAGCTATAGCAATTGAGACAGTGTGGTACCGGCATAAGCTAAGTACCATTCCTTAAAAACCAAACAACTTACCAAATGTTGGATAACTCTGGGAAGAAATGTAAAACATGGAAGATATTTCCTAACAGAAATGGAAAAGGATTTCAACTGTAGTTCTTCTTCCGAAGTCTTTTCAAATATTGAAAAGGAAGTCGCACAAGCTATAAAAAATGCCATCACTGTCACAACTGTGGGCATTAAAAGGTCATCCTTCAATAGAAGAGGTAGCATACTGTGAGAAAAAACAGAAACCATAAGCACTTTGTAAAAACGTTTTAAATAAGAACAATACTGAAAATATCATATGGAAACTGGTTTGACTCACCTAAATGTCGACACAAGTAAAAACCAAGTAGACATAAAAGGAATTTCACTTAAAACTAAGCAGACAGGTCTAAAATGGTAAAGAAAAATATACTTTAATCTTATAGAATATAATATCAACTCTTACTCGTAAAAAAAATATAAACACATTTTATGTCTTAATTTTCAGTGGCTAAAAAACAAAAACTAAAAGGAGCCAGCAAGGTCTTCATACGGACTACTGATTCATTTTTTTATAACTATCAATCCAAATGAAATGAGTCTAAACACAGAGAAGGTACCAACTCCTCATAATAACTAGAAAAGTGCTTCTTCCAGAATTCAATCCACCAATGGAATATTTTTCTGTCATGCAAACAGTAGCTTAAAAATGGACCAGATAAACATCTAAACAGAGAAAGAGAGCTGCTTCACATATTTCATCATACTTGCAAAATATGAAATGAATTCCCAGTAGAGTGGTTCTCAGACGTGTTTGTGATCCTGCATATTACATATTACTCAGCTAAATGAAAAACTGAAGTTGTAACAGGATCATCATCTACCACTGAAGAGAGGACAACAGAGGCAAAGAAGAACTATAAAGGGAAACAAGTTTGTGATGGCAGAATAAAAGAAAAGAAGAAAAAAACAATAGGAAGAGGCTGCGTGAAAAGAGCAATAGTACAGGAACAGGAAGTGTAATGCTAATAAATGGAGCCACCGACTTTCCCAAAGAGCTGTTTAGCGTCACAAGTGCAAACTCTGTGACCTTTCAACTGTGGCAATAATGCTCGAGAAGGGGGCTAGCCAGAAGACCCCAGTCCTGGTCTCATCTCTGCCACTTATTACTGTATGTCCTTGAATGAATGGTTAATTTAACCTTTTTTCTTATGTGTAATTGAAATAATAATAATATCTTGTATTGTTAAGTAGTTGAAAAGACTCTTACAAGTATTATCTAGTATTCAGGGCCCAAGAGCTAATCTGAATGGTCAGATTACAGGTCACTGAATGGGCTGCCTTTCCATGGGGTAGAAATTCTAGGGAAAACATATGTGTTTGAAAGCAATACCTCTCCCCAGTTCTGTCTCCTGGCACTAGGGATTTGTGTAGGGTCAGCCTCGTCTCATACAATACAGTCGTCCCTCGCCACTTCGCGCTTCGACTTTCGCGGCTTCACTCTATCGCGGTTTTTTCAAATATATTCATTAAAAAGTTGATCGAGACAGTGAAAATGATACAGCGTGCACTCAGTTGTCTGAGTCAATTATACACCCCTGTATTACAATTACAATTAAAATTACTGTACGTATGGACTGTAGGCCTATGTATTCGAGCACCCCAGGAACCCTTCAACACCAGGTGCAACCGCTAGAGTCTGGAACGGATTAACCGTGATAAACGAGGGACGACTGTAGTAGTAACTCAGGTTTAGGCTTCAGAGGATGAAATCAAGCTCTGGTTCCAGGCTGCAGTGATATGAGATGGTTTTGTTCAGAGCAAAGAAGCCTTCCACATAGGCCAGCGCAGCTTACTAGGAGCTCTGCACTGCAGCTTTAGCCCAGAGCTCCCCCTCCCGTTTGCCACTGGTCACTGCCCATTATCTCCCACAGGAACCTGGAGAGCAGGGTGAAGGGCAGAGTGGCTGTGGGTTGGGATTCAAGTATTCTAATGTGTTCTAGGCAAATACTATTTTAATATTGGGATACTATACCCTCAATTGTCACCCAATTTCTATGAAGACCAGAAAAAAAATTTAATGCTCCTAAAACAAAGTAGTCTGGTTAGAGATTGCCAATAGGGTCTAAGCAAAGGCTCTGACAAAAGAAATAGAAATGAGGAAACATATGAAAGCCCCTAAAGAGGCGAATGGCGAGAATAAGGCTACTGAATAGACATGGAAGTGAAAAAGGCAAAGATGACAGAGAGACTCCAATCTGAGGAAAGCCTCTTTGGAGGACATTTTCATTAGCATATAGAAAATATATAGGAAGAAATAAGTATGTCGGTAATAATTCTATATATTTTTTTTCAGTTTAAAACATAAAAAAGTAAAACTGTAAAACATTATCATAAAAAAAAATATGAAATAATTTTATGCAACTATATAACATTTGCGTAGTTGTGTTTTGCACTTAGGTAATTATATGTAATAAATTGATTTATATATTATAAATGCATAATAAATAAAATACTGGAAACATTTTTACTTACAAAGATACCAAGAGAATGGACTTTTCATGCACTTGGAAAGAAAATAAAAAGAATGATAGTGCACAGGTAACCTTTAAGAAAAAAGAGGGAAAATGAGATATAACAACTTATCAAATATGATTGCAATTTAATTATGAATCTGAATAAAAACCATTTCAAGTAAAACTCTAAAGTTTAATGTGGCTTCTATCTAGAAGGAAAACATATACATAACTCTAATATACGTATTTTATTCAAATATATAATATAAATATTTTTGAAAAAAATTGATTATAACACTATACTTAACCATGTAAAATAAGTTCATTGAGACTCAGTTATTAATAAACAAAACTCCTAAACACTTCAACACAACAATCTTAACTTCATCCTCCCTTGGAATTTCTGACAATTTAAATTAAAAAGCATGAAGGACAAGAAGGCCAAAATCTAAAACTGGAAAAACAAATCTATTTCAGTATTTTTAAAACACGCATTTTAATAAAATATATTAAATGTTTTATAATCATTTCATTCATGTAATACATATGATTTCACTCATATGTGAAATAGAAAACAAAAAGTAACAAATGAACTAACAAAACAAAAACAAATTCATAGATTCAGACAGCAGAATGGTGGTTACCAGAGGGCAAAGGGGGTGGGAGGAGGGTGAACTGGGTAAAAGGGATCAAATATGTGGTAACAGAAGGAGACTGGACTTTGGGTGGTGAGCACACAACAGAGTACACAAATGTCGAATTATAATCTTGTGCACCTGAAAATTATATAATGTTATTAACCAATGTTACCCCAATACATTTAATTTTAAAAGAAATAAAATGTGCACTTAAATAAAATACATTAAATGTTTCATAAAGTAATCATG
This sequence comes from Tadarida brasiliensis, assembly GCA_030848825.1. Classification (NCBI taxonomy): domain Eukaryota; kingdom Metazoa; phylum Chordata; class Mammalia; order Chiroptera; family Molossidae; genus Tadarida; species Tadarida brasiliensis. Next base: position 47,996,250 of record CM061264.1, on the reverse strand, counting down.
TGCTATTTGGGGTTTTAAATAAAAAAAATTACTTAGATCTATTTTCAGAAGTTTATATTCTGAATATTAGACATCTATATACATCCAATCTAGTTGTTCAAGCAAAAAATGGGGGTCACTACCTTGTACATGCTACACATCCAATCCATCGGCAAATCCTATGTACACCGCCTCCTAACTATAATGTCCACCCATCCCTTCCTCTCTGCTGATGGTGGCAGAGGGAGGTCTGAGCCAACCTCAGCCTTCTCCTGGACTACTGCAATAACCTCCTACTTGGTACCACTCTTGCCTCCTCCAATCCATTCTCCACTCGGCCGCCATGTCAGATCATGTCAATGTCCTTGTTTAAATTCCTTCGACTGCTGCACTCAGAACAGAATCCGACTCCTGCCTTATCTGGGTCCTGCCTTCCTCTTCCAGCCCATGACTGTCTCTCTCACTCACTTCACACTGGCACTTCCTACCTGTGCCTTTATGCCTCAAACATGTCGAACGTGTTCCTGCCTTAAAGAAAAACTTGCTTTTATCAAGCCAGAGCTCAGATCTTCTTGTGACTGGCTCTTTCTGGTTGGCCATCCGCTTCTAGGCTCAATGTCACTTCCCTGGAGAGGCCTTCCCTTACTCAGTCTAAAGCAGTGGCCCTAGCCAAGCCCCACCGGCAGTCTGTTCACATCACACTATTTTCTTCACAGCCCTCATCACTCCCAGGTATGCTCTTGTTTACTGATTTACTTTGTTTATTGTAATTCTTCCGCCACGAGCATGAAAGGCCCCAATTAGGAGAGCAGGGACATTAGCTGTCATTCACTTACATGCCAGTACCTAGAGAAGAACCTGATACATTAGCAAGCACTCAATAAATACTACCTGAATAAGTTAAATATAAATCATTTTGTTGCTACAAACAGATTAGTGTTCATACTATCAATTACCTCAATTATAGGTTTATATTGAGAATTGAATTGAGAATAACTCAATCTTCATTGAAAGGAAAACACTTTAAAATTATTAAAATGAGAAATGTTTTTACAGCTCTCAGAAGTAGTCAAGAATTCAAAACATTACCAATAAAAATAAAATAACAAAAGTCATGAATATGTCTTATCTAGTTTTTTAAACACAGTGGCTTGTATTAAAACATAGCAAACAGCCCTGGCTGGTGTGGCTCAGTTGGTTGGAGCATCGTCCTGTACACCGAAAGGTCGCAGGTTGATTCCAGGTCAGGACACATACTTGGGTTGCAGGTTCAATCCTGGGCCCCAGTTGGGGCGCATGCGAGAGGCAACCGATTGATGTTTCTCTCTCACATCAATGTTTCTCTTTCTCTTTCTCTCTCCCTTCGCCTCTCTCTAAAAATCAATGAGAATGTCCTCAAGTGAAGATTAAAACCAAACAAACATAGCAAACAGAATAAAATTAGGAAACTCAAAGAGTGAAAATGAGTTTTCTGGCTTATAATCCCTGAAAGTAATCATCACTAGCGCTACCACTTACTCAAACTCTGAAATTGCATTCCATTATCTTTGAAATATACCTTTATTTAGCATGCTATTTCCTAGAAAAATAGCATAATCTTATCGTATACGCTTGCAAATATTTCAAGTTAGGCCTATTGAAGACATCAGAACATTTCTAACCATATCCCTCCTGTTCTAAAAGTCCTACAGAATATTAACCGTAGATGACAGTGTGCTCAGAGTTCATTCACAGAATGAAACAGCAGAAAGCGTCAATAAAGAGGTAATAAAAAAAGAAGATCATGAAACTATCTTTTGTACATTGTGGTACTGATGGGCACTTTGAAATATTTCACCGGTATGCTATGTTATGGCTTTTAGAATGCGGTGTGAGTATGTGGCAGTCCCAGAACTGAAACCCTCATTTCTAAAATGCTGTCCCCTTATCAAGTCCACTGACTTAACTGTTTTCATAAACCAAATGTTCTTGACATATTAAAAGATATTTTTTAAGTGTCATTTTATAGGCCAAGGCACACAGGAATAAAACTGTAAAAGTACCACAGAAATACAACCTGGAGGAATTTATAAATCCACTCAGAGAAACCCTAAACTGTAGGAAATGGAACCAATGCATCTTCAAAAGGACACAAGTCATCTTTCTAAAACAGAAATCTGTCCCCTCCCCTGCTTAAAAATTTTTTTCAGGCTCCTCTTGCACACAAATCCAACTCCAACTTACTCAACATTCAAGCTCTTCTACAACTTGATCCTTTTTGACTCTTATCTCTCACTACGTCCTCTCAACACACACACACACACGCACGCACGCACACATCACACGAATTTCACCGTTCAACAGCTGTTCCAGAGCATTCCCTATGGTTTCTCACCTCTGTACCGTCAAGCTCCTCCTCCTGTCCTGAATTCTCTTCTGCTATGAACCTCCTATTCCAAATCTTGCCCAGCTTTCAAACTTTGGTTCCAGTCCCACTTGCTCTAAGAGGCTGTCTAACATCTGCCCCCCACCAAGTAATACCTCCTTTTCCTGCAGTCATAGCACCTAATTTGTACCAAACGGAACTTAATACCATCTGCTTTATCATGTAATTGTTTACGCACATGTCCATCGCCACTGTTTTCTTCTTTGTAGTCCCTCATTGACTAATACAAAGCAGAACTTGAATAACTGTTGAATTAAACTGAAAGATTCTGATTGCGCAACCTAGTGCCCAGTACAGCCTCTGAGTGTGTCAGACACTCAATAAATGTTCGTCAAGTGAATGAATGTCCCAATCCAATAAAGCTGCTCAGAGCAAGAAAATAATTATCTCTATTTTTAAAAGATCAGTTGCAGCAAGAATTATGTATCTAAAGTAATGAGAAACTTACCAGAGTAAATCTGAATCCTTTGGGAGAGGGCTGAAGTATTAATTTTATACATGCAGGAAGCAGGCTCAAAAATGTACAACAAAAGCTAAAAAATGAATAAAAATAAAATATGTGTTTTCTCTGTAGAGGTATATAGCTTAAACAAATGTTTTTTTAAATGTAAGGATCACATCCCTTATCAACTTAAATTGATTTCAAATTAAAGTTTTTTATTTTTTAAATTTAAGACTAAATAACATTTAAATAAAATCCATACATTGAAATATGTACACTCTTTAATATATGTATGATTATATAATATAGAACAAAACATTATACTATTAAATGTTGCTTATGTTATTTTACTATTTAGTATCATTTATAGAAAATACAGAAAGACAGATAGCTAAACATCAATTATCAAAGACTCCAAATAAGAAAACATAACCAAATGTAGAGACAATGCTATATTTATAACAGAAACACTCAAAAAATGTACTCATGAGAGAATCTCTCTGGCCCTCATTTCACAAAAGTTGATCATCTGATTTTCAAGCCCATGGTAAAAAAAAAAAAAGTTAGAAGCTCCTAGAGCGGCTCCTAGTGATGGCTGATGGGCAGGGGGGAAAGAACTCCGCGAGCAGAGCCATCTGGAGCCATGTGCTACCACGGCAAACAGCCCTGAAAGCCCTGAAAACAAGGATGTTAACACAATACAGTAACTGATCGTCTCACTTGTGGTGGCTTTGTGGTGTGTCAGCTTGGAGGCTGCACTACAGCTCCCTGTCACATAGGCTACACGGGGTATTCTTGAAAGAACTGGAGAACGGAGGGAGGCAGCACCCATGTTGTAAGCACACACACTCCTTCACCCAGTTCTTCAAACACTAATCTTGGTGCTGCTGGGAAGAGACTTCACAGTTCTAATAAAAGTCCCTAATCAGTCGATTTTAAATTAATCTATAGGGAGACAGTCTTGGGTGTGCCTCACTCAATCAGTTGGAAGCCCTTTAAAAGGGTTTAGGCCTTCCCTAAGCGCAGAGATTCTTAACAGCAGCTGGTTCTGAATAGCTCTTCCTTTCCGTTAAATATTCCAGCCCCCACAATTGTATAAGCCAATGCCTCATAGCAAATTCATACATGCGGGGACACGGACGGATGGACACACACAGACACCTACACCTACCTACACACACACACACACACACACACACACACACACACACACACACACCCGATCTCCAACTCCTTCTCTATTTGAACCCTGACTGACACACCACTGAAAATCACGACTCTTCTACATAATGTTAAATCATGGTTAGCACACTCTCTGATAAAGGAGGAAGGAAGTAGGTAACAATCCAGGAAGATTTTCACATAAAAATATTTCAGCCCAGTCAGTGTGGCTCAGTGGTTGAGCGTCAACCCATGCACCAAGAGGTCCCAGTTCGATTCCCAGTCAGGGCACATGCCCAGGTTGTGGGCCAAATCCCCAGTGGGAGGCATGCAGGAGGCAGCCAATCGATGTTCTCTCTCATCAATGTTTCCATCTCTCTCTCCCTTCCTCTCTCTCTGAAAATCAATAAAGAAAAAAAAATTTTTTTAAAACAACATTTCAAATAAAAGAGTTCTGTTGTGTAGAGGGATAGGTTTATGTTATGTGGAAAATTCACTAATGAAGAACTCATTCCCTAACGATTCCAGGTAAATGAGATATTACCATAACACTTTTAGAGAAAGCATATAAAACATTGTATACACGCTCTGTGTCTCTTACCTGATTATTATCTGGATGTGACGTGGCAAAATATCTTTGATCTTCAGAAAGACACTTAAGCTACACCAAACATTGGCTACTTTATCCTTAAAAGAGATTTGTTAGTTTTATATTCTGATATAATTGAAAGAAACAGTAACCACCATGAAGTACAGCCTATAATCTCTAAATAAACTTGTGAGACATGAAGCTTTTGTTCACAATTTTATAACTAAGTTGATTAAACTCTCCAAGTAATGCATACGTACACATACAAGTATTTTTCATTTTTTTTACAGTGGGAGCTTATCTAAATCAATACCCAACCATAATCTAGACGTTACCAAGAAATAGTGAATATTTTTCAAAGCACAGCAGTATCCCTCAATAATGAGGTTATTCATCTCTGGACATTTTTCTAGAAAATTTTCTGTTTTCGTAATTTGTAGAACACATATTATGTGACCTGTTTTATCACACATCTGAAATTATCTAACTTCCTAGCTACTAGCAATGACAAGAGTTAATTGCTAATAAATCAACAAGTGTAAAGACATTAGCAGTTGTGCTAGGATCACTTTCAAAATTAAATGTGTAACTACAGCTCTGTGTTCGTGAAACCCATCCTCTACACAGCTGCTTGACTCACAGCTGTGCAGGCAAAACATCAAGAAAGGAGCTATCACTGACAGCTGTACCACCCCACGTGCCTCTGTCAGATCAAAGAAAATGCTCTTCAGACTCTGAGAGCAACTAGTGAATGGAGGTGACCAGCAACACCACCACACATATATAACATTCTTTTTTTTTTTTTTTATAAGTAGCATGATAAATACCATTTCTGAAAGGGAAGGCAAGGCAAATAACCAGGCAGCTTACACGGAGAGTCAAACTTTTCTCTATATAAGTGTTAAGGTTAGAAAAATAGAAAGAAGTTCGGAGCCCAAGTTTCAAAGTTCGAATCACAGCTCTGCCACACACTAGCTATATGACCTCCGTTTTCTGATCTGTAAAGTGGGTACAACTCCTACCTCAGAGCTATTGTAAGGATCAAATAAAATCATGTGAGGTATCTGGCACCTAGTAAGTGGTAATAATAACAGTGATTATTTATGATTATCAGTATCAGCAGCAGCAGCATCTCCATCAACATATAAGTCACACATGCCTGTTCCTTCACAAAACCAAACTCTCTAGGTCTCTTTCAAAATGCTGGCTCCATCCCCTTACAGATCCAATGTATATATTCCAAAAATAGAAATATATGCTTTTTTAATTCTTTTTAAAAGAAATGTTTATTCAAAAGCAAATTATCTATAAATATGTTGTCTCTGTCTAACTTTATTAAAAGGCCTTTTTGTTTCAGAAAATGGTTTGTTTAATTTAATTACTAAATTTAAATCATCAAATTATCCATGTAATTAAAGTTTAACAAGAGTAATTAAGCTAGCACTAGATGAAATGAAAGATTCTCATTAAAAATTACTATGGATGAAGGTTATATTTATACAGCTCATAAGGAATTATGAGATCTTTCTGAAGCAAACATGATTATTAGTTTAATAAATAATTTCCTAAGGCTAAAAAGAGAATATAAACCAAAAAATTACAGAGCTCTTAACTTTGTAGCTGCAACTTCTCATGCTGTCTTTCATTGTGGACCCTACTTCATTAGAAAAATGTCTAACTGAATTATGGATCTCATGACGGCATGAATATCACCTATGCACATAATGTGCTAGAAAACGCCGGCTGAGCTAGAGGTTATACACTGGATTGAGTAACTGGCAAGGAATGAATGCAAGGACAGAGCAGCTGAAGTTACTATTCCCTGTGTGTCTTCTACAGAACATCCCCGAGGTCACAGCGAAGGTAATAGAAAAGAGTGACAGGAGAGTTTGCAAACATGCCTCAAATAATCCACGATCAACTGGGAAGAGCCTTCTCAGAACTTGCAGGGCTTGATCCTTTTCTGTAAAGAACGGCAGCCAGCAGAGAAGGAAGGAGGCCACAACAGTGCATGCCAGCTTCATTAACAACACAAACCTAGAACAAAAGCAAAGGGACCCTGTAAGACAAGGAGAGGTTAATACTTCTGAAAAATCCATCTGAATCTCGCTAAATAGAATAAATGCAAATGTATAGTAATGATAAATCTAGGCTACCGATGTAGGTTTAAGATGGGAGTCTAGCCCTGGCCAGTTTGGCTCAGCGGTTGGAGCGTCGGCCTGCGGATCAGAGAGTCCTGGGTTCAGTTCCCGCTAGGGGCATGTACCAAAAAAAAAAACAAAAAAAAAAAACAAAAAAATAAATAAATAATGGAAAAAAAAAAAAGATGGGAGTCTAGGCCAATCAGAGTTAAGAGATTCAAAACCATTAAGATGTGTACTTCTCCAATGAAAAAACTATCATTATCCTAATTAACATTTCACTTAGATGCTATTCCCATGCAGCCATGAAGGAAAATGTCAAATCAGGGTGTATTTCTAATAAGTATATAATCTAACATGCTCTTAAAGGGATGAAACCCTACAGCAATGCTCTAACAAACCAACCCACACCACCTCCAGGACATTTACATTGGTCAAAATAGTTTTTAGTTAGGAAGTATTAAAATAAAATAAATATAGAACATGACTTAATCTCTCCACTCACCCCAGAGCCAACACCAAAGGCCACGTGAAAGACCACCTTCCTCCAGGTAAGTATGCTACATACATTCTCTGAAGCAATTTTTAAAATTCTGGTGTTTTAAAGCCACTCACCCTTTTCCTCTGAGGCCTTTTTTAAAACACTTGCCAAGTAAAAAGCAAAAAAATGGCAAGGAGTGGTAAAGTTCCATCTGTTTATAATTTATAGCTAAGCAAAATGCCAGTGATCCTAGCAGGTCCCAGTGACAGGATACTCCAAGAACACCCCACAGAGCAAAGCCAAGACTCACAGAATTATATCTGTTCCTGTGTCAAGGAGATTATCTCAATAATTAAGAGAGGTCGATCTTGCATTTTACAGAGTGTATTTCTTACACAATATTAAAATAATATATAATGAAAGCTATTTCTAAATAGAAATTGAAAGTACTGAAGTGATAAACATTTGAAATTATAAATAATGGCCTCAAATACATGAAATCTACTGTAAAATAGAGCAAATGATTTGTTTAGCTTTAGAGGACTCTAAATAGTTAACACGTAGCTTTGTTTCTGCTGGACTATTTCACAGCTATTACTATAACAGCAACATCTAGAGAATAAAATGATGCTTCAAAAGTTAAAAACACAAAATTTACTGCTATCACTCTACTTCCTCTATAATATGCATCAGTATAAATTAATATATGTGCTTGATTATAAACATGATTATAATAACATTGTTCTATTAAAACAACATCACACTTAAATTTTCAGTCCAAAATGGTGAGCTAAGCTCTCACGTTTACCTCCTCTCCCTCCCCAGACCCACTTAAAATGATGGAGAATTTTAAAAGTATAAATCCATAGCCATAAAGAGAGCAGGAAGATGGGCTACCGCAGATGAACATTTCAATACATTTCTAGGAGACAAAAAGAGGACGGAAAAGTGGTAACAAATAAAATAGGATGGAAAAGGCACAGAATAGAGGAAGCTTAGGCAAGCAAGGAGTCAATCTACCCTGGAGCCCCTAGAGAACTCTGGAAACACCTACTAGGTTAGAAGACTTCAGTAATATTCTGAAAAGAAAACATGAGGATTAACTGAAAATCCTTAGATGAAATCAAATCCCACTTCACTCTTGTGCAAAGATTATCTGGCAGCCAAACCATTTACCCCCTACTCCCAGGCAACAAAAGAAGGAATATTTCTCCAAATAAATGGAATAAACCATCTGGGACAGCTAATGGAGAAATTAACACTAGAGCGCAAAGCCCTCCATCTCTGAAATTTAAGGATCCCACAGTGTACTGGCCAGCTCCCTGCCCACTTGACCTACAGTGGATCAAACAAATAAAGAGCTCACATGTAGCTTTTTCTTCTGTGCTTACTCTTAAATAAGAATAGATACTCTTGGATAAAACAGACATTGAAGCAAAACCTAAGGCCAAAATGAAAAGGGGAAATAACTGACCCTAGAAGAATGAAAATAATTCAGAAAACAGTTAGGAAAAAAAAGGGGTCCGGCCAGTGTTGCTCAGTGGTTGAGCGTCAACCCATGCACCAAGAGGTCGCTGGTTCGATTCCCGGTCAGGGCACATGCCCAGGTTCTGGGCCCAATCCCCAGTTGGGGGCATGCAGGAGGCAGCCAATCGATGTTTTCTCTCATCAATGTTTCTATCTCTCTCTCCTTCTCCCTTCTTCTCTCTCTAAAAATCAATAAAGAAAATAATATAAATAAACAAAATGAATGACCCACAGAGTGTCCAAAACAACTGTCAAAAACACCTGCGCCTAAACAAATCACTGTAAAATTTCAGAGCCTCAAAAATAAAAAAGTAGCAATAACAACAGCAACAGCAGCAGTAATGACAGATAATAACAGCAATAAATACCGATACAGTACTAAGTATTTCCCAGGATTGCTTTAAATGCTTTACAAACAGTAATTCACTTCATTCTCAAAAAGTTTACAAAGTAAGGGTTATTCTTATGGCCATTTTACAAATGAGAAAAGTAAAGTACACAGTGGTTAAAAAATGTGTCACTACAAACACATAATCCCAAAAGCTTCAAGAGTTTGATTCAAATCACAGAGGAGATACCACTACAAATTGACCAGAAGGTTAAAATGAAAATGAATGACAACTGGTGAGGATGAGCACCTAGAACTTTTACACCATTGCTAATGGAAGTGTTCACTGGTATACTATGCTTTAAAACCATTTGGGAATATCTAAAATTAAACGTGCACACACCCTGTAACTCAGCAATTCCACTCATAAAAAATATATGTACATGTGCACAGAGACATTCATAGTAGCATATTCATCACAACCAAAACCTGGAGGCAATCCAAATGTCTAGCAGTAACAGAATTATGTGTATTCTCGCAATGGAATATTATAAGGCAATGTAAGTGAACAAACTACAGCTACACACAACTCCATGAATAACTCTCACAAACAAAATGTTGAACCCAAAACACCAAACACAAAGGAATGCCTAGTGTGTTGTCTCTTTTATATAAAGTTCAAAAAAGGGGCAAAACTAAACTAGCACTTAACTACCTTTGGGAAAGGAGGAGGAAGAAATACTTGGGAGGTGCACGAGTACAGTTTTTGGACACTGGCAGCGTGCTATTTCTCGACATAGGTTAGAGTTTGACAATTCATTAAACTGCATGCTTACATTCAGTGCACTTTTCTGTGCTGTTATTATATTTCTAAGTAAATATAGCTTTAAAAATCTTGTAAACAACTCCAGCAGGGTAGCTCAGTTGGTCAGAGTGTCTTCTCATACACCAAAAAGGTTTGGGGTTCTATTTCCAGTCTGGGAACATACCTAGGTTGTGAGTTTGATCCCTGGTCGGGGCACATGGGAGGCAATGGATCATACTTCTCTCTCACATCAATGTTTCTCTCTCTCTCTCTCTCTCTCTCTCTCTCTCTCTCTCTCTCTCTTTTCCTCTCTCTCCAAAATCAATGAACATATCCTCAGGTGAGGATTGGGGGGGAAAAAATCTTGAAACAACTCATTTTCTTTTCTTTATATCAATATTTTGTATCTGCTAGTCCTGATTTCACAATGCCAAAAAAAAAAAGAGAGCGAGCGAGCACTCAATTAGGAAAGTGGACAGGTGAAAACAACTACAGATTTGAATATCTTTTGCAAGTCCTTTGACAGATACACATATTAATTTTATTACAAATAAAACAGATTGGGCCCTGGCCAGTTTGGCTCAGCGGTTAGAGCATAGGCCCTCAGACCAGAGAGTCCCGGGTTCGGTTCTCGCTAAAGGCATGTACCTTGGTTGCGGTTTGTCCCCGGCCCCAGTTGGGGTCGTGTGGGTGGCAGCCAGTCGATGTGTCTCTCTCACATCAATGTTTCTCTCTCTCTTCCTCCCTCTCTCCCTCCCACTCTATCCGAAGATAAATGCAAAAAATGTCCTCGGGTGAGGATAAAAAAAACAGATTGGTATCAAAAGGAAAAGCTATTAGTTAGGCAATCATGTTGCTGTAATTATGTCCTTTTGTTACAGTACAGATTTTATCAACTTTTCTCTAAGATTTGTTCATTTGAATGTTCCTTATTTCAGGTATCAAAATTACACATAAAATCCACATAATAAAATTTTCCTGAAGCTTCCAGGTACCACTGTTAGAGAATCATCTTGTTTTAAAACTCAAAAAACTGTAAGATTGTTTTTCCTTTGCCAGTATCAGATAACATTTACAAAAAAATAGAAGGTATGTTACACCTTTTTCAAATTAGGAGAGTATGAACCATACTTGGCACTGTTTTTCCAACTGTCCAGAAGAGCTAATAATCAGTTACCAAACCAAACGGGTGTGAAAAAGCAATTCTACTTTTAACAAATATTTATTTTACTATTTAAGTAAAAGCCTTGTGAATAGATTCTTATATACCATCATGAAAATAGTTTATATAAGCAAGTACCCTGGCAAATAAGATATTACTGAATGGTAACATTGTACACATTGAGCCTAGATTTCCTAATATGTATACATCTGACTTCATTTCTAAATTAGTAAAGGATACTGAAAATGTCCATAGTCAATAAGAATAAGGCCTGGATACAGCAATATGCATAATGCATTAGCAACCTGTAAAGAAAAATATTGTGAATTAAGAGAGTAATCTATTACTTGAATCAAACAGGGTAAAAATATAGCTTCAGCCCTGGCAGGTCTGGCTCAGCAGTTAGAGAGTTGGCCCGCAGACCAAAGACTCTCCGGTATGATTCTGGTCAAGGGCACGTACCTCAGTTGCGGTTCAGTCCCTGGTCCTTGTTGGGGACATGTGGAAGGCAACCAGTCCATGTGTCTCTCTCACATGGATGTTTCTCTCTTTCTCCCTCCCTCCCTCCCACTCTATCTGAAGATAAATGGAAAAATATCCTCAGGCGAGGATTAAAAAAAAAAAAAGTATAGCTTCATTTAACACAGTAGCAAATGTTCCCCCTCTTACCTTCTAGTTACCAAAACATTGCATTGTTTTGCCCTGCTGGTGTGGCTCAGTGGATTGAGCATCATCCCATGGACTGATAGGTCCCAGTTCCATTCCCGGTCAGAGCACATGCCCAGGTGTGGGCTTGATCCCCAATGTGGGGTGTGCAGGAGGCAGCCGATGGATGTTTCTCTCTCACATAGATGTTTCTATCTCTCTCTCCCTTCCTCTCTCTCTAAATCAATAAAAACATTTTTTTTAATTGCATGTTTATAAAACAGCTCCTTAAACACTACAGTTTTCATGGAGATAATACTTCATGGATAGGATACTTCAGTAAAAAGAAAATCACTAAAAGATATTTGTCAGAGAAAGCACTTTTAGATACACAGATCAGAGAAGTTGATCTAATGACTGATTGACTGACCTATATAAAATCGCCAAAAAGAGTATTTGTTGACTGTGGCTGTGAGTCTACACAGCAATTTTTCTTTCTTTCTTTTTTTTTTTTTTTTATCCTCACCCGAGGACATTTTTTCATTTTTTGTTCAGATAGAGTGGGAAGGAGAGAGAGGGAGAGAGAGAGAGAGAAACATCGACGTGAAAGGGACACATTGAGTGGCTGCCACCCGCACAACCAACCAGGGCCGGGGACAAACTGCAACTGAGGTACATGCCCTTAGCGGGAACCGAACCCGGGTCTCTCTGGACCGCAGGCCAACGCTCTAACCGCTGAGCCAAACCAGCCAGGGCTACACAGCAACTTTTCAAAATGACTTTCAGTTGAGTCATTCTCACAAGCCGACTCAAAATGCAGGTTTCCCAGTTAAGCAATAAATTCAACATGCTGTGTAGTTCAGCAGTATATAACCTCTAGAATTCGATGCATCTTATTACTGTAGTTGGGTATTAAAATAATTAAGTTGATGTTTTCTAAATGAAAATTAATTGACAGAGATATACTGTTCCCTATTAGTATCTATTTCCAAAAGCATGGCTTCCTTAAGCTCCACACTCAACAGTTAAGCTAATAAAGTATTTCAGAGATGAAATGTCACGTTGCTTTAAAACTTACCTTTTTCTTAGTTGACATTTCTTTGAAACAACAACAGTACAAAACCACTGCAGGTATGTAAATCAGCAAATCAGCAATTAACACTGAAAAAAAACAAGCAAAGGATTTCAATTGTGAGACCATCAAGATCCACAATAATGTATTTACTGTCTCCCTCCCTTCAACCTTGAGTTGGAACTCTATTAACACAAGGTTCCTACCCTCTCTGGACAAGTCCTTTACATGCGAACCCTTTCTATTCCCTTCACCTCTGCCAAATTTTTTTTTATTTCTCACCTGAGAGAAACATCGATTGGCTGCCTCTCCTACATGCCCCAACTGGGACCGAACTTGTAACCCAGGTATGTGCCCTGACCGGGAATTGAACCCATGACTTTTTGGTGTACCGTACGATGCTCCAACCAACTGAGCCATACCAACCAGGGCCTCTGCCAAATTTCAATTGATATGGTACTATACAGTCTCTTTTCTTAATTTTCTCTAACAAATTCACACATTAAATCAATTAGATGTATCCAAAATTAATTCTCTCTTTACTCAACCTTGGAACTTAAGTATATTTAAAGCAAAAGAAGACAACCTTTGTTTTTTTAACTATCTGTAGATTCCAAATTTTCTAATGTGAAGAATACCTCAAATGTGATGATCCACGCATAGGAGAGTCTTTTTAAAATATTATTTAAAAATACACAAGCTTTTACTAATTAATGCACATAAAGAACTTGAGAGACCCAGGTGAGGAGGAAACCGAAAAATGTTCTTTGTTGTTGTTTTTTTAAAAGCAACTCCTAATTCTGAATGTCTAATCCTTTCAGAACAAAGAAAAACAAATACTGTACATTAAGTTCTTCAACAGTACAACACAGCTATCCAAAGAGCCTATTTTTTCTTGTACTACACTAAATAGTGTCCAGAGAAGGTAAATGATAGAAAGCTGTCGCGGTACATGTGCGTAATCTACTCTGCTCCAGATGCCACATTTAAGATGACACTGACAACCAGAGGCCTCAAAACCATAATCACCTTCAACATACTGGCCATCTAAGAAATAAGGAAAGTATCTGAGAGTGTCGAACCTGGGGAAAAGGTGACTTCAAATGTCTAGGGTACTACGTATATAAAGGATCAGACTTGTTCTGTGTAGCCCAAGGAAACAGAACCTAAAATATAAAACTAGTGGAGGTTCAGTGGAATGTTTAATGATTGGGGCTCTCTGAAAATAAAACAGTCTCTGACGATGGTGAGTTTCCCGCAGATGCAGGTATTGGTTCAGAAGCTCCATAATCACAGGGTGGGTGTGCAGTTCAGAGAGCACTAAAGCATTGTGGGGAAAGGGAGTGGAGTGGGGGAGGAAAGACAGGCAAGACAGAGTCTCTCTCGGGCCTCAGAGTCCATGCCTGGATGAACAGTAAAGAGAACACACTCTACTACCTTTAGGCTCATTAAGGAAAAGGCCCAGGCTAGCATCAAAGTCTAAGTCACGGAAAGCTTCTGAAGCAATCTATGCTTACTACTTTCAGCTCTCAGAACAGCACACGATAAACATTTGTTGAGTGGATTATTTCATTTAGCAACAGGCACAGCAACACAATGAATGAGATACAACTGCAAAGTTTACTTTAAGAAAAAGGCTAAAGGGATTTGGAATTAGGATATTAAGCAATGGCCTAAACAAACTAAGACTTCAATTTATAGCTATCTGATCTCAGTGAGCTATTAATCTCACTTACCTGTGCCTCAGTTTCCTTGCCTTAAAATAAGGCTAATAATAGTTATTGACCTCATTTGGGTGTTCAAACTATTAAGTGGGATAATAAATGTAAGGCACCCAGAATTATTCCTTTCTACCCTTTCCTCTTTGAGTTTACAAATACATTTTGGTCATGTAATCTATATAATATGTGTATGCATAGATGTACAATTTTAAAAGTCAGTAGGAACAATAATAGAACCTTTCACCAGTTTGTTCAAAAAATGTTTGAAAATCAAATTTTGCACTCAATACCTACTGTTCTTTTACCTGTTGCACGCATGAAGAGCTTGTGTGCCTGACTCTCATATCCACGTGAGGTATGGAGAGCAATCCAGTCTGGATTTATCATCTTTGCCCTGCAAATCAAAGCATATACACATGTACTTCATTCCCCGTCACTTTTAGCAATAAGGACACATGACTCTATTTTGAGAAGTGGTCACTGCTGTTATAAAGCGATCGAGTCAAGGCTTAAGCTTGAGTCTTTTTATTTAATCATGTGAAACTGAATTAAGCTATAAAACAGAGTCTGCCTTGCTCATCTTCCAACAAAACCTTGTAACATGTTATTAAGAACCCTGCCTTCACAGTTCTTCCAGTATAAAAACAATCAGAAATGCCACATTTCACTTACAAAGCACATATTTTATAAAGAACAATATGCTAATACTGGCCAGAGGATCATGTTTTATCATTTGTAATCTTTTCAGTTATTATAACAATCAGCCATAATAAATAGCTATTAATTACAAATCATTACCTAAAACTAAACATAATTGCTAAAGATAAATTAATTTTCCAATCATATTACGTTACCCTGAAAACAGCAAAATATAAGTGATTATTATGAAGTTTGTGAACTTGTTTTTAATCCAGGAAACTAATTTTTACAAAATATGAAACAGTAAAACAAATAAAATGAGTTTGGAAGATACTAAGAAGTTCCTCAAATTTCTGCTGACACACTTCAAGTCTGAAATGGAATAGCACTACAGAGTAGAACTGGGTCTCCACCAAACAGAAGTTCCTAATCTTCTATAAACTGCTCCATTTCTGTAAAAGAAGGAATTCCAATCCCGATCTTAAATCACAAGTGAAACACTACGGTAATTCTAGTTTCTAACTTGACAGGTTAGTCAGAATACCATTTGGACCCATATTTTTTCATTTACTTTGGGCCTTTCCAGAAAAAAGCTTTCCTATGCACAACTAACCATATTAGATATATTTCTCAGTCGTCCATGCATAATTGGTAACAACTCTGCTTCAAAACAAAGCTAATTTTCACCTTTCTTTCTAGCCTGTCCTCCAAAGAAATTATGGAAATGTTCAAACTCTGATAGTTAACTTTCTTATAACCCGACTGTAAAGGTATAGTGTTTTCTTCATGAACCATAATGCAATAGTAGCTACATGGAGTATCATGAACAAGATAAGCTGTTCATCAAAATAGACCCAGAGACATGGAAGTAGGGAACAGACTGACAAACCTCAGAAAGGAAGGGGGGTGGGAGGGCAGGAAGAAATAAACCAGAGAACTTATATGCATATATGCACAACCAATGGACACAGACAATAGCTTGGGAAAGCAGGAGAGGGGTGGCAACGGGGAGGAGGGGGGTCAATGGGGTTTGAAAAGAGGGGGTACATCTGTAATACTTTCAACAATAAAGATTAAAAAATACAACAGTAGTTACAAACAATCTCTCCTCTATTCAACAAAGCCAGGTCATACTGTTTCTACTATATCTGCTAAGGACATACATATTTAGTTACATTAAGGAAGAAAAACTCACACATGTGCACATAGAAGACTATGATAAGCTGTAAGAGGTGGATAATCCAATCCCCAATATAGTAAATTGTTATCACTGCTGTTAAAATACCTGGGGGGAAAAAAGAAAAGAAAAAGCACCATTCAGTTAATCAATATTCAGGACACAGACTTATACTTAACATCTCATCTCATTTAATTTAATTAAAATGAAAAGATATGTTAGATGGGTTAAAAAAAATTTCATCTGAACTTTCTTGTCTTTTCCCTTCTAAAAATTTTTGTGAACTCACAATTAAAAGTTGTTATTGAGTACAGCGACTAAATAAGGTATTGTCTGAACCAGCATTCTCTTGAGAATGAGAGATGAAGCTATTACTAATAAAGCCAGAACAACAGATGCAAACCAAGGCGGTCCTAGACAAACCAGAACTTATCATCACTCTACTATTAGTAGACTTAATCAATGACTAAACCTTTTATAAAAGAAAATATGCAACAAAAAAAGAGAAATTGCTTCTTACAGTCTAGCAAATTAAAGAAACAATATAAAATCACAATCCTAAAAAGTAAGAAAAGTAAAAAATGATTATCAAAGAACACAAAGATTTGATTTATAGAAAAAGAAATACTTCGTGAAATAGGTAGAAAACTTTGAAAACAAGTCAGCCAAGACAAGTTGGCTATTCCTCTTCTACGTCTCATACGTTCCCAACAAAAACTTGGCGAATATGTTTAGCCCATAAACTTCCACAGCTTATGTCCAGAGTTGCTTCTAAGGCATGGAGTGTTCTATCATCAGAGTTCTAATTCAGTACCATATTCTAGCTAGTAACCGAGTGCATGGGTGACTTTCAGGGGTATGATATTTGAAAACAAGTCAGCCAAGATATAATGAAAGCCTATGATTTGTAAGTAAGTCTGTGAATTAAGGAAGAAAACTAGATCTCAGGTTCATAAACTAACAGGCTCCTCCAATTGGCCAGAATGGGAAAAAACTCTATACAATTACTATGACTCAAGAAATGATAATGAAATTTACATATAACAGGTTTCTTAACTATATGCTTTTTAACTAGTCAGCTTCTTCAATCCAATTTATTTTCTCAGTCAGAAGAATTTACAATAGTGGAGACCAAACTATATAACTCACAAATAACCATCATCCATAAGCCTGTTTCAAATGGTGAACAATTAATTCTCAGCATCACAATCTCTTACTTTGGAATGACTTTTTAAGTTAGCATTCATCATGATCCCAAGCCTGTTAATGTTCATTTTCTTAATGTCAGTCATATAATGTAGGTCTAATAAATGGAGGACACTGGGATTAATAAAATGATCAAAGTGTGTAGACAGCCAAGAGATCTGGGCATAGGGTACTGTAGTACGGTACTATCTGGTGGCGGTTGTCCACTCCAGCAGCAACATCCCCCTGAATAATCCTGGATCCTGTATCTGGCTGGGACCTGAAGCCAAGAGGCAGTGACCCCAAGAATTTCCAAGTTAGCTGGAGTCCCTCCCTTTTGACAGCTTGAATCTAGTAAACTGGGCCAGCCAATAGTAGAGACCAGAGGACCAGGGTTGCCTGAAGATAGGCACAATTATGTTATTTCCAAATTCATGTTACCATGGGCACATTAACATACAGTTTTATTATATCTACCTCATAGAAAGAGCTGTCGAAGGGTTGAGTTAAACATGTAAAGATGTTAAGTCACTACCTGACACAAAGTAAGTGCAAAATAGTTCTAATTGGTTATTAGCCTCAAAACTATTGGATGGATAGAGCAATGGAAAATCAACAAAAAATTCAAGAGTCACACAGTTTGATTTGGCTTCTTATAAGGCAAAAGCTATTTTCCATTTACTGTAACCTTGAGATCCACTGGAGAGAAGTAAAAGAGGTGCTGACTATAAGCTGCAAGCATACAAAGATATAAACTAATAATATATATGATTAACAGTAAAAATGATTAATAGACATACTCTAACTGGTTGGACTGGGAAGAAAGAATGATAGGGTTAACAACTGGGCTCCCTATTCTTATAGAAATGCAAAAATAAATAAGGAAAGAGAAAATCATAGAAATGATACTTAAAAGTGTTTCAAGTGCCCTGTCTGGTGTGGCTCAGTTGGTTGGAGCATCATATCGTACAACAAAAGGTTCAATTCCCTGTCAGGGCACATGCCCAGGCTGTGAGTTCGATCCCCAGTTGGGGTGCATGCAGGAGGTGGCTAATCAGTGTTTCTCTCTAACATCAATCTCTCTCTCTCTCCCCCAACCCTCCTTGCCTAAAACCAATAAAATAATTTTTTTTAAAGCAACATGCTCAGGGTATGTGAAATCTTCTGTTAGTCCCAAGTATAAACCATGCCTGCCCTGAGCTGGGTATTTCTTTCTACTAGATTGCTTTAAGGGTGGGAAAGATTTTGCTCCTCAACAAAAAGAGAGGTAAAAAGAAGGTATTGCTAGTGTTCCCACCTTGAATATGGTTGTATAAAGTTACAAAGCTTGCAGCCCTGGCAGTCATCTACTAACCAGGAGGTCAAACGTCAACATGCCAAGAAGGAAGAATAGGGAAAAAACAAAAACAAAAGGTCTGAGTCCGATTGCTGAGCCACTTCACCAGCCCTGCAAAGACCTACTTCTTACTTCTTGAGATAATTTATTCTCTTTCTTAAGCTACTATTTCTCAGAGTTTTTATTACTTGATGCTAAAAGTATTCGATTTCACTCATTAGAAATTTTCATTATAAAATTCAAGAAAAATTGTATTTTCCTCTATTACTTACAACTATACATGTTGAAAAGGAATAAATAAGTTTTCTTTTGATTCAGAACTATAAAACTGACATTTTTAAAGTTAACCTAATCAATCCTGATTTCATATTTAGACAACTATGTCACCTGAAAGAGTTTTTAATTACACTATAGTTAACTTTTTTTTTTTTAATTTTTTTCCTTTATTGATTTTAGAAAAGAGAGAGGAAGGGAGAAGGAGAGTTAGAAACATCAATGAGAGAGAGCATCCATCGACTGGCCGCCTCCTGCATGCCCCTCACTGGGGATTTGGCCCACAACCTGGGCATGTGCCCTGACTGGGAATCGAACAAGTGACCTCTTAGTGCATGGGTCGATGCTCAACCACTGAGCCACATTGGCCAGGCCACTATAGCTAACTTTCTAGATGAAGACAGAAAGACTTTATTCTTGGAAAATTGAAATTAAAAAAAGAGATCATTCCTCAGCCACATTACTAAGTAATAATAAGAGCAAACGAATCAGATCTGTCAAAATTAACCCAAAATTCCAAATATTAGAAATGTTATTTCAATACAGATTTATATCCAGTGTTGATCATGGCAAACCTGTCCCAAGTATATATTCTCTATTTTACAAATGGTGTCATTGTGATATATCTTTTTCAATGATGGTCATTATGAATCATATATCAAAGAAACTGAACTTCAGACTAGAAAGAAAAAAATCATTTACACGTGAATCTGAAACAGATGCGTTTCTCATAATTGCCAAGTGTATATTTTTGGTTTTTCTAGTCTACTGACTCATAAAGAAAAATTTTCTGACATTTATTACAGTAAACCATGGTTCTTAAGTTTCTCATGTGCTTCCTGAAGTAGTGCATGATCAACTGACGATAAGTCATATTCCTTTATACTATACATCTGTGTTCCTGAGCCCTCCATTCAGAACCCTCATGCTACCTCTTGATACAATTTACCACCAAGAGCACTTTGGGCACTTCATAATTTTTCAAAACTCATAGACCATAGTAAAAACCTAATCATACACTTATTCTCTGAGTTACACATTTCTGGTTTTTAATAAAGGAAAAGAATGAAAATGTATACATAGTCAATATTTGATCATCTGAGCCAAAGTAAGAGAACATTGGCACAGAAAACTGAAAACTGAGCTAGATCAGTATCAGAGTAAACCATCCATTTTATTGAATTAAGATTATATTCTCAGCCCGGCTGGTGTGGCTCAGTGGTTGAGTGTCGACCCATGCACCAAGAGGTCGCCAGTTCGATTCCCAGTCAGGGCACATGCCCAGGTTGTGGGCCAAATCCCCAGTGGGGGGCATGCAGGAGGCAGCCAATCGATGTTCTCTCTCATCGATGCTTCTCTCTCTCTCTCTCTCTCTCTCTCCCTTCTCTCTCTAAAATGAATAAAGAAAAAAAATTTAAAAAAAAAAAAAAAAAAGATTATATTCTCACTCCTGGAATCAGCATTATCCCCACCTAACATTAAGCCAAAAGCTTCAATTTATCAATTGTCTCTAATTTTTAAACACTAAATATTACATTTAATTTCTAGTAACGTCTTCATTGAGAACTATTTACCCAAGAATACAATTATCTTCTCTGGGTAGTATTTACAAAAGAATAGAAAAGAACTACAAAGCTCAAAAGCAGTGGTCTGGTTTGCCATAGCAAATATTACCTTATTATACTAATCAAGCAAGACAAAAATATTATGAATGTACTAATAATCTGAACAGTGATATTCACTGATCTGAAAGATGCTCAAAACAAAACAATGAAGATTAGTGCCAGTCCTGGCCAGGTACCTCAATTGGTTAGAGCATCATCCTGATTCACCAAGGTTGTAGGTTCGTTCCCCGGTTAGGGCACATACAAGCATCAATCAGTAAATGTATAAATAAGTAGAACAACAAAATACATGTTTCACCCTCCCCCTCCTTCCTCTCTCTCTCTCTAAAAAGCAAAGAAAAAAATGATTAGTGCTGAATATTTAGCTGACCTCTATTTTAAATACTTCAAACTCTGAGCAGGGTACAGCCAACCTATTAATCAAGGGTTCAATATGAAGTTCTTGTGTGAAACTCTCTCATAAAGGAGTTACACAAAAGCAGTGACCAAAGCAATCAACAGAACAATATGAAGATTTTGTAAAGATCGTCTCTAATAAAATAATCTACCAGGCATCCAATAAAGTCAATAAATAATGTCATCAGCTATTATCAGAACATGTTCAATAAAAATGACACAAGCATGAATTTCTGTGCAGATATAACCACAGCTACCATTTACTGAGAGCTCATTACATTGCAGGCACTGAGCTAAGTGCTTTACATGTATCATTTTATTCAATCCTCACAATAACCCAGTGAAATACACATTCTATTACTTCCATTATAAAAGTGATAAAACTGTAGCAGAGAAAGTTAAATAATTTGTCAAAGGTCACACTGCCAGTAAATAAATAGTAGCGCCAGGATCTGAACGCAGGCAGTCTTACTGTAGCACCAATCCTTTTTACCCCTCGGCTATTCCTTTTCTATGTCTCATACGTTCCTAAGAAAAACTTGGCGAATATGTTTAGCCCATAAACTTCCACAGCTTATGTCCAGAGTTGCTTCTAAGGCATGGAGTGTTCTATCATCAAAGTTCTAGTTCAGTACCATATTCTAGCTGGTAATCGAGTACATGGGTGACTTTCAGGGTATGACATTTCAAAATGGGTCTACAATATGCAAGGTAATATATGTGACATCAGCATACAGGAAGGTAAGGATGCTCAAGATGAAAAAAAATAGTACCATTATTTTCCTTTTAAATATCTTCAAATAATCTATTTTAATTGACTATGATAAACAATAAAATCAAGTTAAAATTGTCCATACCACTGTTTGATCGGTAAATTAAAAGTAATTTCTTGCCAGTGTCTCTGAGCTTCATAATCACCAAACATAGGGGGTTTTCCAGCACCTAAGATGAAAAGTAAAAAGAGCAAAACAACAGTATACTTTAGTATATCAGTGATTTTTATTTCCTTAAAAAAATTTCTAAATTATAGAGGCAGTGTAAGTGAAGGAAAAGAACACATAAGTTACCCAAAAAGTCAGCCAGATGAGGTCTGAATCCTAGCACTGCTGTCACACTGAGTGACTGTGTGACCTTGGGCACATTACTGAACCTCCCTAAGCCTCAGCACAATAAAAACAGGATCAACACTACCTACCTAGAGAAGCACTGGAATGAAGAAGACAATAGATATAAAATGCACAGTATAGTTCCTGGCACACAGTAAACATTCAATAAATATTGTTAACATTAGTTATTAATTAGTTGATAATACTAATTAAATATATCCAAATTTATTTTTATTTCATGAGACTGTCGAGATACTATCCAATAAGTATCATAAGACAATAATAACAAATATCTGTATTTGAAAGAGGGCTTTTATAAGCAAAACATAAATAACTTAAGGTTAAGTACGGAACCAAGAACAGGCATATATTGCAAAGAAATTAGTTAAGTCAGGCTTTGCTATCAAATGAATTATACAGAAACTGGCAATTTATAGCTCTTTTTTAAATTTCAAAATTGCAAATGGAGTGATAATGGATCTTTAATAACTAACAATTGATAGTGCCTACCACATGCCAAATACAACAATGAACTAAGTATTATTATCACCCCCACTTCACAGCTGTAAAAACAGGCAATGGTCATGCAGGTAGTAAGTAGCAGAGTCTGGATCTGATCCCAGGAAGACTGGCTCCAGAATCCATGCTCTTAGCTCCTACTCTGTTAAGTAGGTTATTAACCTTAAATCATTTAAAATGACATAAAGAAACTTCCGGTGAAGACGGTGGCGTAGGTAAACGCGGTATCGCGTCCTCCCACAACCACATCAAAGTTACAACTAAACTACAGAACAACCATCATTCAAAACCACCTGAAATCCAGCTGAATGGAAGTCCTACAACTACGAAATTAAAGAAGAAGCCGCATGGAGACTGGTAGGAGGGCGGAGGCGGACAGGCTGGTCCCACAGCCGCGTGTGGTGGATAAAAATCAGGAGGAAACCTCGGCTGGGAAGGTCCTCCCTGAGGAGTGAGGGGTCCCCGTCCCACGCCAGGCGCCCAGCTCCGTGTTCCAGTGCCAGGAAGAGAAGTCCCCACAACTTCTGGCTGTAATACCAGAGGGAACTGAGGCTGAGGGAGGCTGAGGCTTCTGGAGCCCCGGGCAGTTCCTCTTAAAGGGCCGGCTCACGGACTTACTCGGACTTGCCCCCTCGGAGCTCCAGCGTGGGAGAGGCAGCTCGAAAGGCACCAGAGACATACGCGGAAGAAATGAGTTGCTTGGCATCCAGGCGAGGGCAGCTTTCTCCTGGACAGACTTGCTATCAGAGGCTTTTGTTCCTTTGGTGAGCCCTTCCCCCATGAGGCCGCCAGACCGCAGCCATATCTGGGGCTCCAGCAACCTGGCTCACACTGTGTGCCCCGCCCTGGTGATTCCCTGAGGTCCCGTCCCACCCAACTTTCAGGCCCACCCAAGCTGTTGCCAGTTGCTTTACCATAGGATTGGCCTGTCTTGGATCCTGCTTCATATTTTCCTAAATTCTATCAAACAAGCAGCATCTGGTCTCAGCAAGCCTCATACCTCTCGTTAAGTGGCCCCAGTCCCGGCACTAGAAGCGGCCAGCCTAGGTTTACAAGTTGGCTTTTCCTGGGCACCTCCAAGCCCAGCACAAGAAGCAGCCATCTGCAGATCACTTTGTAGCTTCTGCCTGGTAGTCCCGGGTAGAACACCAGGCAGTGGCTGACCTTGCCCCAGAGCCAGCACACCCAGTGGACAGCTTCAGACCACGTTGAAGCACCACCACCCAACCACCTCCACAAGTGACACACTCAAGGAATGGACTCAGTGGGTACCAGAGCCTTGCTGAAATAAGTCTTGCTCTGTGTGGTGGGCTCCTGCACAGCTGATCATCCAAGGCAGTCAGAGGTTGGTGGATAGTGGGCACAGCCAGTCCTTGCAGCTGATCAGCCTGACTAAAACCCTCTCATTGATGTGCCAACAGCAATCAAGACTCAATTACAACAGAAGGGTGTAAAGTCCACATGAGGGGTGCACCATGAGGACCCAGCTGGGAGACCAGGGAGGCTATGCCACTGGACCCTACAGGACACCTACTACAACAGGCCACCCTAGGGAGTGCAGGAGACATAGCAACTCTACCTAATACATAGAAACAAACACAGGGAGGCAGCCAAAATGAGGAGACAAAGAAACAGGTCCCAAATGAAAGAACAGAACAAAACTCCAGGAAAAGAACTAAACGAAACGGAGATAAGCAACCTAACAGATGCAGAGTTCAAAACACTGCTCATAAGGATGCTCAATGAACTTAGTGAGAACTTCAGTGATCGTAGTGAGGGCCTCAAGAGTGTAAAAAGCGACCAGTCAGAAATGAAGGAGGCACTACCTGAAATAAAGAATAATTTACACAGATTCAATAGTAGAGTAGGTAAAGCCAAGAAGCAAACCATCAATTTGGAATATAAGGAAGCAAAATACACCCAATCGGAACAGCAAAAAGAAAAAAGAATCCAAAAAAATGAGGATAGTGTAAGGAGCCTCTGGGACAACTTCAAGCACACCAACATTCACATCATGGGGGTGCCAGAAGGAGAAGCGAGAGAACAAGAAATTGAAAACCTATTTGAAACAATAATGACAGAAAACTTCCCTAACTTGGTGAAGGAAACAGACATACAAGTCCAGGAAGCACAGAGAGTCCCAAACAAGATGAATCCCAAGAGGCCCACACCAAGACACATCATCATCAAAATTCAAAAGGTTCAAGACAAAGAGAGTATCTTAAAAGCAGCAAGAGAAAAGCAGTTAGTTACCTACAAGGGAGTTCCCATAAGACTGTCAGCTGATTTCTCAAAAGAAACTTTGCAGGCCAGAAGGGAGTGGCAAGAAATATTCAGCGTGATGAAAAACAAGAACCTACAAACAAGATTACTCTATCCTACAAAGTTATCATTTAGAATCAATGGACATACAGAGTTTCCCAGACAAGAAAAAGCTAAAGGAGTCCATCATCACCAAACCATTATTATATGAATGTTGAAGGGTCTTCTTGAAGAAAAAGAAGATCAAGCCCTGGCTGGTTTGGTTCAGCAGTTAGAGCATCGGCCCGCGGACCAGAGAGTCTCAGGTTCGGTTCCCGCTAAGGGCACGTGCCTCGGTTGCAGTTTGTCCCCGACCCTGGTTGGGTCGTGCGGGAGACAGCCACTTGATGTGTCTCTCTCACATCAATGTTTCTCTCTCTCTGTTCCTCCCTCTCCCCCTCCCACTCTCTCTGAAGATAAATGCAAAAATGTCCTCGTGTGAGGATTAAAAAAAAAAAAGAAAAAGATCAAAAATATGAACAAACAAAATGGCAAGCAATACATATCTATCGACAATTGAATCTACAAACAAAATGAACAAGCAGAACAGAAACATTCTCATAGATATAGAGAACATTTTGTTGGTTGCCAGATGGGAGGGGGGTTGGGGGAATGGGTGAAAAACATGAAGGGATTAAGAAGTACGAATGGGTTGTTAGGCTGACAA
The DNA here is from genome assembly GCA_030848825.1 of Tadarida brasiliensis. Classification (NCBI taxonomy): domain Eukaryota; kingdom Metazoa; phylum Chordata; class Mammalia; order Chiroptera; family Molossidae; genus Tadarida; species Tadarida brasiliensis. The sequence continues at coordinate 47,970,548 of CM061264.1, read as the reverse complement.
ACCTCAAAGGGAAGGGGAGTTGGGGGGTGGGAAGAAATAAACCAAAGAACTTCTATGCATATATGCATAACCAATGGACACAGACAACAGTGTGGGGAAAGGCAGGAGGGGGGCGGGAGTAGGGTGGAGGGGGTTAATAGGGGGAAAAGGAGGAATATCTGTAATACATTCAACAATAAAGATAAATTAAAAAAATAAAATGACATAAAGATAATTCCATTTAGTAAATAGTAAACACCCACTATTTAACTAGCAGTTGACTACAAAGTTGTGACCAGGCCCAAAGAGGTATAGTACAGTCACAGGTTTTTTAATCAGCAAGTGAAAATCACATATAGTCAAATATACTCATTAATCCCAAGGGAAGGTATGCCATATTGGAGAATGACATATTATTGCTCAATGAAATCCAACCCAGATTGTGTCGAGCTTTGAAACACTACATTAAGTAGATTTTTTTTTTGCATCTAATGGCTATATTATACCAATATACCAATATTCTTTAAATGCTAGCATCCCCACCCAAGGAGACTCTCCCACTATGAGATAATCATGGGAAAAGCAGATTAACATCTCCAAAGTATATGCATTGAGTGACTGTCACAAGGAATTACACAGTATATAGACATATGCATGTACACATACACACCTCTGTCTCTCAAAAAGTACTGTATCTTGTTCATTTTTGTATTCTCAGGATGTAATGGCACCAAGTAGAGTCTCAGTGAATGATGATACAGCAGTGAATGTTGATATAAACAATGTGATATAGCAAGGATTTTAAGTTCAAAAGATTTGAATTCCTGCTTTCCCACTTATCGCATGTGCAACATTAAGCAATTTGTGATGGCAGACAAATTAATTATGCCACAGCTACTTTGCCCATATATTGGTTCTTGCCCAAAAATATCTTTAAGTTACTGTCTGACATTGAAATTCCTAGCCTCTCTTCATACTGCCTACTCCCTATTCATACATCTCTTCTATAAACTCACATCCAACCTTCAAATCATCTTAAATTCCAATTCTCCATGATACCTTCCCTTATAAATTAAAAACATCTTAATCATTAATTACTGACTTATCACAATACTTATATTTTCAGTATCATATATATTGTCACATGACTATACTATTTCCTAATTGCTACCCAAATAAGAATTTTAGTTTCTATGATTTTTCAGAGTTCAAAGGAAACATATTGCTAGGCAGACAATACATACTTTCACTAAAAACTTCCTTAATAGGCCCTGGCTGGTTTTGCTCAGTAGTTAGAGCATCAGGCCCGAGGACCAAAGAGTCTCGGGTTCAATTCTGGTCAAGGACACGTACTTTGGTTGCGGTTCAGTCCCTGGCCCCGGTCGGGGTCGTGCAGAAGGCAACCAGTCGATGTGGATGTTCCTCTCTCTCTTTCTCTCTCCCTCTCCCTACCACCCACTCTATCTGAAGATAAATGGAAAAATATCGGGTGAGGATTTTTTTAAAAAAACAACTTCCTTAATCTCCCAGCAGGCAGATATGGCTCAGTGGATTGAGCATCATCCCATGGACTGAGAGGTACCAGTTCCATTCCTGGTCAAGGCACATGCCCAGGTTTCTGGCTTGATCCCCACGGGGGGGCATGCAAGAGGCAGCCGACGGATGTTTCTCTCTTTCACCGATGTTTCTAACTCTCTCTCTTCCTCTCTCTCTAAAAAAATCAATAAAAACATATTTAAAACAACAACAACAAAAACTTCTTTAATCAACTGAACAGAATAACATACAATTAAAAAGAATAAAAGTAAAATAATTCCCCACTGAGCCCTGGTTGGTGTGGCTCCGTTGACTGGGCATCGTCCATGCACCAAAAAGTTCCTGGTTCGATTCCCAGTAAGGCACATGCCCAGATTGCGGGCTTGATTCCCGGTAGAGAGTGTGCAGGAGGCAGTCTCGAAGGTCTGCTCTCACATTGATGTTTTTCTTTCTCCCTTCCTCTTCTCTCTAGAAATCAATAAAAATGTTTAAAAATAATAATAATGCCCCACTGAACTAATTCCTTTTTTGCATGTGTATTTTATAGATGTGTGTGTGTATTCCTGTTTTTAGAAATACAGCCATTGTTTATAGAGGAAAGAAGTTGATTTTTATTTTTTGTTTGTTTTGTTTTTATTTGTTTATTTTTGGTCTACTGGGATAATAAAAGTCAGAGAGAACCTTAAGTAATTTCCTATACCTGAAAAAATCCAGCTTTCTAGATTTTCTGAAATTGCTCTAGACTGTGGTCAATGTGGAAGAATTTATTACCATTTTCTAACAAATAGAAGAATGGATAATGACTCTCTTTAGGGTTGAGAAACAAGTTGCTATCCAGAGTCTGACCTACTTCAATAAATTCAGCTGACACTGGCTATGAAATTAGTACTTAAGTTTTTAAAACTGCTGAAGTGCCCTTAAAGCAACCCAGAAGGACAACCCAACTGTACCTATGGGAGCTTCACTCGGGAAGGGCAAAAAGGATTCCTTCCACTCTGATTAATTCTACAAATTAATTTACATGAGATTCAGAATTACATAAAGAAAACACACTAATGTATATTACAAAGCTTCAATTTTGTCTCATTCTCAGGAAAATGGGCTTAAGCACCACTTAAATATTCATTTTATCAACTGCTGAATCATTCAAAATTATGTTAGAATTTTAAAAGAACAAGTAATTTCTTTGAAAACAATACATACTACTTGCCTCTACATTGAAATGTTAAACATTCTAAGAGAAGAAAATTTGGTTTAAATTTTCCAGAATAAAATCCCCTTTTTATATGCCCCTGGTGAATAAGAAGAAACATTACAAACAGCAATATGTAAGGTGAGAGAAACTAACCAACTGACATACTTTAACAATAATTAATATTTTGCTTAAAAATGTTCTCTGCGACATTCTCTTTCTAAACAGCCAATCAAGCTTTGAAAAACAAAAAAAATGATCAAAATTGGTTCAAGTGTTGCTATTTGTTCAAAAACACTGGTAACACTTTAGATCAAGTATAGAGGAACTGTGAATCTCCACAGTCAATACTCTACAGATCAGAATTTGTCTCCTCCCTATGACTTGTCTAAGAGCAACAAACAAAAATAAAATAAATACATAAAAGCAACAAGCAATATTTATTCAATATGTTTAGGTCTATAAAAACTAATTACATAAGCAGCACTTATGTAAAGGGTATATGTAAATATGTAAGGGGTGTAAATTTTAGAAAAACTTAAATTACAATATACAGAAGTAGTTTCCCTATCCAATATATGCATTTCCAAAGAAGAAATATAAGCTAATACTAAGCTTCCCACTTTTGTGTTTCCTAATTACACTCTATAAACAAGACAAACAAGAAGCAAACTAAAATAAGCATGTTAAAAACAAATTATAACCTCCCCAAAAGCATTATATTTAATAGAAGGAAAAAAATCTTAGTGGAATTACAGATGTTATATGTATTCATTAATTCTCCCAGCCTCCCATGATACAGAAGTTCTTCACATGGGAATGCTAAATGTTATACTCTTTATAATACAGTTGAGAATTCTGACAGGATTACCACCTACAAAAGATACCTAAAAATATTCTACTAATATGTAAGAGCAATACTTTTCTTATACAGTAATCCAAAAATAATCTTGTTCTGTTGACATTCTTATGGGACAATTTAAGAGCACAGATGCTAAAATCTAGCAATATACTTAAAAAAAAAAAAAAGATAATATTGGTTTGCCCCTGCTATCTGAAAGTAGAGCATTCCTATGAAAACTTTCTTAAGCTGAAATGGTGTAAAGTGAAGAGTATCTCCCACTTTCCAAAAGTTCGTGTTACCTCACTTTACTTTTACAAAAGACCTACATTAGTACAGTAAACAGCTTTTTTTGTAAAAGCAAAAATCTTTGATTTCTTTCAGATGGTAAAAACAGGTACTAATGTACATATAGGGTTATTCTAGGAATGCAAGGTTGGTTCAATGCTAGAAAGAACGAAAACATACTCAATCATGAATTAAAAGCACCCATTAGCCCAGCTGGTGTGGCTCAGTAGATTGAGCACCATCCCATGGACTGAGACGTCCTGGTTTGATTCCTGGTCAGGGCACATGCCCAAGGGTTACAGGCTCAGTCCCCAGTAGGGGGTGTGCAGGAGGCAGCCAATTGATGTTTCTCTCTCATATCAATGTTTCTCTCTGTCTCTAAAAAAATCAATGAAAGCATTTTTTTTTAAAAGCACCCATTAAAATTAGGAACAAGAAAAAGATGCCTGAATCACTACTTCTATTCAACACTATAATAAGTTCCCAGAAATAAAAAAAATTAAAAAAAAAACACAATAAGATATTAATATAAGTAGTAGAAAGTAAGAAATAAAACTGTCATTAGTCCCAGATCATTTGTATTTTTACACAGAAAATCCAAAAGATCCTTCAGATGAATTATTAGAATTACAAGAACTTAGCCCTGGTCGGTTTGGCTCAGCAGTTAGAGCGTCGGCCCATGGACCGGAGAGTCCCGGGTTCGGTTCCCGCTAAGGGCACGTACCTTGGTTGCAGTTTGTCCCCGGCCCTGGTTGGGGTCATGTGGCTGGCCCTGGGTGGGATCATGTGGGTGGCAACCAGTCGATGTGTCTCTCTCACATTGATGTTTCTCTCTCTCTCTCTCTCTTCCCCCCTCTCTCCCTCCCGCTCTGTCTGAAGATAAATGCAAAAGAAGTGTCCTCGGGTAAGGATAAAAAAAAAAAAGAACTCAGAAAGGTTGCCAAACATAAGAAGTCAACCCATTCTTATATCCCAACAACAGCAGTTAGAAAAGCAAATTTTAAAGAGATACATCTACAATGGCGAGGAAAAAAATATATATGCTACCTAGGAATACATCTAAAAAAGGATATGTAGGACTTTTATTATTTTTTTTTTTATGTATTGATTTTAGAGACAAAAAGGAAGGAAGAGAGAAAGAGAGGGAGAGAGAGAGAGAAGAAACATCAATGTGTTGCTCCACTTATTTATGCATTGATTGGTTGACACTTACATGTGCCCTGACTGGGGATCGAACCCACAACCTTGGAAAATGGGGACAATGCTCTAACCAACTGAGCTATCAGCCAGGGCCAGGATGTGTAAGACTGTGATATAGAAAATTACAAAATTTTATTGAAAGGCATTAAAGAAGACTTAAATAAATGGAGAAACATACTATCTTAATGAATTAGAAGCCCCATATGGTAATGATTGCTAATTCCGCCCACATTAATCAAAAGTATTGAAGAATGTAATTCCAGTCAAAATCCCAACAGAGTTTTTCACTGGACTTTAACAATCTGATTTTTTTTAAAAACATATATTTGTGTATTAGCTTTCTATTGCTGTATAACAATTAATACAAACTTAGCAATTTAAAACAATATTCTTTTATAATTCTTTTATAATGTCTTTGTGGACTTAACTCAGACCTCTGCTCAGGGTCTCACAAGGCCAAAATAATATATCAACCAGTCTGGACTCTTATCTGAAGGGCTGGGGAAATAATTCACTTCCAAGCTCATTCAGGCTATCAGCATCATGCAATTCCTTTCAGCTACAGGTATGAGGTTCCCTTGCTGACTGTTAGTTAGGGGCTACTCTCTGTAACTTAGAGGCCACTCGTATTCCTTCTCACATGGCCGTCTCCACTGTCAAACCAGCAAGTGTCTAGTCCTTATGCTTTCAATCTCTCTGGAGTCTCCTTCCGCCACCAGCTAGAGAAAGTCCTCTGCTTCTAAGGGCTCATGTGATTACATTGTGTATACCTGGATAATCCAATGCAATCTCCCTATCATAAAAGCTACTATGCCATGTAAAAAACATAATCACTCATCATTTTCACAGGTTCTGGGGATTAGGTCAGGATATCTTGGAGGAAGAGGTACATTTTGCCTACTACAATGTGAAAGGGCAAAGCCCATAACAGTTAAGACCCTCCTAAAGCAGAACCACCAGGTGGGAGGACATGCCTCACAACATATCATGACTTAATGTAAAATTACAGTAATAAGACACAGCAGTACTGAACCAACCAATGGATCAGAATGGAGAGTCAGAAACACACCATGAAAACCTAATATAAAGCTCATAATGCAAATTAGTGGGAAAGAATGAACCATTTAATAAATGAGTTGTAACAACGGATTATCCATTGAAAAAAAATTTTAAGCAAAACCCTATCTCACTCGTTATACACGAAATTTAATTCTAAGGAGATAAGGACTTAAACAGGAAAGCTAACTCTTAAAACTTTTAGAAGAAAATTTTAGTAAAATATCTTTGTAATTTTCATAGGAGTAGGGAAGGATTTCTTAAAGATTAAAAAAAAGCACAAATCATAACAGAAAAGGATTGATAAATTTCATTACCTTAATTTCATTACCTTAATGATGAAATTAACCTTAAAAACTCCTGTACATCGTAGGGAATACAGTCAATAACATCGTAACAACTATGTATGATGTCAGGTGGGTACTAGACTTATCAGGAATCACTTTGTAAGTTATATAAAGGTCTAACCACTGTGCTATACACCTGAAGCTAATATAATATTGAATATGAACTGTAATTGAACATTTTTTAAATAAAAAAATAAAAACATCACTGAAAACCTTTAAAAAAAGTATTTTTAAACTTCTGTTCACCAAAAGACACCTTATGTGGAGATAAGCCATGAACTAGAAGAAGATATTTGCAACTTGTACAAAGGTTAGCTTCCAGGATATACAAAACACATAAGGAAAAAACAACCACCTAAATATAGAATATACAAGAATAAAACCTTAAAGAAATGTACAAATGACATAAGCAAATATAAAAGAAAATACAAATGGCCAAAAAGCACGCTCAATCTCTCAGAAATTAATTAAATTCAAATCAAATAAATGAATTTAGCAATGAAGGAAATTCTAATTAAAACTACAAAAAATATCATTTCACACACTGCAGCCTGGCACAAATTCAAAAGTTTAACACTACCAAATGTTGTGAAGGATGTGGAGTCACTGGAACCCTCCCACTTGGGAACTGCCTCAATATCAAAAAGGCTTAGAATAGATGACCTAGATCAAATTTGCTCTGGGATTGGCATAAATATTTTCTAGTTCATCTCTGGCACTTGCTTTGCTCTACATCTGAGGTTAGGTGTGAGCTTAGAGAGAAGCAGAACAAAAAGGATCTGCCTACTTTGGTTCTAGCCAAGAAAAAGGGAGTTCCTACCAATGGCCCAGCCTAGTTCACTACAGATCTTCACTAGAGCAGGAATGAAGCTGGAGCCTAACTAGTAATTAAGTGTTCTCCGTGACCAAGTGAAGATGGATATATGTGTTCTCGTGCCCCCAAACAAATCCATCTCTCAAAATTCACCTTTTTTATATGACTAAAATGTACCCAAATCCAATTCATCCTTCAAACATGAACTCAAACATCATCTCCAAAAATCTTCTCTTATGCATCCTGATCATATACTTCTCTGTTACCTTTGTATCTCACACATACCTCAACGTTATAATTATCACATTATGTTGTGACCACTTATCTACAAAAATGTGGGGCCCTTTAAGTATTGGATATTCATCTTGTAGTTCCAGAACTTAGCACAGTGCCTGGAACATGAGAGGGGCTAAATAAATAAAGGGTTAAACTTAATCCCATCTCCAGTATCCAGGTCCACACTCCAGTTCTCCCTCCCTTTCTCTCATAGCACTCTCAGTCTTATTCTCTAGTAACATGCCTTCTCTACCCTAACCGAAACTAGCAAACAAACAAAGCCTCCTTTGATTCCACTCCCCTTGAAGTACTAGCTCATTTCTGTCTTCAAAGTCTTAGTACATAATCGCTTCTCAATTTATCATCTTCCCACTTAGATAATTTTTGTTTTCTCACGTCATGAAGCCCATGCCTCTATTTAGCTCTTTCCTTTTATTAGAATTAGATGTTTAAATGTATTTTCTTGACCACACCAATAAAACCTGAAATTCTTCTCTGTCCCATTCAGAAAACTATAAGACTATTACTAAAAAAAAACACAAACAAACAAACACTCTTCATAGGAATATTTACCAATCTTTTAAACAGTAAAAATGTGTTACCTGAATAAGAATTGAGAGAAACTGTCCACCGTACTGTTAGTCCTATTAAGACCACAGTTGTCATCAAGTACCATTTCTCCATGTTTCTTCAAATGTAGGGAGGAAAAAACGGGACCAGTGCCAGAATAGTTTTAACACGCTGTCAGGTCACTTCTTTTCTTGATCAGAGAATATTATCAATTCTTTGGAATTAGGAGTTGGAGAGGATTTTAACTGATGCTTTATTTCCAAACAAATATTGATTTTTTTGTGTCTATTAAGAAGTAGCCTGCAGGGGAGGAAAAAGAATACCAAGACTTAGCTGAGCATAGGACTTATAACAATGAACCCATTAAACCAAGTAGAAAGATGGAGAATTGGAGGGGAAGGGCTTGAAGGAAAGGAAGTAGTTTTAAGTTCCTTATTCTTCTAGTTGGGAAATATACCTCAAAAGGTAGTTCTCCCTGTTAAGTGGGACTCAGTATATCTAGAGATAGGGTAAGAATCTGCCCTTACAAGCAAATATTTTTGAAGAAAAACAAGAGAGATATGTAGATAGTGGAACAGTCAATTCTACCTAGAGCATGTTCACCTGCAGGTATAAGACCACAATGTAAACAAAGGGGTAATTTATCTTTGGTACAGAGAGAAAGAGGAATTTTATCTTTCTATTTACTTTGAGAAAGTCTTCCACTAAAGTAATTCATGTAGTTTGACTTTTCTTCCAAAACATGCTTGCACTTAACTACACCAACTTTTCAACTCAGAGAATGAACCTTTGCAAGAATCAATAAGAATAGCCCCAACTCTTTTTTTTTAAAAAAAGCAGTAATATGCAATTAACTACTTACATATTTCTTTTTTTTTCTTTTCACTTTTTCCCATGGGGCTTTTAAAATTAGAAAGCTTTGAAAAATTTCGGGCCAGTGCACCTAGATCATTAAGACATTTCCACCTATGTTCAAACTGATTCGCAAAACCCATCCGAGTTCTCTGCAAAAATTTTGAACAAATTCCTTTTGCCTGTGGAAATCTTGGCCATTCTTCAAAGTTCAGTTTAACTTCATCCTCCTCAGTAGAGACTGCCCTGATCATTCCCAAAGCTTTCTCCCCTGCTTCTGAACATCTCTAGTCAACATTGTCTATTCCCATTTTTAGTAAAAAGAGTATTTCCAACCCATAAATTAGGATCCAAAAACAACAACAACAAAAATCACAGGCCATTTTAACCAGAAGATATACTTTAATTTAAATATATTTTCCAAATACAATTAAATAAATCAACTGAAATTTTTGGGGAAGAATCGGCACATTCCACCTATTGGGCAAAAATTTTCTTATTTAAAATAAAAATAGAAGAATACAGCTCTAAAACCAATGAAGTCTAGCATCTCAATCAGGTAGAATTGCAGACACAAAGCATTTAGTAAGGCTATGTAACTATCTTATTCAAATTTGGGTTATATAAATCCTCTTTCCTCTCTCCTACTACATCCGTCTTTGATCATTTTACTATTCACTAGAACTTTTATCACAGAGGCAAAGAAAGAGGAAAAATTAAAATTAAATCACTTTTTGATGTTGATTCTGGGTATGACATGGTTATAGGCCATTTTAAACCTTCAAATTACCTTTTAGTCTAACTCAAAAAGCCCCTTTTATCAACAGTCTCCCTTATACATTCCCAAATTACAATACAACAGTCTACTTTTTGCTTAGACATCGTGTTTAAAATTGATTTTACAAATGCTAATTCCTGGTTTTAAATATATAGCTTAACTAACACTCTGCTTGGAAATTTAAATCACTAATATATAACCAAGTTAAATCAATTATCCATAGTTCCAGATAATCATATTTAAGTACTTCTCCAGGAACTTTAAGAAAAATAAACTACCAATAACACTTAATAATCATAATGAACTTAAAGAACATAATACTTAACTAATACCATGCTGATCAAGTTTGTTAATCACACAATGATGTAAGGGATAGCTAACTGATGCACTAAACAATCATATCCAAAGAGACATGGACAACATCTATAATGGACCAAATCTAACTCCAGAAATCATGACTGGGATAAATTCAAAAGTCCTGCATTTAAAAGTGAAAAAACAAACCAACAAAAATCAACTACATGAGAACTGAAAGGAAGGCAACAGATAACAGATGATAATTATCAGCTCTGTATGGACCCAGATCTGATAATCAATGCTACAGGTATTCTGATTAATTATTAGGAACTCTTTTCTAACAATTAGAGCTGTCCAAACATGAAATGAGCTTCTTCTTGAAAGAGAAGCTCCTCTTTAACAGTTTCAAACAGAAGCTGAGCAACTACTTGACAAGAATATTTTTAGAGTGTAGACTAGATGACTAATTTATAAAGTACCTTCTAAATCTGATTTTGGAGGCATATTATGTGTCTCAATTAATAGAAATCTTGATAATACAAAAGACTTGGTCTCTCGACATGTTAATGTTTCTTCTAATTCCCAATAGTTGCCCAGTACTGTCACATTTATAGGGTTTCTTTGATGAGTAAAATGGATAGGCCTTCTCATCCTCCACAGTGGCTCATGTTAGAAACTGAAGCATACCATCTTAACATCTCTTCCTAACATCTCTTCCTAACATCTATTACACTTAGAATAAAATTCAGATATCCCAGCCATAAGAACCTCTATGAACCGACCTCTGCCTCCCTCTCCAATTTCATCTCCTTCCACTTTCCCACAAGTAATTCCCTCTCCTCCTAGAACCTGTCATTCATACCTCAATTCCTTTCCACTTCTATTCCCTCTGCTTGGAATGCTCGTAACACAACTCACTGGCCAATCTTTTGTCCTTCATGCTGTACCTCACGTCATCCCTTGAAAGGTCATCCTGACCACGCTACGAAGGTTTCCAGCTCTTATTGTTTGTACCAGTACCTTCTTTAATTTTCTCCCTAATTCTTTTCACCATCAGAAGTTATATTTTCTTACAACATGGAACAATCTCACAAACATAATTGTAAGAAAACCTAGACACCATAGAATATATTTGGTCTCAGTTGCCTTGTTCCCTGCACTTTGAAAAATGTTGACCAAAAACAGGTACTCATAAAGTACAGACCAACCTCAAGTTACCATGGTTTGACTGAGGATGTTCAACTTTACCCCAGTGAAAAACCAACAGACATTCAGTTAGAAACCATACTTCAAATTTTGAATTTCGATCTTTTCCTGGGCTAGTGATATGCTCTACAATTCCCCTAACACTGGGCAGCAGCAGCCAGCCCGCCATCTCCAGGGTAAACAATCCATACTCTACAGTGTACGGTACTGCCAGCGTCTTTTGGATTTTGTGTTTTCACATCCCATGTCTACAAAACTGTCTATTTGTCTTTTGCTTCTGTTGAGAAGGGGAAGACAATTATTCTTGAGATGAAACTCAAGATAACTGCCCAACTTTAGGCCAATATAAGTGTTCTGATCAAGTTTAAGATAGGCTAGGCTATGATGTTGGGTAGTTTGGGTTTATTAAATGTATTTTCAACTTACAATATTTTCAACTTAGGATGGGTTTAACGATGAGTGCATCTGGATGTAATCTCATCCTATAGGAGGAGGTCCTATATTTGCTGAATGGCGATCTTCACATGTGAAATGGGGAGATACCTAGTTTTACTGAGTCCTTAATGGTTAAAGATATTACATGAGACTCTTCTTGAACAGTAAACAGGTTCTTTATTACTTTTTCCACCTGTAAAGTATAATATAGTAACTTTCTAACCCATCCACTGGGTCAGGAAGTTCCCACACTGGCGGCTGAGTTTTCTGTCCTGCTTTGCCCTGAGAGCGCGTCTCGACATATGAAAAGCTGGCCGTCCACTTCCCGAGGACGAATTTGTTCCTTTGAGTCTGAAAGGTCCTTCCCCCCAGGTGGACACCACACCCGGCGAGTGCTGCCATCGCAGGTGAGCACGTCTTGCAAAAGGGACCCCTCCTGACATTCCCCACCCCCTTCTCCAGAGGGCCAGACCCTCAGGACCACAGGAACAGGGGGCCACGGCGCTCCAGCCAAGGGGTCCCACCACTCTCACCGCGTCCCCCATCCCATGCCCAAGCGAGCCTGCAGGCTGGGCTGCGGAGGCCTGGACGCCACCCTTGTCACTGGAAAGGGGCTGGGAGCCCAGTCGCCAGGTCCGCGCAGCTCGGCGCAGGCTCGAGGCGCAGCGCGAGTCCCCACCCCTCCCCACCCAGGCCGGGCGTTCCGGAACCCCAGGATCCCGGCCTTACCCCGCCGCCCACCGCACGTTGAGATTCGCGCCTGCAGCGGATTCCAAGAAGGCGCCTGCGCGCTCGCCCCCGCGGCGGATTGCCCCGCCAGCCTTCCGCCTTCGCGTGCCCGCCCCGCCCGTGCGCCCGGCGCGGGAGCGAGCCCGTCCAGCGTGAGGGGCGGGGCGGGGGAAGCGCGGAGAGCCGGCGGCCGGCTTAGGAGGCGTGGCACGAGCGGCTGGAACCCGAGAGGCCTCTGGTCCCGGGTTACGCCTGGGGCAGGTGGAAAGCCCCTTGCTCTTCTTTCCTGGGATCGTGGCCAAGGCCCGAGCTGCTGCTTAGTCCACAGATTCCTGCCAGGGGCGCGTCCTGGCTCGCTTCACAGAGTGGAGAGCCCTTGGCTGGTTCTCATCACCGGGTTATAGGTCTTCCTCTGAGCCTGTGTCCTCCAGAAATCAAAAAGCAAACCCGCTTCACTTTCTTCAAGTTACCTGCCTGCGAAGGAGAATGTGTTAAGGCTAGGAAGACACTTCATGTAAGAAACCTTATTGAACGTCCGACCGTTTTCAAGAATCTGTTATGCAGAACAGTAGCCACTACATGGTCCCCATCGGGCAGCTTGGATCACCTTTTCCCAAACTGCCAAAAATAGCAACATTCCCTCCTTTGTTCAGAGGATGCTCTCAGTCCTCCCTTCTGAATCCAGCCGTTCTGTGTGAGCCAACCCCTCTAATGTAATCCATAAGTATCGGCAAATATTTGGCTCTGGCTCTATACTATGCAAGTCTGAACAACTCTCTGGATCTTGGTTCCTTCATCTGTGAAATGAGTGAGTGGGACTAGGTAAACTTCCTGATCTAAAATTTTATTCTATATTTAAAAGACCACAGGCACTGAAAATATAGACAAATATGACCAGGTCCCTGCCTTCAAGATATTTAATTCTTATTGGGAAGACACTTTCATAAAAGCATAAAAAGCAACAGAAGGGAGCACATGCTAAATGCAGATTATTGGTATATACATTAAGCGCTATAGGAGTTCAGGGAAGAGGGTTCATGGTACACTAGTAACTATCAGAAAATGCTCTCCCTGGAGAAGTTGGCTGAACTTTGAAGTTTGGGCTTACATAAACCAAAAGAATGGGAATGGGACTTGAAACAAAGGAAATGGTTCAAGCCAAGTTTGTGGTAGCTGACAAGTGCTGAACACTTCCTTTAGTTTAGATGGTGGGTGAGGAAGCTGAAAAGCAATAATTATGGAGAGCCTTGAATACCAGGCTGTGGTGTTGGGTTTATTCAATGATCAGTAAGAGGCCATTAAATTACTTTTAGCAAGGAGTCAAGTGCATAGTACACTATTAGAGAAAATTTAAAGTGATAATGGATAAGGTGAATAGAGGAAAAGGTGGAAATCATTATAGTAGTCCTTGCATGATTAGACAAGAGCCTGGACTGAGATGGTAATCGTGGTACTGGAAAAGAAGAGATCAATGCAAGAGGAAGAATGTACAAGTCTTGGTAACATACTAAATATGTAGAAAAAGTGAAACAAAAGAGGGAAAAATCAAGGAGGGCTCCCAAGATTTCAAGTCTGAATTACTAGATCTGAAAGCTGTAGGAAATCCTAGAGAAGAAGCTGGCTTGGAGGGAAAGAATGATGCATTGTATTCAGTTTGAGGTGACATCAAGACAACAAAGTAGTAATATTCAGGTGCCAGTTATGAGTCAGACACTAGGAGAGAAGTTGGGGCTGAAGATAGAGACATGAAAGTCTTTCATGTGGCTGAAGAATGCTCTCATAGACAACCATACTTGAGTAAACACATGTTTTGTTTTGTTTTTTATAATCCTCATTCGAGAATATTTTTCTATTTATCTTCAGATAGAGTGGGAGGGAGGGAGAGAGAGGGAGAGAGAGAGAAACATCGACATGAGAGGAACACTTCGACTGGTTGCCTCCCACATGACCCCAACCAGGGCCGGGGGCTAACCACAACCCAGGTACGTGCCCTTGACTGGAATCGAACCCGAGACTCATTGGTCCACGGGCCGACGCTCTAACCACTGATCCAAACTGGCCAGGGCGAGTAAGCACATGTTTAAGGTAAAGAGGAAAAAGGCAAGTTAATGAAGAATATTACATTGTTACAATTGTAGGGGGAAATCCAATACATTGCAAGATCATAAATGTTAAGCAGCTTGTCAACAAAACCCATGTTTGGCAGACCAAAATCATGTTTTATTGAATCTAGTTGGCTCTGTCGATTGTAAGAAGCACCAGTATTTTATGCACCACTAAGGAAGAAAAGAAAATGTTACCACTTAAACTAGTTATAATTGTAAAACATACACTTTCAGAAATACTAATATGTGAAAAATCTTCAAATGGTGAAAGTTGGTATCAATCTCTCCTTTCTGGCACAGTATTAATGAAGTTGGTGCTTAAAATGCTCTTTCCTTCCACTAGATACTATCACCTCTGAATGTCCAGTGCCTATCCATAATACATACTCAGCCCTGGGTGCCTAGCAACGGACAATTATAGGGTGGGACCTCATCCCCAGGGTGACCTTTCCTAGCCTAACATGTCTATGATCATTCGGTTTGGACCCCCCTGACCTTTCCTCCCTAGAGATAACATCTAGACCTCAGTGTATTTCAGCTCCAGGCCCAGAAAAGCAGCAAAACCAGACAAGTGATGCCATAGCTGACCTCAGGACCAGCTGCATTGAATAATAGTCCCCCTGCCCTGGTGCTGACCAATCAATCAGTGGAGACCCTGACCCTGAAAGGACACACTTGGAAAGCTGCTAAATATTCTATTGAGATCTCCACCTGGGACCTCCCCCAAAATCTCCACCCTTAAAACCCTTAGGACAGAGGAGCCTGCCTCCCTCTTAGGAGCACACACAGGCCTTTCCCCTCCCCTCCCCCTCTTCTTCCCCCAGGCGAGTTATTATTACATTCCTTACTCCCAAACTCCAAAGGACCTTCCTTTGCCTCTGTAACTTGTTTCCTAAGTCCATTTCTTCTATGAATTACTTCTTCTACCTCTGTGATTTTAGAAATAAATGTTCTCTTATAGTTTGAGTCTTGGCTCTGAATTCTTTCCTAGCCAGAACTCAAGTACCGAGGTTGCTGAATCCAGGTCCAGTCTGACCCCATTTGTCTAACACATGGTGCCGTTCCCGCCACACCCTAACAGTTACTTTCATTCATTTTTCAGGTCTATGTGAAAGAAGCTCAGAAGTACAGAAATTGCACACACAAAAAGACAAAACATTGTCATGATGACTGTTGGTTAGTGTGACTATGAATTTTGAAAATTAAGTTAATTATAAAACAAAATTAAATAGAAAAAATAAATCCCTAAAAATTAGAAATAAAATGAAACAAAAGAACTTAAGTGTATATACAGTTGGTGGCTCAATATACAAAGAATAACTGTTCCAAGTGACTTTAAAACAGTAATTTGATGGTAGATCCCCAATAGGATATACACTAAGAAAAAAGATGTTAGCCCTGGCTGGGTAGCTCAGTTGGTTAGAGCATCACTCCCACAGGCCAAAGTTGTGGGTTCAATCCCCAGTCAGGGCACATACTAAAGAATCAACCAATGAATGCATAAATAAGTGGAACAACACATTGATGTTTCTCTCTCTCCCTTCCTCTCTCTCTCTCTCTCTCTCTCTCTCTCTCTCTCTCGCTACAAAAAAAAAAAAAAATCAATAAATTTGCCCTGGCCGGTTTGGCTCAGTGGTTAGAGCGTCAGCCTGCAGTCCAGAGAGACCCAGGTTTGGTTCCCACTAAGGGCACGTACCTCAGTTGCAGTTTGTCCCCAGCCCTGGTTGGGTCATGCAGGAGGCACCCACTCGATGTGTCCCTTTCACATGGATGTTTCTCTCTCTCTCCCTCCCACTCTATCTGAACAAAAAATGTAAAAATGTCCTCGGGTGAGGATAAAAAAAAAAAAAAAATCAATAAATTTATAAAAAGTTTTCAAAAAAAAAAGATCTGTTAAAAAAGTTAACAAAATAATTGTTAGAATCATGTTGTTGATATTAGGATTAGTATTGTTGTAAAGACTACTGTATGTGTAAAGTGGGATAAAGAAAATGAAGATTTATATGATATTCATTTTTTTTTTAAATCCTCACTCGAGGATATACTTTTCCATTTATCTTCAGATAGAGTGAGAGGGAGGGAGGGAGGGGGAGAGAGAGAGAGAGAGAGAAACATCGATGTGAGAGACAAATCAACTGGTTGCCTCCTGAACAACCCCAATCAGGGCCGGGGACTAAACTGAAACTGAGGTATGTGCCCTTGACTGGAATCGAACCTAAGACTCTTTGGTATGAGGGCTAACACTCTAACCATTGAGCCAAACTGGCCAGGATGAACTTATGTGATATTCAAATTCTGTTATCCCTGGTGTTTTGATATCAGAGTTCTTGGTATGAGAGAAATTAGTTAAAGGTGTAAGATAGAAATTAAGTAGCAGTCTGGACTCATGATTTATTTTATTGAATTATTGAAATGAAGGAAGTGAGAAAGATAGAAGTGGAGGGAGGGAGAAAGGGAAGAAGGGGAAGGGAAGAAGGAAAAAAAGGAATGAAGGGAGGGAGAGAAGCAGGGAGGAATGGAGGAAAGGAGGGAAAGAATAGAAAGAAAATACATTCCTTAGCTCTTTTTACTGAAAGGACTAAAAGCAAAGACCAAGTTAATAACAATGAGCATCCTTAGCACACAGATTTTGGCCTTGAAATACCATTCCTATTAAAAGGAACCAGGGATCTACCCGGCTAGTGTAGCTCCATGGTTGCGTGTCAACCCATGCACCAAGAGGTTGCGGATTCGATTCCTGATCAGGACACATGCCCAGGCTGTGGGCCCGATCCCCAGTGGGGGGCATGCAGGAGGTGGCCAGTCCATGTTCTCTCTCATTGATGTTTCTATCTCTCTCTCCCTCTCCCTTCCTCTCTTTTTAAAAATCAATCAAGGAAAGAAAAAAAAAAAAAAAAGAGGAACAAGGGATCCTTGTAGGAATAGCTAATTACAAGCTTGGAAAAGAAACATACAAAAATAAATCTGGAATATTTTGTTATACCAGATATCAAGGAAACTATTAAAGACTACTAGGGTTGCCCTGCTGGTTTGGCTCAGCAGTTAAAGCATCAGCGCGCAGACCAAAGAGTCTTGGGTTCGATTCAAGGGCATGTACCTTGGCTGTGGTTTGATCTCTGGCCCTGGTCGGGGTCGTGTGGGAGGCAACCAGTCAATGTGTCTCTCTCACATCGATGTTTCTCTCTCTCTCTCTCTCTCTCTCTCTCTCTCTCTCTCTCTCTCCTCCCTTTCCTTGCTCTTTCCCTCCTTCCCTCCCACTCCATCTGAAGATAAATGGAGAAATATCCTTGGGTTCGGATTTAAAAAAAAAAAAAGACTACTAGGGTCAATGTCAAAAAGGCTCAGGAGCCAACTTGAAGATACTCCCGCTGGCCATAGATGGGACACATTGAGCATCAGTAAGCATAATAACTACAATGGATTGAAACACATCAAATGTGAATTGACTTTTGAATCGTCTGTTGAATTCTTCATGAGCTCATAATGATCCTTAAAAAAAAAAAAAGGTGCCCGACCGGACTGATGTGGCTCAGTGGTAGAGCGTCCACCCATGCACCAAGAGGTCGCCGGTCCAATTCCCGGTCAGGGCACATGCCCAGGGTGTGGGCCAGGTCCCCACTGGGGGCATGCAGGAGGTGGCCAATCGATGTTCTCTCTCATCAATGTTTCTATCTCTCTGAAATCAATAAAGAAAAAAAAATTTTTTTTAATAATAAAAAGAAAAGGTCACCAATGGAGGAAGCTAGTAAACCACTCATTATTGAAATCTAGTAAATAAAGAAAAAGAATCAAGCAGTTATTCTGCCTTTGTTATATAAATTATTCCACTGTGTAGCCAAATATAGTTGATACGGGAAAGATTCTCTTTACAGGGTACTTCAGCTACCTTTTCTTCCCAATCCCCCTCATCCTTCCTCTTTCCTTTCCCTTTCCTCACCCTCTCTTTTACAGACACACACAAACACACATTCATGCCGGCATGAGCACACACATGTAGTCACCCTTATATCAAAGCACCAAACAGCCTTATACATGAGACGAATTACTTTTGGGACTTCAGCAACCAACCTCATATTTGAATGGGACCAAAGTGAAATCAACCTAAACTACATTGTTATCTGCTGTAAACAGAGTGATTTAAATTTCTTTATTGCTTAAATGAAGCTAATCAAGTTACAAATTACCTATGGATATACTTATTTATTTAACAAATATTTATTGAATAAATAGCCTGCCCTAAAGGAGTTTATAGACCAATATTATACACAGCCCAGGAGAATATAAATCATTGTTATTTTTACTGTCAGTTTCAGATGCCACTTGAAATCATTTTTATACAAACACAAATTTTTCTAATGTATATATGTATATAATATACATATAAAAATAATTTTGTCGATATGGACCAAACAAGAAATAATACATGTTCCTGCCACATAGTTCAAACAGTGTTATTGTAACAATCTAGGAACAATTCTAAGAACATACATTCATATTTTTGTATCTTTATTTCTAGATGCAAATAAGACAGAAAATAAAAGTCTGTAAAGGTCCACAGATATATTTGGTGTGGAAGTCTAAGTTTTATAAAATCAGAAGATTTTAAAACTCTTGTTTATAAAAGTTATTAAAATATAGGATGGTGCTTATATCTTTACTGATAAAGAGTTCTTTAATGTGGCAATATAATGTATTCATTGGTTCATGGTCCCCAAACCTCCAAGGAGTATAACAAATCTACATCTTTCTCAGCCCAGGATTTTGAATTTAAATTTAAATATGTGATATATAATATAACTTAGCCCAACATATTTCTGAGAATTATAAATATCTACAATTTCCAATAATGAGTAACACTGTTGGGTCAGTGTTTAAGTAGATTTGTAAAGCCAATGTGATAATACAAATGCCACTTTATTACTTTAGCTCCAGTATCTTTCACAACTGAGTGGATTGTCACACTCTATTATGTGGCACACAGATCCATTGGCTAGAGCTATCACAGTACTTGTCTAATACAGTGTTTGAAAATGAAAATTTGGGCTAAATATAAAGGAGGCAACCGCCAGTAAGAACTATTCAAACCAAAAAGTCTCCCCGAGGAAAATGATAAGAACTCCATTTTAAAATCATATAAGTCAAAATGGTAGGAGGTTCCAACCTGTAAATTTTACAGTAAATACATCAAGATTTAAAGTCAGACTTTTAAATACATTTTTATTTATAGTAAAGAATGAAAGTCCATACCAAAGAAACAGGGTAACTGACAAAATAAAGCCTTTTCTTCCTACGAGGTTTTTTGCTTTTGCTCACCTTTTTTGTTTTTAAAGATTGACAACTGAAAAAGAGCACTGAGGAGTAGGGTGGGACACAAAATAAAACATATGTTTTATCACCATTTTGTTTTACAGTGAGTTTGGAGTTTGGTTTTCATGAGAAAGGGGATGGTAGATATTGTCAATAGTAACACTCTGCCTCTAGGAACATGGATTTAAAAATCTAAATGAGATACCACATGTGCCCAATAATAGGAGCCACTACATATCACCTGAATGATTCTCATAAAATGAAGGAAATAACCTCGGTGCTTTGATGGTGTGAAGAAAAATAATCCTTCCCAGATATGCGGTGAAGACAGGTTTGGAAAAAAACTCCATCTATAAAAAGTTATTTTCTATAATTGATGGAGTTAGTTTTCTGGAATCAGAGCTGAACTGAACAGGACTAAACTGTTATTGAACCCACAGTAGTCAGTTAAGCAGGAGAAATAACCTCTATGTGCCCTTTTTCCTCCAGGACTTCTTTCAGGATCTAGAGAAGTCGAGGAAAGGAAGGCATCTAATCCCTTCAATTATGGCATCCATATCTGCGACCCAAGAATGTATGATAAGAAGAAAAAAAAACCCAGCAACAAAAAAAGTTTTTTTTCAAAACCCCTACCCAAAGCTGTAGTGGAGTATCATTGAGTTTACTTTTCAAGTACTAGAGCTCTTGTTCTTTATCATTGTTCTTGGGAAAGATTGGAACTACAGCATTACCCTAGGTATACATTTGGGCTGATTGCGAGGGTGGGGCCACAGAGTACTAAATCCTATTCAAATAAATGAAAGGGGCTGGAAAAGAAAAGTGTGAGCAGTCATTCTCCAAAATAGACCCCAGTGAAATGCAATTACAACTTATCAGGTACCCTGCGTTTTCTTCTCCAAAGAACTCTACAGAACATTGTGGTTTAAAGGATATGCACCAGAGCTGGTATCTAGTTACATTATGTCCTAATGAGACCGCTTGGTTTATTCTCTGTTGGAAGCTTTCTGTCTGTACAGACTTCTCTTCCCAAATGAATCTTCCCTAGAGGCATCAGGGAAATGGAAAACCTTTCTCTGGGGGTTCCTTTTCTAATTTTTGCCTCTTGCCTTTTGTAAAATACTCAGGTCCCTTAAGCCATTTCACAGTGTGAGATTTAATTACATTCTGAGTTGCCTTTTTTTTCTTTTTCTGGTCCTTCTTTGGTGTTTCTAATTTAATGACAGCCCCCGAGTAGAGATGTTCTTGAGTCCCCACATCAAATTTTGAAAAACCTTGTGTTCTTAATAAAGTTCTCCACTTTCTCAGCATGCCTCTCTTACATTTAATTAATAAAGTTTTGGTAGTTGTTTAAATAGATTAAATGTCACACTTTAAATTGAAAGAGAAGGTTCTACCCAACTGACCTATTTTTCATCTGTGATTTAGAAAAAGGCGAGATTAGCATGGATATTGCATTTTCAAGGACCTCGCCACTATTAAATAGACTGTTAAGTGCATTTTATGGCTGAAGAGTCTGTTCCCAGTTCAGTCTACAAGACGTGCTAAGTTCATCTCTACCTGCTACATTGAACATTCACTGACTAAAATACTTTCTGTGGATGTAATACCTATGCTCTGTATCTTTTAAGTACGTAACTCTAAATATTTTAGGACTAGTAAAACGTAACTTAAGAAAAGTCCCAAGAATATATGTTGTCCCTCAAGAAAAATATAATGTTCATATTTATTCAGTGATGTACTTCCTGTTTTCCATTAGCCCCTGCACATCATAAGGTGACCAGACGCTGAAAAATATCACAGGGACTCATAAAATGAGATTACAAGTCTTACTTAAACCAAAATGAGCAACAATAGCTGGTTAAAACTCCATCCTCACATCAATTCAACCTGTTCTCAGGGTTTCAAGGTTCTGAAAGGAGTGGTTTATAGGCTTATGTTTTAATAAGTAGAATAGATATTTTATCATTTATTTTCATCACAGTTTAGGCCAACTTCAGCATTTGCTGTTGTCTTTTAAGGAACTTCTGCCTAACTGTTTATCTTTTTTATGTAGGTGATTTTTTCAACACAACAGAAAAGGTCAATTCAATGAACATGAGATAAATCTTTAATTTAAAAATTAAAGATACTTATATAAATTAAGAAATTATTTTCTGCATCTCTCTTCCATCAGAGTTTATAATCTACTGTACTGTGTTAACAAACCCCCAAAAAAGTAAGTCTGTGAAAGGAGAATTCTGTCAGTAGGACTACTTACATGCTTTTGCTCATTTGGCATGCCAGAACTTTGATTTTAACTGCTTGGTAGATTTCATCTAATCCAGATCCATGCATGGGTTTTTGTTTTGTTTTGTCTTTTAAAATATATTTTCATTAATTTTGTTTGTTTGTTTTAGAGAGAGAGGTAGAAACATCGATGTGAGAGAGATACATCAACTGGCTGCCTCTTGCACACCCCCTACGGGGGATCGAGCCTACAACCCGGGGCATGTGCCCTGACTGGGAATTGAACCGGTATCTCTCAGTCCATGGGGACAATGCTCAATCCACTGAGCCACACCGGCCGGGCCATGCATGATTTTAATTAAAAGGATTCTTTAATTCAGAACCATATGTACCAAAAAGATCCCCTTAGGTAGGGAAAAAAGATGATCTTTTCTGAGGGTTCCCAATAGCTTGGACATGCATCCTAAGCAGCTAAGCCTTTTAAATTCCCCAACTTTAACTTTCTGTGAGGAAATTCCAGTAGCCACTCTAAATTTGGGGGGGGGGGGAAATGTCTTTTGGATCTTTTTCCTTTCTGCCACAAATAATGATATGGACTTTCCCACTCTGCCCAGTCAGCATTACTATAATCATTCTTCAATACTCTCGTTCCACTTTGCTAATACCTGCCTTACAGCATCCAATTCATTCCTCCTTGTGTTGTACTTAGCTTTACTCATGTTTGCAATTAGAAGTTAAACTTCTTCCTTTTTTTTTAATCCTCACCTGAGGATACTTTTCCATCTATCTTCAGATAGAGTGGGAGGGAGAAAGAGAGAGAGGGAGAGAGAGAGAGAAACGTCCACGTGAGAGGGACACATGGAGTGGTTGCCTCCCACACGACCCCGACCAGGGCCAAGGACAAACTACAACCGAGGTACATGCCCTTGATCGGAATCGAACCTGAGACTCATTGGTCCGCGGCTCGATGTTCTAACCACTGAGCCAAACCAGCCAGAGCTAGATGTTAAGCTTCTTAAGAGGACTGTGAATGCTTTATTCTTTTCTATATCCTTTACAATTTTCAGCACAGTATTTTGAACCAGTGGGTTTACAATAAACATTGCTGATTAATTTAAAAATTCATTAACCAACCAATTAATAATCAAGATTATATTAATTAAAGACTAAGCAGAGCTGTTAGAGAACTCCTAAATTGCCAGTGGGACCAACAAGGATAATTTGAATATACTTAACAGTATATTTGATTTTTAAAATATCCCAAAAGGAAAAATCTTCTAGACTCAGTTGAACATTTTTTTAGACCACACAACAATGTCTTTTATTATGTATAGGTTTTTAAACTTATTCCTCAATCTGTCCATAGACAGGCAAAAATAAGTGTGCTGTTTAACATACCATTGCCTAGAAAAGGGAAAATTATCCCTAAAAATAAAACATGCTTAACCAAGAGGCCACTTTATCTGCCGACCTCCATGAGCATGAAGGTGAACATGATAGACGGTCCCCCATCTGAGCCTTCGTTCACCACCATTTGCTAGCCCTTCTTCGGGCCAGATCAGCAGCACATGTCTTGCCAACAATCATTTAATGTCCAAGAAGACTTTCATCATCATCTTCTGCTAAAGAAATCTAGGATATATGCTTCACCAGAAAATGTGTTGGTGCTTGAGGGGAAATGTCATGGAAAGCAAGACACTGATCATCCTCAAAAACGATTTTGGCTCTGATTTCCTTGGGAATGATCTTCCCGGAGATCATGTCACCACCAGGCCAGGAGGCCCGAGCCTTGGCAATCTCATCCGCCACCACGGTCTCCCTCCCGCATGGCCACCAGCTGGACACTTTATAAAGCCATTTTGACTACTTTGTTTACGACTTGGTAAATTATTTATTCCACACATACACTGAGGCTAGGTTTCTTTTTATAAAAGTGGAGCACTAACATTAGATAAACTAGATAATTCAAACTCCCCTTTTACTTTCTCAGAATTGTCTGAATCTTTCTTTAGTCTTTTCCTTTCCTTGGTTGAGATGTAACCTTTAAATTTCTTAACTACAGGAGCAGTAGGGCTACAAAATTGTCAAGTTCTCTTGACCTAAGATCACGAATAAGTTTTGTTTGCAAAAGGTTAGCGTAGATTTAAGAGCACAGGACTGGAAGTCAGTAGATCTGGTCCTAATCCTGTTGCTACTACTTGGAACTGACTGTTACTTTATCTAAGACACTTTACCTTTCTGACCTCATTTTTCTTATAAAACTGGAGGGTTTATACTAGATAATCTCCAAAGTTCCACCAATTCTTAAAATCCTATAAGTTGATTACAAATACATTAATACTTTTCAGTTTGTTTGTTAATCCTCACCTGAGGATAATTTTCCATTAATTTTTTTAGATAGAGTGGAAGAGAGAGAGGGGGAGAGAGAGTAAAACATCCATGTGAGAAAGACACATTGATTGGTTGCCTTCCACAGGACACTGACTGGGGCCGGGACTCCAACTTGTAACCCAGGTATGAGCCCTTGGCAGGAAATCGAACCCAAGACCCTTCGGTCTGTGGGCTGATGCTCTAACCACTGAGCCAAACCAGCCAGGGCTTAATACTTATTTTTAAATTAAGTAGACTTTTATTGGAAAAAGTAATGTGTGCATGTGATAGATTTAAAATGGTTATAGCCCTGGCCAGGTAGCTCAGTTGGTTAGAGTGTCCTCCCCATATGCCAAAGTTAGGGGTTCGATCCCTGGCCAGAGCACATACAAGAATCAACCAATGAATGCATAAGTAAATGGAACAATAAATCAATGTTTCTCTCTGTCTGTCTCTCTCTCTCTGTCTCTCTCCCTTTCTCTCTTTAAAATCAATTTTAAAAATTTAATATAAAATAAAATGCCACAGATTTTTTGCAGCTCCTCTCAGTAAGAGGTGGAGTCTATTTCCTCAGTCCTTGAATCTGGGCTGGCCCTGTGACTTTCTTTAACTAACGAATGTGGCACAAGTGTTGTTGTATGAGTTTCTCCAGAGCCTAGGCCTCAGGAGGCCTTGCAGCTTCAGCTCTTGTTCTCTTTGAACGCAGGTGTCATATCAAGAAGGTGAAGCTGGCCCTGGCCGGTTTGGCTCAGTGGTTAGAGCGTCGGCCCACAGACCAATGAGTCTCAGGTTCGATTCCAGTCAGGGGCATG
The DNA here is from genome assembly GCA_030848825.1 of Tadarida brasiliensis. Lineage (NCBI taxonomy): Eukaryota > Metazoa > Chordata > Mammalia > Chiroptera > Molossidae > Tadarida > Tadarida brasiliensis. Next base: position 47,945,332 of record CM061264.1, on the reverse strand, counting down.
TACCTTGGTTGCGGTTCGTCCCCGGTCCTGGTTGGGTCATGCGGGAGGCAACCAATCGATGTGGCTCTATCACATCGATGTTTCTCTCTGTCTCTGTCTCTCTCCCTCCCACTCTATCTGCTAATAAGTAGAAAAATATCTTCAGGTGAGGAATTAAAAAAAAAAAGAAAAAGAAACTGAAGCTATGCTGGAGACAGATGGTTCAGATGACAGCCAGCATCAGCAGCCAGACACTAAGCCCATCTTAGATCATCCAGCTCTTGTCCAGTCACCAGATGACTGTAGCCACATGACTAAGGGACGACCAAGAAAATGGCCTGGCTGAGCCCAGCCCTAATTGCTGACCCTTAGAATTATAACCAAATAAAGTAGTTGTTTAGCCACCAAGTTTTGAGGTGATTTGTTAAATAGCAATAAATAACTGGCATAATACATCTGGTAAAAAAAAATTTAGAACAAGCAAAAATATGTCTTCCTTTCTTCCCAGAACTTCAGTCCTCAGCCCCAGAGACAATGGCCCTTACACACTGCTCTGCATCTTGCTTGATTCTCTTAAAATGATATAAAACTTACATCAGCCACATAAGTGGCCTTAGAGCATTCCATTATATAGATATAGCATAATTTATTTAACCAGGGCCCCTCAGATGGACATTTAGGCAGTGTCTGCTTTTTTGTTACTTACAAACATTGATGCAATGATCATCTTTGCACACGTACATCTATGCATACATGTGAGTATGTCTATAGGAGGTGGGGGTGACGATCAAGGATGGTGCCTCACACCCCTGCAGATCTGTGGTGAGTCCACTCAAACAAACAAACTTGTACCCCACAGCCAGAACCAGCTGGGCAGTGCTATGGGCCAGCCAGTGCCAATGAGCGTGATCCCTACTGACGGCAACTTGGTTTTTAACTTTTGCCTCCCTGTCACCCTGTTGCTGTCAGTGCTGTGTGTTCCTTCTGGTACACTGATTTTTTTTTCTTTTTTAATCCTCACCAGAGGATATTTTTCTAGTTATATTCAGATAGAGTAGGAGGGAGGGAGAGGAAGCGGGAGTGGGAGAGAGGGAGGGGGAGAGGGAGAGAGAGAGAGAGAAACATTGATGTGAGAGAGACACATGGACTGGTTGCCTCCCACACAATCCTGACCAGGGCCAGGAATGAACTGAAACCGAGGCACGTGCCCTTGACCGGAATCAAACCTGTGACTCATTGGTCTGTGGGCTGACGCTCTAACCGCTGAGCCAAGCCAGCCAGGGCTATTTTTGTTATTTTTTAAATCCTCACCTGAGAGAGGAAAGAAGAGATAAAGAGAGAAACATCGATGTGAGAGAGAAACATCGATCAGTTGCCTTCCGTATGTGCCCCAATGAGGGATCGAACCCCAGGTATGTGTCCTGACTGGGAATCGAACCAGCCACCTTTCGGTGCAAAGGCCGAAGCTCAACTGAGCCACTCTACCTGAGCTCTCCAATGTTCTTTTAGAAAAGTATATCCAGTCTCACTCTCCAAAAAAAACCTGAACCCCGAATTATGAGAAGCCCAGTTTCTGAGGTACACAAACATTCTGCTGCAGGCTGCCGAGGCCAAATGATCCCCAGCACATAGACTTTCCCACGGCCCTTTCTCCCAGATGAAAGGCATCTTCAAAGACTCCCAGGTTCTACGCCTCAGCACAACCCTGTTATGCTTTCATTAATAATGAGTTGAACCCATCTACAAAACACATGAGACTGGAAAGCGATATCGTTTCCTACCCTCCTTTGCAGCTGGAAGTGGCCATTGTGTCCAAGTTCTGGTCAATGACGTGTGTGGGGGAAATCAGCTGGTAGGTCGCTTGTGAAGGTTTGCTTTCCTGACAAAAAGAATAGATGCAGCATTTAATATGAAAGTGATACCTGGAACTCTGACAGCTATCTTGCCACATTACCACAAACTTAGTGGCTTAAAAAACACATTTATTATATTATAGTTCTAGCGGTCAGAACTTTTCCAGCCCTGAAAGGCTGCCTGCATTCCTTGGCTCACGGCCCCTTCCTCCATCTTCAAAACCGGGAGCATAATATCTTCACATCTCTCTGTTTTTCTGACCTCTGCTTCTGTCAACACATTTCCTTCTCTCACTCTCCTGCCTCCCTCTTGTAAGGACCCTGTGATTACATGATGCCCACCTGGATAAATCAGGGTAATCGCTCCATCTTAAGATCCTCAACTAAATCACATATACAAAATCCCTTTTGCTGTGTAAAGTAATATATTCATAGGTTCTGAGTTTTTGGATGTAGACCTTTCTGGTGGTGGTGGTGGGGTATTTTCTCTACCAAAAGTAGTATGCATGATGACCAAAAGCTGGTAATGGTGAAACAGAAGGGTGGGAAGAGCCCAGATTCTTAATGGTATTATAGATTCACAGTACTAGCCCTGGATTGCCTGCCTACCTGTAGATAATTAAATGTCTTCATTGCTTAAGTCATCATTAATCAGGTTTTCATTTCCTTGCAGCTGAACACATTCTAACTGGTACATTTCTTTCACTGGGTAAGATTTAATGTGTTGGATTGAGACTGTGTTTGGAAAAGTGCTTTGCATGCTTTGGTCATATTGAATTCCATATTGAAGCACCAAACTGTTTTGCCTTTGAGCTGCTGTTTTTCCTTCCTACATTCTTTTTCCTTTCTACCCTCTCTCACACGCACCAACACTTATACCACCCCCATTCACCTGGCTAACTCCTATTCATCACTTCGATCTCTGCTTAGCTATCTCTTCCTGCCTGTCCAGAAGTCTTCCCTGACCTCCCTCTGCTCATCAAAATTGTGGTTAGGTATTCTCGTGTTTCTGTGACAGCCTGACCCTCCCAATCATATTGTCCTTTTCCTATCTCTAAGGTCTTCGAAGACAGAGATGGTGTTTGCCTTATATTTGGTGGACCCAGAGGCTAAAGGACATCATCAAGAATCGGTTTCTTTCCATCCCTCAGGTCTGCTTTTCTTTCTCATGGCCTTGTTTCTGGGCAGATTCTTCCCACATGGAACAAGAAGGCCACCAGTAGCTTCACGCTTACCTTTTACCAACTTGGCAACCCAGATGGAAAGAGAGTATCTCTCACATTAGATCCAGAAAAAGACCTGGCCTGACTCTCATTGGCCTAAACTGGGCCAAGCCTGGGCCACATACCAATTTGTGGGACAGAGATATGGAGTCAGCCCCACCAGAACCATGAGAACTGAGAATGAGGGAGGGGGAGTTTCACAAAGGAAACCTGAGGCTTTGCTACTAGAAAATGAGCAAGTAGATGTTGGGCAGGCAAACAAAAGTGAAGATCACTAGAGAGGGTAACACACGCTGCGTTCTTTTCTTGAGCACTTACTATATTCCAGACACCAGGCTAAGCCATTTTTATTCATTAAAAAATAAACACAAACAAACAGAACAAAAAAGATGGTGTGGTTCTTGTGCCTACATTACTTAAAATTTGGAAGTTTACAAGTACTATCTCATTTAATCCTCTCCACAGCCATATTAGATATGTGTTTTATTTAAACTGATAGATTAGAAAATAAAATGATGGGTAGCATAGAATGCTTAAGCAGCTTGCTCAAAGGCACACTGTAGTGAGTGCAGAGCTGCAATTCAAGGTTTATCTGAGAGGTCTAGTCCTAATCTAATACATACCTTGCAAGTATGGATGACAAATAAAGTAAAAGGGGACAGCATTGCCTCTAGTGTCCTACAGGGCCAGGGCTATTTCAGGGAATGCTGAGAACCCAGACAAGACACTCCAATCAAGTTAAAATGAATAGCAAGGGCAGGTAGAGAAAGATACTGTACATGTGAAAGAAAGAAGACAGACCCCTATAGTTTATTGAAATGAAGGGGAAGTTGGGGATGTTATATATTTCATTTCATTTTTAGCATAAATGCATTCTCATCTGCCTGTTCTGCTCCTTTCCTCACCCCCTCTAGTCATTAAATTATAGAACCCAAGAGCTGGAAGCTAATTTAGAGAGCATTAGTCAAAACCTCTTCATAATCCAGATGTCAGCCAAGATCTCCCTGCCTCTTAAGACCGAGTAAAATAGACTCAAACTCTCACTGCGCCTCCCGTGGAAAATCCAACGCCCTTCCCAAGATCTCTGAAAAGACCTAGGGGCTTATTTCCATGACAGTTGCTTCTGGTTCCAACTACTTTGTCTTTTAAGTTCTTAGTCTCAGCTCTATAGTGTCACTTCTCCTTCATCTCAGCCTTGTCATTGATTCAAACATGTAATTCAACTCAACTATACAATATATATATATATCAGTCTCCTACACCTCATTTTATACTGAGGCATGAAGAGGTTAAAAGACTTGCCCTCGCCCTGGCCGGTTTGGCTCAGCGGTTGGAGCATCGGCCTGCGGTCCAGGGAGACCCGGGTTCGGTTCCCGCTAAGGGCATGTACTTCGGTTGCAGTTTGTCCCCGGCCCTGGTTGGTCGTGCGGGTGGCGGCCACTCGATGTGTCACTTTCGCATCGATGTTTCTCTCTCTCTCTCTCTTCCTCTCTCTCCCTCCCACTCTATCTGAACAAAAAATGAAAAAATGTCCTCGGGTGAGGATAAAAAAAAAAACAAAAAAAATAAAAAAAATTAAAAAAAAAAGACTTGCCCTCAATCACTCAGTTGATGAGGGGCAGGGCTGGGCCAAGAAGTCAGGTGTTTTTTCTACTTCACCATTCTGTTCAGTCAGTCATCAGGTGCCTCTGTGTAGGGCAGGATGGGGTAAGAAAACCTGGGTGACTGTACCCATTCTTTGGCAAATAAATGCAACTCTAAGAGTTTTCCTCAGTTTTTGGTACTCATTAACAATCTGTCTTAGTCTGCTCAGGTTGACATAACAAAATACCACAGGCTGGGTAGCTTAAATAACAGAAATTTATTTCCTCACAGTACTGGAGGCCAAAAGTCCCAGATCAGGGTCCAGCAGGGTTGGTTCCTGGTGAGAAGTTTCTTCCTGGCTTGTAGATGGCCACCTTCTGTGTCCTCAAGTGACCTTTCCTTCGTGCATAAGGGGTGGGGGGGTGTGTGAATCTCTATTGAATCTCTGTCAATCTCTTCTTATAAGGTCACCAGTCCTATTGGATTAGTGCTCCACCCTATGACCTCATTTAACTTTATCTCCTAAAGACCCTGTCTCCAAATACAGTCACGTTGAGGGGTAGGACTTTAACACATGAATTTTGGGGAGACATGAGTCAGTCCATAGGGGAAAAAACAATGTGTTATCTCAGAAAACATTTTCATCTGCCTTCCCAACTCTTAGTGAAGTCTTAATTATAAAAATAATGAACTATGGATGAACTCTTAAGTTAGTAGGGCAAAAGAATTTGCAAATCACCTAACAATTATTTTCTTTTAAACTTTTTTATTTATTGATTTCTGAGAGAGAGAGAAACACTGATTTGTTGTTCCACTTATTTATGCATTTATTGGCTGCTTCTTATATGTGCCCTGACCAGAGATTGAAGCTGAAAACTTGGCATATTGGGACGACACTCTAACCGAGTTACCCAGCCAGGACCACTTAGCAATTCTCGAGTGTCTTCTATGTGCCATGAACTGTTATAAGCACTTTATATGTATTAACTAATTTCATCCTCATATTACCTTATTGTGAATACTATTTCTTTTTCTTTTTTCTTTTTTTTATCCTCACCAGAGGACATTTTTGCATTTATCTTCAGATAGAGTGGGAGGGAGAGAGGGAGGAAGAGAGAGAGAGAAACATCCATGTGAGAGAGACACATGGAGTAGTTGCCACCCACACGACCCCAACCGGGGCGGGGACAAACTGCAACCGAGGTACATGCCCTTAGCGGGAACCGAACCTGAACCCGGGCCTCTCTGGTCCGCAGGCCGATGCTCTAACCGCTGAGCAGAACTGGCCAGGGCCAAATTCGTCTTGCTCACTGGACTAGGTTAAGGGTTTTTAAGAGGCTGGGGGAACAGGTGTGTGAAAGTGTTGGTGGGGCAAGTTTTAATGGGAGGACCTTGGAACTGGGCCATTTATGGTAAAAAGGCATCAACATGGAACTTCCCGACAACAAACACTTGGGCTTCTGAAAGTGCTCAGGTTTCCGTTTCGTCCTGGTTCGCTGGTTCCCTTGTGGGGGGCGTGGAAGATGACTTTGGTTCTGGGGCAGCCGAAGGCCAGACGTCTCTCCTCTGCACGTTTTGGCTGCATGACTCGTGGACCCAGTCTGCTGTCCCTGAAAAACAACTGAGCACTTCATCAAACAGGATAAGACCATTTGCACTGACTCTGGTTACAATGGTGACACAAAAACAGTTAGAAAATAATATGTATAAGTTACTTTTATTCAGCTTATTCATGTAAAGTGCTTACAACAATAATTTTAAATTAAAAAGCAAAAATAGAAGCAATAAAAAATTACAGCCAATTCAATTCAAGTCAGTAATGCACAAATAGAGCATCCCTCCTAAAAACTTTGGGGGGGGGGGTTCTAGCTATCTACTTATGCCATATATAATAAGAATACTGAAATGGCCAAACCTTGCCTTTATTGGTAGAATACTGAGAGTCCTCAATATACCCTAATAATAATTTATTTTAATTAATTTATTTTAAATTAAATTTATTTTAAATAAAAAATTAAATTAATTTTTAATTAATTTATTTAAATATCAAGTATAATTTGAAACAGAAGACCCCCAACTACATTGACCAACTGTCCCAGTTTGCCTGGGACTGTCCCTCTCTTCCAGTTCAGAAAATTTGTATCTTCTCTAGAACCAGAAACAACTGTACTCATCCAAACATATTTTTTGTTTTGTTTTTCCATGTCTTTGGTTTTGGTGCTCAAAAGCCAAAAATTTAACTTATTTTGTTTCTTATGATCCTCTTTCTTGAGGTAGTGGATGACAGGTACTGGTTTGAATGGGAGAGAGGGGTGGGATTGAAGAAAAAGAGAAAGATTACATTGAAGAGCCCAAAAAATGTCATAGGAAGCATAATTCTCCTCTGCTTTCAAATCCCCAAATCTATCCAGAGGAACATTTATCCCAACTCTGGTAATCAGCCTGGCTTCGGGCACACCCCAAATACCCTCATCTTCTCTCTGGTTTCTTTTCCTCTCTCTTGCCCAAGCCCAGGAAAGTTTATATAATTTGGGCAGGTGAGACTCTTTACCTATTGTCCCAAAATCAATGGTTAATGGCAAAAACTTTCCCCCAAATACTTAGGCTTTTGATAGGCAGAGTCTAGAGTTTCTTTCAAAAAAGCCTTCCTTCCTGAAGTACTCTTTTTGCCATGAACTTCATAATGTCTGTTTTAAAACTCAAAAACTAAGCAGAGACTTCTTTCTCTATAAATTTCGGCTACAACAAACAAATAATAATAGCTAATATTCATTATATTTTATAATAATAGTGCCTTGTGGGTTTTTTGTGAGAATTAAATGAGTTAATATGTATTAACTGCCTAACACAAGTTAGTACTTACAAGTGTTTGCTGGCTAAACACTGCTGTAAGCATTTTATATGTATTTCGACAACTTCATGAGGTAGGAAGGGAGGAAGGGAGAGAGAGAGAGAGAGAGAGAGAGAGAGAGAGAGAGAGAGAGAGAGAGAGGCAAAGATTGTTATTATCCTCTTGGTGGAGCTGAGTACACTAAGTAACAGTAAGGTCACATGGGTCACGTAGCCAGTAAGCGGGAGGGCTGGATTTCAAGCCCAGGCAGTCAGGCTCCAGACCCTGCTCACTATGCAACACTGCTTCTACTTCTCTGAGAGGGAATGAAGGAGATGCAGGAAATTCCAAGGAAAAAATGAAAGGTTGGCATTTCAGAAGATCACTGCAACACTCGACTTTGAAATGCAGCAGAAAAGTAAGATAAACTGATGGATAGACCAAAGGATGGGTAGCAGGATCAATTATGTGATAGAGCAAGTATATTAAAATATTGCCCGTTGGTGTGGCTCAGTTGGTTGAGGTCCCATGCACCAAGAGGTCAGTCACAGGTTTGATTCACGGTCAGGGCACATGCCTGGGTTTCTGGCTTAATTCCCAGTAGGAGGCATGCAGGAGGCAGCCAATCTATGCCTCTCTGTCTCTCTCTCTCTCTCTCTCTCTCTCTCTCTCTCCCTTCCTCCCTCTAAAAATCAATAGAAAACATATTTTTAAAAATATTAATGGTAGAATGGTGAGTTATAAATGTTCGTTGCAAAATTCTTTCAACTTTTCTGTATGAAATTTTCCATAATAAAATGTTGATCAGCCCTGGCCAGTTTGGCTCAGTGGTTGGAGCATCGGCCTGCGGATCAGAGAGTCCCGGGTTCGGTTCCTGCTAGGGGCATGTACCAAAAAAAAAAAAAAAATGTTGATCACTCTCTCCCAAATGTTACTGCAACATATTTGCGCACTAAGAAGAGCCATTCAGTTGATTTAGTGATTCTGTCTTTAAAAAAAAATTCTGCCCTATTCCTCACCCCATTACATATGACAGCACACATTTAATTGTTACATTGTATAGGATGGGCAAAGTGCTATGGACTCTTTAAAAGGAGTGACCACAGTGGACTGACCTAAAAACCTCATGGAAGAAGTTTAAAAGTGTCCCCAAGGAATGTCACTGTGAATCCCATTCCTGCAGATTGTAGTAAGTAGAGAAAAGGGGAGAAAGAAAAGACTAAATTACTATGTTTAGAGTCCAGTAGAAGGCCCCTGTGCTGATAATCAGTGAATCAATGTTTTTAAGGAGGGAAGTTAGAAGCTGAATGCAAATTATTTGCAAATATTTAGACTGTATCCTTGAGCAATTAGTAGTTTTTAAAATTTATCTTTACTATTGAAAGTATTATAGATGTCCCTTCTTTTTTCCCCCATTAACACCCTCCTCCCTATCCCCGCCCCCCACCCCCCCACCCCCCGTTGTCTGTGCCCATTGGTTATGCATATATACATATACATTCTTTGGTTTATCTCTTCCTGCCCTCCTCCCCGTTTCCTCTGAGGTTTGTAAGTCTGTTCCCTACTTCCATGTCTCTGGATCTATTTTGTGCATCAGTTTATTTTGTTCATTAGATTCCACATATAAGTGAGATCATGTGGTACTTGTCTTTCTCTGACTGGCTTATTTCACTTAGCATAATACTCTCCAGGACCTTCCATGTCATCTCAAAGGGTAAGAGATCTTTCTTTCTTACAGCTGTATAGTATTCCATTTTTGTGTATATGTACCACAGCTTTTTTATCCACTCATCTACTGATGAACACTTGGGCTGTTTCCAGATCTTAGCTATTGTAAATAAGGCTGCTATGAATATAGGGGTGCATTTATTCTTTCTGATTGGCAATTCAGGCTTTTTAAGATATATTCCTACAAGTGGGATCACTGGGTCAAATGGCAGTTCCATTTTTAATTTTTTGAGGAAACACCATATTGTTTTCCATAGTGGCTGCACCAGTCTGCATTCCCACCAGCAGTGTACTAGAGTCCCCTTTTCTCCACACCCTCGCCAGCACTTGTTGTTTGATGATTTGTTGATGGCGGCCATTCTGACAGGTGTGAGGTGATACCTCATAGTCATTTTAATTTTCATCTCTCTGATGATTTAGTGACATTGAGCATTTTTTCATATGTCTCTTGGCCATTTGTATATCCTGTTTGTAGAAGTGTCTATTTAGGTCCTCTGCCCATTTTAAAATTGGATTATTTGTCTTCCTTTTGTTGAGTTGTATGAGTACTTAAGCAATTAGGATTAATAAAATAATAAGAAAAGCTAACATTAGTTGAATGCTTATTATATACCTAAGACTACTCTAAACACTTTATATGTATTAACTCATTTAATCTTCTCCCCAGGGTAGGTACTATTATTGTCCCCAAGTAACTAAAATAGAGAGTTTAAGTAACTTGCACAAGGTAACATAGCTGATAAGGGATGGAGCCAGAATTTGAAATTAGGCAATCTCATTTCCACTCCTGTGCTCTTAACCTCTCCCTCTTACTGCCTCTTGTGAGGGTTGTAAGTAGCTAACCATAACCCTTTTCTTTCCCATCTAAATTTAGAACCCATTGAGAAGCAAACACAGGAGTCAGAGATAAGAAATATTAACTTTATTTCTAATGAAAGCTATAATAAATAATGTGCAACCAAGTGGACTTGCTAGTAGTTGCTGAACTAGTCAGACTTATCTACCCAGTCATAGGCGGCAATAAAAGGTTGCCCACCTCAACCACAGTACAGAGCATATTCTAAGGTCATGGCATGGCAGAGGCTGGAAACCAAAATCATCCTCTCTGTAAGCAAGCAGGTCCAAAACATTCGGGACTGGCTGATCCACAGATGCCCTCCCCATTTCTTCTGCCAAACTCACCAATCAGATAAATCATTCTCCCTCCCCTGCAAGAGGAGAGAGTAGGAGAGAAAGGCTCACATGTCCTCTCATGAAAATTTCTCCCCATAGAAACACGTTAGGTAGAAAATGAGTATTTTCTCACCTAGCACTTCTTAGTTATTTAATAAAGCTGTGTAAGAAGAAGAAATGACTTGAGTGTATACAAACACACAGATAAACACACACAAATAATGCTTTCCCAGAAAGCATATATAATATTGAAACTGGCATACCTGTAGGAGGGCCTGGAGGGTAGAAATCTAAGAGGAAGAATGACACCCAAAGCAGCATCTGATAGAAATAATCCACTTTAAGCACTAAACACATTTCCTGACATGTGGTAAGTGGTCAATCTTATTAGCTCCTATCCTTATTACTATTGTTGTGATTATTGTCCTGTACTCAGCTACAATTCACCTTCAGTGTGAAAACTCAGAGTAAAACCATTTAGCCCTGGCCAGTGTGGCTTCAGTTGGCTGGGTGTTGTCCAGTGTTGTCCAGGAGGCTGCCTGTTCAATTCCCAGTCAGGGCACATGCCTGAGTTTTGGCTTGATCCCCAGCAGTGGGCGTGCAGGAGGCAGCTGATCGATCTTTCGCTTTCACATTGATGTATCTCTCTCTCTCTCTCTAAAAAAAAAGAAAGAAAAAAAAAATCAGTTAAAAAAAAAAAAAGAATAAAACCAAGTTTGTCCAGAAGACAGAAACATTTTACATTTTATAACCAAGCAAAGCACTTTAACATATATGATCTCATTTCATTCCAAAAACAACCTTGGTAAGGCAGAGATTACGATGGAAATTGCATTTTGTGCAGCAGTTAGATTCTAAAGTAACGTAACTTTCAACAATAAAGAGAAATTTAAAAAAATAAAGTAACATATGAGGTAAAAAAATCAAACAATGAAAATCAGTCACAAAATCCCTTAAATTTGCCCTTATAATATACAAGCATCCCATCTCTCTCTTAATCTAACCCCAGCTTTCCCTCCATTGTTGGAGCAGGTTGAGACCTCTTTGGTTGAGCTCTAGATATAATTGCTGGTTTGCACTTAGGCACCATGTTATACAAAAATAAGGGCAATATGTTTAAATGCCAAGATCCTGTCTCATTTTCTTTCTCTTTTTAAAATTGATTTTAGAAAGAGAAGAAGGGAGGGAGAGATAGAAACATAGATCGGTTACCTCCCCAACACACTCTGACTGGGGATCGAACCTGCAACCTAGGTATGTGCCCTGACCAGGAATTGAACCCACAACCTCTTGGTGCACGGGATGACACTCCAGCCAACTGAGCCACACTAGCCAGGGCTAGTAGCAAGATGCTCACACTGTAAAAGGCATAAAGGAACTGAGATGAAGTGTGAAATATCTAACTTCATGCCACTCTTGCTTCATTTCCCTGTGTTCCATTCCCATTGAATGGAACTCAGGGCAAGTTAACATTTAAATGGTCATTCATTCATTCATTCTCTCTCTCGCTCTCAAAGTGATGCTTGGTTTAATTTGAGTAAACTAAACAGACATGCAATGTCTCTACTAGATTATCATAATCTGAGGTTTACAGTTTCAAGGGACTTAGTCACTATCACCAGGCAGCAAACCCCAGTCTGTTGACTTCTATCCCTTCCTCTTTTAACTATACAGCATCACATCCTCCCATTAACCTGATAGTATAACCGAGGTGGTTTTTACAAGTTCAGAATTATGTATTTGCCTAATCAGATCGAATCTAGGCAGATAGCAACTTCTATTGAAATCTTAGTGTAGATCTAGAAAAATGTTAAAATTAGTCCACTAGACCAGAGCTCAGCAAAGACATAAGGCACATGTCCTTGTTCTTGTGAAAGTGCTATCATATCTTTAATGACTATTGTCAAGACCTCTCATCCACAAGACTGAAAAATACCCTGAAAGTGAAAAAGTGATTTACCAAGTGGCACTACAGAGTAAATTGTTTCACATTTGTTAAGTTCTGAGAACACAAAAATGATACCTAGCTCAAACAGATGGAAGGAACAGTGGTCTCAGCAACTTCATTTTTAAATATGAAATGTGACAACTATTGGTATATATCAGAGAAAAATAAAGGTAGCTTCATGAAATTATGACTGCTGTAAAATCAGCAAAACTGTAAAGCAATAATGGCCATCATTTTTGAGTACTCCAAATACATTATCATAGTAAACCTTCATATTACCATTCCCATTTTATAGTTAAGAAGACTGAGATTCAGAAAGATCAAATACCTTTGATCAAGTTCACACTTAGGAAATGGCAGAATGAAGATTTGACCCTAGGACAATCAGATCCAAAGCTCATGTTCTTTTGAGAATATCATTCTAGTTCTTAAATTATACACCCTCCCTAGCAAGGAAATCAATTTTGAAAATACAATATAGCTATCTCTTATATAGTAAGTTTTCAGCTTTTATAACAATATTTTTCTCATACTTCATCTCATTTATGTAAGAATATTTTAAAGCAACAGATAAATAAATGCAACTCATTAAGTATCTATATTAAATAGACTGTACTAGAACGATGGTTCCCAAAATGGAGGATGGATTGATTCACTAACAGTCTCCAGTGTGGTTTCTTCAAGTTATTCATAGGGCTCCATGGGTTGTAGTGGTAGAGGGGGTGATTCAGTCTCCTACCTTTAACTCTAATATAAAGTAGCAACATCATAGTAAAGGAGTCATCAAAGTGCTGGAGATCCGAATGACAGATATCTTGAAATAGCAGAGATCTTAAATCAAGACAAAGGTGAAATTAAGGCTTAAAAAAATCTCTAAATTTTTAAACAGTTACTCAAAAAAAAAAAAAAACATCTGTTGGCTAAAATTTTGAAATGATAGTTATAATACTATAATTCTTTTCTGTCCTTTCAATCTCTCAGCTAAATTTTTAGTAGTGGTCTTTGTGTGGGCAAATATAGAGTCCATCAGATATTTCCAAGTTCAATGTCAAGACTAGGACTAGGAATTAGTCTTGTCTTTTAATCCAGTCTATTAACTCTTGCACTCAATTCCCTCCAGCAACAAGAGCAACTTTATCATACAGTCATAATTCCTGATGTATGTGGAAAGGTGATGCTGTTGAAGTACCATCAATAAAGCAGATGTTTCACAGTGGTTGTGATTAATTTGTGCTGATCTTGATACCACCTCACTCTTGTAACCAACATTTACATTTGCAAGATGGCAGAATTTGAGAGATGGTTTACTGGTATGATTTGTAACAATGGCAAAGAAAGAAGCTAACTGGACTATACAACGACTGAATTAATAGGGACCACATGAACTAGATATAAATGTGCAGATAAATAAATACATAAATAAATAAATAAATAAATAAATAAATAAATAAATAAATAAAATTTACAGAGTCCTGGCCAGATAGCTGTTGGTTAGACCATCATCCTGATACGCCAAGGTTGCAGGTTTGATCCCTGGTCAGGGCACATACAAGAATCAACCAATGAATGCCTAAATAAGTGGAACAACAAATCAATGTTTTTCTCCCTTCCACTCTCTCTAAAATCAATAAATAAAATTTTAAAAAATACATTAAGTGTATAACACTAAAGAGCTCATTATCTTGATCCCAATTGGAGGGCAGTGGCTAAATAATCTGGGGTTTTCCTCCTTTTTTCTTCTTCTCTACATTATATAGTAGAATCTACATGAATATTTTTCAGGGAAGACATCTAGGTTCCTAGTTTCATATGGTGAATGATTTGGATGACTGACAGGGTAGAGGTAACTTTTATGTCAATGGTAACAGCAATGAAAGAGAAATTAAATGATTTAACTTTTTATTTTATTTATTTTTTTTACCCTCAACTGAGGACATTTTTGCATTCATCTTCAGATAGAGTGGGAGGGAGAGATGGAGGAAGAAGAGAGAGAAAGAAACATCGACGTGAGAGAGACACATCGAGTGATTGCCACCCACACGACCCCAACCGGGCCGGGGACAAACTGCAACCAAGGTACGTGCCCTTAGCGGAACCGAACCGAACCCAGGTCTCTCTGGACCACAGGCCGACGCTCTAACCGCTGAGCCAAACCAGCCAGGGCTAAATGATTTAACTTAAAAAAAAAATTTTTTTTTTCTGGTTAAAAAAAAAGAACATGAGATTCTAGCCACCATTCCACAGGACTTTTACCACCCGTGTAGTCTGAAGCCAACCCTAGAGGAGGTGGTAAGGAGGGCTCTCCAAGTGGGTCTCAGAGCAAGGCCCATGAACTGTCCTGGAAAATGTTTACTTAATCCTGATCCTTTTTCAAAGCTTTAGCTTTTGCTCAGTTTTCCCCACCAACAGTAATTTTAATATGGAAGCCAAACCACAGTGAATTTTTTGTGTTTCTGGATAAAGAAACCCAACACATGATAATATGCTCCTCTTTAATATTAAAATCTAAGCAAATGACTCTCAAATTCTCTAGACTTTACTAAGGAAATCAAAGGGTTTTATAAAAGAAAGACTGCCCTCAGTGTAATGTATTGTTTTGTGAGGTAATGATTCCTCTTCTGCTGGAAAAACGGAAGCAGGAGCTGGCTGAAGAAGATACTCTTAGAAGGGTTCCCTCCATTAGGTGGGAGGTGGAACTGACTGCCAGTATTTCAGTTTAGGAGAAACGTTTTCAAATAATTTCGAAATGGTAGAGGAAACATTCTAGAAAATTCAATTATATTATGAACATTGATGTGTCTTATACTTTTTAAATATCTAAAAATGCTTTTTTTCTTTCTCTTGTCTTCTTCTTCTTCTTTTTTAATTTTTATGAGTTTATTTGAGCCCAAACTAACAATTGCCAGGAAACAAGATCTCAAATGCAACCCCCTCCCCCGCAAGCAAAAGGTCATTTAGAAAGTCACAGAGGTAGAAGAAGTGAGCAAGTGAGCCAGCTGGGCTGCATGGGCTCAGGAAACAAGTTACAGAGACAAAAGAAGGGCCCTTGGAGCTTAGAAGAAGGAATGACAAAGGGATAAGCCTAAAGGAAGAAGGAATGGGCAGAGAGAAAGAGAGAGAGAGAGAGAGAGAGACTATAATAAATGCTTTTTTATTTTTATTTTTTGGTCCAGATAGAGTGGGAGGGAGAGAGAGAGAAACATCGATGTGAAAGGGACACATGGAGTGGCTGCCACCTGCACAACCAACCAGGGCCGGGGACAAACTGCAACCAAAGTACATGCCCCTAGCGGGAACCAAACCCGGGTCCCTCTGGACCGCAGGCCAACGCTCTAACCGCTGAGCCAAACCAGCCAGGGCTATAATAAATGCTTTTAACATGGAGTTTATAAAAACATTTATTATAAAGAAAGGAGCTGAAGGAAAGGAATGGGAAGAAAACAGACCCCAAACTCTTGAGAAAGACTTGATTTGCTCAATTAGCCTTCAAGATTCCTCATCCCCACTCCCATGGTTCTACCTTGTTATCTGTTAGGTAAATAATTTTGATCATCCCCTTCGTGCACAGCAATGTTAGACAGTAAGGAACTTACTAAGACGTAATGAAAACGCATCATTTGTTGGTATGGTGGGCTCCCAGGAGGAGCAACTAACCTGAGCTGGGAGGCTCAGGAAGGCTTCCCAGAGGAGGCGCTGCCTCCCACGTGGAGCTTGATAGCAAAAAGAAAATCCAGGGTTTGGGGTGGTTCTGGCACTGACAGCAAAGCTTCCTGCGGTCCCAGGCGCTCGCCCTTGCGGAAAAGGGCAAAGGGCAAAATGTGTTGTTGATCTTTTGGAGAAAACGGAGTCTCGACTACCATCTGTGGAGAGGAGTGTGGAAGGGATGGAGGGAGGGAAAGAACCAAGCTCCCCTTCTCAGTAAGACGGGCACTGCAAGCAGCTCCTGTGGCCGCATCCCGGGAGGGAGCTTTCCAAATGCCGAGTCCGCCGACCAGGGCGCGGTCGGGCGGGTAGAGCGGAGAGGACACCTTCCCGCGCCTGGGCGGCGGGGCAAACAGGTCCCGGTTGGGGGCCCTCCCAGCCGTCCACCACCTTAGCGGGGTCTCCAAAGTCCTCACGACCCTCCTTAATACTCGTCAGGGCTGTGGCCTATCCAGAGTGTAGTAAACTTGCCCTGGTTCCCGGAAATCCCAGGTTCACACCGAGGGGACTGGTTTCGCGTCGCGAGTTTCCCGAGATCGGACAGATTGGGCGCGGCTGTATAGATGGGGACTCTCCTCCGCGCCCCCCGCCCCCCACCCCCCCGCAGTGAGTGCCTTTTACCGGTGGGCTTCTTCCCTAATTAATTCAAATTCTCTTCCCCTTTCCTTCCCTCTACGGCGGGGGAGATGGAGTCCTGTAGGCCGAGCCCTCGTGGCTTGTGCCACGGCGGACCCGGCGTGGGAGGGGGCTGGGGAGATGGCCGGTGGGGACCGACTTGCGACGCCGGAGCGCTGTGGCCGGGCCGCTGACTCTCAAGGTGAGCGGAGCGTGGGGCCTGGAGTTCCCGCCTTCTTCCCCTCCCAAATCAAGAGGCCAGAAGGGAATCGAGCCGTCGGTCCGGGCAGAACTACCCAGCGCTGGGCGAGCGGCGTGGTGCCAGCCGGTTGGGGCGCAGCGGGAGCCCGGGGCCGCCGACCGCACGGAGGCTAGGTCTTCGCCCTTCCCAGAGCTGAGTCCCTCTCGGCCCGGCGCTCCTCTTATGTTTGTCTTTTTTCTTCTCCTCTCACGCTTCCCAATATTCCTTGCCACTCTGTTCGCTTTTTTTTTTTTTTTTCTTTCCTCAAGTGGGACATCCTTGCTGGGTAGAGAACAATTTTTCTTGAGTATTTACAGAGCTTACACCTGGGCTGCTGAGTGGCCTTGGGGAAGGCTTGGAACCTTCTGGGCCTGTGTAAGGAAAGGGGGGAGGGTGTTCTCTAGGTCTGTTTTTCTGAAGATGCCTCCAAAATTCAGCCCCGGAGGACACGGACAAGGGAATTAAGGTGTTCCCCCTCTCTCTCCACCTCGCGCATGATAGGATGGCAGTGTGCATAAGCCCAAAATTATCCGGAAAAAGGGGGCTTTTGATATGAGTTTTATATTAAAATGAGGGAGGGGACTAATTTAATGCTTATTTTGAAAAATTCTGATGAAGACACCCCTTAGGGAACTAAAGATAAGATGATAACTGCTTTCTTATGACTCCTTGATTGATTTTGCAACACGGCAAATTTTGTTCTGTGCACCCGCCCTGCCCTCCTTGGCTGGTTTTGCCCCTGGGAGCAAAGAATGGCTTGTACATTCCTAAGAGAGCAAGGGGAGGGGTTGGTGATGGTTAAGAGAGAAGCTGGGTGTAATTATGCCAACTGTTGGAGGGAGGCAAAGGGAGGGTGGTCTTTTCCGCGCGATTGGGATCTGGTTACCTTCATTCTCCCCGGAGGCCGCGTGTTGCGCTAATGGGAGTCTATCAACGGAGGGTTCTGGTTTCCCCACTTGCCTGGATAGTGAAGCAAAGGGGGCAAACAGCAAAGTAGACCGCTCAGCCAAAAAGAAATACACCAGGCCTCTGGCGCTGGGGGTGCCGGCTCTGGGTGGGTGGGCACCGCCGGCTTCTCCGCAGGCCCAGGGCGTGGATGAAGGACTCCGGACCCGGAGGAGACCCCACGTTTTAAAACCCCCTCTGACCAGCCTCTTCTGCTCCATCCTTTCACGAGGCGGGGGGCTGGAATAGGTCCTGCGAACTCTTAGAAAAACCCGATTTTCACACCTAAAATCTAGTTGTTCAAAACCAAGTCAATCGCTGCAGATATTTGAACAGAGTTGTTTCTCTGCCCAGAAGCCATAAAAACAAAAACAAAAACAAAAATCTCTTTGCATGCCCTTAGCTCTTAACAGTTTATAAAATATTTTCCACTGACATCAACTCACCTAATTCTGCAAGCCCACGCAGCAAGCAAACTCTTCCTTTTCATTGTAGAGGCAAGGGAATGAGACTCAAAGAAACGAAGCAGTTTATGTCCAAGGTCACAGTCAGGAAATGCCTAATCCCTGATCAGGACCCCCTCTGCAAGGCCTCTTTGATTCCACTGCTTCATGTCATCCCCTCCCATGAAACAGACACACACAGACCCAAGCCCTTCCAATCTCGTCACTGCCCTGCACCCCCAGCAAGAAGAAGTCCACTCACTAGTTTATGCTGCAGTTTGCCACCATCACAGATACAGGTGGGATCCGATGGACACATGGCTCTGGGTCTGGCTTTCTTTCAGATCACATTCTCCTCAGGACAGTTCTTTAAGGAACCCATGTTAAAACACACCCCTCTCCCCCAACACACACACACACACACACACACCACCACCACCAACAACAACAACAACAACAACAACCTTTCATGTTCCCCTTACTGCCAAGACTCTTCCTGTAAACCATGTAAAATAAATAACCTCAAATATAACTCTTAATTGCTTCCAAGTTGATGTTTCCTCATCACTAAACTTTATTGCTTCCCAATCTTTAGGGCAAACTCCTCTCGGGACTCTGTCCCTTCTAGGAGACAGGCCAAGGAGAGCAGCTTCTCTGAGATTTGACCTGGGCGTCCCAGGCCCTGAGGATGAGCAAGGGTGTCAGCGTGCTCCGAGTGTGAGAGGCCTCCAAGGGCTGGGGCTGGACCCTCGGAGACAAATGGGGAAGTTTTCCATCTGCTGGTCTCCCCCTACAGGCCACGTGCGCCATTGCAGCGAGAGCCCTGCATAGCCCATGCATACATTTTGCTTGTTCGCGTTTTCTTGGACCTCTGGAGACGCTCTCCACTCCCAGAGGGACTGAGTGCGGGGCGCCCCATTCAGGGACTCCGCCCTGGGATGCTCTAAGGACCACAGGCCTCGGAACCGGATTGACTTTCTAGAAATAAGTGTCGGAGGAAGTGGAAACCAGTTTAAATTCGTGTGTAGCTGAAAGCTAAAATCCCTCCCATAAAAATCAATCCGCTTCCCCCTTTTGTTACAAATAAACCTCCCTAAGTGGAATAAAAAGCGGGTGTTAGTCGCGTTGCCTTTAAATCTCAATGTGAGAGGGAATTTAATTCCTTTCGTCTCTGGTGCCCACGTTCGGTAATATAAAATATGAGTTTTAAGCCCTCCCCCACCCAGTGTTAGCGTTCATTACATTTATTTGCATTTTCCCTTCTGCTCTAAACCTTCGTGGTTTAACAAGCTTAAAACAAAAAGAGCTTTTCAGAGGGGTATGTTCAGGCCTATCTCCCAGACATCTGCCAGGACTTGAAACAGTCACTGACGTTTTGGGGTTTGGATCTGAGTCTCCTACCCTCCAAGAAATAAAGGAAGGGGACCATCTCCAGGCTAGTTCAAGGTTAAGAAGAGGCTGGAAGTTGTCAGTGGTTCTCTTCTCTCTGCACCCCACCGCCAAGGCATCGCTGGAAAAAGCCTTGAGGATCTTAAGCGGCGGCTTGGGCTGAGTGTCAAGCTGCGGGCGCAGGCTCGGCCGGTATTGCTGCTATGCGCGGAAATATGAGCGAGTAATTTTATAAGTAACAAAGGATCAGGGATGGAATGAGGCCCCTGTTATCCAATGTCATTTAGAAGCCTTGGATCAGCAGCTTCTTGAGGCTAAAAGTGAATGCAAGAAGCCCTGCCTTTCCCTTTTCCCAGGAGTGTCAGCTATATTTAGAAATAACCTCTATGTGTTTGCACAAATCATGTACCATTTGCTGTTTGTGTAAAAACCGATTAGCCAGACACAACTGTGAAACAACTTGTTACTTTTATAGCTGCAACACACAAACAAATTTAGATCCGTTTAGTTTTCCTTGTAAAAGGAGATTAGAAGGGACCCGCCCGGGAGACTGTGTGGTCCACAATCTCTTCTCGGTGAAGGTTACTGTAGCTTCTCTTCGCTGCGGTTTTCAGGTTCTTGTTTATCAAGTTGAACTATCTCGCTCCCGGCAGCCTGTTTTATTTTAGGACCCTGATCCAGAAGGAATGTTTACTCAGACACAATTATGTTTACCATTTACCAGGTAAACAGATTCGGTATTTGTGAGGAGGGGGGTCTTTTTCAAAGAGACTCCTTAGTCCACGGGGACAGCAGAGAAATAAGGCTCAGATCCCAAGCCGAAAGGCATCTCCGCGACCAGGAGGCAAGGTGGACGCCGGCGCCAGGGACTGTGGCCGTGTTTTGCAAACAGGAGGAACCTAGGGCCGAGCTGACAGTACTGCTACCCGCTCCAGCTTTGAAAAGCGATTTCGTATAATTGTAACAGCTAAATTAATTACAAAATAATTAGAATTGATGCAGTTTGAGGATATGTTGGTGGTGGTGGGAACCGGCCTCCGGAGTCTAGATGTTTCATTTGGACCTTAATACTTTTAACGTTGCAACAGCTGAAATGCACATTAAAAATAATCTACGAGGACATCTCCCCATTCCTGCCTCATGATCTCGCATTTCACACTAACCTAGGTATATGTATTTTTTTTAAGGGGTGGGGGTGGAGGTGGGAGTGGGAGTGGGGGTTGATGTGATCCTGTTTTTAAAAGGGTTTTAAGGCCACACTATTCCTTAGGCTTCAGAAAGACTTCGAGTTGGAGGGAGAGGAGGCATCCAAAGGAACCCTTCAGAAATTGAAATTATGTTGTGGATTGCCATAGAAAAGACGTTATCTTATTGAAAACATTATTTAAGAATAAAACGATGTATTATCTATCAGGTTACTATAATACAATTGCACTGCAAAATTCAAAATGCTCTAACATATACGTAAAAATCAATTGGGTTTACTCACCACTTACTTGCACTTAAGCAATGAAAATGAGTACTTTCAAAAACCTAAGGTTTAAATGCTAAAATTGAGGGATAAGTCTGGGATTTACATTCTTTTGAAATGATCATATTAATGACCTTACATTTGGGAATTTTTCATTGTACAAAATATGTCAGTATTTTTTAAATTAAAAAATTGTTTAGACTAAGGTGGGTTTTTTTTTTGTTTTTTTGTTTTTGTTTTGTTTTTTTAATAGCAGCTTATTTTATCTACAGAAGAATCTGGTTATTTAGATTAATGGATTGATATGAAGAAGATCATTGCCGACATCCGGGTTTTATGTAAAAACTAAAAGAAAAATAATTAATACAATTTAAATTGGCATATTCTCTCCTTTCTCCAGTTAAATTTTTCTTACAATCAAATTATGAATTAGCAAACTCCTCGAATTGCTGGGCAAGAGGAAATGAAAATATCATTTTAAAATCTTGTCATTTACCTCAGACACCTAAATGAAACACTATGCTGAGCATTTTAAAAATTTATTTACAAAGTTGTGTACAACACAATGGAATAACATTTAGAATACCATATATATTCATTCATATATAAACAGACCTTTTATAATAGAATGACACTTCTCGCCTTTTGAAAATTTTTTTATATTTAAAATCTCCCAACGTCTCTATACATTTTTTTCTCACATAAAACTGTGGAGAGTGAACCTTCAAAAAAAATGAAAGTTCAGAGCTCTAAATCTACTGAATTTGTTTTTTTTCTTAAAAAAATAAAAACCCCAAAAGGAAAGTCAATAATTTTTATACAAATATGTACAAAGAACTTCCCTCCCATCCCCACAGTACTGAGAGCAGGCGCCGTCAGGGTACATTTTTGGAAAATTAGGTTTTCTGTTTTACCTGTACGGAAAGCTATTCCCCGCGGGCGCGCGCTGCGAGTTTGCTCCGCCAGCCTAGGTGTGCGAGAGAGGGTGGAGGCTGCGTAGGTCGATGTTGAGGGGTCAGGGGGGAGGAAACCCAGGAGAGGAAGAGTCTGGGATTGGGCAGGGGGGCCGGGACCGGGGCGGGGCGCCCAGCCTGGAAGTGCGGCCGCAGCCCCGGCCCGCCGCGGGGGCCCTGCGTCCCAGCCACCGCGCATCCCTATTGCGCTGGCCACTTGGCTTGCGCTGCGGCAGCAGCAGCGGCGGCGGCCGAGGCTGCGGGCTGCAGGAACTGTCCAGAGAGTGGCACGCTCAGGATGGGCGCGATTGTGGCCGTCGTCCGGCTCAGGGATAGGGGCTGGTGCGTGGCCATGAGCGCTGCTGATTGCACTGTCCCAGGCGGCCGCAGGAAGGATTGAGCAGTGCTCCCTCCCCCGCTGCCCCCGCTGCCCCCAGTTACCACGGTGCCCCCAGCGCCCGCCGCCGAGCCACCGGGCGCCGCGGGGCCCCCGCCGATGATGTTCTCTATGCTGAACGACGGCCGTGCGCTCGGCTCGGACTTGATGAGCGATGCTGTGGTACCCGCAGTGCCAGCTGTGCCAGCGGCGGCCGCAGCAGCGCCCAGGCTGTTGAGCTGAAGCTGCAGGCCGGGGCCAAGCTGAGAGCCGAAGGCGGCCGCTTTGCGGCCCAGGTCGCCCGAGGGCAGTAGTGGCACGGCGGGTGGCAGCACGGGTGCCACCGGCGGCAGCGCGTACGGGTACTGGAGCGCCGCGGCCGCCGCTGCAGCCGCCGCAGCAGCCGGGTGCGAGTAGGCGCCCGCCGCGGCCGCCGGGTGCAGGCCGTAGGGGCGGCCGTAGGGCCCCGCGGCGCCTGCTGCCGCCGCCAGGCTGTAGGCGCCAAAGCTCTGCATCATGAGAGCCGTCTGCTCGCGCAGGTGCTCCTGCTGGTGGCGCTTGAAGCGTTTCCGGCGCCGCAGGAAGCTGCCGTTGTCGAACATGTCCTCGGACTGCGGGTCCAGGGTCCAGTAGTTGCCCTTGCCGGGGTTGCCCGGCTCGCGGGGGATCTTGACGAAGCAGTCATTGAGCGAGAGGTTGTGGCGGATGCTGTTCTGCCAGGCGGGGAACTTCTCCCGGTAGTAGGGGAAGCGGTTGCTGATGAACTCGCAGATGCCGCTCAGGGTCAGCTTCTTCTGCGGGCTCTGCAGGATAGCCATAGTGATGAGCGCGATGTACGAGTAAGGTGGCTTTACCAGGCTGTTCTTGGGCTTGGTCGGGGTCAAACCGCCCGCCGTTCCGCTGCCCGAGCCGGGCCCGCCGCCGTTCCCGCCGCCCTCTTCGCCGCCAACGCCTGCCTTGCAGCCGTCGGCCTCGGCCGCGCCCGCCTCACCCCCTGGCCCAGTCCCGGCTCCAGCTGCCTCTTTGGGCAATGCCAGGGGCTGCTGGTGCGGCGGCTGAGGCTGCCCGTGGTGGGGTGCCGCCGGCGTCACCTCGTCCGCCTCGTCCAGGCGCAGCTCCGGCGGCCCTGCGGGGCTTTCGCAGCCGGCGTCGCTGTCCTTCTCCTCCAGCCCGTCGTCGCCCTCGCCCACCACATCGATGTCCACATCCTCGGCCGTCAGCACCGTCTGGCCGGACATGTCGCTGGCGCTGCCGCCACCGGAGAGGGTCATCCCTCCTCGGGGTTGGTGGCTGCTGCAGGGAAGGAGCGGCGGGCGATGGGCGCCGTCAGGAACTGCTGCCGAGTTCAAGGGAAGGGGGGTTTGGGCGCCCCCGAAAGATGGGGTACTGGGAGAGAGGAGGGAGAGTTTGTGGCTCGGGGCCCTCCCAGCTTGGCTCACACTCGGCGGCCCGGCATCGCGCGGCGAGGACGCTGCCGTCCGCCCCCCGCTACCGTGCTGTGCAAACTCCTGCTGTCCCCGGCGCTCGGTACTAGGCGCCAGCTGCCGCTCCCGGCCCCGGCGGCTTCTCCACGCCGCGCCCCCTCACTTCGCCTGCCTTCTTCGGCCTCTGGGCCGGGGGTGGGGAGCACGAGCTGTGCAGGCGGGCGCGGGACGCCGGGTGCCGAGCAGCTCGGGAGGGCGCGGACAGGGGCAACGAGGGGAGGGGGTGTCAGGGACGCCGAAGCCCCAGTAGTCGAAAGTCCCGTTTTAAGGACTGGCCTGATAGATTACTTTCTACTTAAAGATCCAGCGGGAGGCGGGGCCACGTGACCGCGCGTGACGTCAGGGCCGCCGCTGAGCCGGCCAAACTCAAGTTGGTTCAGGGAATTGTCAACAAAGGGACGAGGGACGCGCAACTCCCGCCGCACCGTGCGCCAGCATCCCGCGGGCACCGAGGGCGCCCTGGCCTGCCCCAAGACCTCAGCCTAGGCTGGAGCCCAGCACGGGGTCGAGGGAGCCTGTGGGTGTGAGTGAGGGAGAGTGGGTGTGAGCGATTGAGGGCGTGGGCCTGGGAGCATCCGCGGGACCTGGCGCCTCTTTCTGCCTTGCCCTCCCCGCCCCCTCTCCCTTGCCCCTTCCTCCCTATACCAACACTCCTGGGACCGGGACTGGGCAACATAGGACAAGATTCCCATCCCTCCCTTTTAAAAGAAAAACTTAGTATTCCGTTTTGTTTCTTATTCTTTTTAGTTTTAAAGAGTAAGGGCTGCACACCAGGCTCCGTTTTGTTAATTAGACTTCAGACCCCTCCTCCTGTCTCAGGGCTTATTTGGCCGACACACCTACTGAGGGGACGCGCTCTCCCTCCCCCAAAAGCCTGACCACGGGCTTCACTTTCCTGGCTCGTTGTATTCCCCCGCCCCCGCGTGCAGAACAGCATCAGCTGGGGTTCCCGAAGGTCAGAAAATAGCTATTGATTAATCTATTAGAATAGTTGCGGAGTGAAATAAAAACGACGTAAAATAACAGGGAACCTATAAATAAAGAAGCCATAACTAGCTGCTCCGAGTTGTTAAACGACTTAGCATGTGAAAAAAAATCGGAAATGAGGTGCTGGGGAAGGAGCCGGGATTGGCAGCGGCCTGGGTAAGTTGAGTGGGACAGGGAAGAGGCTTTGGGCCTTCAGATTAGATGCCGCGCCCGGGCTGGGACGGCAGAAGAACGCCGGGAACCGGCGGTGTGACTTCCCCAGTGGCTGGGCCCAGCCTCTTGGGAGCGGGGGTGGCCTGGGGCATGTCAGCGGGCTAGGCTCTCAGTTGTTGCTAACTAACGTGGATTATTTCCTCTTAAGATTTAGATAAACCTTCCAAGATTTAACTTCCTCGGAAATCAGGAGCTGACCGGGTGGAGGAGGCGAGGATGCGGCCAGTGCACCCCGAATTTCCCTGGCAAGGAAAATCAGTGATGGTAGGAAAGACTGGGGATTGAGAGGGGGTACTGCAAACCGACCCCCATTGCGTGGCATTACTTGGGGCGCGTGGACCTTGCATATCCTAATAGTGCTTCTGACCCGGTGAATCCGCGATGCGCCACCTCTTCCCTCCCGCATTTTTAGGCCGCCTCACAGCGAGCCGCAAGTTCCTACCGGGTGTGGCTGGCTCCTGGAAGCCAATCCAGTCTGTCCGCTGAGGCCTGAGAGGGGAATGCTGGCCTCACCGGAGGAAAGAGCAAAAAGGAGGAGGTCCAAGAGGAAATAATTAGTGAAATATTTACAGAAGACACTGGGATACTGATTTAATTCCTGGTGGACAGTGGTATTCTGATTCCCTCAGTCTGTCCCTCTCACCTACGACCCCCTCTCTTTCCTTGGCCTAGACACCACCACCCCCAAATCGGTAAATTTACTTCATTATAGGCAGCGTGTCACACAGATTGACTTTCATCTCCATTAGATAATTTCCTGGATATAACACGAGCCCATTGGCTCCCCACTTCGCAGGACGTAACAGATTGGGGCTGTGGGGAGAGTGGGGAGCAGTTACTCCATCCTGAGACACCCGCGAAACTCCAAGGTTTTTCTGTACCTAAATGACCCCCCGGTTGCACCTGACCCTAAAATGCATCTCTTGAGTCGATTTCCCAGCTGCACAGCTTTGTGGCCCGCAGGCTCCGAACCATTTACAATGCCATCCTAGACAGCCTCCCGCGAAACCGACCAGAGTGGCGAGGTGGCCGCCCACTGCCCACAACTGCAGAGGTCGTGGCTGCAACTATACCCAACCATCACAAAAGGAAGCTCAGAAGGACAAAAAAGGAAACCGAAATTTACAAATTCAGAAATTGCTTTTGCTCAGCTTCAGTATCCAGCCCCAGAGGCTGGCCACCGTCAGCCTAGGAGGCTGGGCCGGCGTGAACAAGTGCACGTGTGTGTGCGCACCGGAGGGTGGGGGCTCCAGGGGCCGCCCTCCGCAGTCTTCTTGAAGTAGCCTCTAAATGAGCCTAATTTCGATTCCGCTGCCCGCCAGGGCTGGCTCTCAGGACTCCCTCGGCGATGCTGGTCTGCCTCTCACCTCCCCTAGCCAAGACCTAGCCTGATCCGTCCATTCCCCAGTGTCTCTTTGTAACCTCCCTTGGGGAAAGGGTGAGGGATGAACAACTCCCAGCCGCCAGTTCCATTTGTTGCGCTTTTTTCCTTCGACACAATAAAAGTCAAATTAATTGATTCATACCATTAATTACGGCGCGTAGCGTGAAAAGCAACGCTTCCCCTCGGTTAGAGATCTATTGTGCTAATCTCTTGTTCAATCAGTGTTACCATCTGATGCTGGGTCTGGCCCTTACAGAAACTTTTCGACTCGATTAGCTAAATGATGAGACGTGCAGGACCTACTGGCTGAGGCCCCGACGTCTGGCGCCCGCGCCGGCCCATCCGGTTAATATTGATTTCCAGTGGAGGCAGCGGATTTTGCTGCTACCACTCTCGGCTGGGAAACCCGCCGCGCTTTCCTCCTTCCGGGCCGGACAGTAGCGCCAATGCAACCTCCCGGGGAGGGAAGGAGGCGAAGCAGCAGCCCAGGTGGGAAGAAGGAAGGTTCCCGCTGCCCTCGCCGCCGCAGGACTCCACCTGGATGGAAGGGCCCAGGCGGGAGCCCGACGCAGTGCAGGGTCCTGCCCTAGGCCGACTAGATTCCAGGCTAAGTAAATCCTGTTTGCCGAATAATTGCATTTCGCAGCTAAAAGCCGACAAATCGTCAGTTACCGCCAAACTTGGGACAAAGAGAGATGGAAGAAGCGAGACAGATACAGAGAGAAAGTGACATAATATTGGGGGAAGAAAAATGTGATAGAGGGAACGGAAATATTGGAGGGGGGAGTGAAATGTGCATCAATATTTTCTGAGCTATAGAGGGTTACTGGGGGAAATAGAAAAAGGGAGGAGTACACATACACATATACTATGAGAGTGACTACTTGGGCCACAAGCAAACTTCCCAGGAGGGATTTAAAGAAGATGGAACCAGCTGTCTCACCTGTTCAAATGTTTGAAATGGTTCAGCCAAAGGAGAATGAAATGAGGCTTCTCTTGGGGCAGGCAGAGTCGGTGATACCTGGCTGGGGAAGCCACCGGGGCGGGGTTGGCGATGGTGGTGGAAGGGCCCGGGGTTCTAGCCACAGGAAACACGAAAAGTAAAGTCCGGGTCGATTGGAAGGAAATTGAGATGTCTCAGGGGAGGGGAGATTTTGTGTGCGTTCTCGGGGATGAGATGGAGAGGGGAGAAGTGGAACAATTTATGACGATGAAGGGGAAATTAATTATAACTCAGTTTGGGTTTTTAAGTGGTCAACACGAAGAAGGAGCAGGGCCAGAGTGCTGGAGGCGGGAATAGCCCACCTACCCCTCACCAGGCCGAGCAAACCCAGGTGCCACCTTCCTAGTCCTCTATATCAGAGACTACGCTAGTGGCTTGAATAAATCGTTGAATGCAAGTGAGATAGAATCATGCCCGCACGCGGGTGCACTTTTCTTAAAATCCGGGGAGATGGGATCAGGTTCTGCGCAGTGAGAGGCACATCTCCCACCGAGAGTAGAGGAAACAAAACGTAGGTGGAGCCCAACTGGAATGTATCCCGCTTCCCGCCCCCCAAGAACCAAAGTCGGCTTTTTCTTGACAATCTTAATAGGTTTGTTAAACTATTACCAGCCTCTTCCTGGATGGCCACCACCGAGGGAAGTGTGAAGGGTTGAATGATACCCAGGTCCCCAACCCACCCAAATTATTTCTATTTTCAAGTGAGTGGGATTTTCAACTCACTTCTTACCACCTTTGTGTACTGTCCAGATTTGGGTGGAGGATGGGGGGTAGGAGGGAGAGCTAATTTAATGTTCTTGTTTAGATTTGCATCTCAAAACTTCATTTATTTCCAAGGTGTCTGCCACTCAGGGCCCATGCCAAGAAGTTCCTGTAAATGGTGAGAGACCAAAGGGAAAGGAGGAGAGAGAGAAGGAGAGAGAGGATGGTTTCGAATTTATTTATATTGGAAATGTATAAACATCCATTCTGTTAAAGGCAACACGTTTAATTAACGATGAGAGAGCAGTTAGGGGCAGAAAGCTAGTAAAATTGTGTGATAAATTTATGGCATTGTTAGCGTGCTTTTAATTATGGCTATTATGTTAATTATTTCACATTAGCATGGAGTTATCAGCAGCATGTCAGATTTAATCAAAACGAGCCTTTCTCTCGAAAATTGTTCTTTTCATCCGCGAGGAGAAAGGTCTCGGGCAAGATAGGGGCTTAAAAATGACTTGGCATTGAAAGCTCGCATCTTTCCGACACGGTTTGGTGCGATGCGGCCCGGCCCCGGCTGTCCGCTGGGTCCCTCCAGGCTACCGGCAGCTCGCGGAGGAGCCGAGGGCTGGGTTTTTAGGAATTCACCATTTTCACCCCCTTCCGAACCGACACTTCATCATATGGGATCATTCTGTCAAACAATATGATGCTGCTCATTTTTATCTGTCCCGCATTACAAAACCCCCTTTCAGCCGGAGGAGAAGCAACAAAAGCCTCCAAGCGGTGCACAGGCGGCTGGCCTACACGGCCTCACCGGGCGGCAGCAGCGGCGCGCGCCCCACCGCCCCGGGGAACACCGCTTGCAGGACCCTCCGACTGGGTCGCAGGTCTTCGGGTGTGGCCGGAGAGAGGGACACGCCTCTCCCAAGCCCGCGCCCAACCTCGGCTTCTCCTTGGGCTCGGTGCGGAAGCGCCTTTCCCTCACCACTAGCGACTCGACTCGCCCACCCAGGCCACATCGATTTCTTAATCACTGCCGATCGATTTATTGGGAGCAAACAAATAGCCCATTTTGGAAACGTTTCAATTGTTGGCTTGATGGTTGGGGCGCTGCCGCGGGAGGGCGCGCGGGGCCAAGGGGCGCGCGCGGGAAGGGGCTTCTGGGAAAGTGGGGAGTGCAGAGGCCGAGCTCCACTTGCCAGGAGAACCCCGTGTCTGCGCGCATAGGGCTGGTCCCCCAGCGCTTCCATCTCCGCACGGATCTCCACGATCTCCTGGAGGGTTCAGCTCCCTCTGGCGGCGGGGCGGGCAGGAGCTCGGCTTCCAGCCCTTTCACCTTGTCACGTCCAGGCAAGTTCGCCTGGGTTTCTGATTTCTTTGTTAAGTTCCCCCTCGGCCACAGAGCCACCCTGAATCCTGTCCCCGGGACCTGCGCAGGTAGAGGCCTCTCAGGCTCTGCGCAGCTCAGGCCCGCGGACACGGCTGCCTCCTCGCCCCTGGGCCGGTAGTGGCCTTTCTGCACAAGACCACTCAGGCCCCCGCCCTTTCCCGGAGGGGCTGTGGACCTGCCAGTTGTTGCCTTATTTTTAGCACCATTCCATTCTCGTGGTTATATTTAACTCGATATACTCCTCCTCCGAGGAGGTCGCTCGGACATCAAATTCTCTACATCGCAGCTTGGGCTGGTCCGCTTTGCCCAGGGGTAGTCCCTCAGGGGCAGATTGGAAACCCCCAGCTTAAGAATCTTTTACATCTCCCCAGCTTGGCTAGGAGAGGGGAGACTGAGAGGTCTGGTCCTAGGAGCAGTCGTTACCACGCCAAAGTACATCCTGCGTAGAGGTTCAGCCTTGTGTGGGGGAGGGGAGTATGGAGGAGGATTCAGTCCCAGGGGAAGAAGGATTCTCAGCGCGGACTATTGAATCCATTTTCTAATTATTCATGACCCAGGGCGTTCAGGTAACCTCTTACTACTCTGCTCTTCAGAAACTTTATGATTTTTGTATTCATGTAGGAATCCCTCTCCTCCCTACTCCCAAACACACCCAACAGGATTCTTAAATTTGAATGGTATGCTGGCTCTCGGTTCCAGCCCAGTCTTCTCTTGGCAAAATCTGAAGACCATGCCTCTGGTTCAGTCACGTCCTGAGGAAAGGACCCAGTTGGATAACATACAGAAATACCATTGTATACACACTTTATTCATTCAGAAGGTCAAACTTAATTTACAAACAATGTAAAAGCCGTGTACTGAAGGTACACATACATATGGGACATGACCTGGGATATCGAAACATACTTTTTAAATTAAAAATTTCCTCTTTCTGAGGACTTTCTTAACCTTGGGTCCCATGTTGGTATTTCTGACTGTCTCTCTTTTTTTATCCTCACCCTAGAATATGTTTATTGATTTTTAAAGAGAGAGAAGGGAGAGAGAAAGAAACATTTTGGGTTGCTTCCAATAGGTATGTGCCCTGACCCAGAATCAAACCCAAAACCTTTTGGTGTAAGAGACGATGCTCCACCTAACTGAGCTGCCCAGACAGGGCCTGGATGTCTCTTTGTAGATCTCCCTATAATGTATGGAAGAAGGAAGGAAGTCATACTCAGCTGAATTCACGGGGGAGAGGATATAAGTATATGTATACTTCACTTATTCCTTTATTGGTACTTTGTTGAACAGGTCTAGACTCTAGAAAGTGCTAGGGAGGAAAAGAAGAATTAAGCTCAAGGTTACAGAGTGATAAGTACTGTGGTAGAGGAAAACAGTACTGAGGAGAGCCTTCTCACTGGGTGGGAATGGAAAAGGGTGCTGCTTTCCAGTGCAAAGATAGTACTGACCAGCTAGCTCTGGCTTTAGGAGTATTCAGGGAGGCTTAGGGAGAAATAAATTAGAACCTAGGATATTTTGGGGAAACAAAGTACTAAGATGCCTAACTGTACTTCTGGACGGCCATAGAGTACTCAGTCTCAAGGGAAATGGGGAATAGGAGTGTGACAAGGAAACAGATGAGAGTTGGAAGAAGGGAGAAGTTACTGTATAAAAATAGAACTTTGGGGAGGAGGGTGTCAATGGGGAAAAAAGGAGAAACATCTGTAACAAAAATAAATTAATAAAACAAAACAAACAAAAGAAAATAGAACTTTGCTTAGAAATGTTGTCTAGGTCCACTATGACTCCTTTTTGATTACATGGAAATGCTTTGACTAACACATGGGAGAAATTTTGAAGGAAAGGTAGATAAAAGGTAAAGATCGTAGGGAAGAGACTGACAGGGAGAGATTATGGAAAAGACTGGTTGGTGGACCCAACTACGTTTCTAACCTTATCACATTAGTTCATCAAGGGCCAGGCACTGAAGCCACAGGTAAATAAGAAAGTAGGCTCTGCCTTTAGAATGTAAGTCCACAAGGAATTTTTGTCTGTTTTGTTCACTGTTGTATTCCTAGCCTCTAGCCAAGCACTGGGGAGTGTTGGTGGGGAGATGCTCAATAAATATTGGTTCAATAACTGAATCAGTAAGACACAGCCCCACTCTGATAGGTGACTTATTTAAAAGAGTCTTTAGTTAAAATGTAGTGTGATGAATTAGAAATACTTATCACAGAATGCTACATGGGTGCAGAGTAAACATACCTAACTGCCTGGAAAAGAGAAGGAATGGGTAAGAAGTCTTCCCAAAGGAAACAATGCCTGAGCTGTCTTGAATGATGAGTCACTGCTGTCAGGTGAATGAAGAAAGGAACAGAATTCTAGACAGAGAACACAGTATGAGCAAAGATACAGAGGAGCAGCGTATAGTTTAATATGATTGAAATAAGAGGTGGGGGAGTGGCTGGAGTTGATACTGGAGAAGTAGACAAAAGTGAAATCAAGAAGATTCTTGAATATTGGGCTAAAGAACCAGAAATTGATAAGGAACCATGAAAGCGTTTTTAATTTATGATTGGCGCGATCAAAATAAAGTTTGGTAATCATCTGTTGGGGGCATGTGAAGGATAACCTGAAGGAAGTAAGACTGGAGGTAGTAAAGAGGTTCAGTTATCTCAGTAAGAGGTTGAAGGTGGAACTGAACTTATTGACAGTGGGACTAGGGAAGAGGGAATGAAATGGAGAAGGATTTAGGAGGTAAAATGGATAGAACTAAGTGTCTGATTCATAAGGGAGGAGTTTTCAGTAACTCCCAGATATGAAAATTGAGTGACTGAAGGAAATGGTGTGAAAGGGAAAATGGAAGAACACTCTCTAGTTTCTTGCTCCTCAGTCGTCTGCATGACTACCCAAATTATCTCCTTAAATACCAGTCATAGCATGCCAGTCACTTCCCGTATCTAAAATAGCATTGGTTATAGAAGAAAACCCAAACTCTTTAAGAAAATACTTCAGTGTCCATGATCTGGCTCCAACTTTCTTTCTAGTTCCATCTGCACTCTGTGCTCCAGCCCCATGAGACCATCTTCCATTCCCAGGACACACTATGAACCCCATCATATATCAGTTGTGTGACCTTAAGCAAATTTCTTAGACTCTCTGTGCCTTATTTCATCTGTAAAATGGGATAATAGTACATTCCTTATGGGGTTGTTGTAGGGATTAATAATACCAGAAACACTTAAAATACGTTTTGACACATGTTAAGGATCACCCCAAAAACATTAAAAAAAAAAAAAATGAACTGTGCCTTTGCAATGCCTTTTTGTGTTTTCTGATTGAGATACATAGTCCCAGCCTTCTAGGAGTTTTCAGTTTAGTTGTGAAGAGTGAGAGAGGCAGACATTGTAAGCCTTGAAGGTAGACACTGGGAGGCTTAGATTATTTTTTTTATCCCGAAAAGGACTATTGCAGAATTTTGAGCAGGAAGTGATGTGACTGGATATGTGTTTTAGTGATATCACTCCACGTTCAGAATGGGGAATAGACTGCGAGGAGAAGATGATGGGTTCAGTTTTGTGCATACTGAATTTGAGGCACTGGTGCAATTTTTCAGTAGAAGTAATTAGTAAGAGGTAAGAGACTAGATTAGTGCTGTCTAATGGAAATAAAATGTGAGACATAAATGTGAGACATGCATGCACTTTAGATGTCTAATAGCTACATTTAAAAAGTAAACAGAAAAATTGATTTTAAAGATACATTTTATTAATCCAATATACCCTAAAAAGATTGTCATTTCAATGTATATAAAAATGCAATGTATATCAAAATCACTGAGATATTTTCCATTCACTTTTTTCTGACTAAGTCTTTGAAATATGGTGTATTTTATCCTGATAGCCATCTCAATTTGAACTAGCCACACTTCAAGTGCTCCATAGCCACATGTGGCTAATGGCTATCATGTTGGACAGCTCAGGTCTAGAGCTTAAGAGAGAAGTCAGGACTATAAATAAAGATTCGGGAGTCATCAGCGTTCAAGTGTGATAGTTCAAGCAATGAGATTGTGTAAGCGCAGCAAATGGGAGTGTGTGGGATGAGAAAAAGGCCAAGGAAATATAAGAGATGGGAAAAAGAAGAAAAAGCCCATAAAAGAAAGTGAGAAAATAAATAAAGCATAAATTGGGAGCAAGTACTATCACGGAAAGCAAAGAGGGAGTTTTGAGTAGACAACAAGGTCAGGTATTTCTGAGATGTATTTATGCTATGTATAATTGTTATATAGATACAATTCTAAGGGTTTAGCCATCTCTGAGGACTTATTTAAATATGAATAGATTGCTGTTCAAATTCTGATGAGGTAATTATTGGGAGTAGATAGCATTTCTTCATTCTATGTATAGTTGCAAAACGTTATTGTTTGATTTCATTAAAATATTTGCATTGCCTCTTTCTATGGACCTGTGCCACGGTCACAATCAGCAAATATTCGTTGCTAGTTGTAGTATTCCAGTTTAAGCCTACTTTTTAAGTATAATCCTATCTAAGGCCTATTTTATTCTCAGAAATATTGCAGTTTGGATAATAAATTATTTGGTCACCCCATACATAGTAGACAGAACTTTCAACACGTTGAGAGCATACTTGGAAGCTGCCCATCAGGTTTTCTGCTGATGCATTGGGAAGTGCTGGAAGCACATATAGGTGCCACCGACTGTAGTTTTAATGGCCTCCCAGTTAGATCAGGGCTTCTCTGCACTCTCCTGAAGTGTTCTGAAGGGAAGCTGAAGCAGCATAACTTGCTAAGTAACATTGTGACTGAATCATCTTCCTGATCCAAAATACATCTGTACATTCCTATCCCATCCACATCCTCAGGATGGAGAAAGTTATTTATTAAGCACGTGCTATGTGCCAGGGGCTCTCCTATTTAATTGACATGTATTTATTTAATCCTTATAACAATATTCTGAGGGAGGGCCTATAATTATCAAGTGTAGTTTTGCTTCAGAGCCCATACTCTTAACTGCTACATTGCGCTGCTGTATAATATCATCTTTTTTTTCACCTGACCCTTCCCTCCCTTCCTCATCCCCAGTAGCTTTCTCACTGGTACCCACAACTGAATTAGACCTTTCAGTGGGAGCATATTTATTAAATGCATCTATAATTTTAATGTTAATTATTTGCATTATGAAAGATGATGTACAAAGAACAAACAGATCTCTATTGCCAAGTCATTACTTACTACACAGTTTGATATGTCACTCTTTTATGGGATGAAGATATATATTAACCATTTTGTCCTATTTTCTTTTAAAAGATAACTTTTTTTAAAAACTTTTTTTTCTTTATTGATTTTAGAGAGAGAAGAAGAGAGAGGGAGAGAGAGAAACATCGATGAGAGGGAGAACATCGATTGGCCGCCTTCTGCATGACCCCCACTGGGGATCGGGCCCACAACCTGGGCATGTGCCTTGACCGGGAATCAAACTGGTGACCTCTTGGTGCATGGGTTGATGCTCAACCACTGAGCCACACTGGCCAGGCAAAAGATAACTTTTTTTTATAACTGATTTTGAGAGCCTCTCAGAACAGGTAGACTTTAGAAAAGAATTGATACAGAATTTTTAATAACTACTTCTAGTTGTTATCTATTACTATAATATCCCAAAATTTAGCAGCTTAAAAAAATGAATGCTTATTTTCTCATAGTTTCTGTGGATCGGGAATTCAGCAGTGGCGTAGCTTGGTGGTTCTTGCTCAGTATCTCCCATGAGGCTGCAGACAAGCTGCTGACTGGGGCTGTGTTCATCTGAAGACATGGCTGTTGCAGGAGGCCTCATTTCCTTGCCAGGTAGCCCTCTCCATGGGACTGCTTATAAGTGTCCTTATGACATGGCAGCTGGCCCCCCAGAGCAAGTGCCATAAAAGAAAAAGTAAGAAAGAAGCCACAATGTCTTTTAAGACTTAGCCTTGTCACATGCAATCAGTTCTGCTGAGTCTGTTGGTAACACAGAACAACCAACCCTGATATAATGTAGGAATATACTATACAAGAGTGTGAATGAATACTAAAAGGTGGGGATCATTGAGGGCCACCTTGGAGGCTAGTTACCACAATCCACTCTCTGGTCCCCTATGATTCATGTTACTCCCACATACAAAACGTACTTACCTCCTCCCAATGTTCCTAAAAGTCTTATTCCATTATAATATCACCTCAAAGTTCAGAATCTCATTACATAAATCAATTTCAGGTATAAATGAGACTTCTCAAATGTAGTTTCATAACTAGAGCTCCTTGACTATAGTTCTTGATCTGAAGACCTGTGAACCAAAGAGACAAATTATCTCCCTCCACACACACCCAACATATAAAGGATAAGCATAGGATAACTGCAATACAGACACTTCTATTAAAAAGGTGGAGTAAGAGAGTCACACAAGAATAACTGATCCAGAGCAATTTTGAAATCCAGTTAGGCTCTAGTTGGAATTTCCTTCATTAGGGCTCAATTCGTGAAAATAATTCTCTGTGGCTCTTGGCTCTATCTTCTGGGTTATTTTTCCCACCCTCTGAGTCATCCTTCCTTTCTTACGAAGGATAGTACTTGTTTGCAGCTGCGTAGTTGTCTTTTCTGCTTCAAGTTTGAGGGATCCAAAAACCTTTTTTCCTTTTGCACTGTTTATATTCCTTTTAGTCCAGTCTGGTGGTGTTTCTGCCAATATAATTCTCTTTTGCTAATATAATTCTCCAGGTATCTCCTGTCATCCTCATGGACATGTGTGTTGATGGAAATTAGCCCTATTCCAGTTCCAGGGAGGTGTGGGGGCTACAGAAAACCCACAAACTTTTCCTTCTGCCTTCTAAGTTCTTTTAGTTGGGCCAATAACCAAATTAACAGAAGAAAATATAATTTTAATCTATGCACACAGGGAATGCACATAAGCATGAAAATTCTTAAGACAGTAAGGCAAACATTAGTTATATATGTCATTTTGGACAAAGGAGAAAAGGGGAGAATGGGATGTTAGATTTCAAAACTAACAGTGGGCAATTGAAGGTAACTGAGGAAAAGTGGAATACACATGGTAGGTACATTTTTGCTGGACAACTCAGAAAACGGTGGGCCTGGGGAGGGGGGTATGGAGGTGTGGGGGTTTAGGGGTATGGGGATGATCCAGCCATCAGGCCCCTGCCCAGAGCCCTCCCACCCACCATACACAATTCAAATTAAGATAAGGCAAACATCCTAGGATTTCCTTCCTGAATCTCTCAGGCAGGAAAGGGGGAAGGGTCAAACATTCTTTCTGAGTCTTTTGTTTCTTAATAACCAGCTTAAAATCAATATTCCAAAAGGCAGCTTTAGGGTGGCTAGACCTTGACCCCCTTCAGGTTTGGAACTTGATTGATTTAATCTAGCTATGGTGGTGTCATCTACCTTGCCACAGATTAAATAAGACCTAATCAAGTGATACCATGCTGTCCAGTGAGGAAGAAGGGGGAGATTGGTCAGTGGTTTCTAGGAAAGATTTTGTTTAAAGATCTACAGGGAAGAAAGAGTTCCTCTTCTTCTATTGGACATTGTTATGTCTGCATCATACTTGCAGTTGTATCTTGTGGCCTTGAGCAAGCAGAGGTAAACGATGGGAAGCCCTTAGATCCTTCGTTATGTAATTGATCAGCTGAATTAATCAATGCCAGGAAAACAATTTTCTTTACTTTCAAACCAGCTGCTAGTTGTGGTCATGAATTTAACGTGAAACCTAGTCAGCATAGCTGTGCTTTTTGGGGGAGGAGGGCAGTTGCTCAGGTTAAAGCTGGAGAAAATGGTGGATAATGGGCTACAAGCAGGTTCATATATGTGATTGTGTGGTTGCCAAGTACAGTGGGTATACTTTACAAAGAAGTGGTTGATTATAATTATGGATCTCTCTCTTTCCTCACCCTTCATCCCATCCCTTCCCCCTGCCCCACCCTTCTCTCCCATTCCTTTCCCTGTCATTTTTCCTCATCCTATGTTCCCTTTCTCCTCTTCCTCTTGCATAGGTAGTTTCCTGATTTTCAGTCTTCTTTGAGCTACCATTTATTTGTATGCATTGTCTTACTCAATCCTTGTAACAACCTTGTCTAGTAGGTACTGATTAATATCCCATTTTTCAGTTGAGAGATTAGATTAAGCAATTTGTTCATGATGATGCAACTAAAAAGTAGCCAAACAGGCATCCAGCTCAAGCCTATGGGATTCCAAAGTCTGTGTTTTATCCACTATGCAGAGTGATAAAAACTCTTCTTAAAAAAAAAAAAGACAATTTGCTAGCTCTCAGTGTTCAACTGGTTGAGTTTGTATATCTACTTGGTGGAGAAAGATAAATAGAAAACTGTGGTCAAACCTCTAAATCTTGTGGGAGCCAATGTTGTAACTTTGAAATAATCAACATTTAATTGTTTATTTTACTTTAAAACAAAGGAGATAAAACCCAGAATGTTTAAAATGAGATCACACTTCTAATTTCTCTAACCAGGTCCAGCCTATTAACTTAGCTGGTTTCCGAGAGATCTGTTTACTTCACCCCTAAGGCAGCTGAACATCAGGATAAAAATTTCAGTCCCAGACCCTCTTACCTCCCCCCCCCCATAATGAGCTGCTAAAAGGGTGGCAACCACCCCTGATATTTATCTTTTTTTCTAAAGTATTTTATACCAAACCATGGCCTAGAGAGTGTTCTATGAGGTCTAACTAAGGAAATGAAATTTTGTGTATTACTTTTAGTGTCCTGATCTCGAAGTTGTTTAAAGGTAGTCATATTTAGTTTTGACACGTATCTTTCCTTTTTAAGAATAGGACATTGGTCTCAGAAAAGCCCTGAAATCTTCTGTCTCTGGTAGTCTTAACAGTTTGTAACTCACTGGGATTCCTCAGGTATTTTTTTTTTTTTTTTTTAAACATAGTGCCTTAAAGAAGAAACTGTTTTCTTTGTGCTTTGATTTGGGTGTTGTTTATAGAAAATGACATTTAGTTTGGAGATGGGCCGGGCCTCTTGTCTTCTTCTATATCAATGGCGTTAACTCTCAAAGGACGCTGATGCTCCAGGGCATTTACAGTTTTTGAATATTCACTCCTGTTTATTTAAAAGACTTAGAGGAAAACTGCTATACTTACTCTTTTATTAGGTTAATGTCATTTACATACCAACTGAAATTGTTTATATAGGGGATTTCAACTGTGGTATTGTTTGCCTAAGGAAGAAGAAATCTTGGTAGCAATCTTGTCATGCAGTATTTACAGTCTGTAAACCATATATATGTGGGGAATCTTGCTAAAATGTTGCATGACAGGAAATTTCAATAAGCATGTTTAAATGAATTCTAAGAAACGAGACAGAAAGGAATATGCCTCTCCGGTTCTGAAACATTTATTTCCCTGGGTAGAAAAGGGTAGGGGTGAGCCTTTGAATGATGGATAATCCAAGTGAAAAATGCACATTAATCTGTGGTTTAATGTGTTCCCTAAATGTCTTAATTGTTTTAAAGCCATGTAAATAAATAACATTCAGAGGATGTGAATTAATATCCTAAGAAATGACTTTCCTGATAGAAGTAAAGGCTCCTACTTCAAATAATATTTATATGGCACTACAAATAATTTTCAGCTAAGAATGAAGAAACCTGTGGTTGGGAAACTCAAATTTATCAACTGTTAAGGTAGGAATAATTTTTTTTTAAAGGGGAGGCTAATCCTTGCCCTAGGTGTTCACATTTTATTTTACAAATGAAGGATCAACTCTCCTAGGGAGGGGACAGAGGATCCAGGATAGCTAAATCTTAATTGGCGATTACAAAGAGGTTAAAAAAAGTTTGTTTTAAAGGAGCAATGTTCTGATTAAAAGTGAATGTATTTGGTCATAATGCTTCTTTCTCCTCACTCTCCTTTCATATGATTAAAACAAAAATCTGTAAACTGATTAACATTTAGAAATTTTAATATTGAATTTTGTTTGATTTATAAAATTCAACTTATTTTCTTTCTCTGGCACCTACCAGTGACCCAAAACCCCCTTACATCTCTGGACATGAAGGTTCTGTGATATTTTTATCTTTGACTCATAATAAGAAATATAAATACATGTAACTAGATTGTACATACATGAATCACATTTCTTAGAACAAGATTCACACTGTGTGTTATATTATTATTTTTCCCCCTATTCTTGGGGGGAAAATGCTAGTCACGACTCACAAAATCGATTTCATGGCCCACTAATGAGTTGTGACCAACAATTTGATAAAACGTTATCTAGTTCAAGAGAAATAACGGAATTGACCAAGCACGTTCTTTTTGACTTTCAGGATTCTGAAGCCAAGTAAAACCCCCCTGCTTCCTTTACAAGTCCTTCATGTTTCCCCCTAAGCATTTATTTCCTCCTTACATTGTATTCAGAGCTGAGATTTTACAGGTTGAAAGATGGAAAGGCAATTTTTATTACTGCTAGCTTCAGGAGTGGAGGAAGTTGCAGCCAGGAAGTGTCTCAGAGAATAACCTGTTAAGGAAGAAAACAGCTGTAACTTGGGTATGACTATCAGATCCTTGCTGGGTACACTTTAAATCTATTGTAGAGGTGGTCTTTTATTAGAGATGTGCACACTTCATATGATAGTGAATATAACCTTGCTTTTTAAGCATGTGTATGACTACTTAAAAGAATCTCTTTTAAAAAATTTCACAAAATTTCAAAAAATCACAAATTCTTTTGTATTATAGCAAATAATGCTAGAATGTCAACTCCAGGAAGGCAGGAATTCTTGTTCATTTTATTCACTGATATACCCCTGGCCCCTCGAACACTAGCTGGCACAAACTGGTGCCCATTAAGTATTTGTTCAATTAATCTAAACATAGTGTTTCCTAAAGATTTCCCCAATTGGGCCATGCCTGTACATATAGCATGGAAAATTATTGTACATGACGTTGCTGGTCTGCATTCCTTATTACATTTTCTTTAAGACCCTTTCAGCCAAGATCACACTTAAAAAATAACCTCAGTACAGTTTATGGCACGTCAATTATACTTTTTAATTTTTTTTCTTTATTGATTTTAGAGAGAGAGGAAGAGAGAGGGAGAGAGAGACAGAAAACATCATTGAGAGAGAACATGGATTGGCATGTACCCCACTAGGGATTTGGCCCACAACCTGGGCATGTGCCCTGACCGGGAATCAAACCGGTGACCTCTTGGTGCATGAGTCAATGCTCAAACACTGAGCCACACCAGCTGGGCGTCAATTATACTTTAATAAAGCTGTTTACAAAACAAAGAATTAAAAAAAATAACCACATTAACATAAAAGTGTTGCATTAAGTGAAGCAAACGATGTCAGGGAAAGAAGAACAAATATTCAATGGGAGACAAAAGAAATTCTAATATGAATAATAATATCAACCATTTGTTGAGTGTTTAATAGCTAAGTAGGGAGGGAGAAATACTGTCATTCGTTTCTTACATTTCAGAGAAGTAAATACTATTTCTGGTCCCTTTTAAAAAAAATTAGGTGTAGAGGACAAGTAAAGTGCTCAAGGCTACACAGCTAGTAAGCAATTAAACTGGAATTTGAACCGAGGTTCAATGTTTTAACCGTTACAGTATTTGGTATTGAGGCTCATCTAGACACTAAGTCAACTTCAACACTTCAGTTTGAAATCCATGTATTTGGCATTTTTCTCATTCATTCATTCTTCATTGAAGCAAATGAATTGAGAACCTACTATATTACTATACACCAGGTATTAGGTCTGCAGTGGTAACCATACAAATGTGGTCCTTGCTGTCATGACCGTAGAATCTGATGGAACAGTTATATAATAGACAAGAAACAAATTTTAAAAGTGTAGAATGTGATAAAGGAGGAAACGGTGTTATGACAGAAAATAAAAGCTGGGAAGCCTAGGGCAACTTATTTTAAAATAGAGTTGCCTGGTGGGTCTTTTAAGATCTGAAGGATGAAGACCTAGTCTTTCAAAGAGCACAGGGTAGTTGGTGGGTGGTGGAAGGCGAAAGGGTGGGGCACTGTGTCCCAGGTAGCATAAGAGTGGAAGCAAAGGCCCTGAGGCAAAAAAGAGCTTGGCTAGTGGGACAGGAGCTCTTGTGGCAGAGGGGCCGAGATGCAGCTGAGAGGCTGGGCCAGATCCTGCAGGGGCTTGCAGGCCTTGGAAAGGAGTTTGGATTTTGTTTACCTGTACAAAGGGGTAGCCATTCTTAGATCAGTCCTTCTGATAAACACGACAGCCAGTGTTTTTCTAATTAATTGGAATACTATTTCCTAGCCTTCTAACACTTTTTCAAGAGTGCATGTATTTTCTTTGGTAATTTCCCATTTGGAAATGTCCAGCATTTTATTTTTATTCCTGTACTATCTGGCCCTATAATACATTGATTGAGTTTACAAAGCATGTATTGAAGTCTTGCTAAGTAATTTGGATCTTAAACTAATAACTTGCAGACTGATAACAGAGTTAAAATACATAAAATGTTATATTAAAGTAGAATGTATTAAGTAGGATAAGAGATACCAATAAAGTACTCCTGGGAGTTCAGAATAGAAGAGATTCCTTTTAGCCCTGGGGGATTGAGGGGGAGGGGAGGGGGAAAGATTAAGAGATTTCCTGAAGGAGGTAGCATTTACTCTGGTTTTGAAAGGGTAAGTAGGATTTAAACACTAGGAAGTTGAGAAAGGGACAAAAATCCTATTAAAAGTTCCAGCATAAATGAGTGCATGTGTTTATTATGGTCCTTATTGCATTTGGGATGCTCAATTTGATATGATTGTCACTAGACCCTTGGGAGACATCCAGGACTAAAATAGTTTGACTGTGGTGTGCAGTAGGATTGAAGTTCATGGCACTCTGCAGGAAATTATCTGTAGTTCCAGCCAGGGCTGTTTATTTGATTTTCTCAGCTGCTTAAATTTATTAACAAATTATATGGAGGCCTAAAGAATTAGAGAGGTAGTTTTAAAGGAGTATTCAATGGGGAGACAAAAAATCCAGTCTTTTCTCTTGCGATCTCGATGTGTGATCTTGTCTCTAAAACTATTTGTTTTTCTGTCTGTAAATGGAAAGTGATTCTGTCCCCTCCATCCCCTTCCTATTAAGGCTTGGATGACTATGAATGGGGAGAAAAATGCTCAGATGAAAGACACTGCGTAAATCAAAACGATAAAAACAGTAATTAAGAAAGCAGTATTATGTAAAATGACGTTGTTTAAACTCTTCCCTTTTAAACAGAAGGCTTTGTATAGAACCATTGGGTAACTTGAAATTCCCTCTCCTCCTTTTTAAAAAGAAGATATCTAAGCTTGGAAGTTAAAAGAAGACTGAAGGTATTTAAATTCATGGTTAAGTGTGGCCCATTCAGCAGGCAGTGTGTGCAGTTTATTTTATAAGGCTGTCCTTACTAACTGGGTGGTGATGGTGTCCTTTGTTAAAATCTGGAAGTGGAAAGGGAAAACCAACACCAGTTGAAAAGGCAGCATTCGCAATAACTTCAGGAGGCACCTATACTAATTATAGTCAAAACAAAAAATATTTGGAGTAAGGTTGAAGATGCTGTAATGAGGAGTTTCTTAGAAAGCTAAGGTGCAGCACTGATATATATATATATATTACTCTGAACACCATTGCTGTGTAAAGTGATAATGGTAAAGTACATTGTGGTGAAGCAATTACTACCAAACTCCCAGTTCTCTCTAGTTTAA
This sequence comes from Tadarida brasiliensis, assembly GCA_030848825.1. Taxonomy (NCBI): domain Eukaryota; kingdom Metazoa; phylum Chordata; class Mammalia; order Chiroptera; family Molossidae; genus Tadarida; species Tadarida brasiliensis. Next base: position 47,901,978 of record CM061264.1, on the reverse strand, counting down.
CATATTTAAATAATTGTAATCACTACCTGAAGGAGATTATACTTTCTGATCTTAATTTGAAGCAGTTTTTATTTTAAATACTAAGAAGACAAAAGAAAACTAGGACTTTTAGTTAATTAATAAAGCTATTTCCTAGAAAATTTTAGAAACTCTCAATATATTTTAATCTTAAATCAGAGCAATGTCATCAACTATGTTAGCTTATGTATTATATAATGACTTAAAAATCTTTTTCAAAGAATATTTTTAATGAAACCTTGACTTTTACACATTAACTTATAAGTAAACCCTATTCCCAGACTTTATTCTCAAACCAGGGTTTCTGGTAAACCCTACTCCCAAACCAGGGTTTCCCAAACCAGCATTTCTAATACGTAAAATATTGAGAAAGGTGAAAAAAATGTACTTGAAAATACTTCTCTTTTGTCTTTTATACCAAAGTTTTAACATTTTACCAATATCAAACCAGGTTGAATGTGTACTGATGTTATGAGAATGGGAAAATAAAATTTGCTGGAGCTGGCATACCAAAAAGGGTTAGTTTTGTATGCAACAAAATTATACGTAAGTACTTAAGACTACCTGTAAGATAGAACAATAATGATATCAATTACATAAATGTTTTCACAACTTTAAATATGTTTTTCTAAGGTATAACAAAACTTTAATTATCCTATATGCAGGAGTGGTTTATAGTTGTAATACAAATAAATAGTATAATAATTGGTAAATAATAATACAAGAATAAACTATTTTGTGTATTCACAATTGTAAACCTACTTTGGCTCATTCATGTATATGTATATGTACATGTATATGTATATGTATATGTATATGTATATATATATGTATATGTATATGTATGTGTATATACATATTTTAAATCTTGCTTATTATTTTGGACCAAACAAATCAATCCTTACAATAATAGCTGATAATAAAGCTATTGGTAATGGTTATTTGATCATTGTAAATAATAAATATTATAATTTAATTGCTTTTTTCCTCATCTGTCTTTTATTTGTGGTACCACATATCATTTCCGTGTTCTCTTCTGTAAAGTACTCCAAAATGATTATGAAGCATTGTTATACAGTTAATGAGATCTATTATAGAAAACCATTAGAAGAAAATTAGTCCCGTAACTTTACACTTATATCTAACTTTTGACCCCTGTTGGCTTATCTACTTTTCTACAACTCATTTTTGGAGGCTATTTTTAAAAATAAGAGCCAGCTTCACATAATGACAAATTTTCATCCTTAAGGATGATCAAAAGAATGGGCTTTAGTCTGTACAGGCCATTTCAAACAGGATTCTAAGCATGTTTTGAGCATTTTAATAAACAAATAAATGCCCAAGATGATCTGTCAAAAGGCAACACTCATCTGGAAAGAATAACAGCTTTAAGTAACACTGCTTTTCTATATCTCTGTCTATGCAATGTTTTCCATATAAATATAATGCATGTTACTGGAATTTGAGTATGTGTCTACCCCCACCCCTCAACCATGTTATGTGAGCTGTTGTACACTCTTGACCATTGAACTCTTAGAATATCTTGAATTCTGGTCATCTGCTCTCATCCGTGGAGCTTTTTTATCCTGCTGTCCTAAGTTGAGGGTGTTTTGCAGTGGGTGTACTCTACTGTTTTCTCTCTCTGCTGTTCATCTGTGTTCTGGCAAATTCATAACGGCTGCCAAAAGAATATATGAATAGTAACAAAGGAAGGATATCATAGTGGATGTTAAACATGTGCTTTTAAGGTAGTTTGAGGTGTCTTCAAGTGAAGGGTAGAGGAAAAAGACTCAGGAACAGCCAGAAGGCCTTTAAGGATAAGTGAAGCCCTTTGACGTTATGAAGGACATTATGAACATCACTGAAGTCTTGTAGGATTGACAGATGGCTGTAGGAGAGGCAGCAGAAGATGACTGTTACCTAAGGGATGTAGTGACATCAGGGGATTTGAAGAGAACAATCACTGACTTAGAAAGCATCTCCACAGGGGCTATGCAAAAACATCTACATATAGACTGATTTAGTTTGCACACCTATTTCAGGAATGCAACCCACCCCCCTGGCCTGAATAAACAGGATATTCATGCAATTAACCTTTACTCTGGTGTAAAAACCTAATAATAGTCTGTGATGTGGCGTGGGGAAGGTCCCTAGATTTGCTGTTTTTGTCAACATAGAGGACAAAAATATATAATTTGTTCGTGCTTTTGCTGTGGTTACTTAAAATAGTAGTGTCCTGGTTGCTCCGCCTGTGGAGAGCCTTCTCTCTGTCTTAGTGCTTCACTAATAAACTGTCTTTCACTTAAAAAAAATCGCAGTGTCCTAAGTAGAGGCAGGTGTAACTAAGGTAGATAAAGCATTCTGAAAGAAGAATAGGAATTGTACAGCACAAAGGGGCTTCGAGGAGAATTTTTTTGTTGTTGTTAGTTTGCTTTCAGTTTACTGTGAAGTTATTGCAGTTAGCATTTGTTGGGTTAAGCGAATTTATAGATTATTATATAGTTAAAATAGCCTTACAGATTGTACATAGAACTTAAGCTTGAAATGATTCCTACAAAGAAAGTTTGGCTTGAATATATTACTAATGATAAAATGGTAGAGCTGACTTTTCTTCCCTCCTAGTAGCGGTCTTCCTTAGCCACATTAGAAGACAAAAATAATGATATAATTAGGGCTCTTTTCTAGCACATTACAAAATGAAGACAACACACAGATTTTTTGAAATATGGATTTATATCCACTATTGTTAATGTTAAACCTCGTTCTAAATGTGTATTATGCTTTGAGAATATAATTCAACAAATCTTTAGAGAGCAGTTGTCATAAATCAGGCACTAAGTGCTAAGTGTTCTAAGTGCCGGGGGTACATCAGTGAAACAGATAAAGATGCGTATTCTAGTAGAGCTTACTTTCTACCGAGGAAAAAAAAGATATAACAACAACTTTACATTACCCTAGCAATAAGTGGTAAAGACAAAAAAAGGAGGAGCAAGGTAAAGGGATTAGAAGTACGGCATTGGTGCAGTTTTAAACAGGGTTGTCTAGGTAGGCCTGAAAAGTGACATTTGAGCCAAGACTTGAAGGAGGTGTGTACTTGGTATACTACCGTCCTACGATAACTGCCTGCCATGTATTCTTTAAATTGGGTTTATTTATAGCTATTGATGATACCATTATGAAAGTGCTGGGCCCATATTATATACTAGTTTGAATAGCTATATTGAAGAAAAGAAGACTAACATTTATAAAATGGTTGGGTGGGCTACGCTATTGTTTTGTATAATTCTATATGGTAAATATCATCAGTCCCACTTTATAACCAAGGCTTAGGAGTAGCAAGTACCTTGTTTATGATCACATGGCTAAGTAGGTAATAGAGCCAGTACCGGATATCTGCTCCAAATCTCATTCTCTTTTACAATGCCAGGCCCTGCAAAAAGTTTCAGCAATTGATCATAGCTGCTAGGGGAATTGTTTTGAAAACGATTCTTAGGCCAAATCCAGGATGCAACAAAAAAGAAATACTTTGATCAATGTCATAACACAAGAGTAGGGAGTAGCAGCTAATATATATATTTATCTCTATACTGCCATGCTAGTTCTTGAGATGAACATTTCAAAGAGAAATACAAGACAATTTAGAAACAAGGATGTAGTTTCTGAGCAGTAGTTTAAAGGGATCCATATTTCTTATATCAATCGTATTATTCTTTCTAAAACATGTCACTTCTCTAATAATCTTCCACACTCTACCTCTGTCTAATGAATGAACTGTAATTGATATGGCCCCACCTATCTTCCCGTAATCCTGCTTCTCTGCCTTTTTTGTTCATGTGGTTTTCTCTAACATGCTTACATATTTTGCCCTGGCCAGTGTGGCTCAGTTGGTTAAGCATCGTCCGTCCCATGCACCAGAATGTCACTGGGTCTGTTCCAGGTCAGGGCACATGTCCTGGTTTCCAGTTCAATCGCCAGTAGAAGTTGTGCAGGAGGCAGCCAATAGATGTCTCTCTCTGCATCTCCCTTCCTCTTTCTCTAAGATCAATGAAGACATTAAAAAAAAATTAACCATATTTCAAATTACAACTTCCTAGTAAAGTAGAATGCTTCTATTACTAGGAATATCTGCACATAGACATTGATGTCAGAGATAATATAGAAAGAATAACTGCTCTATATCATATCTGAAAACTTTTAATTAACTTTTAATAGACGTGGTATAATGTAGTGGTACATTAGAGACCATGGAATTAACCATGTACTAATTACTAATTGTATGTCCTGGGGAAAATTACTTAAACTATCTGAATATTCAGTTTCTTCATCTCAAAAGCATCAGATTCTTAGGTACTTAGTAGAATTTTCTTTGTAGTCTAGTACCTGGTGTTTTTGTTTGTTTTTTGGTTAAATATTTCATGTGTTCTTAAAAAGAAAGAGTATTCTCTAGCAATTGAATTCAGAGTTCTGTTATTAGCTTAAGCATATAAATTGTGTTGTTCAGAATATCTGTATCTATGCACATCTATATTGTTGTTCTATCATTGCTGGAGAGGTGAGTTAGAATCTCACATTATCATGGTAGAGTTATTCTGGGCATTTTTGTTTTTTGTATTTTGAGGCCATGTTTTTAGTGTACAGAAATTCAGAATTGGCCCGGCTGGTATGGCTCAGTGGTTGAGCATCAATCCATGCACTAAGAGGTGGCCAGTTCAATTCCCAGTCAGGACACATCCCCAGGTTGTGGGCCCAATCCCCAGTGGGGGGCATGCAGGAGGCGGCCAATCAATGTTCTCTCTCATCGATGTTTCTTATCTGTCTCCCTTCTTCTCTCTCTAAAATCAATAAAGAAAAAAATTTTTTTTTAATTCAGAATTGTTAGGGCTTTCTGGTGAATTTTTCTTTTTGTTCATATGTGGTGATTCTCTTAGTGCCTATGCATATTTACCTTAAATCCTATCTTAACTGATATTGTTAATCTATGTTAATTTTCCTTTGGTAAGAATTTGGGGGAGTAACTTTTCTGCTCGTATATTTTCAGTTTTTCAATGATCTTATGTTTTAGGTGTTTCAATCATAAATATGATATATACAAAGTTTTGTCTAATTAATTCAATATGAATATTTGTTTTTTCTGGCAAATTTAATTGATTTATATTAATTTCAGTTGTTGATATTTAGTCATCATCTCATTTTGTACTTTTCAGTTACCTAAGCTTTTCTTTCTTTTTTTTCTTTTTCTTTATTGATTTTAGAGAGAGAGGAGGTGAGAGGGAGAGAGAGACAAACATTGATGAGAGAGAACATCGATAGACTGCCTCCTGCATGCCCCTCACTGGGGACTGGGCCCACAATGTGAGCATGTGCCATGACCGGGGATTGAACTGGTGACCTCCTGGTGCATGGGTTGATGCTGAACCGCTGAGCCACACCGGCCGGGCCCTACGCTTTTCTTTATTCCTTCTTCTTGTCTTGCTCTTTTCCTGCATTCTATTACATTGTTTAAGTTATCCGTATTCTTTTTCTTTCTCTCTTTATTTTTTTAGAAGTCATACATTTGATTTTGTCCTTTTAGTAGTCACATATACATTTTATTGAATTTTTTTAATGAAATATTTTGCACAAACAGCATAATATGTATAATGCACATATAAATTATAAAGAATAATGAAATAAACACCTGTATAATCAACCCACAGGTTAAAAAAAAGAACGTCAACTTGATTGAAGCCTGCAATGAACCATTTATTATTTTTCTTTTTTTGTCAATGAACCATTTCTTACCATTCTTGCCAGAGATAATTACAATTCTCTTTTTAAAATCACGTTGTCCTTGCCTTCTTTATACTTTTATTATGTATATTATACTCACACACATGTTTTACATGTTTTTTAACTTAAGCAGAATCATACTATTTGTAACTTGCATTTCCCTCCTCTACGTCATGCATTATATTTGTGAGATTTATCTGGGTTGATATGTACCCCTCTAATTTATTTTATACTCTTAAATTTTCTGATCAATCTGGTTAGAGGTTTATCAATTTTACTGATCTTAAAAAATTATCTCTTTGCTTTACTGTTTTTCTATATTGTTTTCTATTTAGTTAATTTTTGCTCACATTTTTATTACTTTTTTTTCTTGCTTATTTTAGGTTTACTTTGCTCTTCTTTTTTTAATCCTTACTCGAGGACATTTTTCCATTTTTTGTTCAGATAGAATGGGAAGGAGAGAGAGGAAGAGAGAGAGAGAGAAACATCGACGTGAAAGGGACACATCTAGTGGCTGTTTCCCGCACGACCAACCAGGGCCGGGGACAAATTTCAACCGAGGTACGTGCCCCTAGCGGGAACTGAACCCGGGTCTCTCTGGACCGCAGGCTGATGCTCTAACCGCTGAGCCAAACCGGCCAGGGTTCTCTTCTTTTTCTAGCTTAATATTGATAGCTGAAGTCATTGGTTTGAATTTTTTTTTCTAATATTAATATTTTGATGCTATAAATTGCTCTCTGATTTGACTTTAGCAGCATTCCACAAATTCTGATGTGTTGTATTTTCAATTTTATATAGTTCAGAATACTTTCTGATTTTTTTTTTTTTTTTTGATGTCTCCGTTAACTCATGTTACTTGGGGATTTTCTACATGTATTTTGTTACTGATTTGTAATTTAACTCCACTGAGGTCACTTTAGGTGTCTTGAATACTTTAAAATATGTTGAGACTTATTTTATTTCCCAGAATATATTCTATCATAATAAATGTTCTATGTATATTTGGAAACAATGTGTATTCTGCTGTTGTGGGGTAGAGTGTTCTAAAATGTCAATTAGGATATATTGTTGATAGTGTTTTTCAAGTGTTCTGAATACTTGCTGATTTTTCGTCTAGTTTTTCTATTAATTTTGATAGAGGAATATCGAAATTTCTGACCATAATTGTGGATTCGTTTACTTTTCACAGTTCAATCAGGTTTTTCTTTATGTATTTTGAAGCTTAGTTATTAGGTTTACAAATGTGTAGGATTGTTATGCCCTCTTAATGAATTGACCACTTTATCTTTATGAAATGACCTTCTTTTAAAATTAATTAATTAAACTTTTATTAAATTTATTGGGGTGGCATTGGTTAATAGGATAATATAGGTTTCAAGTGTACATTTCTATGATATAAGATTTGTATATTGCATTATATGCCCACTACCCAAAGTCAAATAATCTTTTGTCACCATATATTAGGCTCCTTTCACCCCTACCCCCTCACCCACCTCCCTCTGCCAATGACCACACTGCTGTTTGTGTCTACAAGTTTCAGTTTTATATCCCACATGCGAGTGAAATCATGTGGTTCTTAGCTTTTGCTGACTGACTTATGAAATGACCTTCTTTATCCTTGGTAATAGTCTTTGTGCTGTATAACTTTTCCATCCTTCTACTTTTAACCGATTTGTATCTTTATATTCAAAGTATGTTTCCTATAGGCAGCGTAAGTGGGGTCTTGCTTTTTTACCCAATTTGATAATCTCTGCCTTCTGATTGGTTTTTACACCATTTACATTTAATGTGATTATTGATAATGATTACGTTGAAATCTGCCATCTTGTTATTTGTTCCATCTTTTTCTGTTCTTCCTTTTCTCCTTTTCTGCCTTCACTTAGATTGGATATTTTTTATGATTTTATTTTATCTTCTTCATTGGCTTACTAGTTATAACTGTTTTTGTTACTTTAGTGTTTGATTTAGAATTTATAATATTCATCTTTAATTTACCACAGTTTACATTTTAGTGATATTGTACTACTTCATATATAGTATAAGTATCTTATAATAGTATATTTCCATTTCTTTTTGCCCAGTCTTTGTGCTGATGTCATACATTTTACTTATACATGTTATACACTACATACATTGTTATTATTTTTATAAGATTTAAATAAGAACAGATACCTATATATTTACTCATGTAGTTAACATTTCTGGCGCTATTTATTTATCTATTTGTTTATTTACTTATGTTTGGAAAGGTCCATATTTCTATCTGGTATCATTTTCTTCTCCCTAAAGGACATTCTTTAACAATTCTTGCAGTGCATGTCTGCTGGTGATAAATTTTTTCAGCTTTTCTATGTTTGGAAAAGTCTTTATTTCACTTTCATTTAAAAAAATTCCCGGTCAGGGCACATGCCCAGGTTGTGGGCCAAATCCCCAGTGGGGGCATGAGGAGGCGGCCAATCGATGTTTTTTCTCATCGATGTTTCTATGGCTCTGTCTCTCTCCCTTCCTCTCTTTCTAAAATAAATAAATAAATATCAATAAAGAAAAAAAAAAAAAAAAGAGCAGATTTTTGAGGGTCTTGGATTTATGCAAGGATTCTCAGTTCCTCATGCACATCCAAAGCCTCACCTTTCCTCCCTACATGAATATTAAAACCCAAGTCTTTAGGTTACTGGGACCAATTCTCCCCCAAGGCAATTGAAGCTCCAGTCTACTTTATGGTTCAGCAACCTCATTATTTTTGGCACCTAGGATTGATTGACTGATTCATTCCTTCCTTCCTTCCTTCGTTCCTTCCTTCCTTCCTTCCTTCCTTCCTTCTTTCCTCCTTTATTTCTCTCTTGTTTCTGCCTCCCTCTCTCCCTCCTTTCCTTCTTCCTTTTCTTTCTTTCTTCCTTCCTTCTCAACTATACTTTAAAAATAATGTTTATTTTATTTCCTTAATCATTTCTAGGTCCTTGCAGGGACAGTTTGTTTCTGTTATCATTGTGTGGTAAGTTTCTTCACCAGTAATGTGGGGGAAATAATTTATTTACCTCATAGGGTTTTTAGGATTAAATGAGATAATGTATATGAAGTGCTTCCCATAGTGCCCAATATATAAGTGCTCAATAAATATTAGTTATAATTACATTTCAAAAGTTGTTACCCTGGCTGGTTTGGCTCAGCGGTTAGAGCGTCAGCCTGCAGTTCAGAGAGACCTGGGTTCGGTTCCTGCTAAGGGCATGTACCTTGGTTGCAGTTTGTCCCCAGCCCTGGTTGGGTCGTGCGGGAGGCAGCCACTCGATGTGTCCCTTTCACGTCGATGTTTCTCCCTCTCTCTCTCTCTCTCTCTCTCTCTCTCTCTCTCTCTCTCTCTCTCTCTTCCACTTTCTCCCTCCCACTCTATCTGAACAAAAGATGGAAAAATGTCCTCAGGTAAGGATTAAAAAAAAAAAGTTGTTCTCGTCACTGTTTGATTTATTTATTTCCTTTAATGAGGTATAATTGACATATAACATTATATTAGTTTCAGGTGCACAACAAAATTATTTGATATTTGTATATATTGCTAAGTAATCATCACAATAAGTCTAGTTAACATCCATCACTATACAGCGACAATACATTTATTAATAAGAGATGGAAAGGCTTCAAATAAGAACACAAATCTGCATAAGGAAACATAAAATTAATTTAAAAATTGATATTTTGGCCTTCTCTTAGAATGTAATATTGGCTTGTTTAAAAGTTAGTTTCCTTTTTAATAAAATGTAAACACACAAAACTTATTGTCTGAGTTTATACTATGTTGTATTTTATGTCCTTGAGTGTCTCATCTCATCTTTATACTACTGAGCATGTAGGTGGGCATGGAATAGTATTTATAGATATTTGTTGACTGATCCAATTAAAATGCATTTTTTTCATTTTACAGATAAATTTCAATTCAATTCCTCATAATCTAGCTAATTTTATTAGCATGTTTATAGTTTCTCTATTAAAAATAATCACATTTTAAGCTGAAATAAAATTAGATAATTTGAAATTTATTTTATTATGAAAAAAGTAATATCTTATTCTTATCCTAAAGTATTTATTTACCAGAAGATAAGAACTTTGAAAAACATTACATGGATTATTTACAGGCTGTGTGGTTTGGTTATTTTTACTTAGGAAGAAACTTTATTAAATGAAGGCACATCTGATTAAAATGCTACACAGAAGTGATCTTTTTCATGTTCTTAAAAGAGAGGAATGATGGAGGAAAAATAGTAGTGGTTTTAATCTGAGTCTTGATGTGATATTGAAATGGATGTTATTTTTTCTATTTCCGCTCTGTAACAGATTCTGTATTTGTGAATCAGTCTGTGTGTGTGTGTGTGTGTGTGTGTGTGTGTGTGTGTGTGTAGTCCCACTTTCGTTAATGTGTCTTCATTTCTCGGTGAAATGAAAGCTGACCTAGAACCGTGGTCATTCCTGTGTCAAAGTTGCAATAACTGTGGTCACTGAGCAATTACTATGGCAATCCGACTGGTCCTAAAGGGATAGTTGTGTTAGACCAGGATCTAAAATAATCTGCAGAAGGGGAATGAACTGAGGTTTCAAACTGCAATGCAATTTGATCTTGTGTCAGTATTTAACCAAAAAGAACCAAATTTGTAAACTAATAACTTATTCTGTAGAAGGATAAAAATCCTAGAAACATTGAAATGCTGTAGTTTTTTTTTTTACTCAGTTGCCTTTTCTTGACAACTTTATTTTAATACTGAAATATTGGTAGAACTCTAAGAAATGACATAGATGACTATACTATGTCCAAATAAAATGCTTTTAAAAATAGAACCATTGAATTTTTTTGAACTGCTATATAAATAAAAATGTTCTTTTCTTTTCTTTTCTTTTTTTACATGAGATCCTAAAATATTTATGAGGTGCTTAACTGATACAAATTATTAATATACAGAAGAAAATTTGAAAAAGCGACAGTGCATATAGTGGTAGGACGTTTGTTTTCATTCCTTTTTTCCAGAGGGGTAATAGATTTGTCTGATCCATTTACCTTTTCTCACCTTGCTCACATCTGCTGTTCAGTTGTGAGACTTTTGGCTAGAGTTAGTGCACAGGTAGAAGCAAATGAATATACTGCCCTTTTCAAAACTGCTTTTTGTTTGTTTCTTGAGCCTCTTTCATTCATTTTTTCAACATACACTGGGCACCTGTTCCATACCAGGCACCGTGGCAGGTGGTAGGGGTACCTTATTGAAGGAGACAATCAGGGCTTCCTTGAGAAACTTCTAGTCCTAGACAACCTCCCCATCTCTCCTCTCTTTCATTGTTGCATTTTCCTGTCATTTTCTTTCTCTACCCTTTCTCTTCTTTACCTTTATTTCTCTCCCTCATTGTCTTACTTCTTTTCCTTTCTTTGTTAGGAAATTGCGAAATGACTTCCCTTCTTCAAGCTTAGCTAGGCTTAGTAGATGAGACCCCTTTCTTTGCACTCACTCTTTCCCATGGGAATTCAGGGGCATTCAGAACTTTTGGCTTGTCTTGGCTGTGTCTGTACCTCCTCTGAGGGAACTTGGTTGCCAGCTGATGAGAGTATCATTTCCTCTCCTGTCGTGGAGCCCTACTCCTCTGCCTTGCCTTGTGCCGCCAAACTGTGAAGCCCCTGGGGAAAGACACCGCCCTGTCTCTGTCTACAAGCAATCATTTTTTGTTAAACACTGTTTTTTAAAAAATTGTTTTTTATATCCATGCACCTAAATTTATCTCCAATTTGGTTTCATCTGTCACAGAGTAGTTTTACCTTACTGGCGGAGTATTTTCATTTTTGCTGAGCTTCTCACAGTAACTATTACAGAGTATTTTCCAGCAGTATTTTCATGAAAGGGTGGAATGGATAAAGGCCTAATATCAGTTCAGATATAGCCATTGTCTTATGGCTTTCTGACACAATGTATTAACAAACCAAAGCAATTAAATTCACAAATGTCAGTAGGTAAGGATAAGCAAGCAGGGTTCATCTGAAAGCACAGATGAATCAGAATGATAGGATTTATTTTAGCCCTGGAAGAGTTCTTTTGATCTAGTCTTGGCTCTTTAAAGTTCAAGACCAGAGATGTCAAGTGACTGGCTAGAGATCACACAGCAAGTTAATGACAGAGCTGGGGCTAGAACTTCTCAATTCTAAGTTTCCTTTTTCAGCTGGCAGGATCTAGGGTATAAGGAAAATGATCTTTTTGGGAGTAGAGGACTGCTAATTTAGTGGAGAAGGATTTATCAGAGCCACAGAGATTCAGACTTTTATACTTTTCAGCTGAGAATCAAGGCATCTGGTTTCATATGATTTTTGTGCAACCAGCCAAGGTGTTGAAAATAACTGATATAATACAATTAAGTGCTGCCTACTGAATGTCTATTAACTTCTACATCCATAGGTGTGGGTTTATTTCATATCTTTGTTATTGATGTTAATTATTGCTTAGGATAAATATGATTTTCCCTTAACCCCAAGTGCTGCAGTTATAGGTAAAGTTGGGGAAGGTAAATTTGTTTTTTGGTGAATTCAGGGAATAAGTGATATAATAAAGAATTCTGGAAATAAAAACCACAAGACTGAGGAGTTTGAATTTGAAAAAGGGTCAGGACCCCAAGTTCATCCACTTCATTAATTAATTATGATTTGAAGTGGCTTACTACAGAGTTTAATCTCAGTTCTAAGGAAGTCATTTGGACTCAGGCTTTCCATTCTCTGAAAAACTAGGCCTCATTTCTCTACTCCATTGGTGTGGACATTCATTTTTACTGGTGTGGTAGCCAGGCTTCCAAGATGGTCCCTAATGATCCCTTGTCTCCTGGTAATGATGGCCTTGTGTAGCCCCCTCCCACACTGTATCAGAGTAGGCCTGTGTGATCAATAGACTATGGCAGGAACAGGGCCATGTCCCTTCCGAGGCTTCCTCACAGAAGACTCCGCGGCTTCTGCTTCACGCTCACTTGCGTCCCTCACTCTGGGGAAGCCAGCTGCCAGGTGGAGAGGACACTCAGACAGCTCTATGAGAGGTCCACATGGCAAAGCACTGCAGCCCTCTGCCCACAACCAGTGAGGGACTGTGGCCTTCTGCCAACAGAGTGAGCCCTCTTGGGAGTGAGTCCTCCAGCCCTGGTCACACCTTCAGACGACTGCAGCGCTTACTGATGGTTTCACTGCAGCCTCCTGAGGGACCCTGAGCCAGACCACCCAGCTTAGCCACACTCAGGTTCCTGAAACTGAGTGAGAGAATGCCTTTTGTTTTCAGCTGCTAGATGTTGGGGGTGATTTGTTACACAGCAGTAGATAACTAATACAATGGACAAGACAAAAATTGAGCATTCTCAATTTAAAAGCAATGATAATAATCATAATAAATGTAGATGTTTTTATTATGAGACTGGCCCTTGGAAACAGTGTATCTATACTTGGCCTGTATCAGTATTTTCATTTTATTAAATAGGAAACTGAGGAACAGAAGAGTTAAATGATTTATTTATTGGAGGGAGTGGTGGTGGCTAAGAATTGAAACACTTCTTTTTCCATTGCTCTTTGAGATGCAGCTCTATGAAAATATAAGTAGAGACTAAGTTGAAAATGACACCAACAGCCCTGGCCGGTTTGGCTCAGCAGTTAGAGTGTTGGCCTGCGGTCCAGAGAGACCTGGGTACGGTTCTCGCTAAGGGCACGTACCTCCGTTGCAGTTTGTCCCCGGCCCTAGTTGGGTCATGCGGGTGGCAACCAGTCGATGTGTCTCTCTCACATCGATGTTTCTCTCTCTCTCTCTTCCTCTCTCTCCCTCCCACTCTATCTGAACAAAAAATGGAAAAATGTCCTTGGGTGAGGATAAAAAAAAAAAAAAAGAAAGAAAATGACACCAACAAATTCGAAAGAGAGAGTTATAATTTGAAGAAACTTTCATTTAAAGAGAAGTTTTCTGAGCGCTATTGTTTTGGTATTAAATCATTTCAAGTGGCCTGAGTCATTTTATCTTTACACACAGGTCAATTATGCCACTTTCAATTAATAAACATGAAGGGGATTTCAATGGGTCATTTAACTCAGGCCTAGATATGAATACTTTTGATCAATTCTGCAAATATTTGTCAAGAACACCACTGCTGGCCAGAGGATATAAAGATAAATAAGATATCTCTGCCCATGAAAAGTTTATAGGTTAGTGGTGGGGCAGATCACTTCAATAATGTGGGAAGAGTTCTGATTCAGGTATTCACGGGGAACAGGTAGAGTATAGATAGAGGTGCACTTAGCCCAGGGAAAACAAATGACTTTCTCAAAGACATACAGCTACTTGTAGCATTCTGAATTTGTCTCGGCTGTTTTCTAGACACGGGGGAGTGATAGGAACATGATTGGTGCTGCCTGCCTATTACCTTTCATATATCGGTAAGGTGCTCTCCATCTTTCTACAGAGACCCTTTCTATGACCATTCTTCACTGAGAGATTATTCAAAAAAAATTTTAAGGATTTCTTTTTTCTTTCAACGAGGATAAATGGAATGGGACAGAGACACTAGAAAGAAGGAAACATTAAAATACAAAACAAAGCCCAGAAAGTATATAGAAGTATTAGAAACATGAATTAGGAGACTGAAATGTCAAACTGTAAGAATAAAACATTTCGGGTGGGGGATTCTTAAAAAAAGTATTAAGCAAATCTTCTTAGTAATTTGTCACACATATATCTAGGTACCAGTCGATAAGAAATTTGTGTCCAAGTGCTGATCTGAAAGGAGGAGCGATTGCACCTGTGGATCAGTTTGGTAGAATCTGGAACTTAATTCTGTCCGTTTGAACAAGCAAGTTGCAGGCATAGAACCAAGGGAACTCCCAACAGTCTTTCATGAATGAGTCTGTATGAATGAACAGGCCTTCCATAGCTTCATTTTGAACTCTGCCTGAAAACCAAAGGTCAGCAGGCCCTTCCATCCAGGGGCTATGTGATGCCTGGAGGTGTTGCTGGCGCTTCTGGTTGGTGCTGTGAGATAAGCAGGGGGAAGAAAATTGAAGGAAGAGGGGAAAAAGGACAAAAAGAAGAGGACTGAAAGAAGCGAAGAGGGAGAGAAAGAAAGGAGGAAAAGGAAGAATTAATAACTGGTTTCTTGAGCACTGCTAAACCACCATGCTAAGTTTGCAAAGTTGATCCCAATCCTCAATAGCCCATGAGGCAGGTAGTCCTAGGAGTACCTCTGCTTTACAGATTAGGATACGGACCATACAGCGAGTAGGTTGCATGGCTGAGATTTGAAGTCAGGTCTGTCTGACTCCCAAATCCAGCACTCCTAACCATATGCCACAAAAGGACTGTATTCTTCTACTGTGGTGTGAGAGAGGACCACCACAGACAATGCTGGTCCTTGGATTTTTAAATTTATTTTATTTTTTTATGTTTGTAGACAAGTCTTTAACAGAATGAAAATCCCTTAATTGGATTTGCCTGGTATCCAATATTGCACACCACATCACATGCCAAGCTTCAGTTCCCTACACGAATCGGTTAGAACCTGCCCATTTAGTCTAATGAACCCTAATTTCAGACAAAGGTAACTGTCACCTTTTGTTTCATCCTGTGCTTTTATTTTTCAAATACCAGAGCCGACCTCTGAACTCAATCTGCACTTGCCTATTGATGCATAAATATCTATAATATCACAGTAAATTAAATTCTATTTTAAAGGGTTTCTATTTAACAATCTGTCAGGACTTTCGCAGCATTTGATTTCTGGTCCCCTCTGTCCAGTGACAGGTTTATCTCAATATGGCTTGATTAATGAAACCTTTTATTTGGTGTAAGCACACCTATTATTACCATAATCTCTTAATGCTTGCTTAGGCAACATTGAGGTCTGGCAGCAGGGCTGCTCAAAACTTCTAGCTTCTTTAGCGCCACCAGAACATTGGGTGAGATTAACGGGCCGGGAGACGGATGCCCTCCTAATGGGGAGCATGGTGATGTTAGTGTCAGCTAAATGATATAGCATTCTGCCTGGGAGGCTTGGCCAAACTCCCTTTTAACCTCTAGGCTTTAAGAAATGTTTCCGACTTCGTGCCAACAAATCCGCCTGCCTTCCCATCCGCGGCTCCCTTGTCCTTGCATGCCAGTCATTGGGGGGCGTGGCTGACGGCTCTCTCAGGAGCCGAGAAATTGCAATGTGCACTGTGCAGCTGAGAAGTGGGATGAAGTCTAAAATAAAAGAACACAGTCTATTGAAAAAGAGTATCTTAATGAAGCCAAGAAGCCAGGCATTAATAGCTCTTAAGAAATAGAAATGACTTGATGATGGATATTCCACAAGCAACCTTTTCAGAAAAGAAGAGTGCAGTTGAATTATGTTTTGCTCCTGACAAGTATTTACCCGGGAGAGGAGCTGCCGTTACTGTCGGATTATCTTCTTTGCGCCCTACATGCTTCCAAAACACTGGCCAAAAATATATATATATATTTTGGATATCATATAGACTCAACGGTGTCACTCTGTTTTACTTTGGTATTAAACATTTAGTAACGTTAAAAGTGAGACATTGAAAATAAAACCCGAAACTTGTTTGTGCTGCAGAAATGGTCTTCTCTGCAGGTTTCCCTACCAGTATTTTCTGCACTAGTGAAATGATGAGCTTCTGCCGTATTTTATACTGTTCCTTTATTTGTATTGCTGTCTGCCTCTAATGCTTAAAATGTCCCTCTCTCTTTTTTCTTGTTTGTTTCAGTTTGTGGTCATTCTGGTTTTAAGTCCAATAAAATTCACCTGGAGAGTTTTGCTGTTTTTGAACTTCCTGAGGGAGGAAAGAAAACAAAGTAATATTAATAAATATGATTCAAGATCCTAACAAATAAAATAAAATTAGATAAAAGAAAAAAGTGAGTCTGTTATTAAAAACAGCGTTTGATAGTTAAAATTCTTTGTTAAGACTTGAATATTCAAAGGGAAAAATAACTCTTGAAAACATTTTTAAAAGTATTTTATCTAGTGACCATAGTAACTTGATTATTTATTTGATTACTTGAGTTTGCAATTTATTAATAAATATGTATGCTTATATAGACTTTAAAATACAGAAGTTTTCTTTCTGAAGTTTTAGTAGTGAAAAGAAAATATTATAGGAGGTATTTCTTTTAAAGGGCTGACATCAGATTTTAATCATCAACTTAGCTTTAATTGGATTCATTATAATAACACTGAAAAAGTACAGTATGGTTTGGCTGTACTTTCAAAATTAGATGTATGATTCACTATCCATTCAATAAAATAAGGAAGTAGAAAACCTAGTTTAATTTAAATTAATTGATGCTGAAAGTCAATCAAATAATTTTCAGTAACATAATAATAAGAATCTTGTGTTATGGCTGAAAAAATAAATAACATTTTTCTTCATTAAAAATGTTCTTTTGCAAGAAAATGTAGAAACCTCTTAATGAGATACTGGGTAGAGGGTTATTATAATTCTCCAACATGTTTCTCAGTTTTTAGTTTATTTCACATCAAGCTTTTTAACCTTCGACAACAAATATTGTTGTACCATGAAGACAGCAAATCCAAACAATTACATATGTAGTCCAAAGGCATACACAAGAAAATCAATATTTGACATCTTTGCAACTCCCTCTTTGCAGTAGCGTTCAATAGCTTTATTCATTGCACACTTATATCTCTTTCAGATTCGCCTTTGTCACTAGAAACCCATTTTTTTTTTCTCCTTTGACTTCCACATAACTTCTTTGCCCTGTACTTTTACAGATGCCTTCTGGCTATAAATACTAATGAAATCTCTTTGCTTAATTCAATTTTGCTGGTACACTTACAGTTATGACCTAACTTTCCCACGAGAGAGACTGATTGAACATTCCACTACCTTATGGATGGGAGCAAACATTCTTACAGAACTGGACTGACAATTTCCATAATTATAGAATTCACAGCCTAATGACCTTAAAAAACAATAAAAAGATCTCTTGTTAATTCCATTTCTGTTACTGACATTCAAGATATTTCATTTTTCACGGGACAACAAATTTACTTTTTTATTTTCCAAAGAGCAGTCTCTCCTTTCCCCCCAGATTAAATTTTCTGAATATTGAAGTATTCCATTGAATATTTAGCATTTCTTTGTCTTTTAAAAGTTAGAATATTTATGATCCTTAGAATGCGTTTGACTGATTTATAGCAATCAATTATAAGAGTACGTTTTCAAATAGCCCTTTTAAAAATGAAGAATAGAATAATTAAAAAGATCACAAGTCCTCCCTTGCATATAATTATTTCATTATTTCATTACAGTGCAGAAATTATTTTTGCTGACTGTGAGCAATTTTAATTGAGCGAGATCTGTGTTAATATATGATAGCAAGCAGTTCTTCCTAAGAAATAAGATCACTAATTGCCTAAATTTTTATTCAGTACAGTGAGTCTTATGAGTCACATTGCAATATAAACCTAATCACTAGGTAGAGTAGGTACAATACTTTTTCTGTAGTGTAGATATCCTAAAAGCATAACCTGCCTGCTAATTTATTTCTTCAACAGGTTTAGTGCCTTAAACATTTGTTTTGTAGAAAATTCTTAATCTATCCAGTTATCACAGAACAACTATGATAATGAAACAGTAAAATTCAGACTTAAACTCAACTAAAGCCAGCAAAAATAAGCAAAGCTAAAACATAGCATTTTTGATTCTTCCTAAGTACCAAAATGCCCAGGACCGTAACATATATTCTGGAAGCTTTTGGCTTACAAATAAAGACTGCTCTTCAGGAATTGAAATCTTGAGTGTAGCAAGATAGCCTGCTATTAAGTGAAGTTAAATTAAATGTTAATAATAGCCATTTTCTTGAAAAAATTTAACATTCATCATAAATGTTATAGTATCCTTGGCATATCTAAATATTTTATACATATATAAAATAATTTCTTCCTAATAAATATTTTACATATATTTGTTGCTATGAGAGAATGTATAAACTATAATAAAATCCATCAGAACCATTATCTTAGCAACATAGACTGTTTTGATAAAATCTGACTGAACATTTAAAGCTTATTTATGCTATGTATAGTTTAGTATTGAATATGGCATTATTGGTTTAACTTAGACCTTAAGTAAAAAAAAATACTGTATTTGAGTGAATTTAATTTTTGAAAATGGAAACAAAATACTTAAGAAACTAAATTATATTTATTAATAAATTCATTTATTCATTCAGCAAATATTTATTATTAATTATAATTAGCTTATTAATAATTCAAAATGTGCTAATACTACTTTTCCACACCCTTCCAAGAGAACTGCTGCCATATTTGCCTTCTTTGCTTGGATTTCGGTATGTTCATCTACTGGTAAAAGAAGTTGACCAGATTGGTCTTTAACTACCAACGTAGAACTTAAAGAGTTGTTTACAATTCTAATTCTAGATTTCAACATTTAATGTGTTAGCAATAACTACAACCTTTTTGACATCTCAAAGAAATACGTTACTATTGTTAATAGAACAATATGTGTATTTGGAGCTTTTTCACTGGAGGTCAAGAATTGCGTGTGTTATGGAGGATAAATAAATTGTTGGCTGTAGGAGAAATTCCAGCATAGTGCAGTGGGAGGTGATGTGACCTAGAAGAATAAGAACCAGACTCTGCAAAGTCCTGGTTTCTGATACTTCTGTTAACTAGCTGTAAGACTATGGGCACGTTTTGAAACCTTTCTGGGCCTTAGTTTCCAGATCCAGAAAATAGATAATAATCTTTACTCTGCCTCCTGATGGGGATGCTGTCAAGATAAATAGTAACTTCCTCATTTGTAAAATGGGAGTTGCAAATTAGGGCAGTTCTTAATCTGGGGATGATCCCAGAATCCCCTTGAAACTATGCAAAATTTTATTTAAATGTTTATATGTACATCTTTCTGGGTATGAGGTCCATAGCTTTTGTCAGATTTTCAAATGGGCAAGTGACCCAAAGAAGGTTAAGAAACTGGACTTGAGAATCTCTAATATCCTTTCTACTCTTAAATTCAAATTCCATTCTCCCTCTCTGAATAATATATTTGAAAGACTGCTAAACAAATGCAAAGTATCATTTTCTATCTCTCTTTATGGATCTAGTCTATGTAAAAGTCATAGCCACGCTTGAAAAGGTGATATTATATTATATTGCATAAGTTATTGGATAAATATATTACCTGAGGGAATCTCGCAAATACAAGGTTCAGTATTAGACCCCCTAGGGGAATTAGAGTATGTCACAGAGACTCCGAAGAAATAGAAGGACATCTAGGTAAGAGTACAAAAATATTTCAGTATAGGTGCAATGAATATAGTTTAGTGGACAAGCTAGTAATTAAACTAGTATGAAGCTATCTATCTGGTTCTAGTCTGGATTGACACAGCTGTGTCTCAATTTTCTTCTCTGTAAAATAATTTTAATAATTTATACCTCATAGGATTTGGGGAAGACTAAGTTAGCTTGTTAGATTAGATTAGTTAGTATGGGTGAAAGTGTTTTTAGTTAACTGTAGTGCATTACAAAAAAGCAAGGAATTCTCCATTCAAAGGAAGAAAATTTCACTATTAAGGATTTATTAATTTTGAGGGGAGCCAGGTTAAGGAAGGCATATTGAGTAGGTGTCCCCTTAACTACAGTGAAAAAAATTTAACTCATGGTAGAGTTTTTCATCGAAGAGATAGTTGACATGGATCTCAGATTACCTCTTCCTTTCTGGGCTTGGCTCAAAAAGGAGTAAAAATAGTACTTGGTTCTAGAATTTGCTCTTCCTACTAAGGGTGATTCTGAATTTCTAGATAGAAGGCAGGGGATGGGATCTCACACATTTTTATATTCACAGCCCTATGCAGGTACTCAATAAAGTCTATTTATTGAATGCCCTTGGGCTGGTTACTTTCTCTAAGTGATGCATCCTCTATTTGTAGGGATAATACTAATTAAAAAATTGGCTACCATTTATTGCGTAAGTACTCTGAACCAAGTATCTTACATATGTTATTTGTTCTAGCCTCACAACAACCCTATAAAACATTATTCCCATTTTATTTTTTTATTAAAATTTTTTTTTCTTTATTGATTTTAGATCGAGAGGAAGGGAGAGGGAGAGAGAGATAGAAACATCAATGAGAGAGAACATCGATTGGTCGCCTCCTGCATGCCCCCCACTGGGGATTTGGCCCATAACCTCTTGGTGCATGGGTCATCGCTCAACCACTGAGCCACACTGGCCAGGCTATTATTCCCATTTTAAAGGTGAGGATTCTAAAGTTCGCAGAAGATAAGTGACTTGAGACCATAACCACCTTACAGATTTATTGGGAAGATAAAATTATGTAATGTACTTGATTGTGCTTTCAAACTATTAAGGCTACATAGATGTTATGCTGCTGCTGCTTTTTTTGCTTTTTGTTTCTTTTGTTAGCTGCTCTAACTTAAAAAATTTTACTTTATTAATAGCCACCCCATTGAACCAAGAGGGTACTTTCCCCCAGTTTATTGAGATATAATTGACATATAGCATTGTATAACTAAGGTGTACCACATAATGATTTGACTTATGTGTATAATATCATGAACCAATTACTGCCAGAAGTTTAGTTAACATCCATCATCTCATATATTAACCCCTTATCAGCTATATGATTGGCAAATATTTTCTTCCATTATGTGGATTGCCTTTTCATTTTTTTTGGTTTATTAATTTATTTTTGTTACAGATGTTTCTCCTTTTCCCCCCCAGACACCCTCCTCCCTGTCCCCGCCCACCCCCCCCAAGCATTGTTGTCTATGTCCATTGGTTACGCATGCATACATATAAGTTCTTTGGTTTATCTGATCCTTCCCCCCTCCCTCCTCTGAGGTTTGTTAGTCTGAACCATCCTCTTTTCTACGTTTCCAGGTCTGTTTTGTTCATCAGCTTTTTTTGTTCATTATATTCCACAAATAAGTGAGATCATGTGGTATTTGTCTTTCTCTGATTGGCTTATTTCGCTTAGCATAATACTCTCCAGGTCCCTCCATGTCGTCTCAAAGGATACGAGATCTTTCTTTCTTACAGCTACATAATGTTCCATTGTGTATATATGTACTACACCTTTTTTATCCACTCATTTATTGATGAACACTTGGGCTGTTTCCAGATCTTAGCAATTGTAAACAGTGCTGCTATGAACATGGGGGTACATATATTCTTTCTGATTGGTGTTTCAGGCTTCTTAGGATATATTCCTAGAAGTGGGATCACTGGGTCAAATGGCAGTTCCATTTTTAATTTTTTGAGGTAACACCATACTGTTTTCCACAGTGGCTGCACCAGTCTGCATTCCCACCAGCAGTGTACTAGAGTCCCCTTTTCTCCATACCCTTGCCAGCACTTGTTGTTTGAGGATTTGTTGATGGCAGCCATTCTGGAAGGTGTGAGGTGATACCTTATAGTTGTTTTACTTTGCATCTCTCTGATGATTAGTGACGTTGAACATTTTTTCATATATCTCTTGGCCATTTGTATATCCTGTTTGGAGAGGTGTCTATTTTGATCCTCTGCCCATTTTTATTTATTTATTTTTTTTATCTTCACCTGATGACATTTTTGCATTTATGTTCAGATAGAGCGGGAGGGAGAGAGGGAGGAAGAGAGAGAGAGAAATATCGATGTGAGAGAGACACATTGAGTGGTTGCCACCCACATGACCCCAACCAGGGCCAGGGACAAACTGCAACCGAGGTACGTGCCCTTAGTGGGAACCAAACCCAGGACTCTTGGTCTGCACTCTGCCCATTTTTAAATTGGGTTCTTTGTCTTCCTTTTGTTGAGTTGTATGAGTACTCTATATATTTTGGAAATTAACCTCTTATCTGATGTATTAGTGCAATTATGCTCTCCCCCATAGTGGGTTCCCTTTCCATTTTGATGGTTGTTTCTTTTGCTGTGCAGAAGCTTTTTAGTTTGATGTAGTCCCATGTGTTCATTTTTTCCTTTTTTTCTCTTGCCTTAGGCGTTGTATCAGTGAAAATTTTTCTGCTTGTGATGTCTGAAATTTTGTTGCCTACATTTTCTTCTAGGATTTTTATGGATTCACGAGTCACATTTAATTCTTTTATCCATTTTGAGTTTGTTCTTGTGTATGGTGTAAGTTGGTGGTCTAGTTTCATTATTTTGCATGTAGCTGTCCAATTTTCCCAGCATCATTTATTAAAGAGTCTCTTTACACCATTGTATGCTCTTGCCACCTTTGTCAAATATTAATTGAGCATAATGTCTTGGGTCTATTTCCGGATTCTCTGTTCTGTTCCATTGATCTATATGCCTGTTCTTGTGCCAGTACCAGGCTGTTTTGATTACAATGGCTTTGTAGTATAACCCGATATCCAATATTGTGATCCCTCCTACTTTGTTTTCTTTTTCAAGATTGCTGTGGCTATTCGGGGTCTTTTTTGATTCCATGTGAACTTTTGAAGTATTTGTTCTAGTTCTGTGAAATATGTCTTTGGTATTTTAATGGGGATTGCATTGAATCTCTAGATTGCTTTGGGTAGTATGGACATTTTAATGATGTTAATTCTTCCAATCCATGAACAAGATATATGCTTCCACTTTTTTGTATCTTCTTCTATTTCTTTGTTCATTGTCCTGTAGTTTTCTGCAAATAGGTCCTTTACTTCTTTGGTTAAGTTTATTCCTAGGTATCTTAATTTTTTTGCCGCAATGGTAAATGGGATTACTTTTTAGTTTTTCTTTCTGTGAGTTCATTATTGGTGTATAAGAATGCTGTCAGTTTCTTGATGTTAATTTTGTATCCTGCAACCTTGCCAAATCGTTTATTAAATCTAGTAGATTTTTGATGGAGTCTTTAGGTACAACATCGTGTCATTTGCAAATAATGACAGTTTCACTTCCTCCTTTCCAATTTGGATCCCTTTTATTCTTTCTTCATGTCTAATTGCTGTGGCTAAGACTTCCAGTACTATGTTAAATAAGAGTGGTGAAAGTGGGCATCCTTGTCTTGTTCCTGCTCTTAAGGGAAATGCTTTTAGTTTTTGCCCATTGAGTATGATGTTGGCTGTAGGTTTTTCATATATGGCCTTTATTATGTCGAGATATGATCCCTCTATTCCCACATTGCTGAGTGTTTTTATCAGAAATGGGTGCTGGATTTTGTCAAATGCTTTTTCAGTGTCTATTAATGTGACCTTATGGTTTTAATCTTTCATTTTGTTTATGTGGTATATCACATTTATTGATTTGCGAATATTGTACCAGCCTTGCATCCCTGGGATGAATCCCACTTGGTCATGGTGAATAATTTTTTTAATGTATTGCTGGATCCGATTTGCTAATATTTTGTTAAGGATTTTGGCATCTATGTTCATCAGGGATATTGGCCTATAGTTTTCTTTCTTTGTAGTGTCTTTATCTGGTTTTGGAATTAGAATTATGCTGGCCTCATAAAACGAGTTTGGAAGTCTTCCTTCTTCTGCCTTTTCATTTTGTTGATGGTTTCCTTTGCTGTGCAGAAGCTTTTCAGTTTGCTGTAGCCCCACTTGTTTATTTTTGCTTTTGTTGCCTTTGCTTTTGGTGTCCATCATTACATATAGATACAAAAAGGAAAAAAGAGTTTTCCTTGTGATGAGAACTCTTAGAATTTATTCTTTTAAATTTCTTTTTTTTAAAAATTAATTTATTTTTGTTACAGATGTTTCTCCTTTTTTCCCCATTGACACCCTCCTCCCTATCCCTCCCCTACCCTGTCCCCAGTTTTGTTGTCCATGTCCATTGGTTATGCATACATGCGTATAAGTTCTGTGGTTTATCTCTTCCCTTCCCCCCCCACCCCCTCTTCTGAGGATTGTTAGTCTGTACCCTACTTCCACGTCTCTGGGTCTACCCTGTTCCTCAAACTGTTATGTTCATTATGTTCCACAAATAAGTGAGATCATGTGATATTTGTCTTTCTCTGCTTGGCTTGTTTCGCTTAGGATAATACTTTCCAGGTCCCTCCATGTCATCTCAAAGGATAAGAGATCTTTCTTTCCTACAGCTGCATAGTACTCCATTGTGTATATGTACCACAGCTTTTTTATCCATTCATCTACTGATGGACACTTGGCTGTTTCCAGATCTTAGCTATTGTAAATAGTGCTGCTATGAACATGGGGGTACATTCTTTTAAATTTCTTATAGCTATATCAGCATGTTGTATATTACATCCCTTGTACTTATTTATCTTATAATTAGAAGTTTGTACTTTTTGATCACCTTAATCCAATCCCCCTCTCCCAACCACAATTCTGATCTCTTTTCCAAGAGGGTGCTTTGATAGAAGTTTTAAGGTACATTGGGTCTCAGAAATGCAGATTTGATGATAACAGGAAATGGTTGTTCATAGGTCATTTTTGACTGGGCTGGATATATCTATGGTGTCACCAAGTAGCTGCTGCTGGGAGTTGAGAGAAGGAATGAAGAAGAGTAGCCATTGTCTGGCGGGTGTGGCTCAGTGGTTGAATGTCGACCCATGCACCAAGAGGTTGCCAGTTTGATTCCTGGTCAGGACAATTGCCCAGGTTGTGGGCCAGATCCCCAGTGGGGGGCATGCAGGAGGCGGCCCATCGGTGTTCTCTGTCATCAATGTTTCTATCTCTTTCTCCCTCTCACTCCTTCTCTCTCTAAAATCAATAAAGGAAAAAAAACAACAACAGAGTAGCCAGGAATGTTTGATGAATATGTTGTAAATATCCTGCCTAAAGCTCCTCCTATATTTCACCATTAAAATAGAAAAAAAACTAACACGTTCATATCTAAGGCTAAGATTCAAGGTCAGAGTGTCATAAGTAATCTTTGTGGGACCAAGACTATGAGTTTGTCTGAATCTCTTGGTTTTTGTGGAGCTGAGATTCATAATCACTATAATGTACAAAGATGAAATACTTTAAAACGCATAACATAACAAAGACAGATTTATAATTATAAACCAGCACCATCTCCTAGTTTGTCATTGGAGGAATGGTATAGTCGAGTTAGAGGGAAACTGCTGATTACCATGCAAAATTACCTTTTATTTTTGACCACTATATTTCTCCTTGGTTTTAAAAATACCCTTTTATGGGGCAATATGATTTTGTGCAATTTTTTCTACTTAAAAATTTAATAGGAGACCTGGTAGAAGAGTTTGATCATTTATTGCACATCTACACATTCACTAACAATGATGAAAGATTAGTTGGTTGTCTAGTTTATTCAAGAGAGAGATGAGCTACACCATAAGAGAAGGTGGAGAATCTGGGCTCAGTGCCCAGGATTTTTCTTTGCTATTTGGATCACTGTGTTTGCTAGAATATTTAATTAATCCCACTCTTGGAGTAATGCTTATTGCTGGTTGCCATTGCTGAACTGAAATATTAAACCATATGTAATACATCTTCAATAAAATTTAAAAGTCCCTAAATGATGTATGTATTTGACAGTCCTTAATGAAAACTGACTTAAGGAATTTCAGAGGATGGATAGGCTTAATAGTAACAGTTCTCTTCATTCATGTGAAAGGAAGTTCAGAATTATAAAATGAAACATAGGAATTAGCACAACATTTGGCGTAGGATTGTACCAATTGGATGTATAAGTTGTTATGTTGTTGATAAATATTTGGCTTCTGCTATATCTCTGGTGAAGGCCTTTCCTGAAGTTCTTTAAGACCAGTTCTTTTTGGGATACAGTTTGGCCATAGTTAGACTATTGGGGGACTCTCTGATAATTCTCTTTTGAGTAATTCAATAAACAGCATGATTTTCTCTTATTATTGAACCGATGCCTCAGCAAAGGTTTAGAGGAATTCTGCTGTTTGTAGCGAAAATCTTGTGCCAAGACCATTAACCTTGAAGTTCTATACACTTTGCAGGTCATGCAATTACTACAGTTATCCTATTTACTTATTTAAGGATGTGGCAAGAAGAACTTCCCCCAAATGGACTGATAAATGCGAGTAGAGGGGGAAAAATCAATTTCTTTTTTTGAAAGGATAGATCCAGAATTGTGATGATGGAAAGAATTTTAAGGTTCAGTTAAAATGTCTCTTGAACAGGTGGGAACAGACAGATAGTCTGATGTAATAGCCTGTGCAGTCAAGAGGGACAGAATATTTGAAATGAGACAGTACTTAAGAATTTGATCAAATCCAGAGGTCTTCATACTTTGTAAGCCTCAAGTTCCTTTATTCAAACAAAATCTTATATATTTAATATGTAAAGCAGGTTTAAGGGGAGCCATTCTCCTTGAAGCCAAGAGGTCACACCTGTTCATATGCTGCCCCTTCTTCCTTCCTTCTGAGCAGTGTGAAAATCACTCATCTAATCCAACTCTTATGTTTGACAAATATGAACATTTGTTTCTAAGAGGAGTGAACCAGCTTGTCCTAGGTTGTATAACTCAACGGTGTTAGGGCTGATTCCCAGACCAGTGCTCTGCTCTATTACGTACTTTCTACTTCCAACACTCTTTCTGTTTCATGCTTGGAACTCTGGGAAGAGAGCCACCCTCTCCACTGGAACACCAGGGGAAAGCAATATGGTCAGGGGTTGTGAGGACAAGTGGGCAACAGAGTCACAAATACTATTCTCACAGTCCTAGAGCTCAACTTTTCATAGGACAGGTATTTATTGGTCATCTTTATATGTAAGGCATGGCGTGAGGTCACAAAGGAAGTGCAGAATCTCAGAATAGAGGAAGAAATCATTTATTTACTATTCTTTACTTTATATTTTCTCCTTAAAAATATGAACAAAGTGGTAATTTAGAACATACATATCATACATTCACCATAGTGGTTTTGGGCAGGGATTCTGGAGTCAGGCTGCCTAGTTTTGAAATCTGGCCCAGATATTTACCTGGGTCAAACTACTTAACTTCTCAGCACCTCTGTTTTCTCATCTATAAAGTGAAAAAAAAATGCCTGCATCATAGAATTGTTGTGAGAATGAAATACATATTTATATATAAAACTTATAATGTATATGTGTGCCAGGTTCTATATATATATTTACTACTTGGCACACAGTAAGTACTAGGTAAATCTTAGCTATTAGTATGGTTATTATGATTATGATTATGACCTTATATCATTCACAGCAACAATTCAAGGGTCTCCTCTAAATCAGTATTTTGGTTTTGTACTTCTTTGTATATTGCTAAACAAATCATATGGAAATTATATTCTGAATACCTAAGTTACCAAAGCATTATCCATTCAAGTTGGTAATCTTCATTTTCTTCTTTTAGGAAATGGTATGTTTAACTTCTATATACTTGTCTTAGTCAGTTTGGGCTGCTATAACAAAATACCACAGACTGGGTGGCTTATAAACAACAGAACTGTCTGGAGGCTCACAGTTCTGGAGGCTGACAGTCTGAGATCAGGGTGCCAGCATTGTCTGGTCTGGTGAGGACCCTCTTCTGGGTTGCAGACTGCCAACTTTTCATTGTGTGTCACAGAGAGGAAAGAGCAGAGAGCTGAAACCAGCTCTTGTGTCTCTTCTTACAGACAGACATAAGGGCACTCATTCTATTCATGAGGCTTCCACTTTCATGACCTAATTACTTCCCAAAAGCCCCACCTCCTATTGTCATCACATTGGGGGTTAGGATTTCAACATATGGATTTTGAGGGAACAGGTTTGGTCCATAACTACTCTAATTTTAATGATAGTTCTTATAGTATATATAATATATGCAACATGATATGCTTCGCTTACTCATGACTCCTAAGATGCTTTGTACATCTCATATGGGAATTTTGATAATTAGAAATATATGGCACTCACCAGTGATAAACTTATGCTATCACTTATTCTTTTTAATATATATGCTATCTCCTCAAACAAAAAACAAGACTATGGGCATGAACAATGTCATGTGTATCTTTTCATGTTTTTAGAGTCTAGCCTTGTGCCTTGCACATAGAAGGCAATCAATAGATGTTTGCTGTGTCATGAATTCTACTGTCAATGACAACGTCTCTCAATTTTATTTTTTCTTTTCTAATTTTAAACTGTCAGCCTAATTATAATATTTTATATACTAATTTTTCTTTGTTCCACTGGCTCTAGGTTCATAAATTTTTGAACCATGAATAAAAGCAAAAAGCCAGCACATGTAGGTAAGGGCCATATGCATTGCTTTAATGAATAGTCATCCTGACATATGGAGGAGGACTGCCCGATTCATTATTGGGTTTGATGGAGCTGCTGCCTGCCTGAATGAGTCAGTCGAGGGGCCAGTTTATAGTGGTAAAATCTTGTGATGGGCTGGTCTGACCGATAAACAAAGTAAATAAATGAACCAAGTTGATTCAGTAGCCCAGATAATTTGCGAGGTTAACATGGAAATATATTGCTTCTTTGTTAATTTTTAAAAATTTTTTTCTTTATTGATTTTAGAGAGAGGGGAAAGGAGAGGGAGAGAGAGATAGAAACATTGATGAAAGAGAACATCGATTGGCTGCCTCCTGCATGCCCCCCACTGGGGATCGGGCCCACATCCTGGCGACCTCTTGGTGCATGGGTTGATGCTCAACCCCTGAGCCACACTGGCTGGGTGTGCAATAAGGTGGCCTTGTTACATGTTTTCCAATTTATTTCATCCAGGGGTGGGTAAAGAAGTTTATTTAATATCATCTGAAATTTCATGATTCTTGGTTGCCTTTTATTACCAAGGATATTTGAATTTCATAGCATCTTACTTTTAAAAGTACAAGGATTCTGTCCGACTGGTGTGGCTCAGTGGCTGAGCGTCGACCCATGCACCAAGAGGCTGCCAGTTCAATTCCCGGTCAGGGCACATGCCCAGGTTGTGGGCCAAATCCCCAGTGGGGGGCATGCAGGAGGCGGCCAATCGATGTTCTCTGTCATCGATGTTTCTATCTCTCTCTCCCTCTCCCTTCCTCTCTCTCTAAAATCAATAAAGAAAAAAAAAATAAATAAAAATCCCTTTATTTTTCCCCCCAGTTTTACTGAGGTATAAATGACAAATGAAATTGTATGTATTAAAGTGTACAGCATGATAATTTGATATACATATACATTGTGAAATGATTACCACAATCAAGTTAATACATCACATCCATCATGCCACATAGTTAACATTCCTAGTAACATTGTTGACTCAGGGGTAGACCCATGACTTAAGTTGTTCCAATGCCCAAAACTCACGTGGGAGAGCCACTCTTGTTTTTGCTGGACTGAATCCTAAGAGGATGTGGGCATGGAGTTGTTGAATGGCACATTGCCTCTTTGTGGCAAAATAGTATGGAAGAGAGTAAAACTGAGAGATAGAGGCAGATGGTGCCTCTAGATCAAGTTTAGATGCAAGTCAGAAAAATCTACCTCTGGATTTTTCAATTGCGTGAACTAATACATTTCACTTTTCTGCTCAATATGGTTTGGTTACTTGCAACTTTAAGAGTCCTATTGGATATATATATCTGTTTCTCCTAGCTCTAATACACTAGACATTTTAAGTAATATGAATAATTCCCTTTTATTGAGCATCTTTTATGTGCCAGGTACTGAACTAGACGCATGCATGATCTCAAGCTTCACAATTATTTTCAAAAGGCATTATTATGCTTTTACTTTACAGAAGAGGTAAAAGAATTCCAGAGAACTTAACTGGCAAGTCCAGACAGCTGTTAAGTAGTGGAGATTCATATTTAGATCTCCATGATTTCACAACCCACCTTTTATCCTCTCTGCCACTATTTTACCAAGTGTTAGAAATTAGAAACTTGAAGACATGCAGCATCAGTACTATGAATTATTATTTCAAAGTTTTATGTAACACAATGCTTCATATATTTCAAAATTTTAAAATACATTTAAAGATCTCCAGATCCCTAAGATCTGTTTATATTCTCCAAGCACTATGCTGCTATGCTTGAAATTTAATAGCTGTCTAGTGAATCATGAAGTTGGGAAAGCCTGATGGGACCAAATGTCATATTGTTTCCAGACTAAGTCAATATGAAGAAAGTAATTCATGTGATCTGACCAAGAACAACTTTCCTTAGGAAAAAGTTTGCTTAGTAAAGTAGGATTATAACTATATTGGACACTGATTGCTTACATTTAATATCATTTAGTGAAAATATTATTTGAAGAATGATTTTAAAAAAGACAAAGATCTAGGGATATTTGAAAGACGGTACATGAGCTTCAACTTTTGTCCCTAAATAACCCCTACTTAGCTACCATTTTAAAATCAGGGTTGTAGTAAATGTCTTCAGTTCACTCAGAATTTGCTCCTTTGGTAAGAAGTGTATAGGACACTGCTTTGGTCTATACAGCTGCCTGATGTGCTTTCAAAGATGTCCAAAGTAATCTTCTGTGTTTCACCTTTCAGGGTGTAAGTTGGTGTCTGAGAGTCATGGAACTCTAGATCAGGAAGGAATGCCAGTCATCACCGAGGCTAGTGTTTCTCAAACTGTTTTCTTTTTTTTAGAGGATCATCTTTATTATTATCATTTTGTTGTTGTTAATCCTCACCTGAGGATATTTTTTCCATCGATTTTTAGAGAGAGTGGAAGGGAGGGAGGAAGGGGACGGAAAGAGAGAGAGAGAGAGAGAGAGAGAGAGAGAGAGAGAGAGAGAGAGAGAGAGAAACAGAAACATTGATGTGAGAGAGACACATTGGTTGGTTGCCTCCCGACCAGGGCTGAGATACGTGTCCTTGACTGAGAATCCAACTCATGACCCTTTGGTGTGTGGGCTGGTGCTCTATCCACTGAGCCACACCAGCCAGGGTCCAAACTGTTTTCTGTTGTACCCCTTCTTGAGTATATTAAAAACAGGATTTAATTTTTTAAAAAGTTTCAAAGCCTAAAATGATATCATTAGAACATGTTATGATAGCTCTTTTCTTTGCCTCTGCCTTTCATTGCATGGTTTTATTCTTGGACAAGTTCTCCTTTTGGACGAAAAGGCTGCCAACTTCAGGGCTACATTCCTCCCATGTATGAATCCAGTGGAAAAGAATGAGCAAATTTATCCCGGCATTCTCAGCAAAAGTCTTGAGCTTTAGTCTGACTTTACTTTTTTAGTTCAAATGCTCCCTCTCCCCTCAGTCAATCTCTATCATACTTTGGCAGGGGGGAGGGTACCATACTTTGGCCTCATCTGGATCACATGTCATACTTAGTGCCAGGGAGTGGGAGTCAACCCCACAGGATCTACATGGACTGAGAGAGGAGAATGGCGGGTTCCCAAACGGATACCAGAGGAAGTTGCTGGAAATAGGATGAATAGATGTCGGGTGCTCAAAAAGAACAACTACCTATTTCATGTGCACCTTGATTCTCCAAGATGGTAGATAAAGAATACAAGATTTTCAAACACAGGTACCAATGGAACTTCCTCCTCCCTGCCCCCAAGAATTTTGCAAAATACAATTTGGGAAATCCTAGTTCTACAACAACTGCTTTATTTGGAGAGACACTCCGAATGCTGGAGAAATAGTCTCAGAGAGATTAAACGACTCACCTGAAGTCTCATGGATGTTTATTTCATTAAACAAACGGCAGTCACTTTGCATTGGGGGCTCTGCTACCAGTACGTAAATTCTTGATTTTTCTACTCAGGCATCTTTCTGCTTTTCCCCACAGACTCCCTTGTTTTATAAAACAAAAATCCCTGAGAAGGCTGCAGAGATTCTGTACATTCACAAGTGCATAGGAACATCTGTCCTAAATCTGGATTTTTAAAAAATGACTATTGTTAGGGAATGTGTTCTCTTTGGCCCCTATTCCTCCATCCCAGTCTGTTTCTTGTTTTAACCTGTAGGGTCTGAACTGCCTAATACAAGCTGGAGCCAAGACTATGTTGTACCAGACCGAATGATGTGACATTGGACTCATCACTCTCCTCTCTCTGGGCCTCAGTTTACCTCATTTAAAAATTAAAGTGGGGGTGGAGACTAGTCATTATCTAAGGTCCCTTCCAGCTCTGCCATACTGGTCTGTGTTTCCCTGGAGTGTGATCCCATAGGTGCCCTGGGTTTGAAAAACCTGATGTGCCAAGCCCATTTATTTGGGTTTTGATCTTTTCTACCTTGCCCCTCCATCCAGATTCATTGAATTTTTTGTTTGCTTTGCAATGTATTTTTATGTTCTTATTTTTATTTATTTTAAAATAGCAAAAGCAGCAATATTCCTTGTACAGAGTTAAGCAACACTGAAACACAATAAAAGTAGTTTTCTTTCAGTTAGCGTACTTCCTATTCCCAGTCACAATGTTCTCCCTGTTAACAACTTGGTATACAGATCTCCATATACTTACCATCTATTCGTATTCTTCATTTGTCTTTTCTTTTTGGGTTTTTCCTTTGGGTTCTTTCCTTTCTTATTGGCTCAGGCCATTGACCTGCCATTTGCCTTACCCAAGGGTATTGGTAACCCCCAAGTTGCTGCCTTCCTACTCAGTTTTAGCTCAGTGCTTTATTTGACCCTCATGACTCTAAGCTAGTCACTCTTCTCCAGGCTAACTTGAGTGCCACCTTCCAAGAGTTACCTGTTGCAGTCCTGCTCCGCTGCTGTTCCCTGGCCTTCCAGAGCAGCCAGAGGAGTGTTGTCTCTAGAGTCCGACAGCCCAGCTCCACCACTTGTTGGTCGTGGGTAAAGCACTTCACTTCTCCGTACCTCAGTTCACTCCTCTGTAAAAAGGGTGCTATTAAAAATGATCTCACAGTTCTTGTTAGTATTAAGGGTGTTTTTACCTGTGATAGTCTCTCAATCTTATCACAACGTCCAACTCTAGTTCAGGTTCTGGTACATTGTGGGTTTTTAAAACTGTCCATTCTTTTTGCAAAACATTTAACACTAGCAAATTGAATAATTCATACCGGCAGATACAAAAGCAACAGTGAGGTCCAAACAGGTTGAAATATCTTATTTAAAATCATACAGATAGTAAGTGACAGAGCCAGGATTCAAAATCAGATTTTTTTTGTCTCCCAAACTGTGCTTCTTGCTACTCTCAGCAGTGTTAACCCATATCTTATTTATCGGGGACCTTTGATAATCTCCTAATGCTTATGGAGGCTTCTAGCCTCTAGCTTGAAATCTGATTCATTCTTTCTGGCATCTTAGTGGTTTTCCTTTTCCAAACCCACCCCCTTCTGCTAGGTAATCAAGGAAGAAGGTCCTCTCACTCCCCAGACAGGACTAGGCCTAGTATTAAATCTAGAGTTTACTCTAATTTCAGATTCTTTGTATTTCAAGGCAGACTGGTTAGTGGAAAGAGTATTGACTTTGGAGCTAACTGGATCTAGTTTTGAATGTTGTTTCTTTCCTTTAGTAGTTGTAGGGCCTTGGCCAACTCAGTTATTTGCCTTATAGGATTACCTGTGACACTAGAGATAACATATAAGTGTTGCCCTGGGCAGTGTGGCTCAGTTGGCTGGATATCATCCTGTGCATGGAAAGGTTGCCTGTTTGATTTCCAGTCAGGGCGCATGCCCAGGCTGCAGGTTTGATCCCTGGTAGGGGCCATGCAGGAGGCAGCCAATCGATGTTTCCTTATCACAGCAATGTTTCTCTCTCTCCCTCTCCCTTCCTCCCTCTCTAAAAATCAGTTTAAAAAAGTGTACGTATATAATAAGTGCTTGGGTATAGTAAACATTCATAAGTCATTGTTATATTATTAATAGTCACTTTAACTTGTGAGAGACCAAGCTGTTAATGGCCCTGAAGAGACTGGATATTATTTGGAGGGCTAATATTTTTACTTATTTTTTATGAGTTTATTTTAGTCAAACCAAGGACATATGCCAAGGGGTAAGCTCTCAGATTTCCTGGAGGGTAAGTTTTGCAGCTTCTTTGATGCATTTGAAATGAAGGCAGGAATGTGAGGAAGACTGCGTGAGGGTGGGAGAAAGCAAGGCGGGACTGGATTGCAGGATAATTAACAAGATTATGTGCTCTCTTAATTGTGTTTACAATGTGTTTCAAAGGTGTATTAACCTAGATGCACAGAAACAATGGACAGGGCTTGGTTAAGTGAAAAATAAACATTAAAAATTTTATCTTTATTGTTGAAAGTATTATATATGTCCTCCTTTTTACCCCATTCCCTTTTCCCCCCTATTGACCACCCACTCCTCCCCAATCCCACCCCCTCCTCACTGCACTGTTGTCTGTATCCATTGGTTATACATATAGGCATATAAATTCTTTGGTTTATCTCTCCCCGCCTCCCCTCCCCCTTCCCTCTGAGGTTCCATAGTCTGTTCCCTACTTCCATGTTTCTGGATCTATTTTGTTCATCAGTTAAAAATAAACATTTCACTAAAGAAGTCCTATGCCTAGGGCGTGACTGTCCACCATGACCTGCCTCTTTAGGAATGTATGATCAGATCACCCTGTGAGGTTCCTTTCCCTAGAATACGGGGCTAATCTTCGAGTATGCTGTCTTTTAGTTGAGTTTGGGAGGTGAGGGAGAAGAGAGTAGCCTCGTGAGAAGAGCACACACTTTGGATTCAGAGAGGCCTTGATTTGCTGGGCTGTGGCAATTCCAGTTGTGCTAACAGGCCGGTTGTTTTAATCACTTTGAGCTTGAATCTCTTCACTTGAAAAACAGGAATATAACACCAATCCCATAGAGGCTCTTGGTGCTTAACTGAAATAGCATATGTAAAGCATGGCAGTGAGTTAAGAAATATCTGTTCCCCATCGACAGTATTCCGAGCGTCCAGTATTTGTTATGTGTGTCACTGTATTCCTCTGTGTGCTCCCAGCACTAGTGCTGTGGTCGCATAGTAGGAACTGCAAAAGTATTGTTGGACTAAAATGGGCCCTTGAGTTGATCAGTACAACACTTTATAGCCAAAAAAAATTTTAAAAATTTTAAATATTGTTTTTATTCATTTTCTAGAGAGAGAAGAAGGAAGAGAGAGATACAAACATCCATGTGAGAGAGAAACATCTATTGGCTGCCTCACACTGGGGGTTGAGCTCACAACCCAGGCATGTGCCCTGACAGGGAATTGAACTGGGACCTCTCAGTTCATGGGAGGGCACTCAGTCGCCTGAGCCACACCAGCAAGGCCAAAAACAATGTTTTAAAAGAAACTGATATTTATTTTCCATCAACCTATTTCCATTTTGTTCAAGAGTCTGTAGAAGAACAGCTCAAAAGCACTCTCTGGTTGCTCCTGCCCATTCCGTGGCCTGAGCCGCGGGCTGCAGACCAGTCTTGGTGGCACCTGAGCGCTCCAGGCTTCAGCAGGGAACGGCTGGACGGGCACCGAGGGCACTGCAGGCCTGCAGACCCGGCTGCGACCTCCGCTGAGCAGCAGTGAACTCGGGAGCTGGAGCAGTCACCCACCCCGAAATTCCTCCTCGGTCACGGCCCTTTCAGCCGCGGCCTGCTCTCCCCTTTCAACCTCTTCAGGGTCCCTGTAGGAGCTGAGACCGGGCAGGACCTCCCGTGGGTGTTCACAGGGGATGGTGCCACGCATGTGCAGAACCTCCCGGGCCAGCCTCCACCACATCGGACCCACCGAGTGGGCCCCCCGCTGTGGCAGGGACGGCAGTGTCCACGGAGGGCGGAGGAGAGTGTGGCACACACAGCAGGGTGGGCAGCCCTGGGATCAGTGACCCCAGGAGGCTGCCTGGTCTGGGTCGTGAGGGCCCTGGAGGGAAGCGTCCGCCACAGGAGAGGCTCAGAGGCAGCAGGAAAGTCCGCACAGCTCTGGCCGGGGTTCCTGAGGACGTGAGGCCAGCAGCGGGTTTCAGGGGCAGCGATGGCACACGCCGCCAGCGGGCACTGCTCCCAGGTCCCCGCAGATGTGTGCGGCAGATGCGCCACTCTTCCCGCTGTGGATGTGCCGGTGCACCGGGGTCCCTGCTGCGAGGGGTTCGAGGACATCTCCTCCTTCATGTGCAGGACGTCAAGGGCTCCGGCCTCGGTGAAAGTTTCCCTTAAGTTACTGTGGGAACCCAGGACAATGCCATAAGAACCCCTCTCTGGGTAAGTGAGGAGCGATACACCCAAAGTTTGATTGCTAGTGTGCTCACTCTTCTGTGGCTGGAAACCCTGAAAAACGAAATGTTAAGGGAGATACTGAGCTGAATAAAACACTGGGCGTAGGAACTAGTGTGCATATGCCCTCAGGTTTCTTTCTTGTGTCCCTTGCGTCATCCTCCGCATGTGGCTTTTCATCTTACATTCTGGCTTTGCTCCAGGGGACGACACTCTGCCCTGTGCCAGGGACCTGGTGGAAGGTCACACCCAGGATGCCGGGCTGGGAGGAGCTCACTTAACAGTGTGGGTCCCTAACTGCATGTTTTGCTACTCCACTTGTGTGGGGTAAAAGCAAGAGTGAAAAATTCCAAAGGGGCCTGAAATTTAGATTTTGGTCTGATAATATAGCTATAAGTTTTTTTTGCCCTGATTTACTGTAACCAGGAGTGAGTGAGTTTCTCTCATTTTCCCACCAAATGAAAAATGGAATTTATGCCCTGGCCAGTGTGGGTCAGCTGGTTGGAGCGTTGTCCTGTGCACCAAAAGGTCTCAGGTTTGATTTCTGGTCAGGGCACATACCCAGGTTTTGGATTCGATCCCTGGTCAGGGTGCATACAGGAGGGCCTAATTGATGTTTCTCTCTCACATCACTGTTTCTCTTTCCTTTTCTCTGTCTCTAAAAATCAATAAAAACATATCCTCGGGTGAGGATTTCAAACATTTTTTTCAAATGAAATTTATGATGAATAATTGTTAAATAGAGTCATCTAGACTTACTCTTTCCAGCCTAGTCAGACCCATCCCAACCTTCTACAGATCGTTTTTTAAAGATAGGCTGAGAAACATAGCGTTCTCTGGAGGTTTTGTAAATGGATGTTAACCCAGCCTTTTAAAAACTGGGTGTATATGTCATGTATTTGCCCACATTGACATACGTCTTCCAGACTCTGCTTGTGCAAGGATGAAATGAGTCGAGGGTTCTCTTCTGCTTCAAATGCTGATCTTTGTGCTTTTTGGTTTTTGTTGTTTCAACTTCATCTTTTCCCATGTTGTCTCTGAATTCCTTGAAATTTCTCTCTTTCTCAGTCTGTTTTTTTAAAAATCTACATAGATAATGTCTACTGAGGTTGATAGTCACCTTAATGCAATTCAAAATACTACAGCAAACATCGACTGAGCATCAGTTCTATGAAGCATGAAGGAGCTGTTTTCTAAAGCTTTACCAAAGGCGCTTGAGGGCGGCAGATTCACTATGGCAGCCATTATCCGCATGCGGCTGTTTAAATTTAAATTAATTAAAATGAAATGAAATGAAATTTCCTCAGTTGTACTGGGCATATTTCAAGTGCTCCGTAGCCACATGTGGCTAGTAACGACTGCATTAGCACAGATATAGAACATTTCCATCACTGTGGAAAGTTCTATTGGGTAGTGCCATTACAGAGTTTCAGTTATTTAGGACTATAACTCTCTTCTTGTCTTTCATTTATAAAATAGTCAAAAACCCATGTCTTCAATGAGAACATTTTTTTTAGTAATTCAAATAACATTTATTGAATTTTACTGTTAGGTACTGTGGGAAATTCAAGGACAAATAAATTATGTTTCTTGTCCTTTGTCCTCAGGAACTTAAAATATATTGAGGAAAACTGGCACATAACTAATGAGATTGCAAGGCAGCCTATGCAAAGTGATGTCACAGAGGCAGAGTCAAGGTATAATGGACACATGCAAGGAGCGATTTATCTCTGCTCTGCAGCAGGGCCTTCATTCAGCAGATGGCATCTAGAAAGGAAAGGACAACAGGAAGACAGAAAGCCATTTTAGGTGCCAAGGGAATGACATGAGTAAAGGCAAGGGATGGGGAAATAGCTCAGTCTAACGCAGGTGATAGACTATGGAGATGAAGAGTATCGACTCTGGGGACAAACTGCCGGGGCTCAAAACCTGGCTTTGCCTCCTGTTAACAAGTAAATTAATCTTTCCAAGTCTCAGTTTCTTCATCTGTAAAATAGAGCTCATAAGAGTAGCTACTTGTGAGGGTATGCATGAGGATTAGGTTAGGTGATGTATTTAGAGGCTAGCAGGCCTACTCGAGGAGTGCCTGGGAGGAAGAGAGGCTGCAAATAACAGGGTCTCCAAATGGTGGCTGAATTCAGTGGCTGAAATAGGAGAGAAAATAATTTCTCTTTCAGTTAAAGATCTGGAGGTAGGCAATCCAGGACTGGCATGGTGGCTCTGTTCCACGAAGTCCTCAGGGACCCAGTTCCTTCTGGACTTCTGCTTCACATCTCTAGAGTGTGGTCCTTGTCATCACGGTTCATGATGGAACTTCAGTCACGAGATCCATGTCCCAATATGCAGCCTTTTTTCTCTTAAGGTTCCCAGAAGTTGCCACCTGACGTTTCCACTTGCCTCCCATTGAATTTAGTGATATGGCCACATCTAGCTATAGGGCAAACTGGGAAACAGAAACTTTTTTCTGGGTGGTCTTGTTTCCAGCTAAAAATTTTGTTACTGATAGAGGTGGGGAATGAATATTGGAGGAAACTAGCAGTCTCTGTTACAAAGAGACACATGGCGGAAGCCAGGTTACAGAGGTCTTTAACGCGGTCTGAGGAGTGTGTACTTGATTGCTTGGGCTTTGTGGAGCTACTGATACTTTAATGCAGGGAGTTAATACAGTTAGAGGCTGTTCACGGTAATGGACTCTGACTTGGTTCCTCAAACCAGCAATACTCACCCCAGAAATACGCAAATACTTTCAAGAACAGTTCCTTTCAATTAAAAATACAAATTTCCATTAATCTTCCCACATTGTTTTCTACTCTCCTTCCTTTATAAGGAATGAAAAGATAACCTGAGGGGAGGGAATGTGAGAAGGCAACCCTTCCCCGGGCAGCTCTCCCTTCGACTTCCTCCCGTGTGTCACTGGCCCTCTCAAATGTGCTGTGATGGAAATCAGTTCTTCCTGTGGGATGGGCAGTGCCCAGTAGAGAGACTTGTCTCGTTGTCCAGGTAGTGTGCTTGCTCTGAGCACTCTGTGCGGACCTCAGACCGGCAATGTTGATGGTGTGCCCTACTAGATTCTAAGCAGCTTGAGGACAGAGTTCAGGTCTTACTTGAGTCTATATCCTCAGCGGCTCACACAGGGCCTAGTGCAAGGCATACGTAAGGTTATCACGTCTGGATAAGTGCTAAGCCCCCAAATGCTGCCAATATTGAGTTGGTTTTAAAGCAGCCGTCCTAGAGCTGAAGTCCTCACGTGGTCGATCATTGCAGAGTTTGTGGCAAAAGCATTTCAGGCAGAGGCTAAGAGAAAGACTTGTGTCAGGTGAAGACTTAGCTGTGTTCACCTGGGGTACAGTTCTGCTCGGAGGACACCGGACAGGGGCACGGTGAGATCGGGTCAGATAATCTGTGTTAAATCCTGAAGTCTGTCCTCTCTCTTCTTCCTTTGTCTTTGTTATTCTAGCGCTGGTTGACTAAGACAATAAAAAAGATATTGAACGTGTGTGTTTATAAAATATATCCTGAGGTGAGCCCCTCTGACAAGATTTTTCAGTTCACAAATATTTACTGAGTATGTGTGAAACATTACGGTAGGGGTCATGAGGAATACAAATAAATGAATAAAAGGACCAGTCCACGCTTTCAAGGAATTTATAATCAGCAGACACTGTGCTAGGTTGTAGGGCATCCACATATAGTTGAGTAGGCTTCTACCCTCGAGAGCTTACAGTATGATGTGCATGACAGACAGACAAACAGATGATTACATGTGCAGTGATCTAGTGTCGGAAACTTTCTCAGGGCCAAATGTGCCTATTTCAGTAAAAAATGTGAGGAAACGGTACATTTGAGATTTTGTAAAATCTGTGGACACATTCTAGTTAAGTAGTATGTAAAAGTTTTCAGGGAGTTGGACCTGTTTCAGGAGTGGCAGGGATATGATATGCAACCTGGAGACAGAGAGAGGGGAGGAATAAAAAGAGGGTGGATCATTTTGAGGTGACATTAAATTATATTTTGACACCAGCCGTATCTTTTTTATAACAGAAAATGGAAACAACTCTGTCCTTGACCTTCAAAAACAAATTGACTCACCTAGCTTAACTATTCAAACAAACAACTGTGTACTCTCTTCAATTCCTATGATGATTTTGATTTACTGTAAATGACTGAATTTAATGAACTAAATTATGCTATTTAAATGCATTTTGTGAATGGTATTGTAGTTTGTTACAAAGCATTATGTCTATGCTAAATTGTGCTGTAAATGATATGGTATGGAACATATGTGCTGTATTCATAATTTAACTGTTGCTGTGGAGTGCCTTCTTGGATAGGACATACTGAAAAAGGAGCCTTTATTTACCTGGTGAAATGAAGGTGATATCTCAGCAAATCACTAGGTCTTACTGACCTTGGCAGAATTACAGTGCTAATATTTTCACATGGATGAACTGTTCTTGAGCAATTTCTCTAATGTATATGGCAGAAATAGGCTTTCCATTAAAACTGGGTATATACGGTATATCTTCTCTTTCCATTTTTTTTCTCCTTCAACAAACATTTACTGCAGTCATTGCAAGGATAATTCTACCTCCATTAAGGTGGATGCTTTCTCCTGGCCTCTCAGAGAGTAGTGATGATAGAATACAAAGGCTTGTCCCGCAGTGAAGCTGGTGGTCCCTGAAGGGACTTGCATTAAATAACACCCTGCGTTTCCTCCTTGTGAATAATTTGAGACATTTAAAAAAAAAAGGAGTAAATACTGAAGCCAAAATACCACTTTTATTACTGATATAGGCAAAGTTGGCTCAGCGTGGGAGCCAAATGGGCTTTCTAACAAATCCTGACATTAGGTACACTTACCCACCAGATCCTGGGTTTCCTTATATGGAAGGACTGCCCAGGTGAGATTTTTAACTTGAAGGAGCAAAGACTGTGCGCTTTCTGTGGACAGGTGCATCTCAAGAGGCAGAAGAGTTGAGCCAGTCAGAGCATGCGTAGTTATTCTTCACACATTTTATCAGTTAGATTCTCATGAGTAAGGGGGAAAGAGAGAGGCCGTGGCTCTCTTCATAGAAAGAAACATTAAGCATAAGAAAAAAATCATTCCACAATAACAAGTGGGATTTTTAAACACAAGGATCAGTCCAAAAGTGTATTGCTAGAGAGAAACCCACAGGATTTATTACACATTTCTGACAATGTTCCCATTTTCCCCCTTCCGAGGAGTATCTTCATGATAACAATACTTTTATTTGATGGAAAATGAAGAGACAGCAGTTTTCAGGGCAGCCACAATGGTAAGTTCAGGGGAAACTGCTGGAAATTTAAGTGATCGTTCTCAATACCTCAGTGCTGGCCACTGTCCTTTACTGACATAGCATGAGACTAAGAGTTCAGAGACTTTGGTTCTAGGAGAAGTTTCATGATCATTAAGTCTGCCTTAGTCAGCTTGGGCTGCCATAAGAAAATACTATAGACTGGGTGGCTTAAACAATAGACATTTATTTTCTCACAGTTCTGGACGCTGTGAGTTTGAGATCAGAATTCCAGTATGGTTGGGTTCTGGTGAGGACTAGTTTCTGGTGAGGACTTTCTTCCTGGTTTGTAGGCAGCCACCATTTGCTCTGTGCCCACACGAGCTCTGAACACTCTTCTTAGAAGGATTCTATCTATTTATTATTTATTTATTTATTTATTTATTTATTTATTTATTTATTTATTTATTTATTATCTTCATCCAAGGACATTTTTGCATTTATCTTCAGATAGAGTGGGAGGGAGAGAGGGAAGAAGAGAGAGAGAGAAACATCAACGTGAGAGACACATCGACTGGTTGCCACCCACACGACCCCAACCAGGGCCGGGGACAAACTGCAACCAAGGTACGTGCCCTTAGCAGGAACCGAACCCGGGACTCTCTGGTCTGCAGGCTTGACGCTCCAACAGCTGAGCCAAACAGTCCAGGGCAAGGATTCTAATCCTATCATCTCTGGGCTCCACCTCTCTGACTTCATTTAACTTTAATTACCTCCTTACAGGCCGTTTCTCTGAACAGTCACATTCCAGGTCAGGGCTTCGACATAGGTGTTGTGGAGGGGAAGGAGGCACAGCGGGCAGGTCATTCCCATCTGACTTTTCCTTCCAATGAATGGGAGTTCATGCTTTATGTTACCTCATAAGGTTACCAGTATGTCAAGTGAAATCATGGACATTTATACCTTGAAATGTTTGAAGTGTCACGAATATGTCATTATATTTATTCATTTCTGAATCTAATAGTTACTGAGAGTAGTCTTTTCTTGTTATTTAGCTTTTAGCTATTCCTAGATCTTTTTTTTTTTTTTTAACCTGAGTGTTTCTGGATGACAGATAGGAAAGTTGGGTGATGATGAGTGTGGTCTCATCCCCTTAAGAAAACATCTTTTGGAGGTAGAAAATAGCATGAAGTGGGCATTGCACAACAAGAAATGTTGATTTTTCCATCATGATTTCAAACATTCCGCAATTAGATTTCACAGCCAACCAATCTCTGGCAAGAAATAAGAGTTCCATTTTATTTATTTATTTTTTTATATATTTTTTAAATTGTTTTTTTATCCTCACCCGAGGACATTTTTGCATTTATCTTCAGATAGAGCAGGAGGGAGAGAGGGAGGAAGAGAGAGAGAGAGAAACATCGATGTGAGAGAGACACTTCGACTGGTTGCCACCCACACAACCCCAACCAGGGCCGGGGACAAACTGCAACCAAGGTACATGCCCTTAGTGGGGACTGAACCCGGAACTCTCTGGTCTGTGGGCCGACGCTCTAACCGCTGAGCCAAACCAGCCAGGGCAAGT
Source organism: Tadarida brasiliensis (assembly GCA_030848825.1). Lineage (NCBI taxonomy): Eukaryota > Metazoa > Chordata > Mammalia > Chiroptera > Molossidae > Tadarida > Tadarida brasiliensis. The sequence continues at coordinate 47,858,307 of CM061264.1, read as the reverse complement.
TTCATTTTATTTTGATTATGTTTTTGAAGTGGAGTTTTTGGATCAAATGCATGAAAGTTTAAAAGAAAAAAGAAATCTATAAAGGCCCATGTCTAATTGGAGTACAGAAGAATATTATAATGTCGACAGTGGACAGAGAACATTAAGCAGTTTTCTCATTTTAAAGAGATTACTTCTGAATTTAGCAACTTAGAGTTAGATGTAGGCAAATGACTAGACAGTCAATTGTGATGCATTGCTGTAAGAATTCGTTTTAGTTATTTTTCTGTGCGGTATTTGGCATTTTGGGCAGTGATTCATTTAACATGTCTCTTGATAATATTCTTTCTATATATTTTAGAAGCAGCAGTAATTGATACACCTAATATTTTAAAATATTGTAATGGCAAATTTAAAAAAATTGAACTTGGAGCTCCTCTCTTTGTTCTTTCTTAGGATTATAGCACAAAGAATTGCTTTGGGAACAGGGGCAATATGATTCTTATCAGGAACGTAAAACTGTTTGGTAACACAATCTGCAAGTGGAATGTTGGAGCTGGTGTGTGAAGACAATTGATGACTAGAGACGCTTTCAGGACTTTTCTTTGTGATTGGCCACTATAAATGGGTATTGGTGGGGCAAACAGGTAGAAGTTAGTTATGACTATAAGATTTCCCACATCAACAACATGGAATTATAATGTCAGAGATTTTACATTTTTTGGAGGGTCAGAAACATTAAATTATGGTTATTCTAGCAAGGTGCTGGGCTGACATACAGGTAAGAGTCAGAGACTTGGAGACTCTAAGTCTATTAAGTGGAGTGAACTCTTGAGACATGTTTGTGGATTGGAGTCTTGAGACAAGGCCATACTCTTGTAGATGAAAAACCAAAATCAAGAAATATTAAATGATTGGTTCAAAGTCACCCAACAGTTTAGTGATAGGACAAGAACCACTCTAGGTCTTCTTCCAGTCCAATATTTCCTGTATACAATAAAGGGACAGGTATTACAGTCATCCTATGAAGAAATTAAGGCAAAGGAAGTTCCTTGGATGACCACCAAAGGATTTAGGATCGTAGAATCAGATCTTGTGAATGTTGAGAAAGACTTAAAGACTAGATCTTGAAATGCTGTCTAATCTAGTCTCCTGTACAACACGTGAATACAATCTACAAAATCCCTGCCAAATTCAGTTGATACTTGCACAACTTAGAGTGATGGGACACTAGACCTTTGATCTTTGTTCAGCTCTGATTCTTAGAATGTTTAGTTTTCTATTGGGCCTAATTTGACTTCCTGTAATTTCAACTCAGGTTTTAGTTCTGCTTTCTGGTGATTCAAAAATTGTACAATTGCCCTGGCTGGTTTGGCTCAGTGGTTAGAGTGTTGGCCCACAGACTGAGGGGTCACGGGTTCAATTCCCAGTCAAGGGCACATATCTGGGTTATGGGTTTGATCCCTGGCCCCTACCAGGGCTATATGGGAGGGAATCAATGAATGTGCCTCTCTCACATTGATGTTTCTCTCTCTCTCTCCCTCCCTTCCACTCTAAAAAATGAGTGGAAAAATATCCTCGGGTAAGGATTTAAAAAAGAATTGTACAGTTAACCATGGGAGTTATTCTTTACCCTCTTTCATGTATATTACCTTTGTCTTTCTTAGTTTTGATGCTCTGAGTTTTAATAGGGCATACTTAAATGTCCACTGCACCAATCAAAACCATTAATATACTTACTACCAAGTATTTCAATTTCATTGTGTAAAACAGGCCTGAAAAAGGGATATGGAAAAGAGAATGAGAGTCCATTATAATTCACTTAGGCCAATTTGATTTCCTTGAGGTCTTTGCAAATACTGGTTTTCATGTGCGTTTCAGTATGACCAATATAATCTATTTGGCCAAGTTGATTCAACCTGTTTTCTAAAACTCAATGTCTGATTTGTTATCTGTATGTATTTTTGTGATACTAACATTTTCCAGTGTCCATGAACAGTTATCAGTAAATTATGCAAGGTATTCCCTTCCACCTTGGTCTGCAAATATATTTTATTAACAATTTAGTTTTGTGCAGTACTTTATTTAAGACAAATTTGATATATAAAAATAAAACTTAGACCAAACATTTTAGAAAATGGTTAATTCATTCAAAGAATTCTTTAAAATAACTAGTTCCCCAAATGCCCTTAAAGTGTAATTAGGTTGGAAAAAAGTTCTGTTTCAACCTAAGATTTCTGTGATACTTAAAGTATGTAAAGCAAGATATAGACACTTGAAAATTCCATGAGGGAGAATAGAATTACAGAAACAGGGAAGTGAAATTCAACACAAAAAGGCTATTGGAATATTACCACATTTTTGGGGGCTATAGACATGCTCTAAGCTTTGTTGTATGAGAGCTGATAGAAGCTGTGGCTCAGCCTAAAAAGTATCATTTCAACCAAACAAGTGATCACAGACTTACAGAAAAGACGTATCAGGTGTATGGCGGATTTTACTAGGATTATATCTAGTCATAACAGAACCTGAATTTAAGACTTTAAGAAAATTCGATTTTTGTTTTGAATCCGTTCCAATGTCAGGAAGTTTTCCTTTATGATCTAACCCTAAACCTCTAGCTTGTTTCTCATGGGAGAAATAGTTATGGCTGGTCAGCACCTCTTTTTAATCACCTGCCATGTACACAGGATCCATTTCTCTCTGGTCTGTGCAGACCTGAACTTGCCACTAAGTTCATGGTAATTTTGTGAGGTCCTGGTAGATGGGGAGATTTTCTTACTGATCTTATGCCCTATTTTATCCAAGTGAATAAAAGCCAATGACGGGATAGAGGTAGTGCTTGTCAGCACGTATTTGTATGGTTCAGGCTCCCAACTCTGCACTTGCTGGGGCTTAATAGGATATTTTATAGTCATGTAATCTTATAATGATAATAAGAATAGGAAACATCTCTTTATAAAGTCAGTAAGTAAAGAATAGAATTCATGATAAAACTTCTGAAATATCTCTCATACTTAATGGCAAAATTGACTGTGCATTAGTTTGAAAATTATCCTTAGAAAATGTTATGGGCCAATATCATAGGAATCAAGTACAAGACTAACTTTGGATCAGGTCTGGACCAATATATTTTGGGTTTTGCTAGAGGTATATAAAATGTCTGTAAAATGCATTTAAAAGTAAGCGTATTTTAGGCTATTTTATTTATGATGTGCCTTGGTGTAGCTTCATGTTTCTTGGGTGTACAGTTTGCATCAAAATTGGAAAAATGTCAGACATTATATCTTCAAATATTTTTTTCTTTCTCTCTTTTCCTCCTGGGACTTCAATTACTTATATATTAAGCTGTTTGAAGTTGTGCCACAGATTGCTGATTACTGTTAATTCTGTACAGCGTATTTTTCACTTTAGACATTGTATTTGTCATCTTTAGAAGTTTGCTTTAGATCATTTTTGTATCTTCCATGTCTGTCCTTACAAGGGTCATGCTTCCTCTGTCTTCTGGAACATATGCAGTATATTTATAATAGCTGTTTTAGTGTTCTTTTTTTTTTAAAAATATTAATCTATGTGTTTATTTAAAAAACATTTTTTTTCCTTTATTGATTTGAGAGAGAGAGGAAGGGAGAGGGAGAGAGAGATAGAAACATCGATGAGCGAGAACATCAGTTGGCCACCTCCTGCATGCCCCTCACTGGAGATCAGGCCCACAACCTGGGCATGTGCCCTGACTGGGAATCGAACTGCCGACCTCTTGGTGCATGGGTCGATGCTCAACCACTGAGCCACACTGGCTGGACTGTTTTAGTGTTCTTGTCTCTTAATTACTGATGTTTAATTTTGGGGTCTGTTTCTATTGATTGATTTTTCTCCTCATTATGGGTCATATTTTCCTGCTTCTTTTACAACTTAGTGAATTTGGGTGCTAGACATTGTGAATTTTATGTTGCTTAGTGCTGGATTCTTTTGTATTCCTATAAATACTTTTGTGCTTTTTTCTGCAACATACAAATGGAAATAGGTTGATTCTTTTCAGATTTGCCTTTCAGTTTTTTTAGGTAGGACCAGAGCAACTTTTAGTCTAGGGCTAATTTGCCCCATACTACTGAGACAATATCCTCTTAGTTCTCCACCTGTTGTGTGTTACCTTATATATTATGAGGTGTTCTGGGTTTTTTGTTTTGTTTTTAAACTCCAGCTGTTGGGAATGTGAACTATTCCTAGCCCTGTGTGAGCTCTGAAAATTGTTCCACTTACTCTTTTCCAGTGGTTCTTTTTCCAACGTTGGGTAGTTTTCTCATATGCATGTGTTGATTGACACTCAGGATAAGACTAGAGGGGTACCCTCTGCAGATCTTCAGAGCCATCTTCTTGGGTACTCTGGTACTCTGTCCTGTGGATTTGAGCCACCTTGGCTTCCCCAAATTCTCAATTCTGTCTCTTGACTTGAGGAGATCACCTTATTTATTTCCCCTTCTCTTGGGGATCATTGCCCTGCACTGCTGGTCGCCCAGTGTCTGAAAACTATTATTTTATATATTTGTCTGTATTTTTGGTTACTCTGTCCTAGCCAGAAGGACATCCTAAAAGTCAGTGTATTTTAAAACTCTTAAGTGAGAAGAATGGTTTCCAACTTTCTATTAGTATACCCTAAAAATGTTTAATACACAGTATTTAAAGGCATTTATAGGAGCAATTGAAATCTTTCTTTGGGGAAATTAAAACAACAAAACTTGATTGCATATCATGATTTCATATTTTGCAGATGTTAATATTTAATCATATGCAGAGCCATTTAGCTTAAGTGCATTAATGTAACTCATTTAAAAGAGGCCAGTAATTGTCCTATTAACTCCCAGTCTGGATGTTATCTGCTCTGCCCTGCTGGTAAGGCCAGAGGGGGACTCTTCTATTGGCACCCACAGAGATTGCTCTGATCTGTTGAAAATCCTGTTAAAATCTAATTACTTAGGAGAATCAGCCAGGGAATATCTAATGAGCTCTAGGAAACCCACTAGAAGAAATTCTGTGTTATTAAAGAATGAAATGTCTTCTGTCTTTCAATTATACTGGTACCACACGAACATAATTGCTGCCTTATAAAATGTGACTCTTGTTTGTTGTTTCTTAATTGTGTCATGAATTTTTTTGATCCTTTGAAAATGACTTAATTTCCCATGGAGGAGAAATGACAGTGTAAAGCTTAAATACCTGTATTTTATTTCCTCACGAATATTTGATAACTAGCTATCAAATGCTTACAAAAATAATGTACTTTATTTAGTGAAACCACTCTACAGGTGTGAAAAATTGGATGATTACAAGAACTTGAATTTTTTTTTTTTTTTTTTTTTATCCTCACCCGAGGACATTTTTTCATTTTTTGTTCACATAGAGTGGGAGGGAGAGAGAGGAAAAGAGAGAGAGAAACATCGACGTGAAAGGGACACATCGAGTGGCTGCCACCCGCACGACCAACCAGGGCCAGGGACAAACTGCAACCGAAGTACATGCCCTTAGCAGGAACCAAACCCGGGTCTCTCTGGACCGCAGGCCAACACTCTAACCGCTGAGCCAAACTGGCCAGGGCTGAATTTTTAGTCTAGAATGAAAAACATATTCAGCAAGAGACTCTGAAAAGGATTATTCTCTGCAATAATCTTTAAAATATTGGCAAAAGAAATGGAAGTCTTAAAAATGAAAATGCACTTGTCTCACTTATCTTGTAAATATATTAATATCTTTATGACTCTTAGTGTAGTTACGTGTCCTTATCTCTTTAACAATTAGCAGTATCTTTTCTGCATATCCAACCTTTCTTTGTATTTTAACTTTGTTGACTTTCCACTTCTCCATGTTTAGGACTTGAATTTCTTAAAATTGGATGGTTAGTTATGGCTATGAGCTTTGGATTCAGATAATAACCTGAGGCATTTAAATCCTGGTGTTCCAATTTACAACAAGTTTCTTGATCTTCTGAGTCTCAGTTTCCATTTCTGTGTAATGGGGATACTAAGTAATATGCATAGTACTGCATAAAGTTGTGAGGATTTTGGAAAGTAAACCATGTACAGTGCTTAGTGCAGTATCGGGCGTGTTGTGACTGCTCAAGAGGTTGTAGTTATTATTTTTGAAGACTAATTAAAATTTGGAATATGAAAGGACTGATATCTAAGATTCATTAAAAACTAATGTAGGGTGAATTTCTATTATCCTAATGTATTTCTATCACCATGTTCATATTAAATTTGTTGAAAAAAATTAAAAGGGGTCTATTTTTAGTAGCATGTCGGTGAACTTCATTCCAAAGTTTATCAAGTTTTTAGCCAATGTGTCATTTTATAACATGGATTGATTTCAGCACATGACACCAGAAACAAAATGTGGTTTGGTGATACATTACTTAGAAAAATACCTGTCTTAGTGATAAATTATTATTGGAATATTATATAAGATTTTAATGATTGAGGAGAAAAAAAGACTATTACATATTATTTTAACAATTAACAATGTAACTATTATTTAAAATTATTATCTGGCCTATAGAACTCTGGCAGTTGAAATATTTAAATTGACAATGCTTTTATTTTCAATCATTTTATAATGTTAAAATTAGACTTTCTCTTTTGCCCAAAATATAGGTTAAATATTTTTTAATTAGACTATTTGGAAGTTGCTAAATAAGCAGTGTTATAAAGTGATTCTTGTGAATTATAACTGGACAAAGATGTAGAATTATTATAATCATATTTTCACTTAGAATAGGCTTTTTTATACTTAAAATGTTTTCTCATATAATTCATTAATTCTTAGAGCAATTTTATGATTTAGCCATATAGTACTGTATTGTAAGCAATAAAAGGAAAAAGAATTTTTATATACACATAGCTCTGATTATATTTCTAATATAAAAGATATACAAAGTATAACATACAAATTAGGATGTTTCAATAAAAGACTATTTAAATAGTGTTTAAAATAATTTGCTAATGATTTTGTTAATTTAATATTTTACATGGATTTGATTGTTTTTAAATGTCTGAGAGATAATGGTGTTATTTGGTAGGGGAAGATGTTAGAATTGATGAATTTATGATGATGTGTGCTATTTGTTTAAAAGTTTATGTATAATAAATAAGCATAGTGAACATGTTTTATCTGGCAGGAATTATTATGCTATAATCAAGGAGCAAACACCAGCTAATTTGTTCATTCAACAAATATTTATTTGAGGGCTTATTTGCTGGAATGGGAATGTAATGTTGAACAAGACAGGCAGGGAAGAAGAATTAGCAGATTCATTATTAAAGCTAATATTTTGCCACAATGTCAGTTCATGAAACTGTTCACTCAGCTGAAAAGTTCCTGGCGGAAAGTGCTCTGGTTGTTGCTATTAGCATATGAAACTACTGGCTAAGCCTGGCTTTGCTGAGTATATACTACGTAACTTGATTAAGTTAGTACATCTTCATTAAATAGTTTCTGTTGATAACAGAAACAAACACTTCACCTTGATAACAGAAGTAAAAACAAAAAAGAGGTAGTCTCACATCTTTCCCTGTGCCTTTGCATGGTTAAACTCTCTGCTTGGCAAACTACAAATATCCAAATCTTTGGAAAGCACGCAGTGTTGCTCCTTCCACTACCCCACCCCCCCCTCCCATGTACAGCTACCACGACTTTGCCTGGCCCGTATGTGGTAGATACTCAATGAGTGCTATTGAATTAATGTAATTAATAATTCTCTTATTCTATTAGGATATATTCCTAGTTCTGTTATTGATTCCCCTGTGATAATCTGGCATAAAGCCAAATTACAGGACCCTTTAATTTTCCTTTATAAAAATGAACACTATGTTTTCCAAAAATCTGATTAAAATATATTGAGGATTGTGAGATATTAGTTTGAATTATATGGAATTGTGATATTTGGTCATCTTTTTACTTACAAAAATAAAACTTTTATCTGATTCAATCTAGTACTTTTTTCTGGGCTGTATTAACTTGACCAAAAGTGTAATATAATGATCAAAATAATCGCAATACCAAATATATTAATTACATCACTACTTATAGTTTTCTTTCTACCTTTCTATCTATTTCACCTTGATTGCTGATTTTGGCCTTGCTTTCTTCACTGAATGATATTTTATTACAAAAATTAATTGCATAATATACCTGTCACTCCAAATACTAAATTATATATTTTTTAATGTTAATGATCCTCTAGTCTACCAGGTTAGGTCTAGCAAGCAGTATTATTTGACTTGTTTAAGGACTGTTCGGTATCAGGAGATAGTGGGTAGTATGTAATTTCCAAATTTAGTTATAGTTTTAAAAAATATCAGTTTCTTTCATTATTAGAAAGTATAATACATATAAAATGTATTTTCATTGTTTCTGACAAATTAGAATGTTTCATTAGTCTATAATGTAAAAGTTATTTCTGTTTTTACTCTGAAAACTAAAATTTTAAGCCCTGGTCCACTAATTTGTGATTTATTCAGATAATACTGTGAATAAACTTATAATCTTCACAAAATATAGTTATGGTAAAAAAAATTTTTCTCCAGAAATTATAGTTTATCTCTGAAGAAACTGGGATATTCCAGAAGTTACCTTTTTCTGAAAAGGCCACTGATGATCATTCTTTACTTTTTAAAATATAAAGCAGCCCACGGAATGAGCTAAAGCTTCCCTAAGGTGAAGCCCGAGCGGCTCTCTGCTCACATCTTTTAAGGAAAGGCAACATAATTTAATTCCCCGAACACAGGGCATCCGGAACAATGTCTGGGGAAGAGAGATGTAACCTGGCTCTTCATGCAAATACCATGAAGGCCTCATAGCTACTTATCAGTTAGTCCAGGAGCCCTGAGCAAGTAACTCAAATGAATGGTCCCCATTCCGGGCCTGTGAAAAGGCTTTCATTGATTGGCAGCAAAATGAGAAAAATAAGGACAATATAAATCTTCCATAAAGCTAAATTTATTGAATTGAAAGAACTGTTTATGCTCAGAAAGGAACATTTTTTTAGAGCAGTTTTAGGTTCACAGGAAAATTAAGAGGAAGGTACAGGAGATTTCCCATATATTCCCTGCTCCCCATCACGTAAGCTTCTCTGTTATCAACATTCCCCACCAGAGTCAAACATTTGTTACAACTGGTAAACCCACATTGACACATCAGTGTCATCCAAAATCCGTAGTTTACATTAGGGCTCACTCTTAGTCTTGTATAGTCTATGGGTTTGGACAGATGTATAATGACATATATCTGCCATTATAGTATCATACAGAGTAGTTTCACTGTCCTAAAAATCCTCTGTGTGCCTCCCTGTCCTCCTTGGAAACCACTTATCTTTTTACTGACTCCATAGTTTTGTATTTTCCAAAATGTCATATAGTTGGAGTCATATAGTATGTAGCCTTTTCAGATTGGCTTCTTTGACTTAGTAATATACATTTAAGTTTTCTTCATGTAACGTAGCCTATCTTTTATGAAATTATAGTCAATTATTTTTTCAGTGTTCCTATTTGTCAAAAGTTAGAAATCTTTTGTGACTCCCTGAAATATTTTTTGAAATGTCTTTGAAATCTAAAAATCTTGAAAACATCTATTTTATGTACCTGTTTCCTCACCTGTTAAATGGAGGTAATGAACCCAACCGGTGTGGCTCAGTGGTTGAGTGTTGACCCATGCACCAAGAGGTCGCTGGTTCGATTCCTGGTCAGGACACATGCCCAGGTTGTGGGCCCAATCCCCAGTGAGGGGCATGCAGGAGGCCACCCATCAGTGTTCTCTCTCATCAATGTTTCTATCTCTCTCTCTAAAATCAACAAAGAAAAAAATAAATGGAGGTAATGATTCTTTTATTTTTTTAATTTTTTTTCTTTATTGATATTAGAGAGAGAGAAAGGGAGAGGGAGAGATAGAAACATCGATGACGGAGAACACCGATGGGCCGCGTCCTACATGCCCCCCACTGGGGATCGGGCCCACAACCTGGGCATGTGTCCTGACCAGGAATCAAACTGGCTACCTCTTGGTGCGTGGGTCGATGCTCAACCACTGAGCCACACCAGCCAGGCAGTAATGATTCTTTTTTTTTTTTTAATTGATTGATTTTAGAGAGAGCGAAGAAAAAAGAGAGAGAGAGAGAGAGAGAGAGAGAGAGAGAGAGAAACACTGCTTTGTTGTTCTACTTCTTTATGCATTCATTGGTTGATTCTTGTTATTTGCCCTGACTGGAGATTGAACCTGCAACCTTGGCATATCAGAATGACACTCCAACCAACTGAGCTACCCAGCCAGGGCCAATGATTCTTATTTCATTAGTTTAGTGTAACGGTTAAATAAGATACATAGGTGGAAGTGCTTGAGATAGTATCTGACACTTTGTGGATGCTTCCAATTTTAGTCCAATATGAAACTGTGGTGTAGGCACCCAGATTTCATCCAGTTTTCCTTTGAGGAGAGTGAAAATAGTAAGTTCAAATTGGGACATTACTTGGTACGTAGTAGATGCCAAATAAGTATTTTTTGAGTCTGTAGGACACTAAAGTAGGAGAGTATTGTAGGCAGATGTGTATGAGGGTCAGGAGTTCTACAATGAGCTGTAGACAGCAAATCAGTGCATAGATGTAACTGAAGTCAGGGAAGTATGAAGACAGAGGACTTGAATGAACTGTTGTGATTTTAAAGCTCATGAAGTCATGTTGCCTCCCCCAGTATAGATGCAAAGGAGGCACAAAGATCAGGACATCTCACACCATCCTCACAGCAGTTGTTTCTACCATGTTCCTCTTAATTTTAGGGGCTTTCTATTCTAGATGAAAGTGTGAAATTCTTTGGACTCTTCTTGTTAAATCTTTAATTCCAGAGCTAGAACCTCTTTACCTGTGAGAACTTAGCGGCTCTGGGTACTGTTGACACTAAAGATAATCCTTTAGGGTGAACAATTATGTGAGAACTAAGAGATTATTTAAGGACTCTTGATTCAAGTTGGGTTATTCCCTGATAAGTCTACTCTTCTCTGAAGAATGGTCCCCCCTATTAGAGAAGCATGCCTTCTTTGACAGAGCACACAGCTTGAGAAGAGATGCACATGGAAAGGTAAGGGAATAAGGAGATCTGAGCCCTAGTCACCCAGAACTAATGAAGCCAGCCTGGCAACCAATGGTATGACAGATGTTGCAGTCACATCACTCTCACCCAACAGAGGTGCATGGTTTCCTTACTACTCTGTAGAAAGGCAGCCAGTGGAAGAGACAATCTTCCTTTAGCTCCAGCAGAAAAGCCCCATCCGTGGCCAACTGAAACTAGTGGAATGGGTCACACTAGTTAGCCAGGCCTGGGTCATTTACCCCTCAAGCATCATCGCTCCCCAAACTCCATGAGTGAGTTACTCCAACAAAGAAGAGTTCTGTAACCAAAAAATATAAATTTGCTGCATAGGCAAAAATCAAGAGATGTATACCAGCTCCCTCTTAGGAGCAATGCTTATTTTAATTTTGTTTAAAGTTTTTTTCAGTACTCATGTCTTGATAATTTTTAAAATGCCTCTTCTTTCTTCTTCCTACTGATTTCCCCCTTGTCATTTACACTGATACGTGAATGTATTGATTTTTACCAAACAAATGAGTACCGATGGGGACAGTATATTTGAGTAGATGTGTGCCAATGTTATTTTTAAAAATGATCCCAGAAGTACTGTTGCCAAGACAAGTCTGTTTAGAATATTGTCTATGTAAAGAGAAGAGGGCAATGTTTATTCCATGGGAATTAACCCCATAGAAATTATAGGTCCCTGATTGGGGAAGATACTTTAGGGCTTCTCTGAAGATGTAAAACAGACCGCACAGGTGACTCCATGGCAGATGAAAGGTCAGTGGGTGAGGTTTCAGTACCTGTGCACCAGCTGCACTGCGGGGTTCCATTGCTTATATGGAGGAAGTTGACTTGGGGAGGCTGATGAGACCTATGAGCAGGGAGATGGGTTAATGCCCACACAGAGATTAGAGATTTGTCTAACAGCCTACACAAGGTAGGAAAGCTGGAATTGATGCCCCTGTATAGGGCCTAGAACTTAGAAGTTTTAATATTTACAGACTAGAAAACCTCTCTCTCTGGCCCGGATATGTGGTAAATAAGCTTGCCATCTGTCCGGAAAATTAAAATTCTAAGGTTGTGCTGTGTGTATGTGTGATGCCCAAATTTATTCTACTTGTGTGATGTAGGAGACATAATCTATGAACTGGTCCAGGGCCGTTGATACCACTGGGGAAAAACATGTTTGTGAAAATACTGTGTATCTTCCATACTTTTACAACCCAGGGTACTATGCCACAGAGTGAATAAATTCCTTTGAAAATGGAATAGAAAAAAAAAATTACACACCATTATCATTTGCAACCAACAGAATCATCATACTAAGAACCAGAAATGATGTAACAGTTTAAAGAAGTTGTAAAATAATTATGTTTCTAATGATTTAAAAAAATAAAAGAAAGAATAGAAGCCATACTGAAGTAAGAACATTGCATGAAAATGAGCAGGTAATAAAATATGCATAAGATCTATAAGAGGAAAACTACAAAACTCTAATGAAAGAATTAAGAAATGAATTCAATGTTGTAGGATGCAAAATCAGAGCACAACAGTCAGTTGCATTTCTATATACTAACAGTGAACTGTTGAAAAGGAAATTAAGAAAATTGTATTTATGATAGCATCAGAAAGAATAAAATACTTAGGAATAAACCTAACCAAGGAGGTGAAAGACTTGTACACTGAAAACTGCATAAATTAAAGACAAAAAAGTGAGAAAACATCTTGTGTTAATGGTTTGGGAGACTTAATGTTGTTAAGATGTTCATACCACCCAAATCAATCTACAGATTCGATGCAATCCCTATTAAAATCTCAATGTCTTTTTTTTTTTGCCAATGTAGAAAACTCATCCTAAAACTCATATGGGATCTCAAGGGACCCCAAATAGCCAAAACAACTTCGAAAAAGAAGAACAAACTTGGAGGATTCATACTTTCTGATTTCAAAATGTATTATAAAGCCACAGTAATCAAAACAGTGTGGTACAGTACTGGCATAAAGACAGACAAATAGACCAATGGAACAAAATAGAAAGCTCAAAAATAAATCCTCATGTATATGGTCAGATGATCTTCAACAGGGTACCAAGGAACCTTAAACGCATATTGTTAAGTAAAATAAACCAATCTGAAAAATCATACTTACTGTATGATTCCAACTATATGACATTCTGATAAAAACAGATCTGTGGAGGCAGTAAAAGAATCAGTGGTTACCAGAGGTAAGGAGGTTGGGAGGCGTGAATAGACCAAGCAATGAGGATTTTTAGGGCAGTGAAACTATTCTCTATGATACTATAATGGTGGATACATGTCATACATTTGTCCAAATACAGCATGTACAACAGCAAGAGTGAACCTTAACGTAAACTATGGATACTGGGTGATAATGATGACTCAATGTAGGTTCATTGACTGTGACAGATGTATCACTCTGGTGCTGGAATGTTGATAGTGGGAGAGGCTGTGAATGTGGAAGGGCAGGGTGTACAGGGGGACTCTCTCAGCTTCCCTCTCAATTTTGCCGTGAACCTAAAAGTGCTCTAAAAATAGTCTGTTTTAGCCCTGCTGGTGTGGCTCAGTGGATTGAGAGTCCTCCCATGGACTGAGAGGTCCCGATTCAATTCTCGGTCAGGGCACATGCCTGTAGGGGGTGTGCTGGAGGCAGCTGATAGATGCTTCTCTCTCACTTCGACTTTTCTATCTCTCTCTCCCTTCCTCTTCTCTAAAAAAATCAATGAAAACATATTTTAAAAACAGAAATAAAAATAGCCTATTTTTAAAAAGTAGGTATTTCAAAAAAATAATATTGTAGAACTTACAGAAATGAAAAGTATTATAGGTAGTGTGTTAGCCATTACCATATTCACCAATATTGTTTTCTGGGCACAGGGAAAGCCATACTTCTCAGCCCCCTTGTCACTGGGCAGCACCATGTAATTAGTTCTGGCCAATAGACTCAGAGAGGAAGTCATATTTAGGTTCAAATTAATTAATTGCAGATATAAGAAATGCCAGCTTGTTTCCTGCTCATTGACCAAGGAAGCCACTTATTTGAGGTAGTGAAGCTTCCATCATGTAAGGGGATGCACCTTGTGTATCTTGTTCCCCTTTTCCATATTCTTATTTTCTGGTAGCCTTGCAGCTCAGGATGGCCATGAGACTTGTTTTAACTAATGCCCGATGTAAAGCTTTTGGGAAAGTTTTTCTTCATAGGTAAAATAAAAAAACTTGATGAAGAGAAAGCTTTTATCCCCTTCTTTTCTGCTAGTAACACTGATGTGAGGATGTTATGTTTGGAACTGTGACATCTGTGTCTTGTGACCAAGCATGAAGACCAAAAAGAGCGAGGAACAGAAAAGTAGAGCCTGTGTCCTAGCTGATACCATCATGCTACTGCTCTAAGCTTTCAACTCTGGAGCGCCCAACTCTCAGACTTCTAGTTTTCTAAGATAATTAAAGGTCTTTATTGCTTAAGTCACTAATGATAGGTTATTCTGGTACATTTCACATTGTTTTCAAGCATACATGTAATTTTTTAAAAAATTGACCTATACTGGGCCAAAAGGAAGTTTAACATATTCTAAAGAACCAAAGCCATACAGAACACATTTTCTAGTAATTAATATAATATAATAAATATATTTATATTATATTATAAAATGAATATCATGAGACAGTGTAAAAATTCTTACATTTTGGAATCTAAAAAACATACTTCTAAATACAGGGTGGGGCAAAAGTAGGTTTACAGTTGTGAGTACATGTAACAATTTATTTTTATATTATTTATTAATTATTGTATTATTTTCCATATGAACAATTGTAAACCTACTTTTGCCTGATCCTGTACATAGATCTAAGAAGAAACTGTGATAGAAACTATGGAATATTTAGATAACAGTGAAAGTACTACATATCAAAACATACAGCGATATAAACACACTTAGAGGAAAATTTATAGCTTAGATGCATATATATATAGGGTGTCCCCCCAAAATGTATACATACTTTGAAGTAATTATAAAACCAGTGTTTATTAAAATACATTTTATTTTCAGAATGTAATAGAATCTGCAAACACCCTGTATATATTTTTGGGCTACCCTGTATTAACAAACATAATAAGAAATATTAAAAATTAATGAATTAGAGACAGTAGAATAGTGGTTGCCAGAGACCAGGGCAGGAGAGAATGATCAGTGGTTGTTTAGTGGTATAGAGTTTTACTTTGGGAAGATGCAATAGTTCTGGAGACGGATGGTGGTGATGGTTACACAACAATGTGAATGTAATTAATAACATTGAACTGTACACTTGGAAGTAATTAAAATGATAAATTTTATGTTATGTATATTTTATCACAATGAAATGTTGTTGTTTTTTAATTTGATGAACTGAAGATTTAGTTCAAGAAGTTAGAATCAGAATAAACCTCCAAAAAGGAGAAGGAAAAAATGACGATAAAAAAGAACTTAATTAAATAATAAAAATAGAGAAAACCCCCAAAGTAAAAGATGGATCTTCGAAAGGAACAATAAGAGGTTTATTAAGAGAAAAATGTAACAGGATTGACAATGAAGGGAATGGCTTATCGAGTCAATCACTTCAGAGATGTCTTGTAAGATAAGGACTGTCAGGTGTCCTTTTGAATGAACAAGAAGTATGGAATGGCAAGGGCAGTCTCAGCAGAACGGTAAGGTCAGAAGCTTCATTCACTTGTTTTTGAAATGAATAAGTCGGGAAGAATTAGAAACATTGAGCATAGATAATTCCTTCATGGAACTTGATTGTGAAGGAAAAGAGAGAGTGAGAGAGTAAGAGAACAAGGGAGAAAGAATACTAGTTACAGGGGGAAATAAAAGCACTGATACTCATATTTGAGAGATTTTTTTCCAGTAGTGTTCAGCAACCTTTGTGAAAGGAAGAAAGAATCTGGTGTAGAATAATGTTTGAGGGTGCCTGCCCTGCGTGTAGGCCCTGCTTATGTGCAAGAGTCAGCAGCATATTTTATCATGCAACCCTACCTTTCCTGGCCACAGATGACTAGTGGCGATGGGTGATCACTTAGATTTTCTCTCTCAGGAATTTGTGCTAGGAGACAGAGATTGTACTGTTGGTAGGTGGTGGGCCGTGAAGATGCAGACTTGAGGCTGGCAGCCATGCAGGGCTTTGTGTACCCAGAGGAAGCTTGCTGAGAGAAGATAGGGGTGGGGGTGGAGGGGAGGGAGGAGGAGGAGAAAGGAGAAGCAAAGGGAAGGGAAAAGAAGAGACAGGAAAACAGAAAGAACTAGACGTGAGAACAACTATACAGGCTTTAAAAGAGAGAAGAACATTTTGATGTTTTTATTTATTTATTTATTTATTTATTTATTTTTTATTTATTTTTTTTTTAATCCTCACCCGAGGACATTTTTACATTTATTTTCAGATAGAGGGGGAGGGAGAGATGGAGGAAGAGAGAGAGAGAGAGAGAGAAAGAGAAACATTGACGTGAGAAAGACACATCAAGTGGTTGCCACCCACACCACCCCAACCAGGGCTGGGGACAAACTGCAACTGAGGTACATGCCCTTAGCGGGAACCGAACCCGGGCCTTTTTGGTCCGCGGCCTGATGCTCTAACTGCTAAACCAAACCAGCCAGGGAACATTTTGATGTTTTTAAAAGCTTTCTTTATAGCTCTTGTTTATATGAAGTCTGGCTCTATCAATATCTGGGTGAGAAAAATTGCCCTTTTCAACCTTTACATGAAAGTACTCATTCATTCATTGAACTAGATTTAGTAAATATGTATTCCTGCAAACAAAAGAGCTTGACAAATAGGGTTGCATTATCTTAGATGATGAGAATAGCACAATAAAACTATAGAGGTGGGAATTAAAATATATTTTAACCAAGGGAAAACCATAATGAGAGTGGTATCTGATGGCAATGAAAGTTAAAATTGTAGGAGTAAGCCACCTCAAATCCATGGTAGAAGGAAAGTGAGGTATGAATCAACCAACCAACTAACCAACCCACCTATCTATCAACCCGTCTCCCTTGTAATTTTCACCATGATGGTTGTAACTAAATCTTGCCATGTTGATCTGCCTTTGTAGCAAATCAGTCTCCTCCTTTTATTTAAAAACAGTTGAATAAAATTATTCAAAGAAGGTGTTTACACAAGACTGGAAATAAATGGCAGCCCCAATGAACAGGAAGATCGAGTACGCTAAAGCTTTTGGCAGCAGGAAGCACTCCATATCTCTTTTCTTGCTTGTGGCTTGTTATATTTTCCAAAGATAGTTGCAGCAATGCATACCCCTTCCCACAGGTTCTTTTTAGCATGAGATGATGACATTTTTTTTATTGAGAGGCGGGATCTGTGCATTGAACCTGCACAGAAATTTGAACTATCTTGACCAATAAATTGCAGTACAAGTGATGTTGCATTACTTCTGAGACTGGTCACAAAAGACAGTTTCCACTGGGCGCTCTCTCTTGGAACACTTGCCCTTGGAGCCCAGCCACCATGTTGTGAGGAATTCCTGGCCACAAGGTGACTCCATGTATGGGTGTTCTGGCCAACAGCCTCAGCTGGACACCCAGCCAACAGCCAGCATCAGCTGAGAGTAAATGAGCCTTCAGATGAATCCAAATTTCAAGTCTTCTAGCTGAAGCCACAGAAATCATGGAGCAGCTCCACTGTGTCCTGCCTAAACTCCTGACCCACAGAAACTGTAAGAGATAATATATGATTATTGTTGTTTTAAGTCACCTAGTTTTGAGGAAATTTTTTGTGCAGCAATGGATAATTAATAATACACTACTTACATTATAAACCCAAGTCATAAAGTTGGTCCTGACCAAGACAATGCCAAGCCTTCTTCTTTTTTTTTTTAGTTGAATTTCCTGGGGTGACATTGGTTAGTAAAATTACATAGGTTTCAGGTGTACAATTCTATAATACGTCATCTGTATATTGTTTTGTGTGTTCACCACCCCAACTCTTCTTCCATCATCAACGCCAAGCCTTCTTGAAAGAAATAATTTTTAAAAAATTATTATAGAGTAACTACTTAAGTTTTAGTGACATTCCTGTCTAACTTTGCCTTTGGGGCATGAAAAGATTGTTTGTTCCTTTGACTTAGAAAATTAGTTTCTATTATAGCCCTCCATGACTGAATCCAGACTCTAGATAACAGTCACTGACCCAACATTGACATCTTAATGAATTGTTGGACTTTTAGATTCCTCTATCCCAAGAGTCTCACTCAGTACCTGGCACATAGTAGGTATATAATAAATACCAAATTGAGTTGAATTTTCAATACAATGCACATCATTTTAAAGAGCACTGGAAGGGAAAACACCATAATTTCTGTGAGAATGGAAGGGTGTAAAAGAAGCCATTTGATAATAATAATTTGATCAATTTCAGTGGCAATACCAAAAGGGGTGCCTGCAGTGAAGTTAAAGCCCTTTCTCCTTAATTTCTGTTAGAAAGTCCCCAGAAGCTCTCCCAAATAAATGCATTCTAATTAATAACGTGCTTGCTTGCTCTGCAAATGCAACTTAAAAACAAATTTCCTAGAGCTACCTCCTCCTCCAATCAGATTGCCAGACCTAAGCTCCTCCCACTAGAGATATTCTGAAGCTACCATAGGTAGGCTTTTTGGCTCTGCACTATCAAGTTCATTTCCCTCCCATGTTTGCCCATATCCCTTTCAAATTCTACTTCAGCCTGTGTGAGCTCAGATAAATGTTAAAGAGGAAACAAATGACTGTGTGACAACCTTGACTGTAGATGCCCCAGCCTTTTTAGCAGGGAAGGGGGAGAAAGATAATAAATTTAATTTAAAAAATTATTGTAGTGAAATATATAACATAAAATTTGCCCTTGTGTACATTCTTAAGTGTACAATCAGTGGCATTAATTGCATCCACAATGTTGTACAACTAATTTCCACTATTTGTAAAATATTTTTATTACCTCAAACTAAAACTGTAAACATTAATTAATAACTCCCCATTCTCCCTCTTCCCCCTATTAGTAGGTTAATAACTAACCTTTAACCTACTTTCTGTCTCTACTGATTTACCTATTCCAGATATTTCATATAAGTGGAATCATACAATATTTGTCCTTTTATATCTGGCTTATTTCACTTATCACAATGTTTCCAAGATTTATCCACATATTTTTATGTACTAGAATTTCATTCCTGTTTATGGCTGAATAATCGTCCATTGTGTATATATACTGTATTTTGTTTATCCATTTATCTGTTGATGGACACTTGAGTTGTTTCCATCTTTTGACTATTGTGAATAACGTTGCAATGAACATTGGTGCACCAATACCTGGGTTCTGTTTTAAAATGTTTAGGGTATATACCTACAAATGCTATTGCTTGGTCAGATGGTAATTCTATGCTAACTTTTCAAGGAACTATTTTCCACTGTCATTTTACATTCTCACCAGCAAGTTACCAGAATACCATTTCTCCACATCCTTACCTATGTTCTTTTCCTTTGCCTTTTTTTTGGTTATACCCATTGTAATGGTTGTGAAGTAGTATCTCATTGTGTCATTTTTAAATATTTTATTTTTATTTAATTTCTTATTTTTCAATTACTGTTGATATTTAATGTTATATTAGTTTCAGGTGGTTATTTATATAACATATAAAGTAATCTCCCTGATAAGTCTAGTACCCACCTGATATCATATGTAGTTATACAATATTATTAACTATATTCCCTATGCTGTACTTTACATCCCCATGACCACTTTGTAACTGCCAATTTGTACTACTTAATCTCTTAACCTTTTCTACTCTGTGGTTTTGATTTACATTTTTCTAATAATTAATGATGTTGAGCATCTTAAAAAACTGTGGGGTAGTTTCAGGCATATAATATAATGATTTGATATTTGTATATATTGTGAAATGATCATCACAATAAGTCTAGTTAACATCCATCACCATACATAGCTATAAATGTTTTTTTCCTGTGGTAAAGACTTGAGTTCCATTACTTTTGATACCTCTCATATAAGGGAAATCATGAAGTATTTGTCCTTGATGTTAAATATCTTTTCATGTGCTTATTGGCTATTTGTTTATCTTCTTTGAAGAAATGTCTATTTAAGTCCTTTGCCTTCTTTTTAAAAAGTTGGGTTGTCTTTTTGTTGTTAAATTGTAGGAGTTCTTTTTATATCTGGGTATTAAACCCTTTTCTGATATATGAAAGAGTGTTGAATTTTGTCAAACTCCTTTTTTTGTGTGTCAATTGATATGATCATTTGTTTTTCCCTTTATTTTATTGATGTGTTTTTATTATTTTATCAATGTATTATATTACTTGATTTTTAAAAAATGTTGAACCATCCTTGCAACCCTGGGATGAATTCTACTTGGTCACATAGATGTATAATCATTTAATATACTGTTGGATTCAGTTTGCTAGTATTTTGTTGAGTTTTGAATCTATATTCATAAGGGATATTGGTCTATAATTTTCTTTTGATGTCTTTATCTGACTTTGGTATCAGAGTAATGGTGGTCTCAGAGAATGAATTAGAAAGTGTTTCTTCCTCATCTATTTTTTTTGGAAAGTTTAGGATGACTGATGTTAATTCTTCTTTAAATGTTTGGTAAGATTTACCAGTGAAGCCATCTGATCCTGGACTGCTTTCTTATTGGAAGTTTTTTGATTACAGATTCAATCTCTTTATTTATTATAGGTCTATTGTGATTTTCTATTTCTTTTTGAATTTAGGTAATTTGTGTATTTCTAGGAATTTGTCCATTTCCTCCAGGATGTCTAATTTGTTGTTGTATTATAGTATTCTCATAATCCTTTGTATTTCTGTAAGGTCAGTAGGAATGTCTCCATTTTCATTTCTGATTTTAGTTTTCTATTGTATCTTCTCCCTTTTCCCTTTGGATGATCCAGCACTACCCCTACAGCTTTATTGAGGTGTAATTGAAAAATAAAATTGTAAGATATTTAAAGTATACAACATGATGATTTGATGTATGTATATAGTGTGAAAGAATTCCCACAATTGAGTTAATTAACATATCCATTACCTTACATACATACCCCTTTCAGTTGCATCATATGACATTATCAACTGTAGTCACCAGGTTATGTATTAGATCCTTAGACCCTATTCATCTTATAACTGTGTTTATTCTTTTACCAACCTTGATCTATTTCCCCCAGCCCCTAGCTTTTGGCAATCACCATTCTATTCTCCCTTTCTATGAGTTCAACTTAAAACAAATGCCATGTATAAGTGATACCCTACAGTATTTATCTTTCTCTGTTTGGCTTTGTGACTTAGCATAGTACCCTCCAGGTTCATGCATGTTGTCATAAATGTCAGATTTCCTTCTTTTTAAAGGCTGAATAATATTCCTAGTAAGTGTATGCCACATTTTCTTTATCCATTCCTTTGTCAAACAGACACTTAGGTTGTTTCCATACGTTGGCCATTGTGAATAATACTGCAGTGAATATGGGAGTACAGATATCTCTTCAACAGAATGATTTTGTTTTCTTATACCCAGAAGTGAAATTGCTGGATCAAATAGTAGTTCCATTTTAATTTCTTGAAGGAAACTCCATATTGCTTTCCAGGATGATCCAGCTTATTTATTTATTTATTTATTTATTTATTTATTTATTTATTCCTTTATGGAATCACATGTCTGATAGCTACCATTCATTGAATTCTTAGTATTTGTGCTGAGAGGTTAATAACATCTCAGTTAATTCTCATAAGCACCCTAAAGAGGTATCATTATCCCCACTGAATAGACTCAGGGAGACTCAATCAATGTCTTAAGGTCACATAGCTAGTAAGTGACAGAGTCAGAATTCTAATGTACACCTATGCCTTATATTTAAGGTTTCTTGAAGGTCAAAGAGATACTTTAGTTTTGGTGTGATAGAGTTTCCCAATTGCATTTCGTATAGAGACTGGCAGGTATAATGAATAGACATTTCTCTTACAGTGAGAGTTTTCACAGTACAAGTAGGATATGTGGAGGTAGAGTAATTAGAGAACATGATTTGTATTACATGCAGCTGTTGGTTATACATCAGTTGCAGGAGAAAGGTTGTTATTCACGCAGCATTGGGAACACATGCGTGTTTGTTTTGAATGGCTGGCTGTTCATTTGACAACTTACTCTTGTGGTTCTTTTTGGCAGTTTTGAACAGTGCTGCTGTTTACTTTGATTCTGTGCTTTGAAAAATACTAACTTCTTAACATTTTATGCCTTATTTCTCATGTGTTAATAACATTTAGAAATCTCATTTTTTAATCTAGTCTTACATGCTGTTTAGAATGTCCTTATTATGATTTGATCAACTATTATAATTTTCACTTTCAAAACTAAAATATACTTATGCATTATAAATTCTTTTATTTCCCCTTGTTTTGCTAGGAACTTGAAACTTTGTAAACCCTCTTTCCCCCCATTGACACCCTTAGTTTTTACAATAATTTCTTAAATAACATCATTTTCATAGAAATGCAAATATTGCATACTTACAGAAGAGAAGCTGTATCCAGGAAAAATACACATCAAACACAAGAGGAGAAAGGCCTCATTTCCTGTGAAAACCATGTATGATTCTTTTCAGAAATATTTTTGAAAGTCCCTACATTCAGAGATCTGGTGAAAATATTATTCTAATTCTAGTTTCTTGGGAAAATAAGTTTGCCATGGTTTTGGAGGCTCCTTTAAAGCGTTACTTGAGTTCAAGGAATACACCAGCTAAAATGTTTTTAAAAGGGAGAAATTTTCATGCTTTCCCTTTAAGAGATTAATCAATAAACCTAGGTGAATGAGAATCTCTCAGTATGACGGTAATAATTATTATTTTTTTATTGTTGAAAGTATTACAGATGTCTCCCTTTTATCCCCATTGACCCCTTCCTTCCCACTCCCACCACCCTCCTGCCTTCCCCAGCCTAGTGTCTGTGTTGATTGGTTGTGCATATATGCATTTAAGTTCTTTGGTTTATCTTTTCCCACCCCTCCCACGCCCCCATCCCTCTGAGGTTTGTCAGTCTGTTCCCTCCTTCCATGATTCTGGATCTCTTTTGGTCGACAGCTTATTTTGTTCATTATGTTCCACAAATAAGTGAGATTATGTGGTACTTGTCTTTCTCTAACTGGCTTATTTCACTCAGCATAATACTCTCCAAGTCCCTCCACGTCGTCTCAAAGTGTAAGAGATCTTTCTTTCTTACAGCTGCATAGTATTCCATTGTGTAAATGTACCACAGCTTTTTTATCCACTTATCTACTGATGGGCACTTGGGCTGTTTCCAGGTCTTAGCTATTGTAAATAGTGCTGCAATAAACATAGGGGTGCATATATTCTTCCTGATTGGTATTTCAAGCTTCTTAGGATATATGCCAAGAAGTGGGATCACTGGGTCAAATGGCAGTTCCATTTTTAATTTTTTGAGGAAACACCATGTTGTTTTCCACAGTGGCTGCACCAGTCTGCATTCCTACCAGCAGTATGCTAGGGTACCCTTTTCTCCACATACTTGCCAGCATTATTTGTTTGATGATTTACTGATGGCCACCATTCTGGCAGGTGTGAGGTGGTATTTCATAGTCGTTTTAATTTGCATCTCTCTGACGATTAGAGATGTTGAGCATTTTTTCATACGTCTCCTGGCCTTTTGTATGTCCTGTTTGAAAGCCAGAACTATGAAAATGAGAGCATCCATAGTCATGCCTAGTCCTCTTGGCTTGTCTTATTACGTCACGTAAGTGCATCCCAGCAAACAGACCTACTTCTACATGGAGAACATTGAACACAGTGCCTTGTGTCAACAGTCTACCTGGAGGACGTTGCTTTGGCCCTCCCTGAGTAGTGCAATTATGAGTAGAGAGGGAGAAGGGATAGTGGATAATTGCATGTCAGTTGTGATGGGGAGGGTGAGAACAGGACTTCTCTTTTTCTAGGGTAGGCAAACATGAAATGTTATGATTTCTCTGAGCATGGCAGCACACCACTATCACAACACTATCTACAAATATTTTGCAGAATAAAGAAAAGGCAGCAATAGTGCCACCATCTATCACCCTCCCCCATGCTCTTTTCTACCAAACATTCATGTCTCCTAGGTAATTTTATTCAGGAAAGAATGTTCATCAAACTTGCAATGCTTATATTTGACCTAAACACCCAGTGGCACTACCCAAACAGTTTTGCCCTCAGCCCTTTAGCCTGGGAATAATCTCAGATGCCTCATTGCATGTACTTCTTCTACATTTAGACTTTTTGCTGAATCTCTTGTTTAAGTTCTAGGTTCTACTTTATCCAGTCTTGGCTACTTCTTGCTGCACCTTGTAGTTCCCAGAATTCCTGTATTTCAAAGTGCAAGAGTGCATGTGAATGGTCGTAATTGATGACCATAAATAGAGAGGTGGGAAAAGAATAAAGAGGAAAAAGCATGAGCTTTTAGGGGGTTTTATGTGGAAACCAGCACAGAGAGACCGACTATTCTATCATTTCTTAAGCACAATGCCTAAGCATAGTGCTTATCATATAATAAGACCTCAAAAATGCTAGTCTGGTTCTACTCATCTATGGGGCTCTTTATAGTTCTCATGATCTCCTTTGAACCTTACTCTAACCCTGTAAGCCCAAACAGGTGGCATTATTTTCATTTTGAGGAGAGGAAACAAATCTGAAGGAGATTATGTAATTTACCAAGGTCACTCAGTAAGGGAGTAACGGTTGTGTTTATACCTTCTGTGATTCCTCCTAATTAAGTAGACATCAAATAAATGAAATAAATTAAAGACTATGTAGTAAGCCAGTAAGCCTTGTTATATGTTATCATCATTCCTTCAGCTTATAAATATTTTATCTCTTTATTCATTTATTCAAGAATTACTTATGGCAGTGACCATTATTTGACAAGCACTGTTCTGGGCACTGAGAACACATCAATGGATAAAAGAGACAAAAATCTCAGCCTTCTGAGTTTACACTATTGTCTACCAAGATGTAAATGCCTGCTAGGTTGCTTTATTTGTTACTAGAATACGTTAATTGATAAACTAATTTAGTCAATAAATATTAATCGAGTAGTTACTATATGCCAGGCACTGCTGAGAAAAAAGTGGTGAGCAAAAAAAGGCACAAACCTTGCTCTTGTGGAGCTTATGATTCATTGGAGGAGACAGCCAATATTTGAATAAGGCGTGCCAGTCCTAAAGAGATGTTCATGGTACTATGAGAACATGAAAAGGGCGACTTGGCCCGGCCAGTTTGGCTCAGCAGTTAGAGCATCAGCCTTCAGATCAAAGGGTTATGGGTTTGATTCCAGGTCAAGGGCATGTATCTGGGTTGCAGGTTTGATGCCCGGGCCCCGGTCAGGGTCGTGTGGGTGGCAACCAATGGATGTGTCTCTCTCACATCGAGGTTTCTCTTTCTCTCTCCCTCCCTCCCTTCCATCCTATCTAAAAATCAATGGAAAACTATCCTCTGGTGAGAATTAACAAAAATAAAAAGGGTGACTTGAACAAGGGAAGACTTCCCTTAGGAAGTACTGATTGAGCTAAAATGAGTAGGAGTTAAGTGAAATGGCAGAGGGAACAGCATGCTAAAAGGCTCTGTAGTAGGAGAGGGATCATGATACTGACAAAGAAACGAAAGAAATGTGATGTGGCTGAAGCACGGAGAGGAGAGGGATTGATGAGGCTTGAGGAGTAGGTAGAGCCAGACCATGTAGGCTCCTACAGTCCATATTAAAGAGTTTGGTCTTTATCTTTATAACTGTTAGAAGTCATTGAAGTATTATACTTTCAGCATCAGGATTTGACAGGACCAGATTTGGATTTTGAAAAGATCACAGTTACTGCAAGGGCCAAGAGTGGAATGTGGGTAATCTAGTTAACAGGTTAGGGTGTGGTCCATGCAAGTGATGATGAAACGATGCCATCTTGGACCAGGGTAGTGGCAGTGGAAATGGAGGCGAATGGATGGATTCAAGGTAAAAAGGACAGAATTTAGTGTTGGATTGAACTGGGCAGTGATGGAGAGATGTGTGAAGGATAACTTCCTTGAAGCTTAAGCTGAATCTTGTTCAGTGAAGTATCTCTAGCTCCTAGCACAGTGTTTGGTACATAGTAGATAATTCTAGAAGAAGTAAGAATGACTTCCAATGTGGATGATTGCTCTTCCCCTCCGGCTGGAGTTTCACACTCTTGTAATTTTAGGACGCATAGGTGAAACAAAGTGCCCATCATTGGGGTTGGTGGTCAGAGGTGAGGGCCAGAGTTGGGGATGGTAGGGGGAGGACTGAGGAAATGGAATGATGAAAAATACCTTATGTTGGGCATTAGGTTGTTTTTCAGTAAAAGAGGCCATTTCTGCAGTTTTTAAAGGATAACATATTTAATTCTAAGAAAAATTTATTATTGAGCATAGGAACTTATGTTTGTATTTTCAGATTATTTCATTTAAATTTCTAATTTGAGCTTCATAATAACCCTGAAAGATGGATAAGGCAAGGATTATTGCCTGTCATTTCCCAATAGAAAAAATTGTGGCTCAGGGGGATTTTGTGTTCAGCACTAGTAGGTGGAACTGGAATCCATATCTTTGAATTCCAAGTTCAACGTGCTTTTCACTAGGCTACGCTCAGTATAGATTCTTACTGCTTTTGATAGGGTTAAACTTGGAGGTAAATTTATTACAGCAGTATGAAGAATAACTTGTTGAAATTTTAATGAGTCTGTAAAGACCTAGTGATTATGATCACATATTATGTGAAATCATGTATTTGTATTCCCCTTGGAGTTGATTTGGATTTTCAGAAATACTGGTTGATTCTCCCAAGCAGAGTATTTGTATGGTATGTTGTGAGAAACCCAGATTTATAAATAGCCTCTTGCATATCAGATTATTTGGCTTTCATTCAAAGGTTTTAGATTCAGAAAATTTCTTCTAAGCAGATATTATTGTCAAGTGAAAGGACCAAAGCAGTAGGAGCCAGAAACAAAAGGATCTTTGGCTAGTTTTCAACTTCCCCAGACAGTGCTCTACCGTGTCATTGCCTGTTCCCCTTGCCCTGTGAGAGTTCTGCAGCAGAATGACCTTTCCTTTGGACAAGGCAGTCTGCCGTTTACCAGCATCTGTTGCCTTCCAGGACTGGGAGAGGTTGGAAGGCTGTAGATATATTGTGATGAATTGGGCCTGTAAGTGTGTTAGCAACTCAATCGGCTGCCACCAAGAGATCCACACGTTTTAATTATGGGCTTAGTTTCTTAGGCTTTGGCATTATAGTATCTGCGTGTATCCCTGCTTTGCACATTTAGGGATGTGTTCTCATCTCAGTTTGTGAGAATTTATGTGCACAATTCCCATTAGTATTAATGGGAGTTGCATATATAAATCGCTGAACGTCAAAATGAGAATATACCCTTTAGTCTCAGGGATGAATTAAGCACATCTTTCTTTCCAGGTCTTCTTATTAGGTGATCTTCAGAATTTCTTGGCAAATTTTTGACCATCTTGATAGTTGGTTTGTGGGGTAAATCCTGAGTATGGCACAGTATCATTTTATAAAAATGATTTTCAGTATATGCATAGGATATTTATGTGCTTATTATTAAAGATGATTGTTTTATTACTAAAAACACTAAAACATCATAAAATATGCAAAGCACCACTGTGCTTTCATTCATTTAACTAACATTTACAGAATTGCTACTGTGTATCAGGTACTGTGCTAAGCTCTGGGAAAACCAAGAGACACAATGTCTTTTTTTAATGGGGAAGACAGATATGAAAACAAACAGCAGTGACTATAGTTAATAATACTGTATTGTGTATTTAAAAGCTGCCGAGAGAGTAAATCTTAAAAATTATCATCCCAAGAAAAAAAATTTTGTAACTGTATGGTGACAGATGTTAACTAGACTTACTGTAGTGATCATTTCACAATATATACTAATATTGAATCATTTTGTACACCTGAAACTAATATAATGTTATATGTCAATTATATCTCAGTTAAAAAATGAAAAACAAAGAACAATAAACATTATAATACAAAGCTATTAAAAAGAGTAAGTACGGAGTCCTGAGAGTAAAGAGGGAAGATAGAATGTATAGAGGAAATGGGGAAGGCTTCACATAGGATGTATCCCTTGATCTGGGTCTTGAAGATTGAACAGAAATTCTCCAGGCTGAGAAGTTGGAACAGGTCATAGAAGGGTTAGGACATTCTTTCTAAGCAAAAGAAATGGAATGTTCAAAGACTAAATGAGAAACATATTGTAACAGGTATAGAAAAGGCTGCAGGAGACCAGAAAAAGATGAGCCTGGAAAGCAAGTTGAGATTAGATGAACAAAAATGTCCTAAGAACGATATTCAGTGAGGAGCAATGGAAGTTTTTAAGAAGAAGAATTATGGGAATCTCAAGTGTTTTTAAAAGTTTATTTTGGGGACAGAACAAAGAATGGATTGGCATAGGAAGAGGTGATTTAGATGAAGTCATTGGGAGGCCATTATTCAATATCAGAATTGCTTGTTCTTTGTGGGCTGTATGTGTATCTATAGCTTCTTAATGTAACACTGATGTAAAATATTATCAAAATTTATTTGATAAATTTTGACATATGTATACACTCGTGTAACCATCACTATAATTAATATTATGAATATTATGCATGTCTGTCACGCCCAACAGTTTCCTGTGCTTCTTTGTAATTCATCCCTTCTGGCCCCTTCATTGCTCTCTACCTCTGTCCCCAGGTGACTACCCATGTGCTTGCTGTCACTATATATTAGTTACCATTTTCTAGAATTTTATGTAAATGGAATCATACAGTATGTACTTTTTTGGGAAGGGGTATCTGGCTTTTTGTCGCTTAGAACAATTATTTTGAGATGAATCTATTTTGTTGTGTATATCAATAGTTTGTTCCTTTTTATTGCCAAGTAGTATTTCACTGTATAGATGGACTACAATTTGTTTATCCATTCACCTGCTGGTGAGCATTTTGGCTGTTTCCAGTTTTTGGATATTGCCAATAAAGCTATTATGGTCCTCAGTGTACGGTCTTTGTATGGACACATGCTATAATTTCTCTTGGGTGAATACTTACAAGTGCAAAACCTGCGTCATAGGATAGGTGTGCTTTAAACATTTTAGGAAACTGGAAAGCAATTTTAATTTGCACCAGCAGTGTATGAGAATTCCAGTTGCTCAGCATCTCATCAAAACTTGTTATGATTCGTCTTTTCATTTTAGCCATTCTAATAGGTGTGTAGTGATATCTTATTGTGTCCCCGGCCCAAATTCATATGTTCAAGTCCCAACCCCCGAATACCTCAGAGTGTAACCATATTTGTTGATAAGTTCTTTAAAGAGGCAATTAAGTTAAAATGAGGCCATTCGGGTGTGGCCCTAATCCCATAGGACTGGTGTCCATATAAGAAGAGGAAGAGACACTGGGGCAGGGTGCACAGAGGGATGACCATGTAAGGAGGCAGCAAGTGGGTGGCCATCAGCAAACTAAGGACAGAGGCCTCAGAGGAAACCAAACCTGGCAACAGGTTTGTTACCCTTGACCTTCCCACCTCCAGAACTTTGTTATGGCAGCTCCACAAAACTAATACGGTGTGCTTGCCATCTGTAAGTATTCTCTGGTGAAACATCTGTTCAACTCTTTTGCCCATGTATTGTATGGGATAATACAGTATTAATGTATTTTTGAGGGTTCTTTATATGTTCTGAATACATGTTCTTTATCAGATATATGATTTGCAGATATGTCTCTGAGTTGTTTTGATATGAACTTTAGGTTCTGAGAACTTCATGCTCCTACTTTTTAAAAGGAAAACGTTTCTTTTTCAAAAAACAAATAAGTAGCCCTGGATGGTTTGGCTCAGTGGTTAGAGTGTCAGCCCACGGACCAGAGAGTCCTGGGTTTGGTTCCCACTAAGGGCACGTACCATGGTTGCGGTTTGTCCCTGGCCCCAGTTGGGGTTGTGTGGGTGGCAACCACTCGATGTGTCTCTCTCACATCAATGTTTCTCTCTCTCTCCCTCCTGCTCTATCTGAAGATAAATGTAAAAATGTCCTCGGGTGAGTATAAAAACAAAACAAAAACAAACAAAAAAACCCAAATAAATAGCCATGCCAACAAAACAAAACATTTGTAGGCTTTCAAGATGACTATTTCAGGGTTTAAGAGCTTGTTTTCCCCAAACATTAAGGTTTCAGTTTAAAGGTAGAAGAATAAAGGAATTCCCGAGAACAAAAATTCATTGAGTGATATTTAAAATGTTATTCTAGCCCAGCCAGTGTGGCTCAATGGATTGAGCGTCATCCCATGGACTGAGAGGTCCTGGTTCGATTCCCAGTCAGGGCACATGCCCAGGTTGTGGGCTCAATCCCTGGTAAGGGGCATGCAGGAGGCGGCCAATCGATGTTTCTCTCACACATCAATGTTCCTATCCCTTTAAAAAATCAATAGAAACATATTTAAATTAAAAAATAAAATGTTATTCTACACACACACACACACACACACACACACACACACACACACATATATATTTTTATCCTCACCCAAGGACATTTTTTCATTTTTTGTTCAGATAGAGTGGGAGGGAGAGAGAGGAAGAGAGAGAGAGAAACATCGATGTGAAAGTGACACATCGAGTGGCTGCCACCCGCACGACCAACCAGGGCTGGGGACAAACTGCAACCGAAGTACATGCCCTTAGCGGGAACCGAACCCGGGTCTCTCTGGACCGCAGGCTGACGCTCTAACCGCTGAGCCAAACCGGTCAGGGCTCTACACATATATTATTAAGACACACATTGTCCCACAATTATTCCTGCTGTTGGTGTATTAATCAAAATATTAAATATCCAGTTTTTAAAAAATTTTCACCCAATGACCTGTTTTTTGTTTGTTTGTTTTTTAATTGATTTTAGAGAGAGCGGAAGGAAGAGGGAGAGAGAGAGAGAGAGAGTGAAACATGGATCAGGTTGATCAAACCCATGACCTTTTGATGTCTGGGACAACTCTCCAACCAACTGAGCCACACTGGCCAGGTCCTGAGTACCTACTTTTAAAAGACCAAAAGACGCATTTCAGAACGTCTTAGGGAATGAGTGCAGAACAGGAGAAGCTAGGCTCCAAAAAGGATACAGACTGAGATTTAGGGTAGAAAGGATGCTCCGTCTTCAGGCATGTTACTGATATTCAATCACGATTGGTCTGTGGCGTTGCAAACATGAAGGGTATGATTTGAAATGTCATAAACTCATCAATAAATGGACTGGGTTCCTTTGGAACCACACTTTATTTTAGTTCTCCTAAAGCAGAGAAAGCAGGGTTATATCACCCTTCTGATATTCCGAGGGAAATTACCAAGGTTGCCATTTGGTTCTGCTGATCCTCTGCTATGTACCCAAGTGGTGTGACTCAACATCGTATTAATTTCAAAATATGTACCGTCTTATTTATACATTTTTTTTTTTGCAGGCAAGAAGAAATAACTCTGGGCTTAAAGCCAGTTTAGCAATATTTTATTAAAAAGGAATGATGTCAGGGGTTTGGGAGCTTGTTTTAAAGAGTGTACTGAAAAGTGATAATTCACTTTTAAATTTAGGGTGAAATTTTGGTATTACCTCTCTTCATACATAAATATTAGCTCTATCAGCATATTTACACATGTATATGATGTTACTGGTTATATTATACTTATGCAGTAGTATGTATTTGTCACAAGACATATTTATGTAGATGCCCTAAAGTTATGGAATCTTGGAGGACACTGGAAGCATAAATCAATCCAGGGCTTCAAGATATGTTGCTGAAGAGTGGAGGAGGTAGTTTCTCCTGGAGAGTTCACTTGAATATTCTATCCTAGAGGCAGCTTTTGTTTTCCAGGTACCTGATTGATTTTAGGGCTGGTTCTTTTACTGCAGAAGTGCTTGGAATACTACCTGGTTGAAAATGGTCAAAGCAACTTTTCTCAGGGTGTGTAAAACTGCTTATGGGAGGGTCCTTTTTTAATATATGTATACCGAAAGACACATTTGAAAGTGTCTACTATTTATTCTTACACATGCATCCATTTACGATGAATGACTCCAAAAATAATTTGCATAGGCTGGCTATGAATACAGCCTTTTACTAGATGATGTACAGTTGTGGGTCACAACCTATACCTGAAATACCACCCCTCTTTTCTATATCCATAAATCCTTCCCATTGCTTGAGGCCCAGCTTTATCTTTTCCATGAAGCCTTTCCTGATTCCATTAGCCCACACTGATTTCTCTTTCTCTGATCTCCGGAAGCCTTTACTATCTGCCTCACCCCTTTGGTTTTTCTTATTTAGGCTTTGTAACTACTTCTATGGCTGTTTAACTTTTTCTGTTGTTATGTCATGTCTCTTCAACTGGATTGCAGACTTTTTGAGACCACCGATCATGTACAATAAGTCTTCATGTCTTCTTACGTAGCTTAGCATATGGTAAATGCTCAAACCATATTTAAGTGAATGAATGAAGTAAATGTCAGTTTCATGGGCCACCACATGAGGCCATGTACAAATGCAGTCCATGAAATAGCATTAGCAATAGATATATATTTTCAGAGGATTATGTACTTTCAGGATGAGAAGACACTTCAAGGGTCACCTAATTTATCCAGTACCCTGATGTGTAAATCTCCTCTGCAAGGCAGAATTGCCCTCCTCGATGGGACATCTCTCATGATCCAGATTGGAAGCCTTAAGTAACATGGAATTTTCACATACTAGGGTGAAATGGTTAAGCATGACAGATTTTCAACTAGATTGTCTGGGTTCAAGTATACTGGTCCTTATTATCTTTGTGGCCTTGGACAAGTTCTTTGGTTTTAGTTTCTTTACCTATAAAACTCAGATTTTTTTTATTTGTGATTCTAAAATACAAAGTCTCTGAAAGCCAGAAGGTTTTGTAACTCATGTGCCAGGAAAGCCTGCCATGATCTGAACTCAAGAAGAATCTAACTTAAATGCATATGAGGTTATTTATAGTCTTTATGTACCCACTAATTGGTGAATATTCATGTTTCTCTACAAAAATATTAATGTATTTGGCTATGAGGTGCTGCCCCAGATCTTGCTAGGAGTGCTACATGTACTCAATTGATTTTCTGAAAAATTCTGAGTGCCCAAACATATTTGGCTTCCAAGAGGTTCACTTAAGGATCAAGGGGCGTCTATTACCTACTCACAGGATTATTATGAAGACTAAATGAGATGAAAGATGGAAACCATTTAGCATTGCCTGGCATACAATAAGCCCTTAATCCCCAGAAGGTAGACTTTGAAATGTCTTTTAAAAAATAAAATTATATTCATGATGAAATTTTTATTATTGACTCACTTCCTAAGAGTCCTTGGGAATGTATTTATTCTTATTCATTTATTTGTCAGTGTATGTGTTCATTATACAAAAATGTATTGAGAAGTTTGTTTGTTACTAGTGATGTGATAATAAATAAACAGACATTGTCCCTGCCTTCATACAACTTACAGTCTAGTGGAAACTCATCAGTGTTATTTCTGTTGATTCATTTTTTCCAGAGAAGTCTCGGTGAGGAAATGATATTTGAATCAAGACCATGTATTGGGTATGGATTTGACTGAATGTGACAGACACAAAAATAACAGAGGCTTAAAATATGATAGTTAATTTTTTTCTTAGCAACTTTTTTTGGTGGTTCTGTTTCACCAAGTTGTCTGGGGCCTACATTCCTTCTATGCTATTGCTCTACCATCTTTTGAGTATCATCTAGGTCCAAGATGACTAGCTACTAGATCCACACTCTAGCCCATGGGAAAGAGTAAAGGGGAGGAAGGAGGCCATTCCTTTATAAAAGTGTATCCCCTTTAAAGAAATCACCTGAAAATTGAACACATCATTTCCCTCACACCCCATCAGCCAACTAACAGGGCCACAGTTAGTTGTCTACTACAAAATGTAGTTTTTACTTGGGTAATCAAAACTGGGTAGCAAAACTCAGCTAAAAATTCTGCTGTAGCAAAAGGGGAAAGTGGATATTGGAGGACTAGCAGTCTCTACCACAGACCTGAATAATTAAGTGGAGCTGGCGGAAGAACATCTTGGGTGATAACATTCCAAGCAGAAAGAATAGAAATTCAAAGACCTTGAGCTGAGGTGGATTTTCTTTTTTCTTTTTTTTTCTTTATTGATTTTAGAGAGAGAAGAAGGGAGAGGAAGAGAGAGAGAGAAACATCATCTGGCCACTTCCTGCACGCCCCCCAATGGGGACTGGGCCTACAACCTAGGCATGTGCCTTGACCGGGAATCGAACCAGTGACATGTCAGTGCATGGGTTGACGCTCAACCACTGAGCACACCAGCTGGGCTGAGGTGGATTTTCCATGAAGATGAATGACACTTAATGATTAGGGCATCTTACTTGCCTTGGTTCCTTCCAATGCCCTGCACTTAATTTTATATAATTGTACCTAAATTGAATAAGCTTCAGGCCCTAGGAAACCTTGATCAGCTCTTGGTCCTGAGGAAAGAAAGTGGTTGGCATATTAGGGATTGAAAAGAGGCCAATATGTATGGAGTAGAGTAAGTAAGAAGGAGAGCAGAACTAGAAGAGATTGGGAGGTAATTGGGGACTATCTCATATCGTATGTTGTGTGGAAAGAAGGTTAGACTGTATTTTAATGTGATGGGAAAGCAATGGAGAATTTCAAGAAGGAACAAATGAAATTTGGCTTATGTTTACCCTGAAGGAGACACATAAGAGAATGTTCACTGAAAATTTTAAAATAATTTAATGTACATCAACAGAGAATGGATTAATAAATTATGGTATATTCATAAGGGGAATATTTCAAAGTAATGAAAATTAATGAATTAGTTATCGATGCAGGTGAATCTGTGAATCTCAAAAATATGATGTTAAGCAAAAGAAGCAAATTTTAGAAGGTAACTTTAATTTCAGTTATATATGATTTTATTTGTATAAAATTTAAAAGCATTCACATAAATATATTATTAAAGATACACATTGTAGAAAAGACTGCTAATTGCCTACCTAATATTAGTCTCCCTCTTTCATACTAGCACAACCCTACCTTTATTGAGGTGACGTGTCCAAGTCAAAAACTATGTTTTTAAGCTTCTCTTGCAGCTAGCTATGTAGGTTATGACATGGTTCTGAGAAATGGAATGTAAGGAGAAATTGTTGGTTAGGGCTTTTGAAAAAGATAATTAAAAGGAGAATTGATTCAGCTCATACACACACACACTCTTTTGTCCTTGGCTCTTTCTTTTTCCTCTTGCCTGGAAATGGGTCACTATGGTTGAAGTTGTAACAACCATATTGCAACCAGTAGGGAAAAATCAAGAGAATCACAAATAATTTAACCCTGTGACACCAAACCAACTTCACTGTCTCAACTGCCTACTCCAGGTCTCTCAGTTATGTGAGAAAAATTAATTTTAATTTCTCTTTAAACCACTGTTCTTTGGGGTTTCTATCACAGGCAGCTGAATTCAACCCTAACTGATGTGCATGAATCTAAACATTTAGTAAAAATAAATACCATCCATGGAAATGAGAATCACTCTATTCACTAAATTCAGGACAGTTATCAGCTCTGAAGTGGGAGTAATGAGAATGAAACTGGGGATGGGTACATAGGTTCTTCAATTATATTTTATTTCTTAAAGAAAAATATTTGAAGCAAATATGACAAAATGTTAATATTTTAAAAAGTTGGATGGTGGGTACATGGGTATTCATTACTTTTTGCTTTTTTATATGTGTGAATTATTTCACTTTTTTTTTTTAAGCTGTGTGGAAAAACAATGGAAACATGGAAGTTAAAAGTTCTTGTATCAATATAGGTGAGAGACGATGGTGGCTTGGATTAGATTAGAGAGAATATATTTGGAATGTAGTTGCAGGTAGAGCCTGTAGGATTTCATGTTGAACTGGATGAGAGTTGTGGAGATGGAGGAAAATCAAGGATGACTCCAGTGTTTTTGGTTTGAGCAACTGGGTAGATGGTGGTGCCACTTATTGACATGAGGATGACTGCGGGAGAAGCAAATTTAGGAAGGGTGACAATGAAGAGTTTGATTTGGGACAGTTAAGATTGAGATGTCTAAGTGGAAATGTCATGAAGGTAACTTGATATAAGAGACTATATCAAGGCTTGTGTAAGGACTTCCAGAAAATGGAATTAGATTATTTTTATTGGTGCTTCCATGTGAGGTATTGTTTATTATCTCCCCTTCCTTCCCTCTGATACAGATTTGGAACTTGCAAAAAGAAATGGCTTCTGGTAGGCAGAGTGAGTTGTGACAGAGTTGGGATAGTCTCTGTAAGGCTGCTATACTCTCTTTCAAGTGGCTTCTTGGAAGTGAGTACAAGACAATAGTGCAGGGTTTAATAATCAGTGATTATTAATATAAATCTCACTGCATTTTTTGGTCATTTAGACAAAGATCTGCAGTTTTAACCTTGGAGGTGTAAAGAAGGGCGCATCTGCCTAATATTCATTCTGCTGTGCCTAACATTGTGCTTAGCTGATATCTTTCCTAAGTTCAGGGGGTGGAGAGTCTAACATTTAACAAATATTGTCAAAATTGTGTACAATTGTCCAAAGATGTTGAAGTAAAAATTTCACTAAATTAATCCCAAATCTTTTAGGAGAGCTCTCTTTGCAATATCTAAAACTAAAGGTAACCATATATTGAAAGCCTAGTATGTGCCAGACACTTTACATACATTAGCTAATATTGATCCTTATAAAAATTTTATGGAGTACATAATTTTATTATTCTATGTTACTTAATATTTTGGGGACTCAATTTTCTTATTTCAAAAACAAGGATTTTAAAAGCATATATGTCAAAAAATTTTTTCTACAAGTACATTTTGACCAAGTCAGTACTTGTGGAATATTTTCATGCCATAAATATAAGCTAACAAAGAAGTGAATTGTACATTGTCTGAGAAAAGTGATAGATGTAAAAAAATTTAGGCTTGAGTGAAGGGCTCTAATTCTTATCTAGAAAGAGCACTTTTATTGAAATACAGACATATACAGTGGCACGTTCTTAAATAAATGGCTTTAATGTGTAAAAATCCAGTGTAAGGAAACTAAACTGTGATTAAAATTTAAAAGGTTTGATAAATAGCTTTTAAATTAATTGTGTGTGTGTGTGTGTGTGTGTGTGTGTGTGTGTGTGTGTGATTTCTGGGTAAAGTTTTCTGGCTTATGGTAGAATCTTTTATCCAAATAGTCATCGATTTTCATGGTCTTCTGAATATTTTTCAATTTCAGATTATTTCAGGTTTAAGCTGTAGAAAAACAAATTACACAGAAATGTCAACATAAAAGACTGTAGCTAAATATAAAAATTTAAGTGCTCAGGATCAGAAATAATAAGATCACTGCTATGAAATTAGAAGAGACTCATCAAAGTAAAAGTAGCTGTGACTAAGGACTATGAAAATATAAAGGGATTAACATATGTGATAATAGGCTAATTAAACCTTTGCTTTTCACTGTGATGATTTTATAGCATCTTCTTTTTGTTGCCAGTTTGGAAGCTGCCAGAAAATATTTTCTTAATTGCAGAAGGAGACAATATGTGTTCTACTGTCTCATTCGTAACATTTAATGCATACATTATTAGGATATTGCATGGAGGTTGAAAAGGACCATATTATTTGGAGCCTAGGGGATGGTAGGAATGGAGGGAGAGGATGTGTTTTAAAACAAAACTCAACACAAATCCTCAAAAGAAATATTTAACTAGAATTGGTACAGAAAAAGTCTACTTGTCTTGATAGACTAGCCTGCCCCTGTAATAAAACCTCCCAAAGTCAACAGTTCATAAAGTCTTTTGTTCTAGTAAAAGGGTCTTTAATTTTTAACACAAACTCATACTTTGGTATGCATGGGCTTAAGTAAAATTAGAAGACATGTATATAATAGGATTTAATGGATTATCATCTGCATTTTCCAAAGATGTCAGCTTCTCTCAGCTCTGATGGAGTAGCACTTAATGTAAATTTAATTTGATGTGATGTATGGAAGGCTTGAGGTGGTACTCCGTGATTCCCTAACTGCCTGGAGAGCCTCTGTGGGTAGCATCTGGATTTGGCGGCTCCACATGCCCGGCAGCATCTACTAACTAGGATTAATGAGGTAGCCTGTTCACCAGTGATCCAAAGGAGGTATGCTACATTTACTCCCAACAATATGAATAGGAGGGCTAGTTTCCTTTGGGGGCACATTGTATGATGAAACTTAATGATGGACTTGATATTAGGTGTAATAAATATACTGTATTGGAAGCACTTTTGCTTTGTCAAATTTAAATGTTATTTAATCATAAAATTGTGTTTGGTGGGTAGGGTTGACTCGAAGATTTTAATGCACGTGTGTGAGTGTTAAGTGTGTGTATGATGTCACTTTTACAGCTAATCCATGCTTTTTAGTTTTTTAAATGAGACTGAAATACGAAACTGTCCCTCATTACATTAAAAAAAGAAATTTAGGGTTGTTTAAAATAACACTCTATTTTTAGAAGTTACTAAACTATTAAAACAGTTCTGTTGCTAACTCTGTGTGTGTGTGAGAGAGAGAGAGACAGAGAGAGATTGTCTGTGGATATTGTGTGTGTATTCGGTGTGGGTAAACCAGAGACTGCTGAGTTAGGCAAAACTTCTTAATCCATTCTCAACTCATTTAGGCATCAAAATTTTATTTTGTCTTTGTGTCTAACTGAGCATTGAATAAAATCACAGCTAATTTCAAATTCCCTTTGTCATCATGGTTTTCAGCCAAAAGTCTATAATAAATGGTCAGAAGATGAGCTGAGACTGAATGAATAGTGAGTGGTATTCATCAGCCAAACATAGAGTCCAGATCCAATTATATGTATTCATTAAGTGATAATGATATCATGGTCTTTAACTAGGAAGAAAAGAGTGTAATTGAATAATAACAGTTGTACAATCCCAACGGAACACACTTTCCATCCCAGCCCAGCGACCCTCGGGGACGATGCAGGATTGATGGAATTCTATTACTCTCTGATAGATTTATTATGAAAGGCTGAGTGGACTTGCAGCTCCACTTTGTCACTCACACTAATCAGCATCGTAAGGGCCCCGAGCGGGCAGGCTTTTGTATCCCTTTGACAAAGACAAGGTTAGGGGAGGATGACAGACACCCAGACCTTTACAAACCCATACTGCAAGCTAAAATGGGCCAGCTGAGCTCTGAGCTGGGACAGAATTTTAATTTGTTTATCAATGGCTCTCACATGTGCAAGACCATAAGGATATTTGTCAGAGGAGTAACACTGAGGCTAAACTCTTTTGTTTGGCAAGTGGAGCTTGGAAAAATATTTATTGAACTGTAAAAAACAGGCTAAACGGGGGGAAAAAGGTAAACGTCTAAAGAGATGGGAAATAACTCACATTACTATACATGTGATCTGAGCCTAACAGTTCATTTTGATTTGGACTTTTAAAGAATACTTTCGTACCTTGCTTTTTCTTAAAAAGAGGTGCTTTTAAGAGCAACAGAAAAGTAATGAGATTTTTTTCCCCCCGCACTTCAATTTCTCTGATTTCTAAAGAGAATCTAAAAATTATTAAGGGACGAGCGGGGGCATTTTTTAATGAGGAGGTGGATGTTAATTTTGGTGGTTTTTTGTTGTTGTTTGTAAACAACATTGTATAACTTAGCAGCACAAAACAGTCGAATTTGCCAAACATGCTTTTTATATGTAAAAAGTACTTTTTTGTGCCTGCCAGCAGGGTTCTATCAGTAACAGCTTTTCGCATTTAAATGCAGTTTGCTCTCCTGTGTCTGTGGTCAGAGCCCACTGGATTTTGGAAACGAGATCATTTGTTGTGCTGCTGATTGGAGCAGGAAGGGAGAAGGCAAGGCCGGCATTCACCGGGCGGCTTAACCTGGTGGCTGCCAGGGTTTATTTTTTGGTTATTGTTGTCGAACGATCCTTATTTGTAATCTCTTTTTCCGCTTGAGATCCCCTTTTATTTTTCAGAATTGTGGTTTGCATTGTAAGAGGAGCTTGTGAATTCAGGGACCAGGCTGCTTCGGGCAAATGTTCC
Organism: Tadarida brasiliensis; assembly: GCA_030848825.1. Classification (NCBI taxonomy): domain Eukaryota; kingdom Metazoa; phylum Chordata; class Mammalia; order Chiroptera; family Molossidae; genus Tadarida; species Tadarida brasiliensis. Next base: position 47,818,014 of record CM061264.1, on the reverse strand, counting down.
TGCCCATAAACACGGAAGCCTGGCCTGGGCCACTGTCTTGCGTGAGTCTGCAATGCCCGATCCCCTCTCTCAGTTCGGTTGTGTCTCCTGTATCTCTGGGAAGGCAGACAGCACAGTCACCTGTGAACGCAGCCACCATTGGCTTAGCTGCCTCACTTATAAACATGCCCTGAGGAAGCTACAAAGGGATGACCAGTGTTCCCAGAGGCTAAAGGTGATTTTCAGGAAGAGGAAGGATTGCTTCAAACTGGTCCCCTTGAATTTCATTTTAACATTTTGCATGCCAGAGCACGGAGCTGGTGGGTATGAATATATTTAACTCCATTGACCAATGTGGTACCATCTCTGAAAACATGGAGGTCGATTCTGTGTCTTCTTTTGGATTCCATTTTTCTCAGGGCTGGACATTCTCCAAAAGGTCAGCCAGGAAACATCTCGGGATGCCAGACACCAGGCAGAGGCTCTGGGGCCAGCGGGCCACTGGTGCTCATTCATTCCTCCTGGAAGTGGGCACAAAGTAAAGGTTAATTCAGACCTCTTGGCAATGCTTGCTTGTCCACTGAAGTTATAAAACCAGTCTGTGCCGACTGACTGCAAAACTCCATCTATTTTATTTGGTCTTTCACAAGCGACCCAGCTGAACAAAATCAGACCTTGATTGAAGAAATTAGGGTTTATGGATAATTACACTGAGAATAATTGAAAGTTGGAATTAAAATTATTAACATACTTTTAAGGTACTGTCTAATACACATTATGAGGATAGTTAATTTTTTTTTTTTGATTGGGAAAAACTAAAAAGTTCATGTACTAAAAGATATTGTGAAACCTATTTAAAATTCTTTATATTGATTGATTTGAGAGAGAGAAGGTGAGGGAGAAAGAGACAGAGGGAGAGAGAGAAGAGAGACAGAGAGAGAGGAGAGAGAGAGAGAGAGAGAGAGAGAGAGAGAGAGAGAGAGAGAGAGAAGAGAGAGAGAAACGTCGACCTGTTGTACCACTTATTGATATAGTCATTGATTGATTCTTGTGTGTGCCCTGACCAGGGATTGAACCCACAACCTTGGCATCTTGGGATAACACTCTAATAACTGAGCTACCCAGCCAGGGCGAGGCAAAACCTATCTTTAATAGCTTCTTTTAAACTCAGATTTTGAATCTTCCTGTGTTGAAATGTGAGCTGATTTAAAACTATGATCTCAGATGGTCTCAGATGATCTCATCTGAGTTTGATATTATGGAAAGGGGGTGAGATTTGTAATAATAATAGCTACTGTTTATTGATTGCTCTGTGCTAAGTACTTTCTTTGTAGCATTATCTTAATCCTCACAATAGCCTATGAAGTAGGAATTATTATTAGACTCATTTTAGAGAAAAAGGAAATGAAGTTTAGGGAAATGGGACAACTTGGTCAAAGTCACATAGCTAGTAAAGGGCAGGGTTAATATATGAACTCAGGTCAGCTTCCAAAGCCATCTGTACTGTAGCCACTGCACTAGCCTGCCTCCTGAAATTATCTAGCTTAGTTCAGCCATGTGAGAAAGTCACTGGGGAGATGATCCTGGATTATCCCTGTGGGCCCAGTGATACAATCACAAGCATCCTTATAAGAGGGAGGCAGGAGCAGGAGTCAGTAGCAAGAGATGTGACAACGAAAGCCAGCAGGTGGAGTGACATGAGGGAAGGGCCAGGAGCCCAGGCATTAAGAAACTGAAAAGGCAAGAAAACAGATTCTCCCCTGAAGCCTGCAGAAGGCACACAGCTCTGCTGACACCTTGATTTTATGGACTTCTGACCTCCAGAACTATGAGAGAATAAATTTGTATTGTTTTAAACCATTAAGTTTGTGGTAATTCATTACAGAAGCAATAGGAAACTAACTCACTTTTCATGCCATGATCATTCCCACTGCTGCTCTTTTGCCCAGGCTGTTGCCCTCACCTGAAATGTCGTTTTCTTTCTCTCTTCACTTTTCTAAATCTTACTTTCATGCCCAAGTCCCATCTAAAACCTGTGGCAGATAAACTGTTTTCCGTGGCATCAACAGACCGTTTGACCATATTCTGACATGTATTGCTCATTTACGTATTGATTCCTCAAGTATTTATCCAACACCTATTCGGTGCCGGAGACACATGCCTTCAAGAAGCTCATGGTCTAAGAAAGGAGGCAACCAGGGACTCATTACTCTTTCTATGAGAGAGATGAACATGGAAGGCGACATTTGTGGAGGGGCACTGGCCTGTCTGGGGTGGGCAGGGAAAAGATGGTGATTGGAAGTAGTCTAGAAGCTTTAGACCCCAAATTGCTCATGTTTTCAATCTTAGCATTTCTAAGAAGATTGGAGAAGAAGAGTAGAGTGGTTAAGAGTATAATGAGCATATCTGAGTTCAGAACTAAGCTGTGTCACTCCCTGGTCAGTTTCTCCATCTGTAAAATAGGGATTATGGTAATACTAGTTGCTACCCTAACAGCTGTAATCCGCTTATAGCAATACCAGTTACATAGGAAGTAGTCTTTTTAAAGTATTTTTTTTATCATTTAAACTCTTCAAAGGTGGGTACTGCTGTCATATTGGTCTCCTTATGCATTTACACAGTGCTGGATACATAAACTGGGTCCTTGAAAGGAGATCTGTCTATCTATCTATCTATCTATCTATCTATCTATCTATCTATCTATCTATCTATCTACCTACCTACCTACCTACCTACCTATCTATAATTTTAAGTCCATTTTTGTATACCTGGAGGGTAGCACCATGCTCAGCACATAGCTACTTTGTGATGGCTCACTGACTTGAAATGGAGCACCAGAGAATCTCATCCATAGTTTCCCAGTTGAAAATGGTAATGCTTATTTTCTTGCTCTCTTTACTTGACTACCTTCTAGGTATGTGGATTGGGACAGTCATTGTTTTCATAATAGACCTCATGCTTAAAGTATTGCACAGTGGATGAGAGTTACCTTGGAACTAAAGGCAGATTTACTGTGAAGCTAGAAAAACGCAATTCTTGCATGGCCCCCTTCTCAGGCCTTGTACCTAATTTTGAGTTTGTGGTGTTGCATTCTCTTTTTTTCCCAAGAGTCTCTAGAATTATATAAGCTTTGTGCCCTATAAAACGTGGATTTCCCCCTGCACAGGGGCTAAGCATGTGAACTCTGAAACCCGGATTCAAAGCTCTGCCACCTCCCAGCTGGGTGGTCTTTCTGTTTTATTTTGTTTTGTTTTTTATCTGGAAAATGGAGTTGATAATAATGTTACTTACTTTATACCATTGTTGAGAGGATCAAATAAACTAACTTTAGTAAGCATCTGGTAAGTGTTAGCAATGATTATTAGTTATGGAGAACCTTACGAAGTCTCCCAGGCTGTTAAGGCAAGAATAATGGATATGACAACAGGCTAGAGTAGAAACTTCCTAAGAGTAGGAACCGTCTTGTCTTGTTCCCCTCTCTATCTCCAGAACCTTAGAAGATCAATGTATGCTTACTCACTATGCCAGATTACTTCACTTAGTACATGTTATTTTATAGTCTTATACTTTTATTCTCTTGGTCTTATCTCTCCAACTAGATTGTGATAATAACAGTTTACATTTATATAATACAATGTGGGATTATTTATTCTTCCAATATATACTTATGGCACATGGTAGGTACCTAATAAAATATTTCCTGAATTGAATCATGACTAATCTAAGTGCCAAAAAAAAAAAAAAATGAGACCTAGTCTTTTCTGACCAACATTTGCTTTTTGGTAAAAGCTACATAGGGTAAGTGTAAGGTACATTTTAGCATGGCGAGAACTACACTAACTACACACAGAAGAATCAGTACATTGAGAGAGAGCATTGCTGTCCTCACCATCACAGAGGAATCCATCAGCCCCTTTGCATAAGCACCTGCTGTACAGGGTACAGTGCAGGTGGGCTCAGGAGGGGAAGACAGAGGAGACATGGAGTGTGGTAGAAAGGCATGATTTAGGAGTCCAGGAACCTTGGCCCTACTACTCTACTCGGAGTGTATCCTCTACCTAGCTCTGTGACTGGGCGAATCATTTAACCTCTCTGAGCCTCACTTTGCTCATCTGTAAAATGGCATTAACAATACCTACATGTACTACTTTACAAGATTGTTGTATTAAATTACATATTTTGTGGGGAAAAAAGTACTTTGTAATTCTTGTCTACCTGAAACTACTGTGTAAAATAAAGAACATTTGAAAAAGAGCCAAGAGAACATACACAAAATGAGAGAGAGGAAGAGAGCAAAAGCTATTCGTTGAAAGGGAAAATTGTAGATATAGAAAATAAGCGAAACAAATCGTGTGTGTGTATAAATAAAACATATGTGGCAAGAAGAGAAATAACTATAAAATAAAACAAGTATTTTTAAAAAAGGACTGCTATAGCACCTGAGATATAATATGTACCCATAAATGTTTACTAAATGAATGAAAAATCCTATATAGAATTCTATAAATAGGTTACAATTACTACAGTCTCAGGGGATAAGACAAAACATAAAATCATAATGAAGAGTATAAAATAGCGTGTACTAAGTGGAAAACTTGGCATGGTGGTTAAGGATACAAAGTATATTTCTTCGAGATATTTTCTAAATCTGACCATTTCTCACCACCTTCCGCCATCTTTCTTTACCTCTACTACTGCACAAAATTTCAAACAGATCTCTTGCCACTCCCCCCTACAGTGTGTTTTGCACACCATGTACAGCTTGATCTTTCAAAAATGCGCATCATATATTGCTTTCTTACTTCTAGGCCTCCAAGGGCTTCCCATTTTGCTTGTAACAAAACCCAAGCTTTTTACCCTGGCCTCCTCCCAGCCCTGTGTAACCTGGCCCCTGTCCACCTCTCTCCAACCTTGTCTTTTACCACGTCCCCCCTTGTTTACTGTGTTCCAGCCACGTTGGCCTTGTGGGTCTGTGAACAGATGAAAGTTTTTCCTGCCTCAGGGCCTTTACACTTTCTCTTCTTTTTGCCTGTTCTGCTCTTTCTCTAGATATTTGCATGGCTCCCCCCTCCTCATTCAGGTCTCAGCTCAAATGTCACCTCTGGATGGGGATTCCCTGGCCATCTGCCTGAGTTGCCACCCCAGACTCCATTTTATCACTCCCTGAAAATCATAGAATTCATTTGTTAATTTACTTGTTTATTTTCATTGTTGCCTGTTTCCCTTTGAAAATAAAAGTATCAGGAGGGTGAGGACTTTATTTTCTCTTTATTCCAGTTTCTGTTTTTCTGGTCTTCATTATAAAATTATTTTTCCTTCTCCTTGATGATTTTTGCTTATCACTTGCTTCATTCCCATTTTCATTTACCTCCTTTTCATACCCACTTCTCCCATTTAGGAAGGTTAAATCAGTTTTGGAATTAATAGGGCCTTGCTATCTGAATCATTTTTAAAGAACTGTGTTCATACAGAGGATTCACATTCCAAAGTTCCCTGGCTCATTCAACAAAAGCCATTGAAATCACAAATATTTTTGCCAAAAGTGTATATGCCATAATAATCAGCTCATTCACTTCTTAGAATTCTGTGAAACACTGCCCCATAGCAGATGATGTTGTCTTGCTGTGTGTGTGTGTGTGTGTGTGTGTGTGTGTGTGTGTGTGTGTGTACACTCATCTGGGAATGTATGTAAGTACTGATACTATTCTTGGAAGGAGGCACACCTACTTAGTACAACTTCACCTTTACTCATGCTCCACACTGCCATGTTTCTTTTATCCCAGATAACTGGAATGAAAGTGTTTATTTTTATTTTAAATGAAAGGGGCTGCATCTCCCTGGCATAGCCCTTACTAAGCCCTGCCCATTTGCCTGCTTGCCACTGATTGGCATGGCCACATCTTGGGTTCTGGGTTTAGCTGTTCTCTCTCTGTCGCAGTTCATTTTTCTCTGTTGCCTAATGTAACATGATATGCAGAAAACTCCTCACACTGTTTTCTGGGTGTACATGTTGAATTTTCCCAGGGACCTTCAGGTCTGCTGAGCATTCTCATCCCTTCTCTGTGCTCCTATAGCGTCCTGTACATGCTACACTCAACACATTGCTCTTCCTGGGTTTTGCAGGTTGTGTATCCCTAGCATTTACCCACCACTGCCCAGCCCAGAATGGGCTGTCAGTTATGCTTGTCAAATGAATGCTTTGTGACTATTTTTAATTTTCCTTTTGAGATTTTGATCTTGTTTTGGCTTGGGCATCCACATTTCTACAGGTATAATCAAGTGTAAAGGGGGCATGTGTCACCCTGACCTTCAGAGAGGAGACCTTCCTCCCCACAAGACAGATGTCTGACTATGCAGTGCAGCTTGCCCATGTAAACCTCTTGCATTGTTTGGAGATTCTATCCCACGCCAAGAGTCTAACCACCCACAAGCAGGCACATTGCTGTCCAAACAGATGGACAAAAGAGATAGGCAGGCCAAAGCCCATGGATGAACATGAAATGAATTGGTGCAGTGAAGCCAAGGATCCTGGAAATGAATGCTAGTCCCTGCCACACAGTGTCCAACATAAGGATGGACCAGTGTGGATGAGGTTTTGACACTGGGATGCAAACAAAGGAAAAGTGTGAATGAGTGCAATGAGGCAGATGTTTTAACGGGTGTATGAGAGGCTCCAAGAGCACGGGTAGCTCTGAAGTGTTGAAGTCAGCTGCGCAGGGAGAGTCAATGTCATCTTCAGCTGGGTGGGTTCTGAGAATGCACATCTGGTCCAGTCACCCATCAACCGTCATGTACTCATTCAGTCAGCAAATATTTATTGAGCATCTAGCATGTGCCAGACACTGGTAGGTGCCGGGTAGGTAAACATCCAGGAACAAGACTCACATGGTCTTTGCCCTACGAGAACTTACATTCCAGAATTAATTCCATAATTAGTTATTTCACCCCAGTTAACAGTGCCATGAAGGAGAAGCACAGGGAACTGAGTCGCTGTATAAGGGAGGCTCTTAGTGTGGAAGGTCTGGAAAGATGGCTCCGAGGGAGTTTAGGTTGAAATCTGAAGAATGTGTGGAAGTTGAAATGGGAGTGGGGTGTGGTGGAGCAGAGAACATTCTTGACATAATAATATCCATTTCGTAATGTGTCTTTGAAGTGGCAGCTTGCTGCTTAAACTCCTTAGAGAGGGAATTCGCTTCCTCCAGAGGCAACACTTGGATCTCTGTCAGCAATTATCTTCTTCATTTTGAACCAAAATCTCTCTCTCTGAAGCTTCTGACCTTTGGTCTTATATTTACTTCCTGGGACCTTATAGAACAAGCCAACTCCCTCTTCTGATAGCGGTGGTGTTCGAGTTTTCTCTCCCGCAGGTAAGCTATTTGACCTCTCTAAGCCTCAGATTTTTTCATCAATAATTGGGGATAATTAATAGTTGATAGAGAAAAAAAATACTTGATAGAGTTGATGTGAAGATTACTTGAAAGAATCTATATAAAGTGCTTGGTTCAATGCCTGGAACATAATGTTAACTATTATCATTATTATTATTATACAAAAGTCTATTTGTGTACTTATCTTTATTATTGGGTTGTATGCTCCTTAAGGGTAGGGACTATGGAAAAAGCATGGATTTTAGAATCAGATAAATCTCAGTCCATAGTCTGGCTGTGATATGTACTAATTATAAATATGTGACCAATTATTATAAAAATTATAAAAATGTGAAATTTAAAAAATTGCATAAATGGTGATATATGTCATTACTACTGTAAATTATTGTAAGGAATAAAAGAGATTATCTAAGTAAAGATACCAGCACAATACCTTGCATTTAGTAATTAATGCTCAATTAATGTGTTTCCTTTACTCTTTATGGTCCCACAGTCACTTCTTCAGAACACAGTTGCTTACTTGTGCATTTACAATTTAGCACCTATCTACTTCCAAAAACTATTTGGCCTATTAAGTAGTAGCTAATAAATATTTGTGAATGAATGAAATGGGCAAATGAATACAATTTGTCGTAACAAACTTTCTCATATGAGAACTGGTGAAAATTTCCTCCAGCAAAAAGTGGACGCTCAGTGTCTTATAGCTCAGACTGGGGAGATTGCAGAAGACCCGTCCAGGTACCGACGGTCTTCTGGGACTCGGAACCCTTCTCATGCCTCAAGCTACCTGTAATGAAAAGCCTGTTGTCTGCTACCTGTTTCACAGATCTGTCCTGAGGATTAATGAGATAATGTCTGAAGAGCCTTGTGAAGCCTTTGGAAGGAAATTATAGGTAAAAGTCTCATTCCACTGAATTCAGCTTCTGAGAAGAGTTCTGAATAACAAAGCTGGGATCAGCTTGTATTAGATGGCTTTCAAAAAATGCTATTTCACTGATATTTGAATGCAGCCAAATTAGACACTGAACTAGCCTGTGGGACATGTTCCTTCTCAGGTCCTCACCCTTTTTTTTTTTTTTTTTTTTTAAGGGAGAAAGCGTTTTTATTATAATTGCTGTGCATAATTAGAATGGCAGGGAGGAACTGGAAGCCTTAATGAACGAGCAGCGTGTGGCAGGGAATGAGAACCTTTCAGTTCAGGCACGTGGGGCCTGGGCATCACCAGGACAACGTGGTGAGCCAAAGAGATGAGTAAGAAGCGCGGGCGCTGCTCAGAAAGAAACCGCACGGCCCCACTGCAGCCGGCTCTGCAAATCCTTGCTGCCTTCCTTTTATTGCAGATGACTTCTAATCCTGCTTGGCTCCCAGAGGAGCTGCGCAGGGCAGAGGGGCAGAGGCGCAGAGTGGCTTTGGAGCCCAAAGCCTGCACGTCAACTCCAGCTAAGCTTTCCTGTCTTGGTCTGTGAAAGGGGTGCTGATGCCTGCCTGGGTCTGTTGTGCAGTGAAGATAATGGTGGGTAGGAAAACGGTTCTTTAATGTATCGGGTTCTTTCCCCATAGGAGTGTACACCAAAATTTATTTTAGACTGTAATGAAGGATAAAGGTGTTTGTTTGAGCAAAAGGAAGCAGCAGCCTGGGAGACACAGATTCAGGTAGCAACCAAAGTGACGTTTCACTGAGACAAAGGGAGACCACTTTTTATAGGGAAAGTTCCTGCCCAGGTTCTCAGTTAGGTCCATTTTACGTAAATGAGGTATCCACATTGTGCAGTTCTGATTGGGCTGGGCAGATGTCAGTCCTGTTGGTAAAAAAGTCTCCTCCCTGCAGTGGTTGACTTAGAGGCATAAACGAGCAGGGCCCAGGGTTCAGCGGGGGTTCTTCCTGGAGTACATGAGGAGCCCCTCTCAGCAAATGGCCACTAGATTCTTATTATTTATACAATTTGGGACCTTGGTTGACCATGGGGGTGGGGGGTGAGGGTGGGGGAGGTGAGGCCCATCTCAGCAGATAAATTCCTTCTCAGGGTTCACATCAAATGAACCTTTCTTCCTGGGGTCCACAGGAGGAAGGGAGAGGTGGCCTTCCTGCCTCTGGCCCCCAGATGCCCGCCAGGATTGCCATTGCTTTGTGTGGCATGGTGGCAGGTCCCGTTGGTCTGCTTTCTTTGGAAGCTTTAGGAGTGTAGATTCTGCTCTGATTTTCCTGACTTGGGGCTATGCAAGGAACATGTTCAGTATTCCACTTTGGAGCAAGATCCTAGAGATGATGAACTGCTCTTTCCTGGAAAACCTGAGGTCACCTCTCCTGGAGCCCCTTCCCCGGCTCTGCAGAGTCCACTGGTGGGAAGCAAGAATGATGGCAGCTGCGGGCTGGTCCTGGAGTGTAGGCTGTCTCGGGGGTGTCAATCACTGGGTAGCTCCAGTGGCTCTCAGTCCTGGCTGCCTGGTAGAATGGTCCTCACACGTTGAGAGTCATCACCTGGGTATTTGTTAAAAATACAATTTCCTGGGCTTCGACTTCAGAACAACAAATTTGCAAAACTTCAGGAAGCACCATTTATATGCAACACAATGTGAATGATGCCCCCTGGTGTTGTTCGATGTGGCGGGTTGCTTACCTCAGACTGACTGAAAGGGATTTTTACATTTTTAACAAGCACTTCAAGCACATTAGCATGGAAAACAAATGTCAACAGTCAAAAAAAGTGTGACTTGTTGTTTTCTTAATAAGTTGGAGGAGTGGGAGGTTGGTGGTGGAGAGAGCAACTGAGCTCAGTGAGCTTCTCACACTGTCACCCGATCACTGAGTAATTAAAAACCAAATTAGGAAAATAATAGCTAACATTTATTGAGTAAATTTACTAATGTCTGGTAAGTACTGTCCTTTTTCCTTCCTTATAGACATTGTCTCATTTCATCCTTACAATAACTTCATGAGATAAATATTATTATCTCTATTTTATAAATGAGTGAAATGAATTTCAAAGAACATAGTTTGGGTATATAGTCAATATCAAGAAATGTTAACTACTATGATAAGTGTATCTATGAAAATATTTTAAAAAATATAAATCTACTGTTTTACCATCCAGATAAGAGCAGCCTTGATGACAGTAATGACTGGGACATGAGGATAGGCATGTTTGGGTGGGATTTTTGGTATTGTCTGTAGGTGACCCCATGGGAATGAGATGAACAAGGGGAGGAGGAGCTGAATAAAAAGGTGCTGTATCCTGTCAACCTTTTCTTTTCCCCAAGAGTAGGGGAGGAAACTTCATTCTTCTACATTGAACCCAAAACTCAGTAGGTTTTACAGTGTTTGTCTATATAGGACAATAAGTTGTGGGTTGGTCTATTATTATACTTCTGTCAAAAATATATATTCTAGCAGACTCTCAAGTGAACTCTTGGAAAATAATCTATTCATAAATTATGAACTATGACAGTGCATGTCCTAAAAGAGTCCTTTCCAGTATGTAAATTTAACCAGAGACTAAACACTGGCAAATATTAGGGGTGGGGGAGAGGGTATTTAGAGAATTAGAGTTTCATTTACAATTTCATTATGGCAGAGATCACCAACAATGTATCAAAATGCATTCTCCTCTTCTTCCTAGGTCCAGAGCTTGATTATATAATGTGGTTATGTAATGTGGAATTTGAGGGGAAGTGATATGTATCATTTTCAAGTCTGGACCATAAAACCTTCCAGTCATGCTCCTCTTTTCCTTTCCTCCTCTGGCTGATGCGTGGTGATACCCAGGGCAACCTTGGAGCTGTGTGTTGGAGATGGGAGAACTGTTACCATCCTGGATCCTTCAGTGACTTTGTGGAGCAAGCCACTTCTGTTCTGAATTCTCTCCCTGTTACGTGAGATGGGATAAACTTTCTTTTAAAATTCCCTGCATTTGGGGGCTGTATTTGTTACTACAACATAGGTTCATCTAACAAATACATTTGTGGTGAGCATTGATCTTTTATCTTTGGTTAGTTAACCCTATGCTTTCGTTTGTAAAAACTATTCCATGGATATCTTGTATTTTTTCCTGTACATAAAAGATCTCTAGTTTAACAAATGGGGACTCTTATTGTGAACAGTTTGAAAAAAAAAAAAAGGAATTTTATGAGCAAATAATGATTGGTCTTCCTTTTGGCAATTTCATTACAAGCAATATTCAACTTGAGGTCAATATCATTGCTTCAGGATGATGTTTAATGTAAAAAAAAAGAACCAAATTAATTGTAAATATATTTTCAATTTGTGATTGTCATTTGTGATTATGTCTTACCTTTCTATCAACAAAATAATTGAGTAACTACTAAGTGCCAGGCTAGGAGCTGAAGAAAAACTAGAGCATATGGAGTTTATTCAAGATCATATATTTAAGTCAACCCTTTGTGAGGATCTATGTGCCAGGTTCTTGAGATTCGAATATGAGTAAGTTATTTTCTTAAGAGGTCAAGGAGCATACATTCTGGTAAATAATTATTATGACTTTATAAATAGCTTGCTTTTTTAAAAAGGGGGTTTTCCTGTTTGTTTTTTTAACCAGCACTGTTAGTCAATCCACTAAATTTATAGCAGCTAGGATGCTGACAAGACAATTAATTCAGAAAAGCAAGAATTTGGGTCTTGTTCATTGCGCAGTCATATTTGTTGAATACTGAATGATGGAAGGGAGTATAATGCGCCATCCGGTTCAGTAACCCATCTGGAACGTGAACCTCCTTTAGAACATCCCTGCCCATGGATAGTTCCTGTTCGAATATTTTCGGAGAAGAAAACATTTCCACCTTCTAAAACATATCCAATCTTGAATGGCTCTTTTGTTAAAAAGTTCTTCTTTGTAAAGAATGAGGGACAAAATGCTATTGGATTATTTTTAAGGAAAAGATAATAGATTCTAATCATTTTGAGTCCTTGCATCATTATCACTAATACGTTTCCTGGGTACTCCTCCAGGCATTGTGATCAGGGTTGTGGCAAAAGAAGGAAGTGAATGGCATGATTCCCGCAAAGAAACTGCAATCAAGTTAGGGAGACAAAATATATACCCCAGGCATGCTTCTGCCTTAGGACATTTGTACTTGCTGTTTTCTCTGTTTGAAATCCTCTCGTCCCAGATACAGCCTGGTTCATTCCCTCCTCTCTTCAGGTCTTTCTTAAATGTCACCTTCTCAATTAGATCTTTGCTAACTACCCTATTTAAAATTGCACCCAGCCCCCAACAACCTAGCACTTCTGATTTCCCTTCTCTGCCTTATTTTTCTCCTTAGCGCTTATTATTTGACATGCCATAAATATACAAAAAAATTTTTTTAATTCCCTTCATTAGAATGTAAGCTTCATGAAGACAGGAATTTTTGCCTGTTTTGATAACTGTTAGAAAATAGTAGTCACTCAGTAAGTATTTTATTGAATATTGTAGAATGAACATGGACATACAAACATAATCATTTAAAAACGTACAGTATATAATTACTGTCAAATGAATAGTACAATGGATGTGTGCTCCGCCAGGTGGGCATAACTCCCCTTTCTCCTCAAGTAATAGCTCATTCCTATGATGATTCTTAGGCTTTAAAAAAAGAGGAAATCTTACTTTTATTGTATAGTACTTTATTTTCATAACTATGATGACAAAATACTTTTGTATTTATTAAAAATATCTTCATATTATAAAAGGGTGCATATGCATTATAGATAATTTGGAAAATATGGAAAATTATAAAGAAGAAAACACATATGATCCATAACTTCAATATTCAGAGACAACTATCTTTAACATTTTGAAATAGTTTTTTCTAGTCTTTTTTTCTAGGAATATAGTTATTTTTTACAAAAAAGGAATTACACCGTATGTGTTTTGTATCTTGCTTTTCATGCATAACATTTTTAATCATTGCATTCTATTCTATTACATGAAAGTCACATAATTTATTATACATTTTTCTTATTTTTAGATGTTTGGGTTGTTTCTAACAGTTTATAGTATCAATAATGCTATAATGAAGATCTTTATAAATAAATCTTTTCTGAAACTATTTCCCTAAGGTAAATTTCTAAAATGGGAACTATTGGCTAAAAGGTCTGAAGTTTTTGTTTGAGGAAGAATAATATAACAAACTTCCATTTTAATCATCTAGATTTCTTAGTAGTTACGTTTTGCCGTATTTTCTTAATCTATTTTAAAATAGTTTTAAAAAATCTCCAACAATGACTTTTTAAGGGCTATTTAAAAATCACATCCATATTACAGTGTTCACACATAATAAAACAAATAATAATTCCTTAATGTCATGTTTGACTTTTCCTAATTGTCTCAAAACATCTTTTTACAGTTGATTTGTTTGAAATAAGATTCAAATAAGGTCACTTTGATTTGGTTGTTGTTTCTTTTAACTTTTAATATTTTCCCTTTCTTCCCCCCCCATGCCATTTCTTGAAGAAACAAGGAAATAGTTACATAGAATGTCCACCCGCTAGTTTTATCCGACTGTATTCTTGTGGAGTTATTTAGTACGTTCTTCTATCCATTCTATTTTCTGTAACTTTAGAGCAGCGGTTCTCAGACTGTGTTCATCAGAATCGCCAGGAGGGCTTGTTAAAATAGAAATTGCTGCCCACCCCCAACCCCTGAGTTTCTGGATCAGTAAATCTGGATGAGTGTGAGAATTTGCATTTCTAACATGTTTCCAGATGATGCTGGTGGTCCACAGACCACACTTTGAGAATCACTGCTTTAGAGGAAAGATTAGATCCCCTTAAAAGAATGGTTAGATTCACAACTTGAAAAATATATATTCAGAAATGTATAGCAGGGTGACTAATCAATAATGCTGCATTGTATATTTGAAAATAGATCCTAGAAGTTCTCATCACATGAAAAAATTGTAACTATATGTGGTGATGGATGTGAACTAGACTTTTTTAACGTGGTGATTATTTTGCAACATATACAAATATTGAATCATTATGTTGTACACTTGAAACTAATAAAAGTTATGTCAATTATATTTCAATGAAAATATATGTATTGGTTTTGTTATTAGGGTTGTTTCTTCTTTTTATCTTTCAATTGTTTATTTTGAAAAATTTTGGTCTTACAGAAAAGATGAAAGGTTTTGCTTTCCAGAAAGTCGCTAATGTTAACAGTGTATGAGTTTGTTCAGTTTGTTCATTTCACCACATCCTGTCCCAAAGTGAGTATTAACATTGAAACAAATTTTTATTTATTTGATGGAGGGAGAAACAAGGATTTCTTACTGTTATTTTAATTCAAAATTATTTGGTTACTGGTGAGGTTTTAATTTAAAATACTTTATTAGTCATTTTTCAGCCTTAGTTGTATGAATTGTTCATCTTTTTTATCCATTTTTAAAAGTAAGATTGTTAGTGTTTTTAAAATCAGTATCTATGGGCTCATTCTGGGTTAAAGATAATTGTTTCTTCACATATTTGCAGCAGACATTTTTCCAGCTTATTGATTTATTTTTCTCCAGATTATTATTTACGAGTTTTAAAATTCGGGTTTGTCATCATATCATCTGACCTGGTTTTCTTCCATTACTTTGGAGAATCCTTCCCAATCTGAGATAACTATTCGCCTACATTTTCTTCTAGTTTTTACTTAGTTATTTGTTTGTTTGCTTATTTCTATAGCTAACTGTGGTATGCA
Source organism: Tadarida brasiliensis (assembly GCA_030848825.1). Lineage (NCBI taxonomy): Eukaryota > Metazoa > Chordata > Mammalia > Chiroptera > Molossidae > Tadarida > Tadarida brasiliensis. Next base: position 47,802,968 of record CM061264.1, on the reverse strand, counting down.
AATGAAGTTTATTTGTGTGTTCTAGGAAGATCCTTATTTTGGGTAGCCAACTTACAGAGTGCAATAGAATTTTGGAAGGAGCCCCTCAATGCCTAGATTTACTGTTGGAGAGAGTACAATATACATCAGATAATTTATCTGTGAACCATGGAAACATTTGAAAAGGTAACTCAGACAGTACACTGAAGAATAATTTGTCACAAGTAATTGCAGGCAGTCAAAAAGAGCGGGGAGAGTATATGAATCATGACGTAAGACCTGTGAAGGGGAGGCATTTGAGTCCATTCAGCGGCTATTATTGAACAAGCTGGTCCTCAAATGAGATACAAATTTTATGCCAAGGGGGGCAAGTCTACAGAGCAAATCATTCCGGTTTCTGTCCTTGCTTCTGTAATATAAGAAGTTTTTACATCGATCTTTGCTCTCCCATTTAAAAAAAAATAATTTTTTTTTTGCCTCCTTTTCATTCTGTCTTTCATCCTTAACTCTCAGTTGTACTAAAACATCTATAGTATCTATAGGTGTGAAACGTTTGGCTTCTGCAATTTACATCCGCTGCTGGGGATGTAAAACAAGTGGCAACATGGCACAGATAGAAATAAAAATCTGCCATTATTGGGGTTCAGTGTGACTTGGAAAGTTTGCGTAGATGTCAAATATTTGTCATTTCTAATTGACAAATAAAAGTGCAACTTCAGTTAATAAAAGTGCTTTAACCATCATGTGGCCCCTAAGAAAAATGTTGAAAGATCTCTTTCCCAGGATTGTTGCACTCAGGGATAGAGTGACAGTACTTTTGTGGATTCTTGGCACTGAGAAAATTATGTAGGAGCTAGCTATATTTCTATTATAAATACCCCATCTCCCAGGTAAACACTGAGTTGCAAAGGAAGGAAGTATTCATATAATTCATTAAGCAACTACTGTGATGCAATTCCTGAATATATTTTACTTTCTTTAATTGTTACTAATGTCTGCAATATGGTTATTATTATTATTCCTATTTTTCTGACAAGGAAATGGAGTTTCAGAGAAATTGAGTAACTCATCCAAAGTCATATGGCTGTTTAAATGGATAAACTGCAGTTCAAACTGAGATCTTTGGGCTTTGTAAGCCCAAAGCATGTGTTTTCTCTTCTACTCTGCTCCTTGTCTCTAAGCCAAACATCAACATCTAAATGCCTACAAGTACCAGGGAGAGCAGGTGAACAGGCCAGTTAGGACTGGGATGACCCAGAGAGCCCATGCCTGGTTCAGAGTGGGGGCTACTAACAATTTCAGTCAGATGCCATGTGAGAATGTTGGTTTAGTTTGTCTAAATCCTCTGACTTTTCAAAAGAAGCCAGAAACCTGCATTTTGATTTGAAATCTGTCAGTGTTGAAATAGTGCCAATTAATTAAAATGGTTTCAATTTTGTACACCAAATAAAAAATACCTGTTGGTCATATTTAGTCTCTGCCTTGTACTTTGCTTTACCTGACTAGACTTTCAGATGTGACAAGGAATTAATTAGAACAGCACTGTCCATTAGAAATATAACGTCATCCACACATGTAAATTTAAATTTTCTAGAAGCCACATTTCAAAAGTAAAAAAGGGTAAATTTAATTTTAATAATATATTATTTATCCTAATATATCTAAAATATTATTTTAACATATAATGAATATGAAAATTATTCATGAGATATTTTACCTACAGCACATCTCATTTGGACCAACCGCATTTCCACTGCTCCATGTCCACACGTGGCTGGTAGCTACCGTATTAAGCAGTATATGAGAAGAATGTACATGGATCTCCCCAGTAAGACCTGTTAATTCAGGAATTTCTTCTCCACTAGGAAACCATGCCCAACCCTGGCTGTTCTTTGAATTTGTCAGAAGACATTGTTTTTCTTCATTACATGAAGGAATTTCCCATTCTTCCAACTATGACAGACTGGATTTGCTGGGATAAATTGGTCAGCAAATTTGCTTTAGTATCTTAGGGATTTTGCATTGAGTAACTTATTAACAAACATAAAATTTGCTCAAAAAATGTCAAATAAACAAGAGAGTAAAGGATATCAGCTTCTCAAACTGGTAACGTTCTAAAGCATAATTGTAAAGTGTTTATAAATTCAACCCAATGAGTAGTTTATTAGAATTATCGATTTGCTGTTGTGATACAGTGAATTCATTTAAGGAGCATGTGGGTATAAAATTTGTAGGAGGTTGGAGTGGAGGGCAGTGCGGAGATTAAAAATGAGATTCTTAGAGAATTTTGAATGTAGGGTTGGATATTTCTAATGAATATGGCATATAACTGGTGTCTTAGTCATCTCAGGCTCCCATAAAAATATACCATAGACTGGGTGGCTTAAATAAAGGAAACTTATTTTCTCTCAGTTCCGGTGGCTGGGGAGTCCAAGATGAAGATGCTGGCCAATGTGTTCTTTTGGGGAGAACTCTCTTCTGGCTTGTGCCTGCTCCCTTCTCCTTGTATCCTCACATGGCAGAGACAGCAAGCTCTCTGGTGTCTCTTCTTAAAAGGACACTAATTCTATTGGATTAGGGCCCTACCCTTAGGACCTCATTTAACCTTAATTATTTCTGTAAAAGCTCCATCTGTAAATATAGTCACATTAGAGGTCAAGGTTTTAACATATGATGGGAGGACATAACTCAGTCCATAGCAACAGGTCTCAGAGATAGAGTAAGAATTTCCTTTATTTCCTCATGTTTACTTTGCACCTTTTAAAGTCGTGTCAGAATCAAACGATGTCAGAGCCAAAAGGGACTCTTTCAGCTTAGAAATCCAAAAGGACTTTGAAGTGATCTGATATCTACAGGTCCTCAGTTATTTAATTAGTTGTGGAGATAAATTAAGCATTTACGACTTCTGTCTTCCTTTGTAGTGTTCTTTCTATTATTTTGTTGTTCAATCATTCATTCATTTACTCACACAACAAAAATTGAGCACTTACCATCTGCTGTATTACTGGGGAAACAAAGATCTAGATCTAGCCTTCAAGGAAAATAACCCAGGTCTTTTTCACCTCACTACTGGTTTCAGTAGAGAATATATTAGACCATACCTAGCGTTAATATTAATAATAAGAGATATTCGCCCTTAAGCACCAAAAGTATATCAGGCTATGCCAACCATTTTACATACATTATCTATTTTAATCCTTACAACAAGTTTGTGAATATTTATTACTTGTTTTATAGATGAGGAAAAGTAACTTAATTAAGGTCATGGAAAAAGCTTGAACAGTGGCTACACCAACTGATTCAGGCCTATCTGACTCCAAAGCCCAGGTATTTACAGGTGTAATGAAGATATTTTCTTCGGGCCTTCTCAATACGTCATACAAATTATTAGCGTTTGAGACTGAGCTAGTGTATTGGACACAGAGCTAACATTTTAAAGCTCAAGTTAAACCCTTTGAGCTCTAGAGATGGGGAAAGGGGCCCATGTGCACAGCCTTGAGAAGGAAGTTGGCCTACTTTGAATAATAGGAAGCTTAGGTCCAAAGAGTCAAGATTTTCTCAGATCAATCATCTTGGAGTTGTAAAACCAGTATTAGAATCAGTATTTTCTGACTCCACTGCTCTGGATACCCTGAGAGAAATTACTGAGATTATGGCAAGACTGTGTTTTTCAGACATTTTCTGAAGGTGGTTGTCTGCAAGTCATATCTGTTAAAAGCTATATAAATTTCTCTCCTAGGCAAGCAAGGGACTGTAGTGGAGCCAGAGGGGTCCCAAAGACAATTAGTTTGTGAATCAAAGAGGCCTACTGAATCCAATGCGTCATCAGAAGAGACAGGACGGGGTGACAACTGGGTTGGGAGCAGAGTGCCTACACCAAGTCAGCCAGCTGGAGGAGAAATATGAGACTTGCCTGAAGAGATTTCCGCTGACAGCAAGTCCCCTGTCACAGGCACTTTGTGGCTTTCACTCTGAGTGGGGAGGGAGCAGTTAAGGTCTCTGAGCCAGATGGGCCACCTGTCACCCCTTATCACCATTTTATTTGGTTAACACCTAGCCCCACAGGGGGCCTGTGGTGAAGTCCACACTGACCACGTCCTCTGTAAAGTTCTGCTCGACGCTCCATAACATCAGTTTGTCATGGTGTTTAATCTAGTTGGGATCTAGGTCAGCCATCCTTTAGGGGTCTGAAAATGCTGAGATGCAGCGTGAATGAGGGAGCCATGCTTTCACTGATCACTCTGACTCTGCTGTGGGTGTTTGTGGGAAGTCTAGGGCCTATTTACATGACATTTGCAGAGAGCTCTGTTCACTCAGTGAGTTTGGGGAGCACCTATTCTGTGTCAGATACTGCTTCGGGGGCTGGAGCGACATCGGGGAACAAAGCAGACGACGATACCTGCCATCGTGGAGCTTACCTGGAGCTGGGATAGGGATGGGGAGACAGTAATGAAAAAATATACAGTAGGTAATGAAATGACTTAGTATGTTAAAGGTGATAAGTGTATAAAAAAGGAAAAGTGAAGCAGGTAAGGGAGATGGGCTGGGTTGCAATTTTAAATAGATGGGTCATTAGATTTAAAATCACTTATTAAAAATAGCAATTAGAAAAAGCAGAATTAGAAAAAAATAGAACATGGAACAGGGATGGGAAAGGGCCAGATCACAATCTTAAATTGAGTGCTCATTAGAATTAGACTTATTCACGTCAGTGTGACTTTCACAAAGCAACTTCATGTCGTTATTTTCATTGTATGTATAAGAAAATAGAATCTTGCAGATTTGGCTTGTTTCTCTTCTTTGTTCATCCATTCTCCCTTTCTCCCTTTTATTCCCCTGTCATTTTTTTGTTTCTTCTCTCAATCTTCCATTTTCTTAAAACAGAAAAAATTAGAAGCCATGGTGCTTGCCCTCAAGAAACTTACAATCCAGTCAAGGAATCAAGAAGGCATAAAACATAAAGAAGAAATAAAACAATTTGAGAGCAATATGTCCATGGTCATATGAGTTAGCTATGTTCTTTAAAGTGACTGATATATGAATGATCAAAACAAGTGGAATTATTTAGGCAACATTTAGTAGGAGAAGGTAAGTTTATTTTGGTCTAGGTTGAAGGAACTAATCATAAAAAGATGGGCAAACATCTTGAGGAATTTTATGGAGGCAGAATTTAGCAAGATGTGTTCAAGGATTTGTAGAGAGATTGGCTTAGATGGAGTGGACCAATTTAGTTAGGTAAATTACTTGGAGGGATAATTGAGTGTGGAAGTGTACATTAACTATAAATTAATGATGTAGAATGCTGGTATGAGGGGATTAGAATTTTTTACATACTTTATTGAAAAAGCTGGGAAAATAGACCTTAGAACTCTGAATCTTAGTTAAGCCACTGATCTGTGATGAGTAAAAAATGATTTCTTCAGCCTAACTAAAAATTAGAAAGTACTTACTGTTCCCAGACTGATTTATTATATAAATTAGAATATAGAATATTATATAAATTTAAATTTAAAATTACATATTAAATTTATATAATATAGGTAAAGTATATATAGTATGTATACTTTATTTACATATAGTCTATATAAAGTATATATAGTTTATATACAATATGTATAGTATATATAGTATACACATAGTATATTTCATAGTATATATAAAGTATTTACTTAGGCCATACAGATATATATATGGAGAGAGAGAGAGAGAGAAAGAAGAGAGACTATATATAGATCTATATATATGGATGTAGTTTCTTTTTAGGGACATCCAGTTTCACTCCCTTTTCCTCTTTTTTCCAATCTCACTCTGTTGCCTGTTGACTTTCTCTCTTTGGTAGTGTTCTTAGTTTGATGTTTATTTTATACTCAACTGACTGTACTGGCTATCTTTGAAGTTAAGGAGAATGTTCAAGATTGAGAGTATCTTTCAAAGAACTGAAACAGAATTTAGAATGGGATGCCCTTAACCTCCACCTAAATGTCCCTTTCAGCAATGCAGTAATAGAGTTCTTTATACTTCAGCTCCTACTTATTATAGTCTTTATGTTTCTGCCCATTCATTTCCTGCAGCTTCTGAGTTGACTTTTCAATGGACCATCTGAACAGTTTACCATACATCCCATCACTGAGCACTTTTCATATGCAGCTTCCCAAGAGGGGAATTTCTTCTTCTTGGCTACATGATCCAGGTTTATTTCTCTCTAGATACATCTTAAAATATCTTATTTGTGGGTGTTCTAAATTTTTATTTCTTTCTTGTTTTCAGGAATGTTTCTGCTATGGGTGTATTATTCATTGCCATGGTGCTTGTGACAATGATAGAAAGGTAAAAATGCTCAGTGGATCCTTTGAGTTTACCTACTGTTTCATTCTGTGTTACTGCTGATTCGTAGTTTTTCTGGCTGATCGTAAGATGGGACAGGAGTAATGCAGGAAAAAAGAAAAGCCAAACAAAAACCACATAACCAATTATTTCTGAAGCACATCCAAATAATATGTGAAATGTACATATGAAAAGTTACATTGGAGAAGGATATGTAATGGTATAAAAGGACATTCATGATACAATGTTAGTTGAAAAAAGGAGGTAACAAAACTGGAGGTAATGTATCTACAAAGAAAAAGAAGATACTAAAATTTGCATAAAGGTTATTTCTAGATGGTGGAATTCCCAGTAATTTCTTTTTTGTAGTCTATAGTCTATATTTTCTACAATTAACATCTATTCTCTATTTAATAAGGAAAAAGTCAATGTTATTTTCCTATAAAAGGTAATCTTGGCTGATTATCACACAAATTTAATTTTCTACACAAGAGTGCTAAGGTTGAAATGCCTACCTTAAAAGTAAACAAGAATAGACTGTCTACCACTTCAACCTGTCTTCCACCACAGTTGCTGAGAGCCTAGGACGGACTCGTTTGAGTTTGTTCATTTATCATTTTTTCAACATGTATTTATTAAGCACTTGCTCTGTATAAAGCACTGTGCTGGTACTGAAATACTGAATTAGGTAAAGTATTATCACTGTCCTTGGGGCCTTAATGTCTGGTGGTTGGGCATACATCTGACTACAGTATGAGGCAAAATGAAAAAAAGAACACAAACGATATGGGGGGAGGCAGTCTCCATTTCTGCACCTATTCACGTGTAGATCATGGGAGATATCATGATCCAGAGTTTTAATTTAAAAAGTATAGTTCCTATAGCTAATCATAATAATAACATTTAAAAAGCACATACTGTGCTGTTGATAACCAGTTCTCAAAGTGTAGTTGATGGTTCTTTGGGGTCCCTGAGACTTTTTCAGGAGGTCTACAAGGTCAAAACAGTATTCATAATAATACTAAGACATTATTTGCTTATTTTCCTGGGTTGGCATTTGTACCAATGGTGCAAAAGCAGTAGTGGGTAAAACTGTTGGTGTCTTAACATGAATCAAAGTACTCACACCAAAATCTGCCACCAATGTATCATCATATTTATCATTGCCATGGAAAGCCAATGCTAGTTTCACTTAAGAATGCCTTGATGAAGCAATACAAATTATTTTATTAAATCTAGACCCTTGAGTTGCATGCCTATTCAATATTATATGTGATAAAATGGGAAATAAATGTAAAACACTTCCGATGCACGCCAAAGCATGATGGCTGTCTTGTGTGAGTGAGTAGCCACATTTTCCTCTTGGAACACCATTTTTACTTGAAAGAACAACTGACAGGGAAACCACATCTATTCAAAAATGGTATTTGGCAGACATTTGCTCAAAAATGAATGAAGTGAGCCTGTCACTTCAAGGAAAAACAACTGACAATATTTGTTGCCAATGATAAAATTTGAACTTTCATGTGAAAATTAGAATTTTGGAAGATTTGTGTGTCTGGCACTGTGAACTTGTCAGCTTCCCCAAACCTAAAGACTTTCCAGTGAAATTGTGGTGCTATTAATGAATGTGATTTTCTTCATATTGTGTAATGAAAAGTGTCAATGTTGTGGAGATTTGCATAACTCAGTGAACCAATGCTTTGCAAATGACCGATGCATGATGTTGTCAAATCATATGGGAAAAGAAGGCCCATTCAAAATACAAGGCAGAACAGTGTATTTTAATGCCACAGGGCATGAAAAGTTTATTGATGTCATTTAAGATTCCACATCTCAACTAACTTAACTACTACTTGTCAGATTGGTAGAGTATCAGAGAAAAATATCCACAGTTATCTGAAAAGACTTTTAAATACTCGTCTCTTTTCCAACTACACGTCTATGTGAGGCCAGATTTTCTTTGTATACTTAAATAAAAACAACATACAGCAATAGATATTAAAGCCAGATGTAAAAGATTTATATAAATAGAAAATAAGGTCACTCTTCTCACTACTTTGGGGGGAAATATAGGTCCCCCCATAAAATGTATTATTTACATTAACATGTAATTCATGTAACATTTAACAAAGTTTATTATTGTTGTTATTTTTAAATAAGTTAACAAACAGAAAATTCTCAGTTTTACCTTTGAATATCACAAATATTTATAGCTACAATCATCCACATACACAAAAGCTCTTAAAAGATATTTTTAGCCTGGCCAGTGTGGCTCAGTGGTTGAGCGTCGACCCATGCACCAAGAGGTCTTTGGTTTGATTCCCGGCCAGGGCACATGTCCAGGTTGTGGGCCTGATCCCCAGCGGGGGGCATGCAGGAGACGGCCAGTCTGTGTTCTCGCTCATCGATGTTTCTATCTCTCTCTCCCTCTCCCTTCCTCTCTCTAAAATTAATAAAGAAAAAAAGGTATTTTTAAGACAATAAGAGGGTCCTGCCTGAAACCAAAAAGTTTGAGAATTGCTACTGTAAACAATACATGAAGCATTTTTTAAAAATATGTTTTTTATTGATTTTAGAGAGAGGAAAGGAGAGGGAGAGACAGATAGAAACATCGATGAGAGAGATACATCGATCTGCTGCCTCCTTCATGCCCCCTACTGAGGATCGATCCTGCAACCTGGGCATGTGCCCCGACCAGGAATCAAACCAGTGACCTCTTGGTGCATGGGACGACACTCAACCACTGAGCCACACCAGCCAGGCTACATGAAGCATTTAATATGCATAATCATGTTTAATCTTTACAAGCATTCTTGGTACTACATATACTCCATTATTTCCATTTTACGTGAGGAAATTACTTTGAAAAAGTTTAATAACTTGTCCAAGATGATATAGCCAGTAAAAGAGTGTAATAAACAATTTGTTTTGAATGGGGCAGGGAGGGAGAGAAAGGTTTCACAAAGGGCACATTTCAGCTGTACTACTTGTAACAGCGGTGATAGTAGAACAGTGACAGCAGTAGCAGAAGCCACAGTAGGAGTAGCAATAGTAGTAACAGTACTAACAGCAGCAGCCGTGGCAGTGAGAGCTGCTGGGCACTTGCTGCATGACAAGGGCTTTATATGTAAAGGCCAGAAGCCAGGCAGCTCTGCATTAGAAAGAAGGAAAGCTGGGTAATTCAGACAAGGTGAATAATCTGAAGAACTAAATTATTAATCATATTTTTAATGTTTTAGGTGTTTCTTAACTTTCTGGAAAAGGAAATAGAAGAGTTTGGCTCTATTTGAGTTCAGAAATGATGAGAATCCACTCTAAAATTCCATAATTTTTTCAAAGCCATAGGTGTTGAAATGTTGAGTTACAGCTTTGTGGCTCATGTGAATATGTATTTTTTAATAGTATTCATAAGAATATAGGATATAGTATAGCATAGCTAAATTATTCTACAGACTGCATGAAATATGTATAAAATTATAAATGTGGGGGGAAGTTATTAACCTGGTTAAAGTGAATTTTACAGTATTTTTGTACTTTGAGAACTCCAACTTTTTATTATGTACTTTTAAAATCTAGCTCAAAGTCATTATTCATTGCTCAGAATTACAGAGGTCCTTTCTCAGTTCCACCAGTTTAGCAACGAAATATTCGGAACCTTCTCAGGTTTCTTTTCCTTCTACAACTGTATTATAAGCCCTTTGAAGGCAAAGAAGAGATCTAGCTTGTTTTGCATCCGTCACAGCACCCAGGAGTGCAAGCACCTTGATTGTTGGGTGAGTTACTTACAGAAGAGTGTAAAAGTCCATTTTGAATCAAGCCTCCATGCTTAGTGTTTTTCTAAGTATCCAGGCAATCCTATTCCTTTTACATCATCAATGCCATGAGATTTGCTGCTTTTGTATTTATTTACATGGTAACCTTGAACCATGTCTGCTGTCACATTTTGAAAATTGTTTAAGAGACACGTATTCTTCTTCTCTAATTAAAGTTACCAGCAGAAATGACCAAAGAGTAAATATTTGCAGTGAGCCCAAGTCTGAATAGCATAGTTTTCCTTGGCATGTATATGGTTTTGCAGATTAACGTCCTTCGTTCCATCAGGGAACATGACTGAATGTGTCCTGTGGGCTAGCAGAGATCAGTTCGGGTACAGAGAGAAGCCACAGCAGTCCGTGAACCTGAGGCAAGGCACGGTGAGGCTGGCGCTTTACACGTTGTTTGCTTTGCTGAGTCTTTGCTTGCACTGAAAGGAGTGGCCACCCCATCCTGGAGGCGTTAGGCACTGACTTGGTGTTTTATGGCAGTAAATGAAGATAAGAGCACAGAGGGGCCCTGGCCTCGTGGCTCGGTTGGTTGGAGCATTGTCCCTTACACCAGAAGGTTTCGGGTTCGATTCCCAGTCAGAGCACATACCTAGGTTTTGTGTTTGATCCCTGGTCACATCAATGTTTCTCTTTCTCTTTCCCTTCCTCTCTGGCTAAAAAGAAAAATCAATGGAAAGGTATCCTTGGGTGAGGATTTAAAAAAGCACAGAGGGAACTGAGGAATTGCTATCCTCGGAAATTCTGCCTAATGGCCTGATATCAGAGCATATTTCCAAGTCATGATGGGCTCCAAAAGAGATGTATGAAGGGGGCAAGGCATTTGTCATCTTCTGATTTGATAATCTGTAAAAATAAAGTCAGAGTGGATGCTCATATATTTCTGCTTAACATAGAGGCAGCTCCTATGTGGAATAAACTTGATGAAAGAGAATACCTTTTAAAATCATATTTTACTTCTACTATCTAAGTAGTAATAGGTAGCATTTATTGACCAACTACTATGTGCCACACTTGATGTTAAGGGTTTTAAAATATTATTATTATTACTCTTATTCTTACTAGGATTATTAACAACAACTAACATTTATTGAATACTCACCATGTGCCAGGCACTGTTTTCATTCTAACCATCCTAAGAGGTAAGTGCTATAATTTTCCTCATTTTACAGATGTTGAAACTAAAGCACAGAAAGGTCAAGCAACTTGTCCAAGATCACACAGCTAGTAAGGAGCAGAGCTGAGATGTCATAGAATACCAAGATGCTGCTGAATGAAATAATGTGTGTAATATATGCCAATTAAGTGTCTATCACATACTAGATACCCCAAATTGTTGTCTGCCCCAGCTCCCTCCTTCCTCCCTTATTGACCTACTGTAAAAGAATGACCTTTTAACTTACGTGGAGAACCCACACAAATATTCACCTTGCTTTTTTTGTCTTTTCTCACCATCATTCTTAGGCTTTTTTGGTAAAGGTACTTATATGTTATAAAATATAATGAAAGGAAAAATTTTTCTCTTCTAAAATGAATACCTCATTCATTTGTTTACCTTAAACAGTTTAGTGGCTAAAAAAAAAAAAACAAAAAAAAAACAGAGCTTTAAACATTTATAAAAGGTTCTAGAAGACAAGGGAAGGAGGGAAAGGAACAAACATTGATTTAAAACCCCTAAGTTCCCAAGTCCTGGGCTGGAAACTTCACGTGTGGTTGCTCATTTCTTCCCCACAACAGCCCTGTGAGGTATTGCTTATCATCCCTATTTTGTGGCTAAGACATCTACAGTTAAGAGAATCCAGGCTTCTTCCTTGTCAGGAAGGGTGGAGCCCGAACTGTCTCAGATGCCTATAATACCACCGCCTTCCTCCCAGACACAGGAACCATGTTTTTGGATTATTTGATCCCAGAAAGTCTCAAGCTTGGGAATTCAAATAAGAAAGCGACCAGGCTAAATAATTTACTAAGGCTGGATTTTACTGGCAAAAATCTCTCTTTTACTCCAAACAACTTCCTGAACCACACAGCTGTCTCCTCCTGAGTCCTTGGTGGCTAAATTAAGTAGCATTTGCCTGAATGCTAATCCTTAGATTATGCAACTCTTAATCAATTTGGCTGTAATTAGGTTGCGCTTACAAATTGTCATTCTAGGAATAATGATTATCTTCAAGAGGCAGAAAGGAAAGCATCAGCATCATTCTTGGCTATCTCATATCCCTGCAACACTCATTGCCTGTGATGGGGGCACCAAGTGTGGCAGGGGCGTGGTGCTGATGGGTTCCTACAGGCGGGCGAGCAGTGAGCATGCAGCAACATTGCCACGGGCGTGGGTCTTGGTTTATGGATAGCTTCTGTTCTCATGTTTACTTCTCTGGCTTGACTCCTATCTGAGGCAAAGGAAAAACACTGGTATCATCTGCATCCTGCTAACATAACATTGGTGCTTTGAAAGGTTAATAAACACAACAATTTTCTCAGTTAAATGTGTTTTCATTTATATGACGTTTATCTGAGTTTAAGGCATTTTGTAAGTATTGCCTCAGTCTCACATATGTGAGACAGGGTAGAGTAATTCTTGCAGCTCTGGCCAACAGTGTGTGAGGCTCGTGATGGGGGACTGTATTGTTTCATTCGTCTATACCTGGCACGGGGTGCTTAGTAAGTACCTGTTGTTGAGTCTCTTTTTCCCACCTCAACTGAGGGTAGGAAATCAAATATTGTATTGGCCATAATCAAGGCCAGTTTTCTGCAGACTTATTCCTACCCTTCTGCCCTTTCTTGGCACCCCTGGCCGTTTAAAAAGTAACAGAGTAAACAGAATTAGTCCTTAGCTCAGTCCCTACTAATTCTGCAAGCAACTGAGTTCTCATTGACTGTAATCTCTAACATCTGTGACTTTTTTTTTTACTTAGCTGCCTAAATATGTAATCACTGTCTGCAATTTCTGATAATAGTTTGTTTATTATCCTGGACACTCTATGCCTAAATACTCAGTTTTTTTAAAATTATTATTAATTTATTTTTGTTACAGATGTTTCTCCTTTTTCCCCCACTGATACCCTAATACTCAGTTTTGGTTTATTACCACCTGTGCCCCAGTGTATAGGGGAATCTGAAACTTTTCCCCAGTGATTCTATGGATATGGATACCGAAGCCCACACAGACTGAGAAAGATACAGGTGATCTCATGCTCACAGAGTTGCTATGGAGTATCCTCTTCCACTGTCTCAGGATAACTCATTCAAATAGTGGGCATCGTATGCCTCCTTTATCAGGCATTGTTCTAGGTGCAAAGGATACAGAAATGTATATTTTAAAAATCCCTATCTCCAAGGAACTCACTGTCAGGAGGAACATAAGCCTCAACACGAATAATTGCAATACAGTTTACGGGCCAATAGCAGCTCTGTGAAGGGAGCGACTCATTCTGCCCGAAGGACACAGGAAAAGCTACACGGAGGAGGTGCCGCTCGAGGAACAAGCAGGAGTTACTATTCCACTGAGGCATCCCCATGGTGTCTGAGTAGACATAGCTGTGGCATTCTGGCCCAGCCCCAATCCCTCTCCCATGACACGTGAGAAGTTCCAAGGCTAAGAGATCTGTGTCATGGTGTTCGGTAGGCCACTTTGATGAAGGGATTTGGAACTATGAAATGGGAGCAACAGTCTCTAATAGACACTTTTTAGTATCCAGCCTATATTTAACAATCTCCCTGCTCAAGATCACCCCTCTGCTCTCTCAGTCCCTACATCTCCAGAGGTAGGCAGGTGGCTTCAGCTTGGCTAGTCAATGCCATTGGCCCCAGTAATAGCTGGAAAACTGAGCACGTGGCCCAGTCAGAGCCAATGAGATGGAAGATAATTGTTCCTGAAACTTCTGGGAAAGAAACTCATTTTTTTCTTGCTGTGCTTTATTCATGAGAAGATGTAAGGTCTGGGGCTGCCTCAGCTATATCATAAGGGGCAGTGAAAAATAACGGAAGAGCAATGCTGAGAGACACGGAAAGTCTATTCTGGTGACATTCCTTTGGCCCCGTATCAAACTGTGCCAGGAGCTAGAACCATTCTTGGCCTTTTCTACTGTTTGAGCTGATGAAACCTCTTTTTGCTGAGGCCAGTTTGGATTGGATTTTCTGTCTTTATTCACACATGATTGAAGGACCAGGAAATGTTTATTCTGAAGAGGAAAACATCCAGGTGGAACATGACTGCATTCCAAATATCTGAAGGGTGCTGGGTAGAAGAATTACTTGAATATTCTGTGTCCCCAGCAGGTATAACTAGATTCAGCAGGTAGATGTTTCAGGTGGTCAGATTTCAGATCAACATAAGTAATGATTTTTTAACTTCCAGGGCTCTTTCCCAATGAAAACAGCCAGAGGACTTGATTCTACATGGTACTAAGGGAGAAACGTGAGAGAGGGAGGGGAAGAACTGTGCCTGTCCCCGTGGCAAAAAGCATCTTGAAGTGGTCTAGGACAATTTAATTCTGATTCACCTTTATCAATGCGTTAAGATTTTAATACCAGAGTTTTCATTTAGCTTTAGAATTCCTCAAGTCAAAGAAAATGTGGTTATTTATTTATTCACTCATTTCTTTAAAGAAACTATAGGCTCTGATCTACCTGGGGACGGGGGCTGAAATCAATTTGGTGGATTTGGGATAATCATTCTTTTCATAAACAGAAGAGAATCACATGTAACAAGGGCAGAAGTTGTTTTGTGAAACATTTTTTCTCTTTTTATAAATAAAACATCTATACAGTCAGTATAGAGTAATAGCTAAAAGCATGAACTTTGGAATAGGACCACAAAGATTAAAATTTTAGGTCTACCACTTAACTGTGATGAGAATTAAATGAGCTGATATAGGTAAGGAACTGAGCAGGATCTTGGCACATAGTAAGCACTCAATAAATGTTAGCTGCTTCATTATTATTATTACTAGATAATTCTTAAGATATAGAAATGGGCTCCTCTGAGATGGAGGTGAAACTCTATCCCTGCTTTTCAAGCCCCCACCTTTTACCAAACAACTTGAAACTTTATAATTTTTGTAAGGGTGAAAAAAATTACCAGGTGTTTCTTGTATTCTCTGGTAGTGTTTGAAGACGTTACCCTGCCAATTGTCATCCAAAGCCAATAGCAAGACCATTAAAATAACTGAAACCATTAGGCTGTAAGCCTTCCCATTAGCAAGAGGGCATGCTCATTTATCTCCATATCCCTAGCATCTCTCTGAGAACCTGGAAAATAACTGCTTAAATGTTATTAAACATCTCTAAAATTTGGTCTCATATCTTTTCATGCTCTTTCTCCTACCTAAATATCCTCTGTTCTTTGTTTCATCAAGGAATCTTTCTTGGTTCTTGAAAAAAAGAAAATCTCCCTCCACCCCTCTCAAACACCCCAGAACATTCAAGGAGCATGTACACATGCACATGTGTGCACGCATACCCCGCCCCCCCGATACATATGTGACACCATATTAATGATTTCATGATCTTCAGGGATATTGTCTGTTTCCAAGCATCTATGATATATCCTTGTCACTGAACTCATGATTTCCCACTTTATCTCCTTCAGAACCCATGGATGAATACCATCTGGTCCTGGTGATTTATTGCACAGAGTCCCTCAAGTTGCTCCATCCCTTTCTCCTCAGAGACTGAAGAATCTCTGTAAGGCCGTTCTCTGCTTTGCCATAAAATGTGTCCTTGGAACAGGAATTTCCCCATTGTCTTCTCCAATAAATACTCATTCAAAGTATTCATTTAGCTGCTCCTCTCCTTCATCATTCCATTTAATACCCTTCTTTTCCTAATGAAAGTTCTTAACATAACAGATATAGTCACCCTTCTAAAATGCCATGGACTCTTTATTACTATTATTATTTATCTTGATGTTTCTACATGTGTTGCCCATTCTTTCTTTGACCTCTGTTAGTTCTCAGCTGAAATAGTGAGTCCCTATCAGAGTGTATGGTCTACAAAGAATGTTCCTTTTTTTAGTAGAGTGCCTTTTCAATAGTTGTTGGCTTTCAACTATAAAATGAGAGTATGTTATGCCTAGAAAGTTTGGAAATTTTAGAGAAGTAGAAGAGATCTCGTTATTATAAACAATAAAGCACTGAAAACCTTTCACCTAGGTGGTGTATGCTTCAGGGGCCTACCTTTGGCATTTCTCTCTAAAACAAAATCTATCTGATTTCTTTCTCTTCTGTTTTCATTCTTGTATGTTGTATTGTGGGGGTAGTGAGAAATAGCACCTCTTCTGTACCTCAGACACAGTTGGGGTGTCTCTTCACTGAGCCTTTACGAAGAAGATGTTATCAAGTATGTCCTGCAAGGAGGCCTGGCCCTTTAAGGCCTCAGCTACTAGATGGCTTAGAGCACTCACCTGCCCAACAACTCATCTCATTCTCTATTTTCACCTGATCCCACCTTCCCAGCAACTACCAGTGCCTCCCCAGTTGCTCTATTTTGCATTTCATCCATTTTTTATTCCACTAGCCCCACAGTTTGCTTATATTTTTCTCTCAGACTTTTGTGTCTCAGTGAATATCAGACCAATCTCATGGTAACTGACCTCTGGACTTGGCTCCAGGACCTTCCCTGGTGAACTTCCCTTCTCTGGTGGCCCAACCCTGACCAAGGTTCAGGGTCAGAGCCATGGTGACCTTCAGCCCACTTCCTCCCAGCTTCCCCAAGGGTACCTGGTGCAGTGGGAGAACGTGGGATTTGGAGCCAGACAGTGTGAGTTTGAATCACGGCCTCTCACTATGGGGACTAGTAACTGACCCTCACCAAGCTTCTTATTACTCCATCTGTAAAACGGGACCATCGCACGCTCTGCTCTTCTGTAACACACTGCTGATTTTATTATTTACCTAAGTTGTATAATGCATTCAGTGTGTCAGACATCATTGTGAGTGCTTTACAGGTATTAACTCATTTATACAACTTGTTAAAATCCTAAGAAAGCTTGGGTTATTTATTCATTTATATGCATTATGTATTTCTAATGGAAGTTTTATTACAGAGCAGTTGTGTGGATGGAAAAACGAGGTTAGGAGCTAGAGAATCTCAGACTTGTAATAATAATTACTTTCTTTTTTCGTGTGAGATTTTCAATATTAAAGTTTGTGTTAAAAAAAAGAGCTAGAGGTATTGTAGTGAGTGGAATGGTGCCTACCCACCCCCCCACACACACACACACCACCTGCCCCAAAGGATATGCCCACCCAGAACCTGTGAATGTGACCTTATTTGGAAAATGGGGTTTTGCCAATGTAATAGAGTTAAGGATCTGGAGATGAGATCATCCTGAAGGAAAGGATGGGCCTTAAATCCAATGGCACATCTTTCTATCAGACAGAAGGGGAAGAGACATACAGACACGAAGGAGGCCACCTGAAGGTAGAGTGACGCGTGTGCAAGCCAAGGAACCCCAAGGAGTCCTGACAGCCCCGGAAGCTAGGACAGAGGCATGAAACGGATTCTCCCTCAGAGCCTCCAGGAGGAACCACTTCTGCCAACACCTTGACTTTGGACTTCTGGTTTCCAGATCTGTGAGAAACTGAACTGTTGTTGTTTAAGCTTAAGCCCTCAAAATTGCGGCAATTTATTATGGCAAACCTAGGGAACCAATACAAGTATATTTTGTTTTTGCCAAGAATCATGAATTGAGGGACCAAAACAGAACAGAAACAAACCTAAGAGTCATCAAATTACACCAAAGCATAAAACCAGATCAGAAGCAACAGGTTTCTAGACCATAAACAGCAACATAGCTCATAAGTACAAACATTAACAAGAGGACGTAAGGCAAGTGAGTTAAACCAGCTGCTCCAACAAAGCCGCTGAACAGTGCTCGCCCCCTGGGATACCAGCCTTTTAAAGGTGAGGTGCTAGTTCCCGATCACAGTTGGGTAATGACCTGTGGGCATCCGTATGATGCAAAATGTGCTCCCTGCTCGATCAAGTTACACCCAGTAGGCAGGGAAAAATTTTGAGCAGTAAGAATTCCTGCATGTATTCTACTGCTTTGCTGTGAAACTTAAAAATGAAACCACGCAAATACAACTCCTAACACATGCACTGGCACACGTGAAGTGTTTAACGCATGTTCCCTTTTCCTTGGTGCTTGTCAGCAGCCACAAAGCATGTTTTACATTTAGCAGGTGTTTCTGTTTTTTGTTTTTCTTTATTAACTTTAGAGAGAGAGGAAGTGAGAGGGAGAGAGAGATGGAAACATTGATGAGAGAGAACATCAATTGGTCGCCTCCTGCATGCCCCCCACTGGGGATCGGGCCCACAACCTGGGCATGTGCCCTGACCGGGAATTGAACCGGCGACCTCTTGGTTCATGGGTCAATGCTTAACCACGGAGCTACACCGGCTGGACATAGTAGGTGTTTTAAAAATGGCATGCATACCAATCTATTTCTCTCTTGAATTACTTTGCAACACTGACTACTGTGATGTTTATCATCCGAGTCCTTGGGCCTCTTATGCATGTTATAAGAAGCAAGAATTCATAATGACTGGGGGATGATATGGTATGTATTGGGCTGATTTTTAAGAAAAATTTTATTTTTTAGAGAGAGAGGAAGGGCAAGAGAGATAGAAACACTGACGTGAGAGAGAAATATTGATCGGCTGCCTCCTGCATGCTCCCCACTGGGGATTGAGCCCACAACCCAGGCATGTGCCCTGACAGGGAATCGAACCGGAGACCTGTTGGTGCATGGTTTGATGCTCAACCACTGAGCCACACTGACCAGGGCTAGGGCTGATTTTTTAAAGTTGTAAGTTAAAAAGTATGTAACTAGTGCCTTCAAGGACTGATGAGGAGAATGGAACCCAACATGATAAAATGTTACATAGCCGCAAACATTTAAAGATTGTCCTCATGTAATCTCATTCATTCATTCATTCATTCATTCATTCATTCATTCACTCATCCAATCACTCAGCCCCCTTAGATAAACATTTGTTGTGTGTCCAGCACTGCATTAGGCACTCCAGGTCTTAAAAACAAGGCAGGTGAAAGTCCTGAGGAACACTCTAGATAAGACACGTGGGCAGCAATTAGTGAATGATTCTGAAATAATAGCAGCAGGGCTGTGTGATTTCATGGAAAAGACTAAGTGGCTATACTAAGGAATGTTTTAAATGGCATTGGAAGGGCAGAGACAGGGAAAGAAAGCCTTTTGGATGAGGGCTTTCAAATTGGGTCTTAAAAGAATATTAGACAAAGGACTTTAAAAATGTCTTTGCAGCTCTGTTAATGACACACCATTCTTTCTATCTCTAGGACTAAAACTACCACATAGTGCCTAGCACATAATAGACACTCCACAAATATTTATTGAATGAATAGAACAAGAATGAATAAAAAAAGAATGAATGAATCATCACTGACTCCTCCATTCAGCTCCAGGCTAATCTTTCCAATACATAGATCAGCCGTGTCATTCACCTCCCTTGAAGCTTCCCAAGAAAGAGTAGATAGAAAGTGATGAGATCACCATCTTCGGATTAAGTAGGCTGGGATTTGAGTTCCAAACACCTTCACATTGGCCCCCATCCTACCCTATCTAATCCTAGCTTTCTCTGCAGCTTCACTGTCCTTTTGATACCTAAATGTAACCATGTCACCTCTCCTACCACCCACCTCTTACTTAAAAACTTTCAATGGCTGCCCCTCTGCCATCAGAATCTGGTGTCTACTGATCTCTGTGGCTTTTGCTTTCTTGATTCTGTTCTTTAAACTCTTCACTGTCTGGAAGATGCCACATTTTCTCTCTCCTCGGGGCCTTCACACATGTTTAGAATGTCTGCTTGGAATATTCTTCGCTATCCGATGCCCTCCCCCACCCCACTATCAGTACCAAGCTAACTCCTGTGCACCTTTCAGTTCTAGACTTAACCGAAGAACTTCATTCTTGAGGCCTTCCCTGCCTCCAGGTGGGTCCCTGGGCTGTCAGGCTCAGAGCACCTTGCACTTCTTCCACTGAAGCCCACACCGTACTTGACTTTAATAATGGTTATCTTTCCTGCCTAGACTAGTGGTGCCACGAAGGCCATGACTATGTCTGGTTCATGGTTGTCTTTGGTACTGGGCACAGTACCTGCACTAATGAATATCTTTTGAATAAATTAATGAAATCTGAAACTTGCCAGCTGCATGACCCTGGGCCAGTAACTTTGCCAACTCTGAACCTCAGTTTTCTCCTTTGTAATGTGAAGATAATAGCTGTCTCATAGGATCTTGTACATTCTAAAGCATCATATAAATGTCTACTTTTAATGACCTTCTATGAGTAGACCCCTCACTTGTCTTTTTTACCTTGTTTCCTGTTTCTCCCATTAATGTACTGTTGGCACCAAACTGGACCTACCTGCTTTTCCCTAAACATTGCCCTCTGTGTCCCATCTTGTGCCGTTGTTCATGCTGTTTCCTCTGCCTAGAATTTCCTTCCTCTCTTCTTCCCATTTCAAAATTTTCTCTATCCCTTGATTGACTCCGTCAGAAGCTACCTCTCCCTTCTTTAAGTTTTGTGGCGCTTTATCTGCCTCTCTTCTAGAACAGGTACCACTCAATATAGTATTATCAGCACTTGAGTGCAACGTCTAGCTTAGTAGGCTCTGGAACTAGTCTTCTTGGGTTTATATATCCCAGATCTACCTACCTACTAGCTATACAACCATGGGCTAGTTAGAGAGCCTATCTAAGCCTTAGTTTTTTATGTAAAGTGGGAATAATAATAACACCTATGTCATAAGTTTTTTCGGGGGGGATGGTTGCATTAAATGAGATTATTTAAGTAGATCATTTAGCACAGTGCCAGACACACAATCATGCTAAGTGACTCTGTACTTAGCATAACGTTGTTATCATCATTCATCCTCTTCATAATTTAAACTGTAAGTTTCTTGAGGACAAAGACTTTATTTTTATAGCATCCTCAATGCCTGGCCCATAGTTGGCACTCAATAAACATTTCTTGAATGCAGGCATAAATCATATAAGCAGATATGACAAAATACTGACTTTTTCTTTTACTATAAAACGATGCAAATTTACCACATTCAGAGCTTTTTAGTAACCAGTGTCCCTGTGTTTTTCCCCAGCGAGCATGAACATTTTGAAATAGTGTGTAGTAGAATAGGCCACTATGTTGCCATCAGTCTGGAATTTGGAAAATTACAAGCAGAATTAAAGAACAGTATTAGAATTATTTATTCTTTCTATGCCCCTTTATTGCATTCATTTCGGGAGAAATTATCTATTCTTGTTTAACAAGAAGATTATATTACATATTCATGTAGAAAGAATTTTACCAATTTGTGGAAACTTTTCAGATCTTGCCACATGTTAGATGTCAGGCAATGTCTCATTTGAAGAGAGAAAAAACAACTAGTTACTGTGATTTACAGTTAGGCAAGTTATTCTGAATTTCCTTGGTAAGGAGAAAATGAAAACTACATTTATAAAATATCATAGAGGTTCATCTTCTAAACAGCCTCTTATCTGGAAAATATATGTAGTCATTTTTCTGACTTAATAAGGAGATAAAACAAGTTTCACTTATCTTAATTTTGCCCGTAATGAATATACCAGATGAGATTTTGCTATGATATGTGACTGCTCTTTCATTAACAGATTAGATAATTGTCCTCTTGGAATGGACCAACTTTATTATTTAGCACCTGACTTTATCCTGAAATACTCTAAAACTTTCTGAAAGTCAGTGTGCAGAGCTATGGGTAGAGGAAAGACATTGTGTATCCTGGGCACTGACGAGAAGCCATGGCTTTGCATACACTCTTTGATAGACAGGCACAACTTCCAAGGCAGTGGGAAGATTTGATCCTGTTTAACTGGTCAGAGTCTGAACTTCTTCGTTCCATTTAGTTGGAGGGAGGACTTACGAGAGTGGGAGCTGGGGAGGCAGCCTGGTGTAGAGTAGGGGTTAGCAAACTTTGGCCTGTGAGCCAAACCTGGTTCACAGTCCGTTTTTGTATAGCCCACAGGTAAGAATGGCTTCTGCATTGTAAAATGGTTGGGGGGGAAAATCAAAAGAAGAATAATACTTCATGACATGAAAACTATATCAAATTTAAATTTCAGAATCCATTCATAAAGTTTTCTTGGAACACAGTCACATTCATGAGTTTATGTATTGTCTATGGTTGCTTTTGTGCTGTGATGGCTGAGTTGACCAGTTGTATGGCCCTTAAAGCCTAAATGTTTAGCCTATTACAGAAAATGTTTACTGGACCCTGGTGTAGAGGAAAGAGCATTAAAAGCCAAAGACTCGGTCTTAGGTTGAAATGCATCTCTTCTAGTTACTAGCTCTGTAACCTCAGTCAAGGTGACGTTCATTCGTTTGATCATTTTTGAGTTCTTACTGTTTCCTAGAGACAGTGCTTGGCATTAGAGATGCAGTAGTTTTGCATCTGAGGATTACCAACACCTAGTTTGCTGACTTATTGAGGGGACTAAATAAAATTAAGCATCGAAGTGCCTAGCATATAGTGGTTGCTCAATAAAAAAGGTGGTTGGAAGTCCACAGATAACCATCCTACTCTAGTATTTTGGAAGGGATTTAGGAGTGGGGTAGAGAGACAGATTGGTGAACTGATGGCTAACCAGGCACTAGACAGGGGTCTCAGGTAGTGGTAGTGCTGAGGGCTGCAGGGGGAAGAGAGGCATTGGACAGGCAGGGGGAGGGAAGCAGGAACATGCCTTCAGTTTCACTGCAGGCCTGTTTTGTTCAGATGTGAACTTCAGTGGCACCCAGGCTTGGGTGGCACGTGGTCCTTTAACAGCCACTGGTCAAAGTATTCCTAGTAAGTGATGGAGCCAGAGATTTGAATCCTAGACATTTTGATTCGGATGCTCTTAGTCACTATGCCAGTGCCTCTCCCATTGGGGTCTAGGGCTCTCTGAATGTATTGTCAGGGCTCCTAGGGTTCTCTACAAGAGCCTAAATTTAGAGGTTTATTTATTTATTTTTGTTTGTTTTTAATCCTCACCCAAGGATATTTTTCCATTTTATCTTCAGATAGAGTAGGAGGGGCAGGGAGAGAGAGGGGGAAGGGAGAAAAACATCGATGTGAGAGAGACACATGGATTGGTTGCCTTCCGCATGACCCCAACCAGGGCCGGGGATCGAACTGCAACCGAGGTACGTGCCCTTGACCAGAATTGAACCCATGACTCTTTGGGCCTACGCTCTAACCGCTGAGCCAAACTGGCCAAGGCTAAGTTTAGAGTTTTATGATAATCTTAAAAAAGAAAAGAGAAAAGGCAATATAAGCATATTCTGGGCACTACTGACTGCCTGACACTGGTATTGCCCTGTGGTGACTTTCCCTAACTTTGCGTTTATGTTTAGATTGGTTCATTTTGGTTGGCTAATCAGGAGAGAAGCACCAGACTTCATAGGGAAATGATGTGTTGACAGCACAGGAAGGCTAACTTGTATTACTGCTCACTGTAAGGACAGAGGTTTCACAGTGATCCTAGGTGAGGACAGAGGTGGGAGAACTGACTTAAACAGCACAGGGTACCGCCTGCGCGCCATGGGATGGCACGTTAGAACGGCGAGCTAGTTTTAACGAAACTGTAGCCACTGTATAACTTGAATATTATTAGGTTTGTGGTTGTGCTTATACTTAATTTATAAATTTGATTTGGATTCAGAAATTGTACAAAAGCTATGTACGTAATGAGATTTTATAATCTAGTTGTTTAAAACCACGTTTTACCTCATTTAAGTGACATGATAAAAATGATTTCGGTGATGTTCCAAATAATTCTTTTTTAAATATTTTTTATTGACTTTTTTTTTTTTTAAGAGAGAGAGGAAGAGAGCGAGAGATAGAAACATCGATGTGAGAGAGAAACATCAATCATCTGCCTCCTGCACGCCCCCTACTGGGGATTGAGCCAGAAACCTGGGCATGTGTCCTGACTGGGAATTGAACCAGAACCTCTCAGTCCATGGGACAATGCTCAATCCACTGAACCGCACTGGCTGGGTCCAGATAATTCTTTATCATTATGGGCTCTTGCCTTATTTCGTAATTTAAGGCTTTATTGAATAGAGGTACTTTCTAAATTCTTTCCAAAAGTTCAAAAGAATGGCTTAAAACTGGAGAGGAGGCAGGAAACATTTTTTTTAGTGTGTGAATATTGAGGTGCTTCTGTTGATGAAGTTATTTTCCATGCACGGAATATGTCTAAAAGAGATTAATGCTGATCCTTCAATATGTTATTTAAATTATAATCCTATTTATTTCTGATGTTATTCCAGATCATTCCATTTCTGTAATTTTTGCTTATCAGTGATGCCTGTGGTACTGTCTTCAGAATGGTTCTTGGCTCTTATTTCTCCAGAGAAGCAAGGGGGAAAGGAGCTCTCAGTCCCCCACCTCTCCATGCCTGACCTTACATTATAAAAATATGTTTGTTTGTTGATTATCTGTCCTCCCTACTAGAATGTAATCCCCATGTGATTTTCTCTTGTTTATTTTGTTCAGGGGTTCTAGACAAGGGGCTCTTTTGCCTCCCAGGGGACACTTGGCAATGCTGGTAGACATTTTGGTTGTCATGACTTGGGTGGGGCCTACCACTGGCACATAGTGCATAGAGCCCAAGGGTGCTGCTAAACATCCTGTAAAACACAGGACATCAACCCCCACCCTCTCCTCTGCCAACAGTAAAGAATGCAGTTCCAAATGTCAATGTTGCTGATGTTGAGAAACCCTCAGTTCAAATATAGCGCCTGGCAAGTAGTAAGGACTTGTAAGCATTTGTTGAATAAATAAAAAAAATAATTGGTATATACCATGTGTCAGGGAGTATGTTAAAGCCTTTATAGATGTAACAAGATCATCAATTGACATAATGTTTGGTTTTGGCTCCCACTGTATTTTTCTGGGCCCACAGGTAGCTGTTGGGCATTTCCTGTCCTCAGAGTGTGTGACAAGGCTGAGAAGTGGCAGAAGAAAGGTTATCTGCTTGACCCTGTGAAGGGTGAATCACTGAGATTGTATGGTGTGTCCTGGAGGGGCCTTTCTGTGACCTTGTAGAGATGGGCGTGTGAAGTGGAGTCCTATTCACGACAAAGATGGAATTTCTTTCCAGCTTGTTGGGCTGTGGATTTAACTTAATAAATTAATATGCCATTTCTTGTATTTCTGAATTTGTGGAATAGGATTTATGTATTATTTGATTTTAAAATTTGTAGGCAACTATACAATAAGATAGGCATTATTTCTATTTTATAGTTTAGAAAGCTGATATTCAGAGAGATGAATTAACTTAGTTCAGATCATGTGGATTATAAATGAAAAACTCAGGATCTGAACCTAGTTCAGTCTGACTTCAACACCCCAAAATGAGACTGTGTCTCTTTGAATGAAAGAAGCTTATGGGTAAAGGGATAAACTTGAGTTTTTGCACAGTACAAAAACATCCTTGCTAAACCATCCATTTTCTCACTAGAGTAGGTTTTACTTCCAAAAATGGTTTTCTCTTTCTCCCTAGGTGGGGTATTGATGAATTATCTAATACTAGCACCTACCATGTCCAAGATGTTAAGCTACCAGAGATGGCTTATGGGTTTTATTTCATGTGTCATCTCTGATCATTCAGCGATGGCTAGAAATGTCTTGAGAAGGATTCTCAGGCTGGGTCTGAGAACAGAGCCATCATCAATTATCTGTCTGCTATTGGGTCTGGTGGTTTGCACACATTCCACATATTTACATTCCCTGTTTGAGACACTAGGGGGCAATCAAAGATGAATAAGGTACCCTATAGAAATATCCTTCCTTCAAGATTCAGATCCATTCCCACCACCTCCAGAAGCTTTCCTGATTATCTCAGCTTCTCTCTCTTTTCTAATCCTATAGCCACTGTCTAGTGGGTGAGACAGGGAAATAGAACAATTCTCATGAATCTTAGCACTGCTAAAGTTTAGTACTCTTCATGTATGCATCTCACGTCCTCAGGGGACAGTAAGACCTTGGAGATCAGTGGGTAGTGCTCAAGATGCTACACATCTCTCGTATGGCTTACTGCAATAAGCATTCAATGAATATTTGCTGAGCAGAGGGTTAAATCAATTAATTAATGACGTGGGATACAGCATACTAGGACTTTTTATTCCTTTGGGGTTGAAGAACACACAAATACATACATGATCCCAAAACCAAACAATTAATGCCTAGGATAGCAAGGGACCTCCAGGATGCATTATTTTTTTTTTAACTACCACATTAGTATATCTCCAGTAGGCAGGCAATAATATTTATTGAATTAAAGAAATATTTGACTAATAAATCTAATTCAGACTGGGATGGAATTATATGAGATACATCTCAAATGTTGAATGAGTTGAATAAAGTATAGAAAAAGCATTGTAGGCAGAGAGCACAACATATGCAAAGGCATAGGAACATGAAAAAACTGTGTGCATTATAGCAGTGATAGGTAGTTCAGTGTAGCTAGAGCAGTGGAGGGTGATAAGTGTGGAGAGATGGGCAGGGGCTAGGTCTTGAGGGGCATATGGGTCATGCTATGGAGTTTTCCTAGAAGAGCTGGGAAGACATTGAAGTGTGTCACGGGTTTAGATAGGGACTTGAGAAAGATTCTTAAGTCTGCAGTATAGAGAGTAAATTGGAGGTATAGAGAGCAGTGAGAAGGCTGCCATCGTAATTCAGGCAAGAGACGATGAGAATGAATTGTGGCCTTTGCATGGGGGATGGAGAAGAGAGGACGGTTTTCCACATTGAAGTCTCATCCAATAATTTTAGTATTGCTTTACTTATTTATTTTTGCATTCATTGCAATCTGAATTCCTGTTCTTACTATTCATCACAGAGTTGGATGCTCATCTGGAATGCATGAGTGTTGAAACTCATTGGCATAAGTCAGGCATGGTGTACAGTGCATCTGAGCACTACTCCCGACACAATCTTTACAGCTCAGCTCTGAACCGGCTCCCTTGGTGATGAGTGTTGGTGATGAGATAAATACATTGAGATGAAGCCACGACAGTCACCTTGGCTTGGAACACAGCAAGGAGATAGAATCTGATTCCTGCTTTGCTTGTGTTCAAAGCAGCATGACATATTTGTACAGCAGCATTCTCTCTGGAGTGTCAAGTACTTAATAAATATCACCTCTGCACATTTTTGCAAAAGGAGCCAGTTGAATTCCCAGGTTTCCAGGCCTTTTTGCAGTTTCTGAGGTGAATAAGCTTCTTCTATTTATTTTTCTTGCTAGAAAATTATCAAAGGGTTTGTCACTTTTAGGACTAGGACAAATTCTTGACTCCTTCCTGCTGATGCAGGGACAAGGACCATGACCCTATGTTACAGAATGGGAAATCAGGTTGAGGGTGCAGTGAGGTCTTAACAGACGGTCATCTGGGAACCCTGAGGGAAACTGAGATCATACATCACATCTCATGTAACTAATGAACTTGACATCTTGGTACTTAAGCAAAAATATTTTGTTTAATAAGTGTTAAAGGAAAATCTAGACCCTAAGAATTCCCTCAATTCAGTTCCAACATAACAGGGGTTGGCAAAAGTAGGTTTGCAGTTATGAGTACACAAAACACAGAGTTTATTCTTGTATTATCATTTATTTATTAATTATTGTATTTATTATTATTATTATTAACCTACTTTTTGCCCACCCCTGTATTTATTAAACACCTGCTGTATGGCAAGAACTGTTCACAATGAGAGATCAGTAACAACAAAATCTCTGTCCTCATTAAGCTCACATTCTAGTGAGGGAAAACAATAAACAAGAATAATAATAATAAAGAAATTATAACTAAAGTTATATGTGTGTTAGAAGTAGTAATTAAAATTATTAACATGTTAGAAGGTAATATGTTTTATAAAAACAAAACACAAAGCTGAATACAAGAGTTAGGAGATTTGCAGGGCATAGTTTGCAATCTTAAATAGGGTGATCATAGTATGGTTACTAAAAGATATTACTTTTAAAAATTCCCAGCTCTACCCAGTTATATTTGAATGAAGAAATCCTTACTCTTGAGCCACTTAAATTGCTTAATCTCTCTGAGTCTCAGTTTTCCCATTCATTCACTCATTCAAACAACATGTATTTGTTGTATTAATGGTTTTGTTCTCATCTATACTTTGGAAAATATCAATAAATAATCAGCACAATCACTGTTCTCATGGAGTGTGTAATCTTGCAGGAAGGCAGACTTTCAGAAGTGATTCTCACAAAGTACAATGGATAGATGCTCTGGGAAAGAAAGCTTAGAGTGCTGTGAGAGCATACGCAGCATAAGGGCTGTCTAACCCAGTCAGGAAAGGCCTCTGAGAGATGTTCAGCTGAAGCCTGAAGAATAACTGGTGAAGTGGCATGGGCTGGGATGGGAAAGGGTGCTCCATGCAGAAGAAATCCCCTGTGTGAATGAGAGTCTGGGGTCTTTGATGACTTGACAGAGATGTTCACTATGGCTGGAGCAAAGAGCATGAGGTGGAAGTTGTCTAGAGAGAAAAGTAGAGGTCAGATCCCACAGGGCCTGTGGCCACGTAAATTATCTGCAAAATGAAGATGAAGAATGACACAGCATCTTGCATTGAGTAGGTGCTCAATAAATGATGGGCTGTCAACTATATATGATGACAATAATAATAATGAATTAGAGTAATCTGTAACCCTAAACCAGTTGCAGGTTGGTGTGCTTGGTGTATCTTCTGGGTAAGGTAAACCTCATGTTGGTGGTGGGAGGCTGACTTGGGTTGGTGTTTAAGGGAAAGCTGAATTCTCTATTGACTTCTGAACCCAACATGCACAATCCCTGATTTTCTTGGTAGGGTAATAAAGGAAAAGGATTTGAAATTGGAGACAGGTACATCTGGCTTTCAATGTTAAGTCTGCCACTTACTAGCTCTGTGACCTGGGACAAGTCTTTTCTCTTTCTGGATCTCAATGACCTTATGTGTAAAAGGGAGACAATAATACTATTCACTCTCAGAGGGCTGATATGAGGATCAAATGGAACAATATTTGGGAAGTTTTATTGCAATTTCCAAAATGCTACAGTTTGGTTTGACTTACTCTTGGGTATAACGATGGGAAAAGATCCTTAAAAAAGCCTCCTTTTTTGGATTTTCCCCAACAAGCTTCTTTCCATCAGAACTGCAGTGCAGTTCAACATGTCTCTCATCCGCTGCACTAATGTTTTCTTTGATTGTTGAGGTAATTCTTTTTTGAGGCCCCAGTTCATTATGGTGCCGCTCTAAAGCCCAGTCCAAGCAAATACAAAATCAGGAGCTGGTCTTAAGGTCATATAACATCCATTCACACTTCTCTACAAATAATGGGATCTGTTTAGGTGGCAATAGCCAAGTCTAATTTCCCCCATATTACTGCAATTATTAACTACTACTCCTAAAATCTATCGAGTTATCCTTATTGTTATTATTATGAAACTCCATCCCATTTCCATGTCATAAAGATAAACCAAATCTCATTTCAATTAGTTACAGCAGGAGAGAATGAACTTTAAACAGACATTTAATTTCTGAAAAAAAAAATTAGGAAGTTCTTCATGGAAATGTTATGGCATTTTGAAACAGATTAATAGTTCAGTGTGAACACATCCACCCTGCAGCTAAATGATGGGTGTGTGATGATGAGGAGACAGGTTAAATGAGCAAAGCCAGTTGATACCACTGGTTTGGTTCTAATCAAATAGTATTCATTTTATGACTCGTTAGTGCAATTTTTTCTTTCTTTCACTTCACAGATTGAATTATTGGTCTCACATTGTGGGGGTATTTTATTTACAAAGAGAAAGTAGCTGACTTTCAGAGTGATAATAAAATGTAACAAAATCTTCTCAGACTAGATGCTGTGGACAGACTCACATTCGGCACCTGCAGATCAGTCTCCCAAGACGTTGACCTGTAGCTGGGGCGGAGGTGGAGGGAGCCTGTAACTGATGCAGAGAGCTTGTCCCCTCTTTCTCTTTTTTTCTTTTCTTTTTATTAACATTCATATCCAAGAGTGTGCCCACTTTTCAGCAGCTGAACATGACAAGGGGAAAAGGTTTCAATGATGAATTCTTGTGTGTGTCTGTAAATTTCATGCTTGTGGAGTTGGATTAATGGCAAGGGAGACTGAAGTCCTTTTGTTCTTGCACAAACAGCTACAAAGCAGAGAGCGACAGTGTGAGTGTCCCAGTCTAGCAAGGCCTGCAGGCATGACTGGAGGGACCTTGTAGTCAATCTCTGGCCTCCCTTCTGAGGGCTAATTATGGCATTTGTTCCACTGGGACCTGGATGGAAACCACAAAACGAATGTCAGCAAGACTCCAACGTTTCTTTCAGCCTCCATGAGGGCTAGGTTTGAATGAAATCTTCAAGATTTAAATTTGTTGCCATGGAATTACCATCCAAGGCCTTTATATACGTTTCAGTTCTCAGGGAAAGAAAATATAAGCTAATCTGACTGCTGTGTGGCTACAGAAGGATTGGTCTTTGGATGTTTGGAATGCGGTTCTTTGCTCCAGGGCACTGGAACTGTTGCTAGGTGTATTATGGGATTAAAAACTTCTATTTCTGGAAAAGACAGGCCACCTCACTGCACTACACAGTTATGAAAGAATAAGCCCTTTGGGAGGGATCTGTTTTAGACAATTGAAATAAAGTTAATAAGGCCTTGACTTTTTATCCAATATCCTTTTGAAGAGGAGCTCTAAGTATTTTATCCAATTCAGTTTATCCAGTTTGTGACCCTACTAATTAGGTAGCTTAGTGGCCAGGAACACTGGTTCTTAAATAAGAGCTTGTCTTCAATAACTTTGCAGAAAATGAGAAAAATGAAGACAATGTAATGAGCTTTTCTATAAAGCCTAATTTATTCTTCTGCTTTAGGTGTTAAAGATATCCTTTCTTTTATGAAATGATGTTAATCGTAGATGGTAGTTGATTCTCTTTTTTAATGCCCTTTACAGAATACAAAAGATAGCAAACTTAGGTTTATTCTCACATTTTAAAAAAAGGTTGTGTGTGTGTGTGTGTGTTATTTTCTTCAAATTTTCATGTTAGCAAAATCTCCAAATCTGAAAACTACTATTTTAGAGCAAGGGCTTTGGAGTTAGAGAGAATGACTCTATGACTTACCAGCTATTTGACCTTGAGCAAATATAATTACTTTTCTGAGCCTTGATTTTTCTCATTTGTAAAACAAATATCAAAGGATACATGTGACAGAGACATTATAAGCTAACAATATTCATAAAAGTAAAAAATTGGAAACAGTTCAATTTGATGGACACAAATGTCTATCCACGGGTGATTGGATAGACAAACTGTGGTATATCTATGCAATGGAATACTATTTAGCAATAAAAAGGAATAAACTACTGACACATACTACACCATGAATGAACCTCAAAAACATTGTGCTAAGTGAAAGAGCTAGGCACACAAGACCACATGTGGTATCATTGCACTAATGTGAAATGTCCAGAAAAGACAAATCTGTATGGACAGAGAGCAGATTTGTGTTTTCCTGGGGCTGCAAGTGAGAACAGGGATGAATGCAAATGGACAGGACAGATCTCTTTAAGGTGATGGAGATATTCTAAAGTAGGATCATGGTGATGGTTGTACAATTCTGTACAATAAAAATCATCTAATTATACACTTCAAATGGGTGAATTTTGGGGTATGTAAATTATACCTCAATAAAACTGTTTAAAATATAATTTAAAAATGCCCTGGTTGGGTAGCTCCATTGGTTAGAGCATTGTTCCTATATGCCAAGGTTGCGGGTTTGATCCCTGGTTAGGGCACATACAAGAATCAACCAATGAATGCATCAATAAGTGGAAAAACAAATCTGTTTCTCCCTTTCTCCCTTCCTCTCTCTCTAATCTCAATCAACAAATAAAAAATTTAAAAATAATTTTAAAAGAAAAGGAAAATATTGGAGCTGACATCTGTGAAGTATCTGGCTCACCGCTGGCACATATTACGTGTGCCATGAAGAGCACCACAGTATCCACTGTGTTAGCCAAACTTTCAGAGAACTCCCTCCTCCAGCGTGACTTGTTGGACTTTGTGTGAGTGACAAATTAATTAAACCCATTATGATTCCACTGTCTTTATGTCACTACAGCTAATATATTCCTGCCTGCAAGGAAATTGCAGGCTGGTTGGGGAGACAAGACCCATACAATAAAATCATTAAATACTGAAATAAGCCATTTCCAGATTAAATGCCAAAATGACTTACACAGATAGTTGTTGGTCTGGGACTTCAGAAGAAGGAAAGGTCTCTATGTCAGGAAGGGGGCCCGAAGCTGGATTTTGAAGAATGGGGAAGAAATCAGATAGAAGAGTAGACGCAGAGGGATGTCCTAGGATAAACACAGTCACAGGAAAATGTCAATCATGATCACTCAGGAGTGTCAGGGAAAAGAGTTTGGGCTTTGAAGAAAGATGGATTTGGATTCTAACTCAAGCTCCACTATATGCAAACTGGGTGACCTTGAGTAAGTAACTTAATTTTTGAGACTTGATTTCATTGACTGTAATAAAGTGATGATCATAATACCTGTCTTCTGGGATTAATGTTAGTATTAAGTGAGATATTCTACATAAGTCTCCTAGCACAATGCCAGGCTTATACAAGGTATTTTAATTAACATGAATTTCCTTTTCTCTTATGCCCTCAAAGAGGTGATAATTTGGTTATGGAAGGAGCACATACTAGGATTGATATTTTTAAAACACAATTTTAGATGAAGACCAACTTAATTTATAGTTAGTTGAACATTTCTACTCATCTTAAGCCCTAGTCTATCAATTAATGCATCCTGTATTTCTTCTTGACAATATTCATGGAAGTTTATTATAAAGTCAAGTTTATTATGATGTAACCTCCACCACAATCAAGATATATAACATTTCCATTATCCTCGAAAGTTCCCTCATGCCCCTTTGCAAGTTATGCTACCTTTGTACCTGGCCCCTGGCAACACTGACCTGCTTCCTGTGACTTTTGCTTGGTTGGCTTTTACTAGAATTCCATATAAATAGAATCACACAATATGGATTCTTTTGTGCCTGGCTTCTTTTACTCAGCATAATGTTTTTGGTATTTATCCACGTTGTTGCATTTTAGTAGTCTGTTCCATTTTATTGCGAAGTGTGGATATATCACAATTTACTTATCCATTTACCTGCTGGTGGAAATTTGGATTGTTTCCCGTTTTTAGCTATTATGAATAAAACTGCTTTACTTTTTTTCCTTCGCATGGAATTTATTGAGGTGACACTGGTAACAAAATTATACAGGTTTCAGGTGCACAATTCCACAACACATCATCTGTACACTGTATTGTGTGTTCACCACCCCAAGTCAAGTCTCCTTCCGTCACCATTTATCTCCCCTATACAGTCCTCCGCCTCCCCTTGAATAAAACTGCTTTAAACATTCCAGCACAGCCTTTGGTGGATGTACGTTTTCATTTCTTTTGGGTAAATACCTAGCAGTGGAATTGCTGTGTCATAAAGTATGTTTAAGTTTATAAGAAACTGCCAAGCTTTCCCAAAGAGGTTGTCCCATTTTATATTCCCACCAGCAGTAAATGAGAGTTCCAATTTTCCACATCCTCATCAACACTGAGTATTGTTAGTCACTTCAGTTTTCACTATTGCAATGGATATGCGGGGTATCTCATTGTGGTTTTTAATTTACATTTTCTTGATGACTCATAATGTTGGGTTTATTGGCCATTTGTATATTTTCTTTTGTAAAATATCTGTTTAAGTCTTTTATCCATTTAAGAATTTGGGCTCTGGTAGTTTAAATTATTTTTAAATGGTTGTCTTAAAGTCGAAAGTGTAAACTCTATGAGTTACTGCATGCATCCCCAAGCCCTGCCCCAATTCCTGGTACATAATAGACACGCAGTGAGTGTGTGTTGACTGACTTGACTGATGTATGGATTTATTAGAAGGAGTAGAGTGGATCTGTAATGTTGGGGGTCTGTTTATTTCTTTTAGAATCAGGAGACTCACTAGAAAAATCTAAGTTTGAAACAAGAGAGAGTATCATCATCATTAGTGAATGTTTATTGAATTCCTCAAATTCAAGGCACTGTGTGAGGTGTTTAGGCATGAGACTTCACTCCTGCCTTCAGGAAGCTTATGGTCTACTTGAAATTATACAACACAGAGATCTAGTCAAGGGCCATACTCAGGATCAGATGAAGGGATGATATAGGCTATCGTTCCCAACTCATGAATCTGGGAAATCCAGAGGAAGGAAAGATTACAACTCGCTTGGGGAATTGGGAATTAACACCTTCATGGAGGAGGTGACCTAGGAGATGATGAGTCTGGAGCACGGATGGATAGGCAAAGGCACCACAGGTTGGAAGAGGGAATAGGATGGTATGAGGAGAAGCACAGGGTGAAAGGCTCAGGGAATAGCCTGGAGCCCAGTTAGAAACAAGAATGGAAAGTAGGGTGGGGCGTTTGGTAAGGACCTTCAATGTACCTGTCTCCTTGGCGCCTGGGGAGAATTGCCCTAGAATGGAAAAGGCTTTTTGGAGGAAAACCCATGACACAATTTCTTTCTCGCTTCTTCTAGTCAACAGTAAGTGGTAAGAGCCTATTCAGGATATAACTAGACAGCCTAGGTGCCATGCTCTGAATGCCCATAACACCCTATACATCTCCATTTCAACATTCATGCTGGTGATTTACTTGGTTTGCTAGGTTGTAAACTGGAGGAGGGTGGGAAACATGGCCTTGCTCACTGTTGTATTTCCAGGGCCTGTCTCTTCAACACGTGAATAAAAAATGGAATTTATTTCTGAGGTTTAGATTCAATTTCTACGGATGTTATGAAAACAGTAAACTACCCACTTGACTAGAATGTTTAACTGGAAGTTTAAATTTTGTTTGTTTTAAGTTCTGCATTGCATTTCAGTACTGTCTTTTTTGGCAGGAGACTTTTCTTTCAGTAATAAGAGCTATCATTGACAAAAGCACTTAGTCTACGTCAGGCATTGTGTTAAAATGCATATATATATATATATATATATATATATATATATATATATATATATATAGAGAGAGAGAGAGAGAGAGAGAGAGAAAGCTGATGTCAAGAGAAACTGAATTATCTGCCCAGGATTCATAGTAAGTGGCAGAGCAGAGTTGGGATTTGAACCCAGGTCTGGCTGATTACAACGTTAGTGTTTTTAACCACTCCATTCTACTGGGCCATCAGATTGCTGGTACACTATTGCTTCTTTAAACAGAGTTCTTCAACTTGAGCCCATTATTTCCACAGAGGCTTATGGGTAATGCTCTTGATTTGACCAAAAGTGCAAATTTGAGCACCAGGTCCTTCCTTTGACTCTGACTAGTGTCTGCTAGCTAGGCAGGTGAGGTACCGTGGCTGAGGCTTTGGAAGGGAAATTCTAACTTCAATATTGTAGCTACTTTGTACTGTAGTTTTTTTATTAGCTTGCTGTTCTAGTGCAAATTTGAAGATAGCTTATTAATATCATGAGAAATGGATTCACCAAGGATTTTGCCTTTCTCTGACATTCCTGAGATTTGAGATGGAAGATATTCTAAGTTTGGTAATATCTGCTGGGGCGCTAGCAGAGACAGGCTACAGTGGCTGTCCAACCTCACCCTGCACCTCCCTACTTTGTACATTTTCTATCACCTTAAACATTCTATGTGAAATCTCTGCTATTAAAAAAAGAAGAAGAAAGGATTAAATGGGAACAGATGAGGCTTTTTCTTTATGCATTAATTGTAGGTACATCTGATTCGGGAAATAGTGTTGGGTACACTGCCTGCAGCCAACCTTCCAGCTAAAGTTTAAACACTCAAGTTGCTTTCTCTTTAGATTTTCAGCTGGCTTGAGAAGATACGTTTCCATTTTTTGTAGGTATTTTGCAGACGATGTGTGTGTGCTTCCATGCACATATATGTTCTGGCATGGTTCTTTAAAGCAAATAGTTTTGGTAGTGTAAAACACATATTCAAAATAAGCCACTGCCTTTGTTGCATATCCTATATGCCTTTGAGCACAATTCCTGAAATTCATTTAGTGGGCATTCACTTAGAATTTTCTGAAGAACAGTTTCTCTGTAAATTATTAACTTTTTATTGCCACATTTCCCAGATTCAATTAGATTAACATTTAGTGTCATTTCTCAAACAGAGATAATCATCCTGATTATGCTTTGAAGAAAGAACTTGCATGCTATATACCTTTTAGGCTTTAATTTATCTCATTTATTAGGCAGCTATGTGTATATGTGCCGGGGCAGAGAGAAGCTGAAAAGGATGACACTTGATGGGAATTGATAAGTTGAGAATCATTCAGTATTGAGTTTATGGCATTTGGTTTCCTCCGCCGTGGGCATATCAGAGAGCCGATGAAATATATGCAGGCTAAAAAGGACGGATTCCCTAAGTGGCTTCTGAATACAACATTTATTTCTAGCCAGTAAAGTTTAGCAAACCATGTCCGGTGCTGTTGACAGGTAGCACAAACCGAATGACAACGGTACGCTTTTGATGTGTTGGCTAAGGTAGGCTTTGGAACTTACTGCTTTACTGTCTGCTCGCAGTATGGGGTAAAGTCCAAAGGAATGGAGATGCCCACACCAAACCCCCTTGTATGGTAGCAGCTACTTCAAACATAGTTTCATGAATAGGAGCTCATTTGACCCTTGACCAGAACCAGGCTCTAAATTGGCAGACAGAGAATCGGAGTAATTTGTATCATTTCAATTAGTTACTCGCTGCATAACGGGGAGGTCACGACTTTCTGCCAGGATTACTGCCCATGGCAACCCAGCTTGAATGTACCATCAGTTTCCAAATACTTTCACTTAATAAATGTAAGTTCATAAACAAGGCTCAATTGTTGGGGGTGCACAACAAAGTGAATTATCCACTCCACAACCGAACGAGCGGAAGATGACATAACATTGTCGGCAAGATCCTTTCAATTTTTTTTTTTTCCTTTAAGAGAGAAGCTGATAAATGGGGTTAATAACATCGGCTGAATGAGCAGTATTGATCGCTGGCTATGTAAAACAGCCAGGAGAGAAGGGAGTTTGTGTAAGGGCACTGTTGTTGTAGTTCTGAAAGCCGGCAGTTTTTCCTCACTGTTTGCTCTGTGCAACCAAAATTCAAAAATCTTAAAATCAATGTTGCCATTGTTGGGTCCAACCAGCACACCCTTCCACAGACAATGCAAAGAATTTCAAAATATAGATAGCTCCTTGATACATACAGATCTGATTGTAAGAAACATTGGGTTGTTTTCTTTCCAGAATAGAAAGGGCAACTTGTTCCAGGGCGAAGACAATGGTGTGTCTAGATGCCTGTGAAACTTCGTGAACCCAGTGCAATAATTCAAGCCTTTGATTTGAAAAATGTTTTGTATGTCTTCCTCCACATCTGCAAATACCTCCACTTTCCCTTGATGCCAGCCAAGAGTTGTTAGCAAGTCAATGTTTTCCACTCGAGGAAGAAAAAAAAAAGTTCAGCACGTACATAAGTTTTGCTATTTGGCTTTTGTTTTTTGAATTAAAATAAAGGTTTCCTTCTTTCATGTCACAATCTATTAGCCACCAGGAAACCTGGTATCACAGTTCTCTCCCATTCACCCCTGCATTTGTAGCAGATTTGACGGTGTGTGGAAACCAACACGGCGCTGCTCTGTGACTGTGTCACTTACAATCAGCTTGTGCTGTGGCTCAGATTAATCGTGACAGTAGGCAATATTTCCAACATTATTAGAAGAGAAACCTAATATTTTGGGACATCAGGGATCTCTGAGCTGTTGTCCATCAAACTGAGAACCTTCATTTCCTACTCCTTGGATGGGTAACCTTAAGTTTTAACCACTTAATGGACAAGACATTTAATGGACAAAAATAAATTAAAACGAAAATTAAAATAAAAGAGGAAAATGTGGCTATTCTGGAATTTAAAGATATGTCATGGGGTCACTCCCAAAAGGTTTGATAGTTATGCTGTCCAGACTCCCATTCTGTCTTGAAATGTACCCACCCAAGGTATCCTACATTTCCCTGAATTTTCATCCTTCGGATGCTTTGTTATTAAATCTGTGGACGATTGTAAAATAGAGATCTCCACGCTCCTGTTGAACTTTCATCTCATTCGGTTTCTATCATGTAAACAAAATGAAG
The DNA here is from genome assembly GCA_030848825.1 of Tadarida brasiliensis. NCBI lineage: Eukaryota > Metazoa > Chordata > Mammalia > Chiroptera > Molossidae > Tadarida > Tadarida brasiliensis. The sequence continues at coordinate 47,764,555 of CM061264.1, read as the reverse complement.
ATTTGCCAAGGATACCACATGAACAGTTTACAGGAAGAACATTCAGGGTGAATTTGAAGGATACTTACTAAAAAGCTACATTCTATAACTATGGATTAAGGGCATGATTATATTTGACAGTATTATTTAGAAAGTGGATGGTTTTCAGATCTGTATATATCTGCTTTAGTGTACTTTTACCCTCTGTCTGACTAATTTAGTTTACACGAACAGGACAGAAAACTGGGCACTCGACTGATCTTCTGAATCTGATTTTTCTTTGTCATTGAAAAGAAAGAGCATCAGATGATAATGCAGGTGTTATGGAGACTATACCATTACTCATAGTTTCCTCAGTGGTCCCGAACCGTTTTGGATCAAACTTTTATTAAATAGTATATTTTAGACATTGGGAATTTCAAAACATCTTTAGACAGTCATACCAAGGCAGGGCACCATGCTTTGAGACTCTGCTTCCTATCAGATAAGGTGATGTTTCATTTACTCAGCTCACAGAGACAGGACACCAGAGCAGTCGGGGCTGTTGTGGAATTTTGGGTTCCTATTTCACACCTTTCCCCGAACGAAAGTACAGGCAGTCTTATCAGAAAGAGACCAAAGTCTTGATATATTTCCTTGCATTTAGCAGGTTTTAGTGTGTGGACAGCTTGGCATTTTCCAACTCAATTCCTAACTAAATTACATAATAACAAATACTACACAATTAACTGATGGCTCTCTACCTTTTCTTTTAACGTTAAGAAAAAGAATCTGATAGTGTTCAGGACTTTTTCCAGGACCTTTCTTCCCTTTTTAGGCTGCTCCCAGGTCTATCCATCATCATTTTAGCTTTGAAAGTTGGTTCATTTGTCTTGTTCCCTTAGCTCTGTCACCTCAAGCTTCGAAGGTTGAGTCCCAATTTCTTGCATGTGGTCTTTCATTGGCCCACTCCCTGCTGGTGCCCACTCCATCATTCTCGCAGCTATTTGATCTATTTGGTTTTCTGTGTCAGACTCTGCCCAGCCACCTGATGGTTTTTGGTTCCAGGCTTGTCACAGACTCCCCATTCTCTTTCTGGCTTGTCATTCCGTCACTATGCTAAGCTTCACCCCTTTCTTTATCCTTTTAATGAAGAAACAGTTTATTGCATTTTTTCTCATTACGAATCCACACTTTGTTATAGAAAATTTGGAACATGTACAAAGCACAGTAAGAAACCAAAGCATCTTTATAATCGCACCATCTAGAGAGCAGCACTGTTGCCATCATGAAATATGAGTTACCAGGTGTGTTTTCTTTCTTTTTTTTTCTTTCTTTTTTCCTATTCTCCTTCTTTCCTTATTTTTTTCTTCTCATATATTTTGGGGGTAATTTTGGATAACTTAGACAATTACTGGCTCCTTGGGCTTTTTTTTTTTTTCTCTTTTCATCAAAAGCATTACATTGAGCATTTTTCTTCAAAGATTATCTCCAAATGCTATAAAATTCCGTTTTCTTCTATTGCCTCTGTAATTTTCCTTCTCATTTCCTTCCCACAGTTTCAGGCCTGCATAAAATAACTCATGGTTTAATATAATGCATGTTCTCCATACCCTTTCTGGTTTGGCCTGCTTGGATGTACTCTGTTATGAAGTTTTAATCTTGTAATAAGATTGTAATCTTCTTTGCTTTTCCACACATGACTGGCACTTTTTTTTTTTTTTGACAGGGAAAAATATAAGGTATTTCAAGCCCTTTTGCCTTACAAACTCTATTACTGGTGGTTTAGCTGCTAAGGAACATGGGGTATAATATCCAGATTACCCTCTGGACTTCTCAATTAGTAAAGAGACCTGTGTATGTTATCGAGATATCAGGCATCGTTCTACAGGAGACAGGTTGGTTTTAGTCTTTCTAAAACCCTAAGCCTTCTTGATTATTCATTCATTCGTTCATTCATTCACTTATCCAGCAAAAAATGTATGGAGCATCTTCTTTGTCCAGTAGAAATCTAAGGTAAGCCACACATGTGAACCACATGTATGATTTGAATTTCTTTCTAGTAGCCACATTAAAAAAGAAAGTAGTAAAATTAATTTCAATAATATATTCTATTTAACCCAATATAGTCCAAATATTTTATATGTAGTCAATATAAAATTATTAAGATTTTCCCTCTGTCTTCAAAATCCTGTGTTTATTTTATACTTACAGCACATCTCAATTTGGATTAGCCCCATTGCAAGTGTTCAAGTGTGGCTACCAAAAACTCCAGACCCTTTTGCTGGAGATTCTTGGAAGAGCAAGACAGATGTAGCCCTTAGTCACAGGAGGCTTGTACTCTAACAGGAAAACTAGCCCTTACACAAGTGATTGTTAATATAGTACATACAATAAAAATAAAGAAACAAAAATGCCAGGCTAGGGAAAGTGCAAGTCCAACTATTTGGGCAGGAGGTACAAAGAGATTCAAGTTTTCTTTTTTGTTTCCCCCACCTGCTTTGCAATGAACTAATTATGTTATCTTGGGCAGGTCAATTAACCTCTGCCTCTAGACTCAGATTTGAACCATCACCCACAGCAACTTGACTCCAAAGAACCTGCATTAAAAAACAAAACAAAGAGACTACACATAGCCCCATTTAGCCACTCTGCCCTACTGCCTCCCATAATTATTACTTTAATATATGTGTTCCCTGCTGTACTATCACTATGAGGCTGGAAACTGTCCCATTTGTCTGTCTCTGTCTCTTCTGCACAATCCCTCCATAATTTTGGAATGAATAAATGAACTGAAGAAGTAAGTGAAGGTTAAATAAAGGCTTCCCACTTAAATCTGTTAGGATTAAAACTCATTTCATAGTTCATGTTCTCCTATGTGATAAACTTCTCCCTGCCTCTGCGTCTTTGCCTCCCACTTTCCCTCTTTTCTGTCATTTCATAACTATTTAGTTAAGGCCTGCTTCTTATGTCCCAGGAACTGTGAAAGGCATTGGTATGCAAAGATAAAAGAAGACACAGTCCTTGCCTTCAAGGAGATTGGAGCCTTTTTGAGGAGTTGCTGTAGATGGTAACAGCTCCCATTCATGGAGTGCTTGCTTTGTGCCGGGCACTGTGGTAAGCACTTTATTATATATTTATCTTTTAAATTCTTCAATATGGTATTGTATTGAGGGTATTATTTTATTCTCATTTTGCAGGTGAGGAAATTGAAGCTTAAAGAACTTAAATTGCTCCAAGTTCCATAGCTACCAAGTGTTGGAGTTGGGATTCCAACCCAGGTGAGAGACTATGTTCTAAACCCTGTGCTGAAAGACCTCCAGAATCTGCAGAGTCCCCGGGATGACCTATTACACATTATGCAAAATTAGATAAAGTGTCATCCTTAAAATGAATAACTGGTTAGATATTAATATTTTAAAAATAATAAAGGGAAGTGTGATCTATCTCCTTACTGAACGTTCTTTTAAGAACTATTTCTTAGCCCACTTACTTTATGCCTATTCCAACATGTGTATATATACATGTATATTTCATATTTGTATTTATACATATGAAATCTACAAGATCTATAGATGTCAGTTCTGAGAACCTGAACCACATACCTGCTTTAAGCCTGGTAGATGATTGACCATTTCTCATGGACCAGTTTCATTTTTTTAAAAAGCACATTTACCCTTGAAACTTCAACCATTACCATGAAGATTCCACTAATTCAGTTATTTTGCTGCTATCTTCCTGTCCTGAGGGTGTTTATCTTCCTTTCATTCCCTCACTAATAGCTCTCCTTCCCCCACGCCAGCTTTGTGTGTAAGGCTCCCTTGGGAGTTTATGGAGCAAGACTGCACCAGCTCTCTCCACCTGTTTTCTTTAGGTAATGCGTTTCCAACTTCCATCTTTTCTTGTCTTTTTCATTCTTCTTCTCTAGATCTAAGTTTTATTTTCCACAATGTTTTGAGTTCCTCTCCTGAGATCCCTTGCCTTTCTTCCATTCAAGAAGATATTAGTTGTCATTTAATTCTGGAGAACAATGTTGCACTATGCTTTTTTTTTTTGAGCATTGCTTTCTTTTAAAAAGTACTAAATAGAAATATAAAAAAGTGGTATGAAGTTGAAATAGTAGTCTCTTTGATTTAGTCTTTGAACAACTTGTCATGTCAATATTTGTGAAACTGCAATAACTTCTTTTCTAATCTGACTTACTCTCCTGACTTGCCTCTTTCTGTCAAGTGGTATTCTATAGCAGCTAAAGGCATGGGACTTGGTGTTAGGCAGACCCCAGTTCAAACCCAGTCTCTACCAGTTGCTCCTGGGCCATCTGGCTCCTTGTGGTACCCTCTCTGTGCCTCTGTTGCCTCATCAGTAAAATGAGGATAATAACACCTGAATTGTGTGGCTAACACTTCGTACTTACATACTCTAAGTACTTTTATGTTAACATTAATCTTCATAACAATCCTATGAAGAAGATATTATTAATATTAGTTACATTTTATAGATGAGGAAGCTGAGGCACAGAGAGGTTAATATAAGTAATTATAAATGTTACAAGGTTATATTGTTTTCAATTTAACAGCACAAGCATTTTTCATGTTGACAAACTTTGTAATGGCTTTGTAAATATATGTTTTAATGGTAACGTACTATTTCATTGTATGGTTAATCCTTAATTGACTTAGCTATTGGCTTATTATCAGACATCTGGATTTTTAAAAATTTTCTCTATGGTAAATACTATTGTGATAAACATATTTGGATATAAGATTCCATAATTTTGATAATTTCTGTGTTACAGATTCAAGGGGAAGAATTAGAGTCCAAGGACAAAAACAATTTTTCTGGCTTTTGCTGCTTATTGCTACAATTGTTTCCCAAATGGTTGTATAAGTTTACACTGCCATTAGCATGAGAGTTTTACTACACTCTCCCCAGGTCAAAGACATCATGTAAAGAGCAAACAACAAAGGTTAAAGTCCTGTCTCACGCAGTGTCTTTCATTCTACCTCAAAGAATGGGTAGTCTTTTCTACACTGGCAGCAGCTAGCAGTGGCCTAGTCATTCCCTCCAGCTTCATCTTAAGCCACGAGAGAACGATCAGACGAATTCAACCTCACCGGAAGAATCTCAATGTCAAGGACCATGCCTCTGTTATCATGTGGACAATTATATGACCAAGTCCAGCTAAATTGGGTAGATTTTTAAAAACCAAGGTGTAATTCATAAATCAGAATGATTGTGGGTATTCTGATTGCATCCTTAACCTGAGATGTAGTGAACATTTTCTGCTTTGGGACAGAACCGAGATCATCACAGAGTATCTCCATGAATTTCTTTTCAGGAAAAAACAAAAAACTTTTTCAGGAAGATGATGTTAATTTACTATATTCTCAAGTATGGGCTCTGTAGCCAGAATTTGCATTCTTCCACATACTAGCTTTGAGGCCTTGGGGAAGCTAGTAAGTCTTGCCAAATCTCTATTTTCTCATCTGTGAAATGGAGATAATAATACCTATCACTTAGGACTTTTTGAAAAATAGAGATACTGTGTGTGAATTCTTATTGTGGATGCTCAAATCATGGTTTGTTGCCTGATTGAAATTCTGTTGCTTTTTTAAAGGAATTGTTAGAATTAACAACATTTTTTTTCCGAAGCCATTTTTGTCCAGACTAAATATTAGTTGATTGTTAGCTTTGAAATTGGAAGAGCTGTTAATTGGACTCGAGTAGCTATTTAGACCTTTACTATCCCTGAGCCACTGCTCATATCTCCAGAGGGAAAGCACACATTAAACCAGGAATGCTGCCCTCAGATTTGTGCTTACAACACTTTAATAAAATATTGCTCACAATATGAACACCTGTTAGAGAAAGAAAATTCCACATCTTGAGGAAAAAACCTTGTGACACTCTGGCGTCTGAAGCATGTGTGGGGAGATAGCACACTACTTGGACTTCTTGGCACTTGATGCAAAGCAAGTACATGCTTTCAAGAAAAATTAGCCATCCATCTGCAGTCACCCATAGTTTTACTCTATTGTGTTTTGTTTGTCTTTTCGTGAGTTTTTTTTCCTTCCTGACTCGTTAGCCAGAAAGGATAGATCAGGGGCAGATGTTCCAGAAGGCAAGAGACTGGCCATGATAAAAATAACCACCATCACAAGAGCAGCAATAGCTTACGCTTACTGAGAGCATGTAAGATGCCAGGTCCAATGTTTAAGCACTTTCCACACCTTGTCTTTACAATTACCAATGAAGAAAGTACTACTATTATTCCTATTTTATACAGGAGAAAGCTGAGCGTTGGACTGTTTAAGGGACTTGTCCAAAGCAAGTGTGTATGGTTTAGATCAGGAATGTAAGCTCAGGTCCTACTGACTCCAATTCCTTGGGTTCCCCTAGATCCCTGAGTATGGAATTCATAAGATCTAGTAGGTACCATGACAAATGTGACTGAAGAAAGAAAGTGTCTTAGAAATCCATGGCAGGAAGGAACACCTTGTAGATTATCCAGACTAATTAAACTTTCTCTGTGTCGTTACGGAAATTAAGAGGCAGAGATGCAGCTTTCTAGAGACCACACAACTACTCTGAGGCCAAGTGAGGGTGGAACGGCTGTCATTTGCTATCCTTTAAAAAACTTTTTATTATGAAAAATTTCAACTTCGCACTGAAGTAAAGAGAATACCATAATGACCCCCGCTTCTGGTTCGGTTTGACAATGACCTAGATTTTGTTATTCTTTTTGACTTTTGATAGTCTTCTTTTAGGTTGTAAGTGAAAGGGGAAATTTAAAGGTGACTCAAGAATTCTTCCTAGCTTAGGTTCAGATTTAAACAAAGTACCAGAAGACCCCAAACCCCGCTGACTAACAAAAGCTTCCTGCCAGTGGACACATATAAGGACAAAACTCCAGCTCCCAGGGGCTGTCATCATCAACCCAGTACCCCATGGCTCAGTGACATGTAACCCTTCCCTTTGGATGTCCCCATCCCCCCTTCCCTTTTCCTTAAATAAACCCAATTTTTCTTAAAAAAAATAAGTAAACAAAGTACCAGGATAAGGACATTTATGTTGCTACTAATATTCCCTATCCAATTATCATTCCCCCTCTGAAGCCAACAGAGGCCAAGGAGTGGGAATAATCATTAGTCTTATAAGTTTAGCTGGTCATATTCCCATCTGATGTTACATGGCTTGCTTTTTAGTGACATTCTCATGGGACCTGTTCCCCTATTTGACCTACTATGCCCCTCCACCCATACTGCCCACCCCTGCCCCAAGGGAGGCATATTTGAGTAAATCTCTTTAAGCTGGAACAATGGAAAGATTTTTTAAAAAAAGGATGCCAGATTCCACCCATTAGCATTTTATGAACAATGGCTCCCAAACATTTTTTGCTTAACATCCTATTATTTTTGTTAATAGTAACATTTTTATTATTTCACATTTGCTACGCACCAACAATTAGCTAGGCCAGTTAAGAACAAAGAAAATCTGTGTCAGCACTTAGGTGCTCAAGGCCCAATTCTCATGCCCCTCTGCCCTCTCTGTGTCAGTTCTGTGCCCAGTATTTGTCTTTGAAGTTCAATAGAGCTGGACCCACAGAGAAGAACTTCAGAGAAGCAGACAGAGCTGAGCACGGGCTGCCGGATACCAGAGGGTCAACTTTTTAGGAGTGTCTTTAAGTGATCGCTTGGCTGTCCCAAAGAGTCAAGGGGTAGCATTGCCGCCAAGAGCACAGAAGGAGTAGCAGTTAGAGAGAGAGAGGAGTAGTTCCTTTTAAAAAGCAGGGAAGCTCTAGACCTAGAAATTTACTTCTGAAGAGTCAGATAGGAGGAAGGAAAGGGTCCATGCTTAAAATGCCAAAACATAGCCTGCAGATTGATTCTGTGCAGCCAGTGTCAATCGTGCAGATAGATTTTGCCGCAAAGTGGTCCAGCGTTCCTTTTCTCCCTTCGCTGACTTAGGCGTACAGGTGGTGCATGAGCAGTGAAGAATGGGTGGATATTTTCAGACATCTTAACTAAGGTGGGGATGCTGAAGCTAAATATGAACTTCCCAGTTCTCCCTCCTCCACACATGAAATAAAACCCCTGTACTGAACTCCCAAGAAGTGTCTGTTTCCATGGAACTTTGTGTTGTGTTATAAAATCAAAGTTTGAGTATTCCTTTGAAGAATGAAGGTTTTGAAACAAATTACTTTCCCTTGACAGGATCTATTTTTATAGGAGTGTATTGGAGGTGATTTTAATATATTAATGTATTGAGTGTTTTGGATTTTTGTTTTTTACAATTAAAATTAAAAAAACATTTTTTCTAAGGTTATAAAAGCAATATGGCCATTGAGGGAAATTTGGAAAATATATAAAAGCACAAGGAAGAAATTAATCACCTATACATCTATTTTCCAAGAGTAACCACTAATAGATAACATCTTGGTATATTTTCTTCTAGTCTTTTTTCTGTAAATAAATAATCATGCTATCATAATTTCATTAATAATTTTCCTGTCATTGGAACTTTAATTTACCAAGTTTGAATTTAGGTCAAGTAAAAAAATTACAATGTAGGCTAGAATTTATAGGATTGATTTTATACATTTTAAACATCAGTAGTGAAATTGTAAGGTCCATTGTCCTAAGACATGTTGTAATTCCTTTTAATCAGCAACAATGGCTAAAACATGTGATCTAAAATTGTAGCATTTGCTTACAAACAGAAAATAGAGGAAACAAAGAGAAACTACATGTACTTACAGGCAATAAGAAAGCCTTGTGTTATTTAACATTTTAAATTGTCAAAGATAGAAATTAACAGTACAAAAGTTGAAGCATTGGTGACCATAGTGAGGCCTCCAGACATGAGTCAGCCACAAAAAATGCTCAAACTCATTTAAAAAGCTCTTTGTCATGTTCCAAAAAAACAACATTTTTAGTGTTTTCCTTTGACTTCACATCCCGCTATTGAAAGTACATGGCTAATTATTATCTGAATGATATCTATTATTCCTGTGTTCTAACCGGATATGATCCAAATATGGCCACAAACACATTATAGTGCACAGCGAAATCAAAAGAATAAGATAATTCTGTTTTTAAGGGTTAATGGTATTTTCACTCCTCCTCAGTTTGAATCATGGACAATAGCTCTACTGTTGTCTATTCTAGGCAGCTGTGCAGAATAGTAAAGATTTGGAGATCTTTGTAGGCACGAGAAAAATTAAGCCTTTGTACACTTTTTATTCAGTATATTCTACCCAACACCCATGTGTAAGAGTTGGACTTGGGAGTTGCAACAGGCTAAGGAAAGTTTGCACAGATAAACAGAGTTATTCTAAATTCTGTGCCTACTAAGCTCTGAATCACAACGTGCAATTGCAAATCTTCTAGAAATGATACATAAGAAATCCTTTTTCTAAATCTGCCCACTATAGTCTGTGGGTTTCATTTATTATTTTTGAATAATGAACATATGAAAAGAATTAGTTGAAAAGTTAGCAATTACCTCATCATCTCAGCTCTCAAACAGTCCCTGTTCCTAAGCCTTTGAGAAATGGAGTGGTCTCATGAAAAGCACACCCATACATGGAATGAAAAGCAAAAATACCAATATAGTTTTAAATAACTAAAAAGAGGATTCCAAATAATTGGTTACTGTGGCCACAACTAAAAAGTCATAGTTAAAAATCTTTGGTGCTTCCATTTGATTCCCAGGATGTACTATGTATCTTTTTTTTTTTTTTTAATTTATTTTTGTTACAGATGTTTCTCCTTTTTTCCCCATTGACACCCTTCTCCCCATCCCCTCCACCCCATCCCCACCTTTGTTGTCCATGTCCATCAGTTATGCATACATGCGCATAAGTTCTGTGGTTTATCTCTTCCCTCCCCCCCACCCCCTCTTCTGAGGATTGTCAGTCTGTACCCTACTTCCACATATCTGGGTTTACCCTGTTCCTCAGACTGTTATGTTCATTATATTCCACAAATAAGTGAGATCATGTGATATTTGTCTTTCTCTGCTTGGCTTGTTTCGCTTAGAATAATACTCTCCAGGTCCCTCCATGTTATATCAAAGGATAAGAGATCTTTCTTTCTTACAGCTGCATAGTACTCCATTGTGTATATGTACCACAGCTTTTTTATCCATTCATCCACTGATGGGCACTTGGGCTGTTTCCAGATCTCAGCTATTGTAAATAGTGCTGCTATGAACATGGGGGTACATACATTCTTTTTGATTGGTGTTTCAGGCTTCTTAGGGTATATTCCTAGGAGTGGGATCACTGGGTCAAATGGCAATTCAATTTTTAATTTTTTGAGGTAACACCATATTGTTTTCCATAGTGGCTGCACCAGTCTGCATTCCCACCAGCAGTGTACTAGAGTCCCCTTTTCTCCACACCCTCGCCAACATTTGTTATTTGATGATTTCTTGATGGCGGCCATTCTGACAGATGTGAGGTGATACCTTGTTGTTGTTTTAATTTGCATCTCTCTGATGATTAGTGATGTTGAGCATTTGTTCATATGTCTCTTAGCCCTTTGTATGTCCTGTTTGGAAAGGTGTCTATTTAGTTCCTCTGCCCATTTTTTAATTGGGTTCTTTGTCTTCCTTTTGTTGAGTTGTATGAGCACTCTATATATTTTGGAGATTAACCCCTTATCTGATGTATCATTGGCAATTATGCTCTCCCATACAGTGGGTTCCCTTTCCAATTTGATGGTTGTTTCTTTTGCTGTGCAGAAGATTTGAGTTTGATGTAGTCCCATGTGTTCATATTTTCCTTTATTTCTGTTGTCTTACGTGATGTATTAATCTCAGTGAAGATTCTGCTGTGTATGATGTCCGAAATTTTATTGCCTACATTTTCTTCTAGGATTTTTAGGATTCACGAGTCACATTTAAGTCTTTTATCCATTTTGAGTTTATTCTTGTGTATGGTGTAAGTTGATGGTCTAGTTTCATTTTTTTGCATGTAGCTGTCCAATTTTCCCAACACCATTTATTAAAGAGGCTGTCTTCACTCCATTGTATGCTCTTGCCACCTTTGTCAAATATTAATTGAGCATAATGTCTTAGGTCAATTTCCGGATTCTCTGTTCTGTTCCACTGGTCTATATGCCTGTTCTTGTGCCAGTAACAGGCTGTTTTGATTACAGTAGCTTTGTAGTATAAGCTGATATCCGGTATTGTGATCCCACCTACTTTGTCCTTCTTTTTCAAGATTGCTGTGGCTATCCGGGGTCTTTTTTGGTTCCATATGAACTTTTGAAGTATTTGTTCTAGTTCTGTGAAATATGTCATTGGTATTTTGATGGGGATTGCATTGAATCTATAGATTGCTTTGGGTAATATGGACATTTTAGTGATGTTAATTCTTCCAATCCATGAACAGGTATGTGCTTCCACTTTTTTATATCTTCCTCTATTTTTTTCAATGTCCTGTAGTTTTCTGCAAATAGGTCCTTTACTTCTTTGGTTAAGTTTATTCCTAGGTATCTTAATTTTTTTGCTGCGATGGTAAATGGGATTGTTTTTTTAGTTTCTCTTTCTGTGAGTTCATCATTGGTGTATAAGAATGCCGTCGATTTCCTGACGTTAATTTTGTATCCTGCTACTTTGCCAAATTCATTTATTAAATCTAGTAGATTTTTGATGGAGTCTTTAGGGTTTTCTATGTATAATATCATGTCATCTGCGAGTAATGACAGTTTCACTTCCTCCTTACCAATTTGGATCCCTTTTATTTTTTCTTCATGTCTGATTGCTGTGGCTAAGACTTCCAGTACTATGTTAAATAAGAATGGTGAAAGTGGGCATCCCTGTCTTGTTCCTGTTCTTAAGGGAAATGCTTTTAGTTTTTGCCCATTGAGTATGATATTGGCTGTAGGTCTTTCACATATGGCCTTTATTATGTCGAGATATGATCCCTCTATTCCCACATTGCTGAGCGTTTTAATCAGAAATCAGTGCTGGATTTTGTCGAATGTTTTTTCAGCATCTATTGATATGATCATGTGGTTTTTATCTTTCATTTTGATTATGTGGTGTATCACATTTATTGATTTGCGAATATTGTACCAGCCTTGCATCCCTGGGATGAATCCCACTTGGTCATGGTGAATAATTTTTTTGATGTATTGCTGGATCTGATTTGCTAGTATTTTGTTCAGGATTTTGGCATCTATGTTCATCAGGGATATTGGCCTGTAGTTTTTTTCCTTTGTAGTGTCTTTTTCTGGTTTTGGAATTAGAATTATGCTGGCCTCATAAAATGAGTTTGGAAGTCTTCCTTCTTCTTGAATTTTTTGAAATAATTTGAGGAGAATGGGTGTTAGTTCTTCTTTGAATGTTCGGTAAAACTCCCCTGTGAAGCTGTCCGGGCCTGGGCTTTTGTTTGCTGGGAGAGTCTTGATTACATCTTCAATTTCCTTAGTTGTTATTGGTCTGTTCAAGTTTTCTCTCTCTTCCAGGTCCAGTTTTGGGAGACTATGTGTTTCTAGAAATTTGTCCATTTTGCTTAGATTGTCGAATTTGTTGCCATATAAATGTTCATAGTATTTGTTAACGATCCTTTGTATTTCTGTGGTGTCAGTTGTTACTTCTCTTTCATTTCTGATTTTGTGTATTTGGGTTCTCTCTCTTTGTTTCTTGGTGAGTCTAGCTAAGGGTCCATCAATCTTGTTTATCTTTTCAAAAAACCAGCTCTTTGTTTCATTGATCCTTTGAATTGTTTTTTTGGTCTCTATGTCATTTATTTCTGCTCTGATCTTTACTATTTCCTTCCTTCTACTTGCTCTGGGGCTTTCTTTTTGTTTGCTTTCTAGTTCTTTAAGTTGTGAGGTTAGATAGTCCATTAGAAATTTTTCTTGTTTCTTGAGGTAGGCCTGTAGTGCTATGAACTTCCCTCTCAGAACTGCTTTCACTGCATCCCATAGATTTTGTGTTGTTGTGTGTTCATTTTCATTGGTTTCTAGGAAGTTTTTAATTTCTTCCTTGATCTCCTCGGTAACCCATTCATTGTTTAATAACATGCTATTTAGCCTCCATGTGTTCAAATGTCTTTGCATGTTCTTGTTGCAATTGATTTCTAGTTTCATGCCATTGTGATCTGAGAAGATGCTTGATATGATTTGAATCTTCTTGAACTTGTAGACACTTAGTTTGTGTCCTAACATGTGGTCTATCTTTGAGAATGTTCCATGTGCACTTGAGAAGAATGTGAATTCTGTAGTTTTGGGGTGTAATTCTCTGTAGATATCTATTAAGTCCATGTGGTCTAGTGCTTCATTTAGAGTCTCTGTTTCCTTCTTAATTTTTTGTCTAGAGGATGTATCCAGTGATGTCAGTGGGGTTTTCAAGCCCCCTGCTATGATTGTATTGCTGTCGATTTCTCCTTTGAAGTCCTCCAGAAGATTTTAAATATATTTTGGTGTTCCTATATTGGGTGCATATATGTTTACCAAGGTTATATCTTCCTGTTGGATAGATCTTTTCAATATTATGTAGTGACCTTCTATGTCTCTAGTTATGGCCTTCATTTTGAAATCTATTTTGTTAGATATGATAAAATATGCTACCCCAGCTTTTTTTTTTTTTTCCTTTCCGTTTGCTTGGAAGATTTTTTCCATCCCTTCACTTTCAACCTATGTGAGTCTTTTGTTGTGAGGTGGGTATCTTGTAAACAACATATATATAGGTCATGCTATCTTATCCAATCAGCTACTCTGTGCCTTTTTATTGGAACATTCAATCCATTTACATTTAAGGTGATTATTGATATGTACTTATTTATTGCCATTTTTGTTTAGTGTGGTTCTATTTTCCTTCCTATTTCTTCTACTAATTACAGCAGTCCTTTTAACATTTCTTGCAGTGCTGGTTTGGTGCTAATGTATTCCCTTAGCCTTTTTTTTTTTTTTTTTTTTGTCTGAGAAGCTGTTTATTTGACCTTCTGTTTTGAATGATAGCCTTGCTAGGTAGTCTTGGATTCAGATTTTTGTTTTTCATGACCTTGATTACTTCATGCCATTCCCTTCTGGTCTGTAGTGTTTCCGTTGAGAAGTCAGCTGATAGCCTGATGGGGGTTCCTTTGTAGGTAACCTGTTGCTTAGCTCTTGCTGCCTTTAGGATTCTCTCTTTGTCTTTAATTTTTGGCATTTTAATTATTATGTGTCTTGGTGTGGGCCTGTTTGGGTTCTTCTTACTTGGAGCTCTCTGTGCTTCTTGAACTTGAATGCCTTCTTCCTTCACCAAATTAGGGAAGTTTTCTGTCATTATTTCTTCAAATATATTCTCTAACCTTTGCTCATTTTCTTCTTCTTCAGGGACTCCTATGATGCAAATATTATTACGTTTCCAGTTGTCCCACAGTTCTCTCAAGCTGTCTTCTTGTTTTTTAATTGTTTTTTCCTTTTGGTTTTCTGATTGGTTGATTTTTTCTACCCTGTCTTCTAATTCACTGATCCAGTCCTCAGCCTCCTCTACTCTGCTGTTTAGTCCTTCCAATGTGTTCTTTATTTCTGCTATGTCATTCTTCATTTCTTCGTGGTGCTTCTTCATTTCCACTTGGTTGGTTTTCAATGTTTCTATGTCTTTACTCATGGTGTTGATGTCTTTACTCATGGTGTTCATGTCCTTACTCATGCTGTTGAGCTTCCTCAAGATCATGGCTCTGAATTCTAGCTCTGTTAACTTGCTTAACTCCATTTCATTTATCTCATCTTCGGTAGAGGTCTCTTGTTCTTTCATTTGGGATTTGTTTCTTTGTTTCACCATTTTGGCTATCTCAGTGGGTTTTGGAGCCTGCCAAATTTTCCTTGTGGATGTTGGTGTTCTGCTGTTTGTGGCTCCCTCTACTGAGTTTGGATGAGTGTGGGAGGACCCACGTTAAACACCACTGTCAAGTCTTACTTTCCTGAGCCGATTTTCAAGCCCAAGAAAGGTTCAGTTATCCGCTAGCTTTTTGCCTAGAGGCTATTAGTCGCGGTTACTGGAAGAGCCTCAGGTTCTCAGTTGAATGAAAACCTCCCTCAGGTGTTCAGAGTAAGAGGATTTCCCGAGTGTGGGGCAGATGCTGGTAGTTAATGAGCCTCAATTTGCATTTCAATGGTCCACCTAGGGATGGGCTGCTGCCTCTCCCCAGACCCCTGGGAAGGAGTAAGATGGCCACCGTCCTGCGTGGCCGCAACTCAGCAAAAGCTCTCAGAGCCCTCCAAATCCCGACTGTCCCCACACAGTTCCAGTCCAGTCCGCCCTCCCTCTGCTGGAGCCCAAGGTGAGTGGCTGTGGCTATTTTAGCACTCTGTCCTGGCTCTGCGCTGTGGAGCCAGCTTGGGCTTTAACCCCGAGGGCGCTGCTCACAGCTAAGACCACTGCCGCCGGTGGGCTCCCAGGCTCCCTCTTGCGCCTCCGCAATCCTACCAGGATCGATTCAGTGTCCCTGGTTGTATGGTCCTCGCAAGCTGCTTTTCTGTTGCTTTTTCCCGACGATTTGTCTTTGTTTTAGTTATAATTCCAGTTTGGTCCTGGGAGATGGTCTGTGTAGGTTCCATTCACTCCACTGCCATTTTGGAATCTTTACTATGTATCTTTGTTGACATCTCTCATGCTTGGGATGAGAGCAGACTATCCTAACACATCATGGGAAGAACTATCCTAACTAGGAACAGTACCCTAGAGTGACAGGAAGGCGGAAAACAGGGACAGGAATATAATTTAGATCTAGGATTTTATTTCATTTGTCACTTTGGGAATCATTTCTACAACAGATTTGAAAATCTTAATGCCCTTTCTTATCTTACCTGTGTAGTTATTGGGAAAGGAATAATAATAGCTACCACTTACTGAGTACCCTACTATGTATCAGTAACCCTTCTTTTAGTGTTTCAATTAATCTTTGCAACAAACCTACAAGTTAGTCAAAAGCTTACCATGCCTGAGAAGGTCCAAAATTCATTGGCCCCAGTTATCCCTCTGCCCTCATTTCCCATGGCTCTCCCCTTAAAATGCACCACCCTAGCGTGCTGACCTCCTTATTCCTCACACACAACAGACACTCCCACCTCAGGGATTTTGTACTTGCTGTTCCTTCTGCCTAGAATGTTCTTTCCCAAAATATCTGAATGAATTGCTCCCTCACTTCATTTGGATCTCTGCTCAAATCTCAATTCATCAAGGCTTTCTTAATAATCACAACCAATTCAAAAGAATATGTGCACCCTTATGTTCATTGCAGTGTTATTTACAATCGCCAAGATCTGAAATCAGCCCAAGTGCCCATCAGTAGATGAGTGGATAAAAAAGTGGTGGTACATTTATACAATGGAATACTACTCAGCCATACAAAGAAGGAAATCTTACTTTTTGTGACAGCATGGATGGACCTGCAGAATACCATGCTAAGTGAAATAAACCAGTCACAGAAAGATTTTACTTATATGTGAAATCTAATGAACAAAATAGAAATAGACTCATAGATACAGAGACCAGACTGACAGCTGTCAGAGGGGACGGAGGTTGGAGGGCTGGGTGAAAAAGGTGAAAGGATTAAGCATAAAATAAAAACAAACCTCATAAACAAAAACAACTTTATGGTGATTACTAGAGGGAAAGAGGGGTGGTGGGAAGTAGAAGAGAGTAAAGGGGGATAAATGGTGATGGAAGGAGACTTGACTAGGGATGGTAAGCACACAATACAGTATACAGATGACGTGTTATAGAATTGTACACTTGAAATCTATATAATTTTATTAGCTAATGTCACCCCAATAAATTCAATAAAATTTTTTTAAAAATAACACCTTCATCACTCTCTGTCCCCTTATCCTTCTTTATTCTTTGTCATAGCACTTGTCACCACTAACCATATATGTATATGTATATGTATATGTATATGTATATGTATATGTATATGTATATGTATATGTATATATGCGCGCACACACACACACACACACACACACACACACACGTCATTATCTTTTATCCCCTGTTAGAATGTAAGCTTCTTGAGAATAAGGCCATTGCCTACTTTTTTTCCCAACACTGATTTATCCTCAATTCTTAGAATAGTACCTGGCACATATTAGACATTGATAATATTTGTTGAGTGAATGGATGAATGAAGAAAGTGAACCTCAGACTGGGTAAGTAACTTGCCCAACATTACACTGTACAGTGATATAGTCAAGATTAGAACCTGTGTCCTTCAGAATCCAATGGGTGGCTGAGAGGATGTGACGTTTGTTTTTTTCCCTTTTATTAAATTTATTGGGGTGACACTGGTTAACAAAATTATACAGGTTTCAGGTGCCCAATTCTACAACACATCATCTGTACACTGTATTGGGTGTTCACCTCCCAGAGTCAAT
This sequence comes from Tadarida brasiliensis, assembly GCA_030848825.1. Taxonomy (NCBI): domain Eukaryota; kingdom Metazoa; phylum Chordata; class Mammalia; order Chiroptera; family Molossidae; genus Tadarida; species Tadarida brasiliensis. The sequence goes on along the minus strand of CM061264.1, from coordinate 47,747,222 downwards.
TCTGGGATGGGACATTGGAACTGAGCTTCAAAACATAAGTAGAACTTAATAGTTACGGTCTTACACTATTGCTGAAATGATGTTGTCTACTTTCAGCTTTCACATCAACATTCCTTTTTAATATTTTTATTTCACTTAGGAATAAATCTTATTATTATAGGGATGACAAAGCACACACTCCCATAAAGATAGCTGGTCAACTTGCTTGTATCATAATCCTTTCCCGGTCTATCCCCCCAACAGGCAAGGTCCCTGGCCTTTAAAGCTGTGACTCAGGCATGAAACTTGTCATGAGAGAGGGACTTAGTGTGCTCTCACTGTTTGCAGACATACTTCTTAGTTACATGTTCAGATCAGCTTCTTATTCCATGTGAAGTACTCAGCCCAGCACCTGCCCCTCATTCTCAACAAATGACAAGTATTATTAGCATTATTCTACTATCATTCTTTTTTCACCCTTGGGTTCAAGCCCAGCACAGTTTATGTCCCCAGATCTCCTTGGATCATGTTTTCCCACCAGCTCTGTTATCTCTAGTGCCTTGGACAAATCCTGTGTTGTCCCAGTCCTTGGCACCTCTTACCTGTGGGTAGTGCAAGCACCTGGTTTGCTCTGACATCCGGTGTGGACACGGGAATTCTGAACGCTATAGATAGCATCTCCACAAATATTTTATTAGCTCTTTGGCAAATTGCATTTGTGTGTAGTCTTCAAGAATACTTATAACGTTTCACTAAAAGCTTTTGTTTAATCCAGAGAAATAGACACCTCACCTTTCTCTACTGCTATGTTTGATGATTTCTCTAAAGTTCACCAGAGTCCACACGCTCTGCTTCTCATCTCTATGGAAAGGTCATGATCTTTAGCGTCTCGCAGGCACTTATAAGCTGTGTGACCTTGAATGAGTTGCTTCACTTCTCTGAACCACAGGTTCCCCATCTATGACATGGGAATAATAATGCATATCTTACAGAGGAGTTGTAAATGGCATAACATGTAAAACATCCAGTGCAATACCTGGCATATACATTGAAATTAATATTTTTTGTTGTGAGGGAGAGACTGATGATGAAGATGATGATTTGGGAAGCCACAGCTTCTGATATTCTCCCTCTCTCCTTTGAATTATGTCCTCACCGACACCTTTCCACTTCACCTTTTCTCCCTTATTCCAGTTAAAGCTGCACAGGAAGTTCCTGCAAACACTGCTTGGGGCCAAAGAGGGCTCCGCGGTGTAATCCTCAGACCTAGGAGAGCATGGCCCTTCTTTATTTGTGACCACACAGGTCGTGCTGTGAGCTTTGGATAGTTCCTTTTTTGCTGCAAACAGCTCTATAAACAACTCCAATATATTTGATCTCTCTTTTAGTACCACCTTAAACCATCTGTTGTTAGGCCTTAAGCCTATTACCACTCTCTGTTCTGTTGGCTTCTAAAATACTCTAAGAGGTCTACAGGCGTACAGTGAACCCCTAGACGAAGGACATGCCCTGTCTATGCCCAGCACAAAGCATGGGGCCTGGAGGGAGAAGAGGCCAGTATGTTTGTTGCTTGTAATGGGTTTCTATGTTCTTGCTAAGCTTTTCTTTCTTCTTCTTTCACCCTGTTCTATACCTGCACATATTTCCATCATCTGATTTTTGTAGAGACATTTCAACTCAGCTGGAGCCCCCCTTCCCCTTGTTTTTACTCCAGTAGGCTTACATTTTCTTTTTTTAAATCTATGCACTCAGTTAAATACTTTAGCTGCTGGGAATACCTAAATAGTCATTAGAGCTTTTAGGTAGTTCCTTGATAGTATATTTTACCCTGCTCCTTCCCTCTCTGACATCTTAAATAGGGAGCAGAACTTCCCTCCCTATGAGCGCTGCTTTTTATCACATATTAAATTTCTTCCTTTTTAAAAAATAAGAATTTGCACCTCTTTCATATATTTCTGGCAAATCTCCCGGGCTCTGGGAAATTAATTTTGGCTATTACCCTAGCAAGAAAGGGAACTATCTTTCACTTTATATTCATAATCTCTGTTTTTTTTCTTGTATCTAAATCCTATTAATTCTACGAGCTCACTTCCACTTTTGTTTTAATAATAATAACTAACATTTGTGTAGTGCTTTACAGTTTAAGAAGTATTTTCACATCCACTGTTTTATTTGAGCCTAGCAACCCCATGAGAGTGTTAGAGCTGGAGCATTCTCGTTCCAGTGTCACCGATGAGAAAAACAACCACGCCCCAGGGAGTTAGGTGCTTTATCTTGGGCTACCTAGCTCATAGGAAGTAGAACCTTGAACTTGAACCCAGTTTTCTGATTCCAAATCCTGCTTGTTTCCTACTGTTCCACACCATGTGTATCTAGAAAGGCTTTCACAGACTAGGTTTAAATATATATACTTTTTCTTTATTGATTTTAGAGAGAGAGGAAGGGAGAGGGAGAGAGAGAGAGAAACATTGATGAGAGAGAACATCGACTGGCCACCTCCTTCATGCCCCCCACTGGGGATCAGGCCCACAACCTGGGCATGTGCCCTGACTGGGAATCAAACTGGTGACTTCTTGGTGCATGGGTCGACGCTCAACCATTGAGCCACACCAGCCAGGCTCTAGTTTTAAATATTTAGCCTCAAAGGTCAGCTCGATTATTTTCAATCTTGTTTTCTTGTTGTTTTTTTTTGTTTTTTGTTTTTTGTTTTTTTTTTTAGGTCATTGCTGAAATACATCTAACCCCATGTTTAGCCATAATTTTTTTGGGGGGGAGTCATCTCCACTCTTTCACTTGGCTCAGAATTCCACTAAGATAACCCATCCTCCAGGAAAGCTTCCCTGGTTCTCCAGATTGGATTGGGCAGCCCTGCTTAGAGCACCCAGTGCACCTCAGTACGTCCTCACACATCCCCAGATGTCTGCATAATTGTCCTTTTCCTTATAGACTCTCCAACTACTGGACTATAAGTGGTCACGGCAGGGGCCAGCCCATCATATCTACCCTTGTGACTCTAGCACACTGCCTGGCACACCTTAGGTAGTCAGCATGGATTTTTGGAATGAACAAATTGTTGATAACAAGAGAATGGGAAGGTTCTCTGGATAGCTAACCAGAAGAGACTCCAAAATGGGTCTTGAGGAAGCCTTGTTTTGTTTGTGCGTTGCGGGGAGGGGTGTGATGTGCAGGGTGCAAGAGCTGAACAGAGCATGTGATTATGCGAAGGGACGAGTCATCACAACCCCATTCTCTCAGATACAAAAAATAGCCCTGTGACATTTCTTATGAAGGAGAAAGAGTATATTCAGCAGTGAACTGTTTCTTTTCTTTTTTTCTTTAATCGTCAATGATTGCTCTTCAGGGTCTGTGACTTTTCATAGGTCATGTTCTTGTAATTTTTCATATGAAAAGCAGAAGCATTTTAAAAACCAAATAAGTCAACTTACTAGTTTTACAAAGTCAGTGATGGTTTATGAAATGACACATCTCTCTGAAACAACCGTAAAAATACCGATTTACCAGATTACTAGAAAATAGATATTTTTATATTCATGAAACCAATATTGACTTACTTAAATCTGTCTGGTTACAGGTAGTCTGACTGGACACTGAGAACGAAAAGTGTTAACGCCACGTTTACATGTTTCCATTCATCTAGCTGACCAAAGATGATATTATCTTTAATGCTGTGTTTGTGTCTCTACCATTGAGGTTGCATTTGGATTTTTATAGCTAAATCCTATTTCTGGAGGTGTATAACTCGGTGACAAAAATCCTTTTGGCACACATAGTCTTTGCCTGTGGAAACAAACAATCAAACCTCAGTCCAACCACTGGGTGAACTGAGAATGGAAAAGGAAAACAATAGCTTCCTGTTATGTCCACCTTTTTAAGGCATCTTAAACAAAACAGTAACCAGAGGGTGTGAATGGCCTGAAGGTAAAATGGTGCTATTAAATTTTGTGTGCGGAATGATTGATTTCTTGATATCTTTTTGTTTAGAAACTCTTCCCTGTGTCAAAGCCAAGTTCAGGCATCTGCTCCCCGTTTTGCCTTCACCTACCATCTTTTCCTTTTGTCATTTGAATGCACTTGCTGTTTGGGAATGGAAATTCCTTGGACAACAGCCTGAAGTGACATCAGAACCGAAAACGAAAGCCAAGTTCTTTTTGATGTGAGGAGAGAGGACATGAGTTCTCGTGTGAGGATACATTTCAGATCGAGGATGATGATAAGGCTGAAGAATGTTGTTTCAACTTTACAAATGATTCCTTCTGCTCTTCCAAGGTGTAGTTCCTAGAGGCCAAATCTTTTCAGAAAATGATTTTGCTTCCCTCAAGTGGGAAGAGGCCGGACCTTTGCTCCTCCACCCAGGGGAGGGCTCTGCCGAGAAACTGAAAGCACCTGAAGCCCTATCTGGGACTCTATGCAGAGATCTCTGACGGAGCTACAACCAGTGAACTTCACTGGGCCTCCAAGTCAGCCTGGGCAGCTCTGAAACCAGCTTGCATAAGACCTTATAGGACCTTGCATAGAAGACCACGAGATTTGCTTTCATTTATCCCTGGGCCTTGGTATATGCTATTTCTTCTAGATTCCCCTCTCTACAAGCTCCATCATTTTAGGACTGACTCCTTCTGGTTCTCACAACTCTTGTCAAGCTTTATCTTTTCTTCTAAGCCTTTCTTGATCTCCTTTCACAGCTCATCTCCATTCCGATCATATTGCATGTATTACCGTGCCCGCCTCTCCTACAGACTGTAAGCAATCCGACGTCTAGCACAGTGCCCAGCACATAGCAGGCATTCAGCAAATGGCTGTTGAATGAATTATGGAAGAAATTAGCTAAATTTGCTGAATTGGGGTTAGTTTTATATGACACCAGTATATTTGAATCTGTTGATACCTTTAGCAAAGAGAATCTACTTTCATTGAATTGCTTCAGCCAATTTAGTACAAATGGTCCCCTATAGATATAGATCTCAGATTGAACTCTCTAAAATCTCTATTCTGTGCTGTGAGGCTCCTTAGAAATATCACTCTTGCTACTTTATAGGATAAAGCACATTTAAGAAGTAGTCACCTGGTCCTGACTGCAGTTATCTGATGAGGGCAAATAGCAGATTTGCCCTGGCCAGTTTGGATCAGCAGTTGGAGCGTCAGCCTGCGGACCAAAGGGTTGTGGGTTTGATTCCCGGTCAAGGGCACATACTTGGGTTGTAGGTTCAATGCCTAGCCTGGTCAGGGTATGTGCAGGAGGCATCCAATCGATGTGTCTCGCTCACGTCGATGTTTCTCTCTCCCTCCGACTCCCCTTCCTCCCTTCCACTTTATCTGAAAAAATCAATGGAAAAATATCCTTGCATGAGGATTAACAAAAAATGAATAAAAATAGCAGATTTTAGCAAAAAAGATAGCTGATATAACCTTTATTACTTTGAAGAAAATTAAGATTTGGGCAAATGCACTAAACTGGTCTGAACAGTGTCTGTTAAAAGGGTTAATCTTCTGTGTAACTGAGGATGGTCCTGAAGTATGGAGTATTTATATCAGTCTGCACAGACAACTCTAGACTTCTGCAGCTCATTGAAGGCACTGGTTTATTTATTTGGATTTGATCACAAAGAAAGTCAAGGGACTTGTTACCCCGAGTATTTTAAAATGAAAGAGGAGTTTCTTTAGAATCCAACAGTTTTTTCTGGGACAAATGCAGAGTCTTTGCTGGGATTTTGGGAATGACATTGAGCAACCATAGGTTTGCTCTTTTTCAGATTATTAGAGATTCGTTAATGGAATTGTTCAACTTCACAACTTGGAAAAGGAAGGTCTGTACAGTAAAAAAGAACAGCCTCACCGGTGCTACAATGACCCATTTTCCTTGGGTGCTATGGAACAAGTGCTCTTTCCCTATGCATATCTTCCCTTACTTGTGTGTTTTTTACATACATTTTCTACCTCTGAATGAAAATGATGATGGGAAACGATGTAACTGGTGCCCGGCCCATAGTAGGGACTCAGAAATATTCTGTTGACTTGAATTGACATTATAAATCATGAATGTTAAAATAGGAATTCAAAAAGACTCCCACCATTGTAATTTGAAGTGTTAGCACTCCTTTGATATCTATTAATTTAGGCTTATTGCCATTAATAGTTTAGGCATATTAACGAGCAATAAAAATATCACATGTTGCCTGGCCGGTGTGGCTCAGTGGATTGAATGCCGTCCCATGGACTGACAGGTCCTGGTTCGATTCCCAGTCAGGGCACAGGCTTGAGTTGCGAGATCAATCCCCTGTAGGGGGCATGCAGGAGGCAGCCGATCAAATTTCTCACACTGATGTTTCTATCTCTCTCTCCCTTCCTCTCTCTCTAAAAAAAAAAAAAATCAATAAAAAACATATTAAAAAATAAATAAAAATATCACATTTTATCATACTTTCCAATTACAAAAATGTTTTCACACACATTAGCTAATGGTATGTAACAACCCTATGAAGTGGACAGGACAGATTTTATATCTTTATTCCACAGATGAGGAAATGGAGGCTCAGAAAGGTCAAAAGACTGACTGACTTAAGATTCATCCTACATAATAACGCTGTTAGCTCCCAAGACTCTATTCTTTTTTAATGTAAAGCAAAACACCCGGCGTGTTTTGAGTAATCCCTTTTATCGGACAAACTGCACAATATTGACAGAGAGGCTTCTCTGCCTACAGAAATCCTTTCCTCAGAGTCAATCCCTTCCTGACCTAGAGGGGAGTTTTCTATATTCCCAAAGCTTATCTGTCAATATTCCACCATTAGTCCAATAAAAGGTATTACTTGAAACTTGACTCTACATTTTGTCTGACCAATAAACACAGTAATTAAAAATATTGAGTTAGAAACCCAGACGTACGGGGTATTGTGATGCTCTAGTAGCTGCACTCTTGAAAAATAATTTGCTGCCTCTCCATTAAAATACAGTGTTTGGTTCTTATTAAGTTGGTAGTCTGGACTTTTCCAAAAGCCAATCCAGATGTTGAGCCAGGTACGCTTCAGCAGGCGTCCTTCCCGCACCCCTTTCCAGTGGAGGGAGCACAGATGAGGCACCCAGCGAAAGTGGCAGCGAAAGACCAAATTATTCAGCTGGCAAGACAGGCGGCTCCAGGAGAGGCAGAACCGTGGAAGGATCTTTACTTCTATTGCTCCCTGTCCTTCACTTAGCCAGCAGTGGGGTGGCTTGGTTCTGTTTACCTGCTTCACAAGGTTATTGTTATTCAAAACCCAGAGTCTGTGTATGGCCTCACTAGAGAAATGAGGTTTCACATGGGACACCCATGTTATTAGCTCTCTGTCTGAAACCTTGTAGCCATTGGCCTTTTCCATCCTCAGTCTACACTCAGAACACCCCACTCTGTGCTACAGGTGTAATAAATGATTAAGTATTATACCAAAATATAAACTCCGTGGGCTTAGAGTTTTTGGGGGGGAGGTCCTATTTTTTATTTTTTTTTGGTGCTAAATTTTAAGCATCCAGAACAGCTCCTGACACACAGTAGACACTCAATAAATATTTGCTGCATGAATGAATAAATAACAATGGGTAGATCTGGAGTATTGAGGCAAAGGAAGGGAAGGAACTCAGGCAGAGAGTACATGATGAACAAATTCTGAAGGGGGGGGGTTGTGGGAGGGACAGTCAGGAATCTACTCTAGCCGAGCCAGAGAAGACTTGGATCAGGAAGTATAGCTTGCGGAAAGTAGAAGACCTCAGACAGTGCTCTTAACTTAAACGTAGCAGGTTCACAACACAACTGTGGTCTGTATCCCAGATTTTAAAGTCAGCCAGGCTAAGTTGAGAACCCTCAACTTTAGTTTATAGACGGAAGTCCCCCCACCCCCAACAAAAACCTAATAAAAGCAGAAGCCTGGAAGTTCTGTTGTCATCATTACTGATGACTGCCGATCAAGACGTCACTGACTATGCTTCTCATGAATAATGTATTCTCAGCACCTGGCAGAGGCTCATTTTCTTCCTTCCTTCCTTCCTTCCTTCCTTCCTTCCTTCCTTCCTTCCTTCCTTCCTTCCTTCCTTCCTTCCTTCCTTTTAATGAAAGAAGGAATTTGTGTCAGGATAAATAGATCCACAGAGGATTACTATGAGGATGAAATGAGACAATATAAATAAATTTCTTGCACAGTGCCTGGCCTGGCTAGTGTTTGATAAGTTATTAGCTCTAATCTTAACAGCAATCCTAGACAGTAGCTATTATTACCTCCATTTTACAGGTGAGAAAGTCAGGCTGAGAGAGGGTAAGTCACTTGCCCAAATTACCCATCCACTTTGATGCCACAGTTTGTGTGCTTCTCCCTATTCCTGGAGGTAAAGATGCTTTAAGAGTCAAGTGTCATTTCTATTGGCTGCAGAAAATATATGGGCCAGAAAGTACCATTTTATTTGGCTCCAGTAAGAGTTATTGTGAAGCAAATTCTTGGAAATGTTCAGAGATAGTACAGAATATAAATGAAAACAGATTTAGGTTATTGCTTTTGCTAGACAACATAATATTGTGGTTAAGAGACTAAAATCTGGGATTGGACAGGTTTAGAGTCCCAGCTGCTCCACTTAATGATCTATGTGACCTTCAGCAAGTTACTTACCCTCTCTGAGTCTCAAGTTTCTCCTCTATAAAATGGAGATGAGCAACAACACCTCTCTCCTAGAGTGAAATAAAGTAATGCATTTAAGCATTCAGTACAGTGCCTAGCACAAGGTAAGCAGTGTCCATCACACTCATATATGTCCCATTTTGGTTGTAAAGAATTTGCTTTATCATTGGATTTGTTTTTTTGGGGGGGTCTGGCTTGATAACAATTAAACTGGCATCATGGAAGCAGTAAAAAGTCAGTTTTGAAGTGGGCACTCCATTAAGACAAATGGCTTGGAGGGGATGCTCTCACTTCCCTTGATGCTATATTGTTTTGGTCTGTCTAGCAGGAGAGCAAACCAAACAGCAGTGTATTGATTTATAGTATAAAGATGCTACCTTTACAAGATGAAGGGCTAGAAACTTTATTTTCTTTTAATGAAAGTTCAGCTAAGGGGAGCAAAAAGAATGTGTGGTTTTTTCCCCACCTACAGATTTGATTGCTTTTAATCCCAGAGGAGAACAACGTCAGAAGGTATTATTAAAGCATTAGCCCAATAACCTCTTGGGAAGATGGTAACCAATGGAAGCTTATGACCTCAAACTGATTTTTTAAAAACAGTAAATGATCCCAAAAAGTGACATAAATCTGTCTTGTACAAGGAACTGGAAATTCCCAAGTTAGCCGAGGAAAATTCTTTCAGTTTGTTATTTATTTTACAGAAAGTCACACTATAATGTAATTACTTTTAGTAATTGGTATTTTGAAGAGATATCAATTTGGTAAAGTCTCAAATAGTGTTATTTGTAGTTTTTGATCCTGGAGAATGTTTTAGTAATTTACCTATATTCCAGAAAAAGGGTAAGAATGTAGATACAAACCTGGTGATGAAAAAATATAACTCTGATTTTGAAGGACTATTATCATGTTTCCTGTTACTTTAAAATAGAATTCAGGAATGTGGAAATCCATTAATTTTTTTTTTAACACTCAGCAGTTAATGTTTAACACTTTATAATACTACATTTGCTCTGGATGTTTAATATACACAAATATTAAAACTCATTGCTGGTATGTTTTAATATAATTTACATTTGAGATTTGGGAGGCAGGGAAAGATCGAAACTAATAGAGAATTATTAGGTTCCACTTTAAATATTGGGTTCCACATTAAATTTTCTCTTGACTTATTTTTAAATGAACTGTTTTGAAATTAGATTGTAGAGCAGACTTTTAATGGAAATATAGCAACAGAAAATGCACATTTCATTTAAAAAGACGATGAGGTTGAAAAAATCAAGGCGTGAGAGAAACGAAGATAGAAGAGCCTTTGTGTATTATGGGTAGAGGTTTCAAACAAAACTAAGCATCAAAATATTAGAACACACTAACAGAACCCCATTGTCACTAAAACTAATTAGTGTTCTGCTGTTTAATGCAGAAGCCTACGTGCTGTCTTGACCTTTTTACACGTCGTGTCTAAGGTTGTGCCATAAAACAGAGGGAAGCACAGAATGCCTCCAGATAGCCTCAGAGGTTTTCCTTTTTAAGTAGTTCAATTGATTGTAACAATGCAGGCTGTGTGTAGGACTTATTTAAAGGTGCTGTTTATTAGATCTTGATTACAAGGAGCCAGTGAATTAAAGTAATGTCATGCTAGGGAACAGTTTCCAGGGCAGAATGACTGCCATTTCTTTTTAATGTGAGGCTGCATGGTTTAAAATACACTTACCATAGAATGCATGACTTTGAAAGTTAGCTGTCAGTAAACCCGCACGACAGGCAGGATGTCGAGCTGTGGATTCTCTGAAGAAGGTATAATAAAGCAGGATTTTCATGGTGCAGCAATGCAACCCTAAGAACCAGTTATTGAAGAAGATAACCCAGCAGGATAGTAACTTGCAGACACATAAGGGCCTTTCATTTGAAAATCCCCAGGCACTTTGGAGACTGTGACTCATTAGCATCCTGCAAGGCAGATGTGATTTGGTAGTTTAGCAAGTGTCATTTTCTTCTGTTTTGGGTCTGACTCAAAGAGTTTTCAGAGATTTGTCAAAAGAGAGGGAGAGATGTAGAACCTTTCATGCCTCTCCAAGGTGTCTACGGTGGAGTCCAAACTCCTTAAAACAGCTCACAAGGTTCAAAAAGCCGTATCACAATGGTTAAGCTCACAGACCCTGGGCTCTGATCGGTTGGGGTGTGTTCAGGCTTTGGCAGTTTAATAGCATGAGTGAGACCTTGGGTAAGTGATATAACCCTCCAAACCTCCCTTTTCACATCTGAAAAGTGTGGATGATAACAGTACCTGCCTTCTGGGATTATAGGGAAGATTTATTGCTGAAATGCATGTAAGATACTTAGCATAATGCTTAGCATATAGCATTCATTAATAGATGGTAGCTAATGACAATAATAATGATGACTATTGCCTATCTTTCTAGGTGATTACCTGCCATTCTAATTACCAAACCAGCATTCTTATTTGTAACCACATGAATCACTTGCTGTTTCCAACACACATCGTGCAGTTTGTAAATGTTGTGGGTGTATCATGTGGGTTATGTGCCAGGCTCCCTCACTAGACTATGACTGCCTTCGGGGGCGGAATCTGGTGCCTGACACGTAGTGTATTACTAATGAGTGAGTGATGGTTGGAAGGAGGACTTCCTCAAGGGTCCTTTGTTGGCTTCCACAGAGTAGCATGTCCCAAAGTGTAGTCCAAGAAACATTAATCCCATAAAAATATTTCTTAAAAATATTGGTCAAATAAGTTTGGGAAAGCTGCTATTCCATCACTCTCTTAAGAGTTCAAAATGCACAGCAGCACATCAAGAGAGTCAGAAATCTGGGTAAAGAAGACTGTTTAGCTTCATTCAACTCTGCGTCTTCTAAATTTTTTGACCAAGAACCTCTCTCTACACTGTACCCCCTACCAATTAAGCTCTACGATCACCCTAAAGCATAAATGTAGGTATTGCTATCCTAAACTATATAGAACTTTGTGCAATCATAAATATTTGGCCTTAGCCATCATTACTGTACAATAGACTTTAACAAGATTCCTTTGGAAATTGAAGATTGGCGGTAATGATTCCACCAATGGTTGCCCAGGTCTATAGCCCATGAATCATCTTTGATCCTTTTTTCCTCATCCTTCCCCACCTGGACATCTCACAAAGACCTGTCGAGTTGTCCTTTGTAATGCCTTTGGCACATGTCCCTCCCTGTTTTTACTGCCACCATTCTATTCCATTCCAAATCATCATCACCTGACAGCTACAACAGGATGCTAAGTGGTCATTTGTGTCTCTGTCCTCTGCCTACGGTTGCCAGGTGAATGTTTATTGTACCACTGTCCTGACAGAGACTTAATACTTCCTGTTGTCAAAGGCATGGCTTCCAACCTGGTTTCCTTCCAAGCGATGTTGGGGTTGGGAGGGACGCTGAGCAGGTGGGGCATCTGCTCCTACCAGAGCAGTTTCACCTCCACCTTTTCTATATATCGAGACTAAGTAAGATTTTGTTTCAAGAAAGGATTCTGAGTTGTACATAGAAATACAAAGCCACTGGGGGAAACATAATTTTGGCACTCAGGGTCCCCCACAATCTGGTCTGGATTTTTTCTAGTATTTTCTCATTCTTCTTTTGTGCAAAGTTTTGCTCACACCTGACTAATTTGATCATTATATTTTGGCAATCCTTCTTACAGCTCATCTCTATTCCTTTGCTTCAGCTGCTCTAGTAATGAACACTGATTCTGAGTCAGCCATTATACTAAGCACTTTGCATACATTATTTCATATATTATTAACAACAATTCTATGAGGTAGGTGCTAATTATTCCCATTTTACAGATACGGCTTAGAGAGATGAGTGAAGTTGGTAAGAGCCTTACAGGTGATCGATGGCAGAGCCCAGACTTGAGCCCAGCCTGACTTCAAAGTCCCATGTTCCTGTGTGCGGCCTTCAGCCTGACTGCTTCCTTTTCTCCTGTATAGTTATTACCTTTTTAAAAGTCTACCTCTTCTGAGAAATCTTCTCTGACTTCTATAGCCCAAGTTTTCCCCTTCTGTGAACTTCCTAACAGTTACTCTCTATTCTGTTCATTTGATAACTAGCACGTACTCATTTATGCCTGCTATATTTTTAGGGGAAATGTTTTGTTTTTTTGGTCCGTTCTGTGATGGCATGGAGATTTTGTACTGAATCTTCCCTGCAGGCCACCACAGCTTTTAGACCAGCGCTTTCCCAAGGATGAGCGGTCACAGGTCGACACAAATCGATACTGGACCACATGTCAGAAGACCTGAGTTTTGCCCCTTCCTAGCCGGGGGTGGGAGGAGTGGAATGGGAGTATGGGGCTTGCGTTTAGCATTTCATCCCTTGGACCTCAGATTCCTTAGTTGTTATAAAGGGAAACGACATGCTTCACACCTGCCATTGGACATTGTTTTCTGGAGCAAATAAAACCGCACGTGTGAAAGAGTATTTAAAATGCCCACATGCTGTACACATGCTAAGTATTGTTATAACCGTGGACATCAATATGTACAGTTAGTGGAAGCAGACAGGCAGTTCTGCAGAAAGGGATGGTGGGCTCGAACAGACCCAGGGAAGCTCAGCAGACGCTGAGATCAGAGGAGTATCAGCAATCTAAAGGATTTGTGTTATCAGTGCAACACTGTTATCCTTTTAACCATCATTCAATGCAATCCAGAGCTTTCCATAATCAGATTCAACCTCCCAGGTCAGCAAGCCAGAGACTAACCTAAACAGAAGATAATATTTGCGATTTTTTAAAAATGTGGTGGCCAGAAATTAAACATTTGTTTAGCTAAAGAAAGGATACTGCACGCCAAGCCAATCCTCTTTTTTGTTGTCTGGAGAGTTATAACAATCCTCTCCTGGCAGTTAGTTTTAAGATCATTAAATGATCCTCATTTGCAGTATATTTGCAGAAGATTACAGCCATCTAAATTGACCCTGAAGGAAGACTTATTTCATTAATGGGCTGTCCTGTGCTAATGCATAAAGCTAGAAAAATATATCTATTAAATTCTTAATGTGTAAATGATGTTTCTGGCTTTCTTCTTAATTACAAAGCAAAATGAGCCTGAAGTGCACTGTGTCTAGGAAAAAATGATCAATTTAATCCATCTTTCAGGGGAAGAACTTTTTTAGTCAATCCCCAAATTCCAGCTGGAAAAGCTCTTCCTGGGCAGCAGGCTCTGGACTTACTGCTTCCATCTGGGCGACGGCACAATGTGCGGCCAGCTGCGGTGCCTTCTCCAGGTTCCCGCGGACACCGCCAAGAAGTAACGCGTTCTTAGAGATGTGTCCTCCCCCCATTCACACAGTAAACCTAGCTTCTGCTAACTTTTTTATTTTATTTATTTATTATTATCATTATATTTTTATCCTCGCCCAAGGATTTTTTTTTTTCTTCATTGATTTTTTTTAGAGAGAGTGGAAGGGAGGGAGGGAGAGAAACATCAGTGTGAGAGAGACACGTTGATTGGTTGCCTCCTGCAAGTACCCTGACCAGATTGGGGATCGAACCTGCAACCCAGGTCTGTGCCTTTGAATGGGAATCAAACCCGAGAACTTTCCGTGTGCTGGCCAATGCTCTAACCACTGAGCAATGCCAGCCAGGGTGTTTCTGCTAACTTTTCACTGAAGGATTGATTACTCAGGAGTTGTCTGTGTTTGGTGCAAACTCATAACGGGGAGGAGCATGGATTTGAAAATGAATGATGTGCTACTATTAGCTTATCCTTGACATGCTGAATATTCATGCAGCTATAGAGTTACTGCACATGCATCGTTTCAGTGTATGTGCAGAATCACCCAACTAAAGTAATAATCTAATGTAACTGTAACTAAGGGAACTCAAGAACAGCTCCATTTATCTACTGTACGGTTGCTTACAGTGGCAGGCGATGTTGGTGTGGGAAGTTTAGCGACTTCTGCTCATAGATGCTAGTTAGTGATGGCTCTTTGGTTTCCCAGGAGCCTTAACTGGTTAATATTAGCAATCCTTTTCAGACAAAAACACAAATACACCAAGTGCTTTCTCCTCTTAGCTGGAGTGCAAATTAAGCAGAACCAGCTCATACCTGCTATGCTTTTAGGAGAGATCTAAGGGGCAAATTAATAGTTACTGGCTGCAGAGATAGAACACAAATACCCGCATTTGGTTTTGAGGTGCTCTGAGTTTTAATTGTCAGATGTGGTACCTTTTTCAAAGAGAAGCTGAGGTGCTGGTATTCACATCTAGATAAATTTGAAAATTTCACACATATCTGCCTCCTAGCCAAGTCCTGAATTTATGGTACACTTTCAAAAAAGGTGCTTGAAAAATAGATAAAAATGATAAAACCATCAAAGTAGGTAGCATTTGTGAATTTGAGGGCTTTTTAGAAGGAAAATATGAATATTTGAATTTCATGGACAACTCCAAGTTTCTATCAAATTTATGATTTTGTTCATTATAAGTATGATTTTTTTTTCTGCTCTTGCAGTTTTTAGTATATGTAGATGTTGTCAGGTTCAGGTTAAGAGATGTTGTGAAAACCATGGAAAGGAAAAGAAAAGCAATATTCCTTCTTAAAGTGTGTTTTATATTTTTGTATTTTTCATGTGAATGTGTTGTACTTATCATAGTTGAAAAGAAAATGCCCACTCAAATAAATTAACACTTGTCTCTGATTTGTAATAGAATAATGCCAAAATTAAATCTGGTCAGCAGACCTTTATGAATTCTCTAATACATTCTCAGCACAGTGATACAGAAAAGAAATGTTTTGAAGAGGGAAAAAAAAAAGAAAGAAAGAAAGAAAATGAAAATTTTTTTATCTGGTGGACATTTTATAAGTTTAAAAATTTTGCATTATGAGTTTTTTTAGAATGATGAATAAAATGTTTAAGAGAAAGTGCCCATATATTGCTAGTTGGCTTTTACTCCACCAAAATGATTTCTGGAAGCTGAGCAGAGGGAGGATTTTTATGTTAAACCATCTACACTATCAGATCATTATATTCCTATACACTGAGGACAAGCAGGGGAATATAACTCTGATGAAGGACCAAAACACTTCTCTTCCAGGGCCATTGCCAAGAACAGGAATAAAACCATCTCAGGAAATACTGTTGCAACAGTTGACGACTCAGAAGAGCTATAAATGCGAGGTGCTCTCTTTGATTGTGGTGCCTCTCATCCAGTTGTAGAGTGTCAGCAGGTTTGGAAAGTCATTTTTCTTAAACAGGAAAAACAAACAGAAGTTTAATAATATGTATGCCTCCAGTTTACATGGGAGAAACCCAAGAAAACTGAGTAGCTTCCCAAAATAATGCAAGCCATCACCTTAAATACCATCTCCAGCTAACGACAGAAAAAAGATGGTGGGGGAGTAGTCAGTTATAGGAAATTATCAGGAAAAACACAGTAAACAAAGGTAAGGTTGTTATGCAGACTTAAGTCCAGGCCTTCTCCATTATTAACAGTTTCTAGAGTTATGGTCATCCTCCTCTTCCTGGTACAGAGAGAAAGACACCCTTACAAAGGGAGATTCCGCTTATAAATGTAAATTTCTCTAACACAAGAGTAACTTCTACTTGGTTTTCAGAGCTTCTCCTGTGTTTGCTATTTCTTTTTTTTTTAATTAAATTTATTGGGGTAACACTGGTTAATAACATTAGATAAATTTCAGGTGTACAGCTTTATAATACAACATCTGTATACTCTCTCTGTGCTCACCACCCTTGGTCTGGTCTTCTTCTGTCACATTGTATTTGACCACCTCTCCCCTCTTCATCCTCCCCCCACCCCCTTTCCTTCTGGTAACCACCACACTATGGTCAGTATCTATGGGTTTGTTTATTTGTTTGTCCATTTGTTGCTTTTTATTTTATATGTCACATAGCACTGAAATCATACAGTTTTTGTCTTTTTCCATCTGACTTAAAAAGCTTCTGCACAGCAAAAGAAACCATTAACAAAACAAAATGGCAGCCAACTGAAAGGGAAAAGGATTTGCAAATGATACCTTTGATAAGGGGCTAATATCCAAAATATATAAAGAACACATTCAACTCAACAACAAAAAGCAAACAATTGATCTAAAAAATGGGCAGAGGAACTGAATAGACACTTATCTAAGGAAAACATAAAGAAGGCCAGCAGATATATGAAAAGATGCTTAACATCACTAGTTGTAAGGGAAATACAAATCAAAACCACAAGGAGATATCACCTCACAGCTGTTAGAATGGCTAGTATCAATAAGACAAGAAATAAGCATTGGAGAGGATGTGGAGAAAAGGAAACCCTTGTAACTGCTGGTGAGAATGTAAATTGGTACAGCCATTATGGAAAACAGTATGGAATTTCCTCAAAAAAAATAAAAGAATAGAGCTACCATATAACCCAGCAATCCCTCTACTACGTATCTACCCCAAAATTTGGAAATACTCATTTGTAAAGGTATCTGTACCCCTATGTTCACCGCAGCATTATTTACAATAGCCTAAACATGGAAACAACCCAAATGTCCTTTGTTGGATGAGTGGCTAAAGATATGGTACATATATACAGTGGACTACTTCTCAGCCATAAGAAATGATGAAATGTTGCCATTTGCAACATCATGGATGGACTTTGAGAGTATTATGCTAAGGAAAGTCATTTTATTCAGGAATTGTGATCCTCAGAATCCAATTCAACAAATTTGCTCATGGACACGGTTTTAATCTGTAGTCAGCTGTTTACTGCTACCTTTGAGGAAAGTCATTCCTTTTACCTCAGTCTTGTAGAGATCAATTTCTTTACAGTAAATTAATTCCCACGTATAATTAAGGCGATGGTCCTCAACCAATAGTGTTGATGGCGAAGTACATCCAGGTTCCCTTTTTTTCTAGCCGAGGGGCGGGCCCTTGACCCAGGTTAGGACTTTTGCCTGCCAGGGGACATTTGGCAGTGTCCAGAGACATTTCTGATTGTCAAGGGGAGGGGGGGCTGCTACTGGCATCTAGTGGGTAGAGGCCATCGATTCTGCTTAACATCTAACGCTTCACAGGACAGCTACCCCTCCCAACAAAGAAGTATCCAGCCCCAAATTTCAATAGTTCTGAGGTTGAGAATCCATGCGTTAATGTATACACAGGCTAAATAAAACTCAGTTGACCTCAGGAGATGTTTAATTTTGCTTGTGTAAAGTAAAAACGTATGTCCCTGAACAGTGGGTCAGGTTTCCTCTAAGCAGGGACTTAGATAGGGAGCCAGGATCCTTCCACCTGTGGCTCTGCATCCATCACTAGCAGGTGGCGTCCAAGTGTGCAGGGGACAGTGTATGAAGGATTGCACTTGGGTGATTTTTATGGATTAAGCTTATGTCCATATTCATTTGACCTGGACTCAGTCACATGGCCCCACCCAACGGCAGGAGAGGCTGGGACTTTCTGTTTAGCTTTGTACTCAAGAGGCAGAGGAAATGGTTTCGTGAACAGCTAGCCACTTTCTGCCCACAGAGAAATTAATATTTGACAGTGACAAATATTAATTTCTATTCAGCAAATATCTATCCTATCATTTTTCATGCCATTGAAACATTATGATTTAGTGTTTAAATTTTCCTACCTTACTTGATATCATTTGCAGCATTTGATAGCATATCCAGCTTTTAAAGCATTGTCACATACCTTATCTTTCTTGATACTCATGAGAATTATGTGAGGTGAACAGGGAATAACGTTTATTGAGCATTTACTCTGTGCTCAAGAATTTATCTATACTATCTCATTTAATTCTTAGAATAATTTTATATTATAGATAGTATCCTTATTTTGCATGAAAATATGGAGCTTAAGAAGGTTAAGAGACCTGACAGAAATGCTAACGTCTGTGTTTTTGCTGGCTCCTGTGAGGTGGTTATTAGGGATTAGTATCCTCCTTTTTCAACTAAGGAGCTCACATCTTGGATATTTACCCAGCGTTGCACAATTACAAAGTGGCAAACCAGGGCATGAACCCATCCCTCCAATTCTCAGTCCTATGCTCTTTCCCTAACCACACCTTTGCGGATGCACTTCATTTCACCAACCAAATCAGTAAATAAAGCATTAAATTCTCTCCCATAGAATCAATCTTTTTAGAACTTTATTCCTGATTATTCCCTCAGGGCTGACAATAACCCATGAATAATTGTTATTTAAGCTTGGGACACACCGCGTAGTGTACATATCAGCTAAAGCTAGGTCCAAATCTTCACGCCAATGCTTAAGAGATGGGTGGTGCTGGGCAAGTCACTTAACCTCTCTGATCCTCAATTGCCTCCACCTGCAAAATGGAGATAAAATGCCTTTCTCCCAGAATGGCTAAGGATGAAATGAGCCACATGTGTGAGTAATTCACACAGTGTGTACTTGGTTTGTACAGATGCTCAAGAAATGTTCATTTCTTTCTCCCATTCTTCATTCTCTGTATGGACATTTTAGCTTCCTGGCATTCCCTTTTTTGACAAAATCACCCTCATATCTGGTTCGGGCATTACCTCTTGCTCACTGTGAATAGTGCTGATGGGGATGTACATCCAGATTCCCTTTTTTTCTAGCCGAGGGGCGGGCCCTTGACCCAGGTTAGGATTCTGAATCCTGAGCAGAGTGATGTAAGGACAGAAAAATGTGGTTAATGTGTATTCATTTGAGTGGCAGGTTGTTACAGAGACTCTTGAAGCTGCCTTTCCTTTCCCAAACCTGCTTCTTCAGGCATATAGTAGCGTTTCTAGACTACTTTCCCATGAATTATTTTTCTGCTTAATTTAATCAGAGTGAGTTTCTTTTGCTTGCAACCGAAAAATCCAACTTACCCATCTATACAGTGATTAAATTTAAAAATTTTTGACAACAATGTCAAAAGGCACTAATTGCAAAAGCCTGATAAAGACAAGATCTATTACAGCCGTAATTTTTTTCTCAGTATAATAGACCTGTTTAGGAGGGCATTCAATTAGTACAATTGGATTGTTTTTAAACCATAATCTTCCCGAAATTGATAGATAGATTTTTGATGATCATTCATTAATATTTATCCAAGTATGACTTTCCAGGACCTGCACTAATGGATTAATACAAAGAAAACTTAGACTTGTTCCCTGACCTTAAGGGATTTCTAGTCATAGTCGTCTAGGTCTGTGACATACAGTTTTTTCCCTAATTAAGGCAAAAACAAAAAGTCTGTTCTATTGGGCTTAAATTTTTGGAGCCTGAAATTGTGTAGATTTTCAGTCTCTTCCCCCAAAATTAATCCAATAATTGATCCTGGGCAGTCACCTTAGAGGTACGAAGTGTTTTTGCCTGCGTGAAATGTTCAAGTCTAAGAACCACCTGACAAAGTGTCCTTAATGCCTTGGCTTGCTTTGGAGGGCAGAGCACGAAAGAGCCGGCATAGAGACCCAGGGAGATATTTTACAGTAAAATTCCCCTAGGAGGCTCTATTTTCAAACCTCAATGGCTTCAAAGCCAGTGTGTTAGGGAGCTCTGGAATTGCTCTGGGGGGAAGGTTTCATGCAGATGAAATGCCTCTTCCACACTTTGCTACTCCTGATTATTAAACTGTCAGTCTCTTCCCATCAGCACTCACTTTCTGGGATGAGCGGCTGGAGCAGGGAGGTTGGGAAAGATTATCGGTTAGTGCCAGGAAACAATGCCTTCCTATCCGAGAATGTAGAGAGCAAACAAAACAAATATCACTATCTGATGAGCTTGTTCTAGTCCTATTAGGAGTCTTTAGTACACACTGTATAAAATTAGATTTACCAAGGGATATTTCCCCCCACCTTGTCCAAATCCCAGAACCAAATGTTAAAGGAATGAGCACATTCCTGTAGGGCTGATACAATCAAATATTTATTTATTGGCAGAGCTAAATTAGTGTGTGATCCATTGAGATAATGATCGGAGTGACTTTTTTGAAGCTGACATTTGATATGCAAAGATAAGATAGCAGGGACTTAATAGACCAAAATTAGTTTCCTAACAGTCAAAAGTTTAATGAGTGCTTACTCTATGCAAGGCAGGTGTACTCCAAGAAGAAACTGAAAATTCCTGTCAACCTGATGAAAATATGGCCGAGAAGCCATGATCTCCATGTATGCTGTACATATAGAGATATACACTGGAAAAACAGCAAGCATCAGGTAAACCATTGGACTGTGTTCTAACCACACTGGCCTTTCTGTTCCTGGAGATGCCACGTCCTTTCCCCGATAAGACCTTTATAAATGCTAATTTCTATTCACTTACTCAGTTTTTATCGAGTGATATCTGTGTGTCAGGCACACAGATTCTGGTTCTCATGGAACGTACTTTCTGATTGGGGGAAACAGACACAAACAAACAAACAAATCAGTAAGCACTGATAACTGCTCTGAAGGAACGGGTCCGGTGTGATGTGGTGGATGGTGACTGGTGGACGGGGGGTGCATTCCATATGGTGGTTGGGGTAGGCTTTTTGGAACAGGCCATTTTGAATTTGGATCTAGATACTGGGACCAGATATATGAAGAGCTGGGATAAGAGCATTCCAAGAAGAGGGAACAGCACATGCAAAAGCCTCATGAGATAGAAACTAATTCGATATGTTTAAAGAAGAGAGAGAAAGCCAGGCTAGAGAAGAGTGAATGAAGGGAAGACTAGTAAGAGATGAGGTCATAAAGGAAGCAGGCACAGATTGTTAGGCCTCACAGGCCATGGTAAAGAGTTTGCTGCCCTGCTGCCTGGATCACTTGGCTCTTACTCTTTGCTTCAGTCAGGCACCCTCTTTTCAGCTTGAATGCCACCCGCTCATGGAAGTATTCTCTTATACTCCAGTCTAAGATAATGTTCTCTATTGTTTGTTCACATAATACACGGTACTTCTTCTTCCTGTTTTTTTTTTTTTTGCAGCATCTATTACAATTGAAAATAATCATTAGTATAATTATTTGTTCAATATCTGTTCTTCAAAGTAGACTATAAGTTCCTTGAGGGTAGAGATTGGTTTATCTAGCTCACTGCAATAGGAGAATTAAATTAATTTGGAAAACACATATCTTAGCATTTGCTATAGGCCAGACATGTCAGAGATGCTCTATAAATATATACTGATGGAAAAAAAGAATGCATTAATGCAGTTTTTGATCCATTGCCTCCCAGTCACTTGTTCTGCCTGGACGGGCAGCAGCCCACTTTGTCCACAGGACGTGGAAGGTTCTATAACACGGGCAGCGGGAGAGGGTGTTCCACACAGAGGTTTCTTCAGAAGCAGAGTTGGGGAACAACAGTTCCATTCTTTCCTTGAAGGCTTTACTCAGTCCTGAGTGGGTGCAAAGTATTTCCTTTCCCAACCTTTTTTCCTTTCAAGTCTCCTTTCCTCCTTTTCCCCTAAATCAGCAAGCAGGGTGGCTAGTATTAAAGAATGAGAATGTGAGAGATAGGTTCACTTCAGTTTTTGTTGTTGTTGTTGTTTTTCTATCACATGCGGTGATTTGGGCCATATTGTAGATGAAAGCTTATTAATTGTATTCACATTTACATTTTGGTGTTCTATATGACACTACTGTATACATCTGAGTCATGCTGAATAGCCAAGTGAATTAGATTTAGAGAGAAATTGTGTCTCGCCCTAAGGGGTCTGCTCATGGAAAATGGACAGGATTTTCTGACAATACTGTGCTTTGTCTTGGATTGTCCCATAATGGATCAAAAGGCAAAGGTGCCAAGAATGAGCACTAGACCTAGAATCAAAGACTCAGTTTTAATTCCAGGCTTTGTCACTTAGTAGCTGTGTATCTATATACAAGTTAACTATACTGTTGGACTATTAGTTTGTAATCTGTAAGAGTATTGCTGTGAGGATTAAATGACATGTCCTATGAATTGCTCCTGGTCTATTGTAAGAGTTCAGACATAAATGTTTGCTGAATGAATATTATATTTCCCAATGCATGATTCTCTTTCTGATTGACACTGAGCTAGAGTTCTTTCCATGTATTTATTCAATAAATACTTATATTTGCTTGAAAAGGTTCAGAAACTGAATTTCAAGGCACATTTTGCAAAATATATTTCTGGATTGGAAAAAGTAAGTTATTGAAATCATTCAATAATAATAACAACTACAACCAGCAGTTATTGTGAGCAAATCATGAGGCAACTGTTGGGAAAATGCTTTTCCTCTGTGATCTCACTTATTCCTATTACAGGTTCAGAGAGGATGACTAAGTTTCCAAGGTGAAGGAAGCAGGATATTAACCTTATTGGCTGGACTCCAAAGCCTGTGTTCTTGATAGATATCATATGTAGTCTCCTTCAAAGGATGGTTGTGGGGAACAAATGCTATAACATATATGACCATGGTTTACAACACTAATAAAGCACTGTGTAAGTGTCCCTTTATTATCATCATCATCAACATCAGCATCAGAAGGGACTGATTTGGTGGTATTACCAATGGTCCACTATGTTTCTGGGGTTAGCTCAATGCCAGCTCTATGTGCATTTGAAAACTCTATTATTTAAAGCAAATGTTTGCCTCTGTTTCATTCAAAGGACTAATGTTTTCTTTCCTGTACACCTGACCTTTCCACATTAGATGTGTTGATGGGGTGGATGGATGGTGAGTGGCTCTGGCCTTTCGGGGGGATGCCCCCTCAGTGTCATGTTGTTTATAACTGATGAATAGTGGCTGGCTGGCCATGCTTCGCTCTTTGTTTTGAGCCTGGGAATGAGCAACACTCGTAAAACCACCTGGATTCAGAATTCTTCCAAACTGAAACACAGTGGCTTCACAAAAATCAGGTGATAGAGAACTCACCACATTCTCATTTTGGAGGAGAGGGAAAAAACCCAAATTGTAATTTTCAGTCCTCCGTGTTCTAAGTACGCTCTCTCTTGCCAATCCCCTGCCAGCATCTTATTGCATTTCCATTTTACATAATGGATTAATCACACCATAGATTTTTTTTCTAATTCGTGACCTCAGGACATATGGCATATCTGTTATCTAAGATAATGTTTATGTGTTTTGTTCTATTGCCCAGTAAGCTTATTCTAAGTTCAGATTCTGTGTGTGTGTTTATACAGAGACTGTGTCACATTAAAACCAGAGAAAATCACCTTCTAAATTATTGCTTTACATGGAGTAAATCAATCCTGTCCCTTCTACCCACTGGAAAAGCACAAATGGCACTGGAACATCTTCAGAGCATTTTCTGCCCTTGACAGGTCAGTCAGAGGGTAGCTGAAACTGAAGAAGTCATACGCCACGGTGCCAGCGGAAATGAAAATTATACCACTCGTACTAACGAGTGCATTTCCAAAGGGACTATTTAGCGGTATTAGAAGTCTCTAAGCAGATGCCTCTGAACTTAAAATACACTTAATTCCTAAGGATTGTCTTGTAATTAATTTACCCAGATAGACTCAACGAGGAGGCTGCAGGGCAAACCATCACACTGCTCAGCAGTTTGCAAACTGGGGGTAACATGAAGATAAATAATTTGATTTTTTTTAAACATCCAAACTCATTTCCCCTATAACTGAGAATCAGGAACAGCATACAGTAAAGAAAAGCACTTTTCAATGGTATAATCCAATTGTCTTTAAAAAAAAAAAAAGAGAGAGAGAGAGAGAGATCCAGCTACTGTCACAGGAAAGATTCCATGTAGCCGACATCAAAAGAATATCACTCATACTTTGGTTACAGCTTTTATTGCTATTCACTTGCCAGTCTGTAAACGTCGCACTGAACGTGGGAGGCTTGCTCCTGACTGTTTTAGTTACGCCCACAGTGCTGTACAGCAACAAACAGTGTTCGCATACCTCCCATTAACACAGCTTGGATTTCATGAAGAGCGGCCAACTCTCCTGTGACCACTGACAGCTGTATTTTTCTAGTATTAAGGAGTGTCATTTAAAAGTGCTTAGATGTTTTGAGGTTTTGGTGCAAATTTGATAAAATAACGATCTCTGGAGATTAAAGCATAGTGCTGTGATGTTTGGATGGGCTGGTACACCAAGGGGGATACTTCATGTCATGCTCTTTGTTTTTGTTTTTTTCTGGAAGCTAAGGTTTTGAACACGTTTGGGTCAGAGTCCCGATCTGGCTCTCCTGTTGACCTTAGGTAAACCTCTTAGACTGTATAGGCCTCAGTTGAATTACTTATGAAAAGAAAATAATGATAATAAGAAGAACAGGAAGGTATTTGAAAAATGATGAAGTAATGTATATGCCCTACCTAAAATAGTGCCTGGTCCTTAATAAGTGGTAGCTTTTATTATTACTGTCTACTTTTACACCGGGGCAACTTACTCATGGATTTCATTCCTTTAAAAGGTATGTATCATGCGCTTACTCTATCTCATCTCTTTTCTTTGTCACTGCAACCTTATGAGTAGGTTTCTTTATTCCACTTAATAGATGAGAATACTGAAAACAGAGGGGTCAGAAATTTGCTCAAGTTCACATAGTTAGTCAAGGATGCAGCCAGCCTTGACCCCCAGGGTCATCTTTAACAAATGTGTATTCACGTCTACTAGGTATTAAGCACCAAATATTAAGTGTCTAGTGGGAAGTCTGAGATTAATGAGACATGCCTCCGCTCCCCAAAACTCATATTCTATTTGGGGATGAGAAGAGGAAAGACAGGCACCAAATAAGCCAGATCACAACAACTTCTACTATTGTGGCATAAAAGAGAAGTTAGGGAGACCCAAAGAGTGTGGAATTGTGACGGGAAATGGGGAAAGAGGTCACGGGGAGGTGACTTTTGGGCTGGGTCTGGAAAAATGAATGCGATTTTAACAGATGAAGGACATTCCAGGCAGAGGGAATTTGCTATGCACAGGCATGAAGGCATGGGCTATTTGACAGACGCTGAGGAATCCTAGGTTCAAGTCCCCCCTCTAACATTTACACTGTGTGACATTGGCTCGTTATCCACCTTTCTCCCCTTGTCTCTGTGGTCTGAAAGCAGCGACATGACCAGAGTGGCTGTGGAGATGAGAAGGTAAGTGCACACGAAGCGTGTAGCGCTGTGCCCGGCTCCGTGGTGCCTTATTCTTCAGTCTTGGCTCAAGCTGCTCCTTCTGAGGGCTCTGGTGTACCACCCCCTTCCTGAGCCTCCCACCCTAGCCAGCTTCTCACCCACTTACTTCCTCTCTTCGTGACTCAACAGAGACCTAACAGCCGCTGGAGCAATGCTGGAGCAATGCTTTGCCACTTCAGCCTACAAACGAGTCAACAGGGCATCTTGGTAGAAGCAGATTCCGCTTCCCTAGGTCTGGGGTGGGGCTGGAGAGGCTGCGGCTCTAACAAGCCTCCAGGCGATGCTGCTGCTGCTGGTCACAGGACCTCCGTCTGAGCAGGAAGGGCCTAGAGCAGTGTTTCTCAGAGCAGTGTCTGCATTTCTAACAAGCTTCCAGGAGCCCCAGTTCCCTTTGACCAGGGAGCGTTCAGAGCACTATATCATGCTTCGTTTTTAAGGGCATTCTGTGAGTAGAGCCTCCCCTTCCTTCCCACCCTTTCCTTCTCCTTCACACAATGATCTGTTCCAGGCAAACTGGACTCACCTGCTTTCTCCTGAACTTGCCCTTTGTACTGGTCTGGAAACCTTTCCTTGGATCCACACCTTCTTTGTGATCCACAGATACCTATGT
This sequence comes from Tadarida brasiliensis, assembly GCA_030848825.1. Classification (NCBI taxonomy): domain Eukaryota; kingdom Metazoa; phylum Chordata; class Mammalia; order Chiroptera; family Molossidae; genus Tadarida; species Tadarida brasiliensis. The sequence goes on along the minus strand of CM061264.1, from coordinate 47,720,916 downwards.
ACAGCGTCATCACACCGCACTGTAGTGAAACATGTATTTACATGTCTCTTTCTACTTCCAGGCTATTTTTCTACTTACAAGCTACAAGATAGACTTTAATAATTACCATATTATATTATCAATACTCACTGGTGTATAAAGAGGGCAGGGTTTGAGAATGGCCATTGTTTTCATTTCTACCATACAAAGGGCCATGAACCGGGTGGCTTAAACAAGAGGAATGCATTGTCTCACAGTTCTGGAGGCTGGAGATCTTGAATCCAGAAATCAAGGCATTGGCAAGGTTGGCTCCTTCTGGAGGCACTGAGGACAGTCTGTTCCACACCTCTCTCCTAACTTCAGGCAGTTGTTGGCAATCCTTGCTGGTCCTCGGCTTGTTGATACATCAGTCTCGTAGATCAGTCCCTGCGGTGCTCTGGTGTTGTCTCCTTGTCTGTGTCTACCTCTGTGTCTCTTTCCTTCTTTTCATTTGGAGAGATAAGACACCATTAAGAAAACAAGGACACCAGTCATTGAATTAAGGACACACCCTACTCCAGCATGACCTCATCTTAACTGAGTACATCTGCAACGACCCTATTTCTGGAGAGGGACACATCCTGAGTTTCTGGGAAGAACATGAATATGGGGGCTGGAGCAGGGAGCACTATGCAACCCAGTACAATCAGGGTTTAGAATTGCTGGTGAATAGTGATAATAATAAGTAGACCAAGATGTGATCAGGTTTTAAAATTCTCTGCAGATGACGCTTACACCTGGCGTAGACCATCCCCACTGTCCATCCTCAGCTTTTGGTATATCAGTTGTTAATATGTCTTTGCCTATTCTAATAAAATAACTTGTCATTTCCATTTTATTTGCACGGGAACAGTACAGAATTTGTATTTGAGGGGAGGTACTAAGTTTTATTCATTTTAAAATTTACCATGGCACATGGTAGTTACTCAAGAAATGTTTGTTGACCAGATAAATTTGAAATATTTCTGAGCCCTATGGCAACTGGAAGAATATCAGTTCCGTAGTCATTTTATATTTTTAATACTTTCAAGAAGTATCCCCATACTTTCAAATATGTATAAAATTGATGCTATATTATAGAGCCATTCAATCAATAAATATTTTTTTCTACTAAAAAAAAAAATGTTTGTTGAATATGCTTTTGACCTGGAGATTTGATGACTATTTCCCTGTCTGTATTATAAGAATTACTTAGAACCCTGGCCTGTTTGGCTCAGCAGTTAGAGCATTGGCCCATGCAAAGAAGGGTCTCGGGTTTGATTCCTGGTTAAGGGCACGTACCTGTGTTGCATGTTTGATCCCTGGCCCCGGTTGGGGTATGTGCAGGAGGCAACCAGTCAATGTGTCTCCCTCACATCAATGTTTCTCTCTCTCTCTCCCTCCCCCCATCCCCTTCCACTCTCTCTAAAAATCAATGGAAAAAATATCCTTGGGTGAAGATTAACAACAACAACAAAGAATTACTTAGAGTCAAAAATTATATGTGGATTTTCAACTGCATGGGGGTCAACTCACCCCCACCCCCACCCAACTCCTGCCTTGTTCAAGGGTCAACTGTCATTCCTTAAATCTCTACTTCATATCCATCATAAAGATATTAGAGGTAACTGGAGTCCTAATAGTTGATATTTAAGAAGACATAGGATAATTCTATTTTATCCTATGAGAAGATTAGACTCTTCTAAAATGCAGAGCTAGCACTGTTTTAAATTCTAGTCTGTGCTCCATTAAGGGAAGTATTTTCTCACTCAAGTAGCATAAAGAACGGCATCTTATTGAAAGAAAAAAGTGGGACAGGACACCATTATGTAATTATATTATTGTAACATAGGGTTGTTATGTTTTGAAGTAGACTCGATAAAGTATAAATTAGAGAGAGCTTATTCTCCTCAGGAAAGCTCAAAGTTTACCCGTTTAAAACAACACTGTACCTTTTTGTGAATGCCTGATATCATTCGGAAAGTGATAGAAGAAAATAGGAATTATTCATTTAACAAATATATTATTGAATTTCTTTTACACGTGTTGGTTTCTGTCCCACATGCTTGGGATTTCTTCATTGCTAATTTTTACATAGTCATGTAATAGTTTGCAGCTGATAAATGTGCCAAATGAAGAAGAAAATCTCCATCCCGAGGAATTTATAATACAGAAAGTCAACCGCAAAGACACTGTCACTTTCAAAATATCATAATATTTCCAATCCTTGTTTTCTCTTCATTTGACTTTCCATGACAGGCAGAGTAATTTACAACAAGCAACCTATCATGCTAATGACAAATTTGGGACATTCCACACTGTGTGGAGGAAAATGTTAGGTATTAAAGATAGTGCACTGAACAGTTTATGTCTTACATTTTAATGCTGATAGGTTCATGTCAATGGCTGTTATGACAGTATGTCTCATTATGTGGATACTATAAAAAAAATTTTGTCGACACATTCAAAGTAACTTTGAAATTAGGAATTTGTAGCTTTATTATAAAAATCAGACTGGTCTCTGGCTGGTTTGGCTCAGTGGTTAGAGCGTCAGCCTGTGGACCAAAGAGTCTCAGGTTCAATTCTGGTCAAGGGCACGTACCTCAGTTGCGGTTTGGTCCCTGGCCCTGGTCGGGGTCGTGCAGGAGGCAACCATTCGATGTGTCTCTCTCACATCAATGTTTCTCTCTTTCTCTTCCCCTCCCACTCTATCTGAAGATAAATGGAAAAATGTGCTCGGGTGAGGATTAAAAAAAAAAAAAAATCAGACTGAACTTGTACTGTGGATTTTATTCCATCTTGGCGTATATACGTAATCAAATTCCCTACCCCGTTTCTGTCTTCCCATGTGTGTACTGTGCATTGATATTCGTCCGAGCAATCTGCGGTGGTGCCAAAGCGTAGAACTGGGTCAACCGACCTTGGTTCTGCGCCTGGTTCTGCCTCTATCAAGCTGTGTGACCTTGGACAAATCACTGAAACTCCAGATTTGCTCACCAGAAGATTGAACTGGTTGAGTTTATACATATTGCTATTTGTAGAAGTCCTGTTTTCATCATTTCTAGATTTGTTGAATTATTTTACCTTCTATTCTTCTTTTTATATAATAATACGATTGATTTCACCTGCCTGGTCTGATTAGGCAAGGTTGATAGGGAATCCTGTTTAATTGACTATTTAGGGACAGAATCACAAAGCAGTTCAACATTTCCCGGGCAGTCTGTTTTTAGAAGGGGCATTTTGGTCTAAGAAGTTTGGCTTCCATCACCACCTCCAAGGGGAAAGTGTTTCCAGACACTGTCACCTTGTGCTGGTAAGGTCGAGCTTTGCCACACCTGGGGATTAGCATCCGTTTTAGCGTTCATATAAATTACTTAGATTAACCTCGGGCTTTCTGTAGGTCTTCAAAATTAAACTTCTACTAAATTACTTAAACTCCATAAGAATTTGTATGATTTTGATCACTGTGCCAAACCCAGACTGAAAGCACTTCATCTCTGTGTCCCAGTGCCTGGCGTGTAGGATGAAATAGCCTGATTTCCCCTGACTTTTAATATGGCTCCACCTAGTTTTGCTGGAGATACGTTTTGTGTAGGTAGAAGTGTTGTATACTGGACAATATTTCCAATATGCTAGCTATTTGAGGCAATGTGCAGTGACTTACTTAGTGGAATGATCACCCCATCATCAGTCCATTTCATAACCTTAGATGTGCTTCTAGGTAAATCATGTACCATCACAGCCCAGGTTCTTCATCTGAAAAATGAAGTTTAATTTCAGTGGCTCTTGAGGTTCTTTCTCCACTAAAACTCTTTGATCAAAATTTAACTTTTTATGCATTTATTAGCCTGTGCTGAATTATACAGTTTCTGTAATTAGTATCACAGTTTGTCTGCAAAGAAATTTGATTCCCAAGACTTTCAAGTACATGTTTTGAAGTAATTATATTGTCGTGATTATGAGCACATATTTTTAGTTGGACCCACCTGGGTTCAAATCTTGACTCGGACATTTATTAAAAGCAAGTTGCCATCCCTCTATCAGACTCAGTTTTCTCATCGTAAATGGGGATAATAATAGTATCAACTTCATAGGACTGTGGGCAGGATTAAATGAGATAATGTATGTAAGCACTTAGGACAATGCCCGGCCTAGGTCACTATTACTCTTACTATAACCACACTGGGATTGAGATCACTATGCAGAAAAACACTGTAAATATATTTATTTAATTTTCGATCGAAGACAATGACTGCAGGTAAAGATGAAATAACTTCACTGATTCAGCTGTACTTCAGATTCACTAGAACTCTCTCGTCTGGGCGGGAAAATGTCCACGGAGATGAGAACAGCAGCAACACATTGGAGTGGTACCTGCCCTGATAAATCATCCCGTGCTGTTGCACTCTTCAAATCAGCAAATGAAAGAGCATCTTTTGGCAATGGAGCGATGTATAAATTAAATTGATTGATACACATGGTTGTGGTTATTATTTTAATCTTCCTCTGTAGGTATTTTGTAAGAAAATATAAGTCTTGTGTTTACTTCTGTTTGTTAATGCTTTGATAAATCAGACATTTTTAGTATTCTATCAATGGCAAAAGTCTAATTGCCTTATTGTATTCTGATTTATTTCTTTCCTTACTTTCTTTGCATCTGCAGCCCAACAAATGAGTCTCTGAAGAGATATATGTTATGATACAGTGTCAGTGAAATTAATCCTGATCAATTTTAAAGTTCACGTTTTTTATTTGATGACTTTCAAGGGAATCACTAAAATGAGATTGACTTGGTCTCTTCTTTTGTTGGTTAAATATTGTTGTTTGAAGGCAGTGGAGACAGAGTGAAGGAAAAGGCCCTTCCTGTGCTCTTAACTCTGTCCCATTTCTGAAGAGAAGCTGTAGCAGCTGCTCCTGTGTATATGTAAAACGAGGCTAGTTGGTCAAAAGGAACACACTGTGTCTGTAATGGGCTTGTACTATGGCATCTCACGGAGGCAAGCCGCCTAACTCTATCCGAAACGAGAGAATACTGAGTGCTGTTGAAAACCCACCTCTCATCCTTCCAGGTCCCCAAACACTTTGATTTTGCACAGTGATAACATTGCTGTCTCATGTCTGGGTGGTGTTTTGCAGCTAACATCTTGTCTGATCCCCTCGATGACTCGGGGAGATACTTGGGGCAGATGTTGCCCTCCCCTCTTCTCCGGTGGGAAAACTAGGACTCAGAGAAAGGAGGCCATGTGGCCCAAATCACACAGCTAACACATGTAGAGAGGATTTCTGGTAGGTGGCTACATGTTCCATATTTGGGGGGAAAAAAAGAGAGAGAGAGAAGAGTTTGCACTCAAGTATAGAAGAACATTGAGATGAATAATAAAGACATTAAACAATGAAATTCTGGATAATATTTAGTGCTTACCTTTTCATGCAAGAACATATAAAACTCCTTATCCAATTTTACATATAATTTTCAAGTTCTGACACAAATGACACAGAGTCTAGTTGATTTAAAAAAAAATGGTCTGGGACAGAAATTTCTGTTGTTGTTTTTTTCCACAACTGAATCTTGCCAAGATTTCTACACAGCTAATATAAAATATAGTTGTGTATAACCTTTGTACTATTTATAACAATCTTTATCCTTGTATGCATTATTTGTGTATTTCTTTTGTAATGCCATATTTTTTTGTTCTGTATTTATTCACATAAAAGTCAAAGAAATCTAAATGTTTCAGAAAGAAATCTATAACGTTGTATAGGAAAGTATTACATCCAAAGATATATCATTACTCAACATTGCGAAAGTACATTAAAGCACATTTTTTAAAAATTCCTGGTGTGAAGTTTAAACTTTATCTCGTGCTAAATATAAATAAATTTGAAGGATATGGTCATTATGTAATTAAACATAAATTTGAAAATAATATCAATTTGGTGATGACCAGCATTTGATACTTGTAAAGCTGGTGCCAGCCATTTCAGGGAGGAAAAAAAAAATCCAGAACTTTATTGTTTAGTATCTTTATTATTAATCTCAATGTTCTTCTATACTTGAGTGCAAACTCTTCTCTCTCTCTCTCCCTTTTTTTTTCCCAAGGAGCTAGGTAAAGAAATGTGGATGTGGCCACAATCAGTACATATTATTAAGAACCACCTCACTTCCTCTGCAAATCTCCCCTTCAGCATAACCACCAAAAATCAGATCTTGAGGAAACTTTGGCTAACTTTAAATCACATAGCTCATTGTTCTTGGAGCAAACCGATTTTATTTTTTTGCCTCTTTTTTTTTAATCGTTAATGTCAAGCAAACATTTATTTCAGGTGCAAAGCCTCAGGATATGTTAGTGAAAACAGTGGCTGGGCTGTGCTAGCGCTTACTGCCCACTAAGTGGGTGGGAAAAGGGTGTTGTGACCCTCTTACCCTTCCCACCAGTCTCCCTAACAGCTTTGGCCTTCGGGTCAGCTCAATTTCCCCTCCACTGAGTGGCCATTACGGTGCCTGCTCGGTGATAAATGCTTTATGTAAGGGACTGCATTGCCGGCAGCTAGCGCTAGGGAAGTCTGCCACCCAGGCCAGCCAGACAAACTAACAGGCTGGCCCGCGATGGGCCGGTTACCTAGCAACGTGCCTGGCCTCACCAAAATGAAGAGACCCACAAACAAAAATGAAAAGGAGATAAAACGAGTCAAAGTACAAGGGCGAGGAGGTTAATATTCCTCTGTCGAATAACTTCGTTTTGGAGAATTGCATTTTAACCTTTTTTTCAAAGCTGAAGGTGGAGACGTATTGGAAATTAAATTAGGCCACATTTGTATTTTTTAAAAATGTTTTCTTTTATGTAGAATTGTTTTCCCTCTCTTTCCATGGTTTTCGAACTCTCAAAGTGGAAGGAGAAGCTACATTAGAGAGGAACATAGGATGGATATATACATATTTAATTTTTCTTATACCATCTTGCTGTGTGGCTTTGGGCAGGTAGCTTGGATTCTCTGTTGCCCACTTTCTCTGTTGCTAAAAGAGGGTGGCAGAGGTAATTTATTAAACACAGGAAGAAGTTGAGGTACAATGTTTTATGCCACATGACAACTCTCATTTTTCTTACATTTAAACATAACTAACTCTTACTCTACAGCTAATTTAAGATGATACCTTAAAAATTAGTGAAAACTGTGCTCAATTAAATAAACGGCTTTTAGTTTTGAGGTTCAGGGTGGCCCCCAAATTATTAGGCCAGTGTATATACATATGTGTAATTTTCAGAATCTACTACGTACCAGGTATCATACAAGGCCCTTTAAAAATATGTGCTAGTGTTTGTTAGGTAAAAATGAATTAATGAGTCCAGATTCACTCAAAAAAGTCCTTTGACAACAATTTTTTTAGTGCCTACCAATCCAAGGATTAGTATGTTGATACTTCCTACCTAGGGCCATAAACAGATATAACTGCAGAAATATAAATGCAGTCTTCATAAATCTTTCCAGTCCACTTCTTGTCATCCTCCCAATCACTGACCTAGTTCAGGCCACCATCTCTTATCTGGATTAGTAGTTTAGCCTCCTAACTGTTTTCCCTACTTTAAGCCTTCTCCCCTGTAGTACAGTCTGCCAAAGTTAACTGCAATGTTGTCCTGAGTCCTTTGCTTAAGATCCTCATTTGGTTCCTTATTGTCCAAACCCCTTATCATGACTCATAAAGCCCTTCACAATCTGTCTCATCTCTGACTCCCATGTACTCTAGCCACGAATTGCTCTTAGTTCTCTAGAGACACCATGCTTATGAGCTCCTGTCTGCCTTGGTTTATACTGTTCCATGTGTTAAGAATGTGCTTCCCTGTTCCATTTCTCCACCCAGAAAATTCCTGGTCCATCCTTAAGATCCAGACACGTGCAGATCCCTCCAACACGCTTTCATGGGTCTCGCCTTGTCCATCCCCATCTGTAAGACGGCACTAATAACAGCGTCTACTTCATAGGGCTGTGATGAGGAGTAAATAAGTTAGCGCAGAAAGTGCTTAAAACCAGATATGGCATGTCGTAAGCATCCGATGAAAATTAGCTATTGTTGCTCTTATTACAAAAATCTCAAATATAGCATTTGTATGATAATCACTGTTCACATATTTGTCCTACCCCTCAGATGATGAGATTTTCTTTTTTTGGATAAGATTTTCTTGAGGGCAGGAGGCCTGACTTAGTTAGTTTTGATTCTCCTGTGTTGGGCATTTGCTTGCCATTATGGTAGAAGCTCAATAAAGGGTGTTAGAAGAATGAATGAATGAATGAATGAATGAATGAATGAATGAATGAATGAATGAATGAATGATGTTTCTAGGGCTGTTTGGGTTAATAAGGGATTTCGTTCTCTTTATGGTTTAGTATCCGTTCTCTTTAAAACAAACTTTTCACACCTAGTAAACTCTCCTCATGAGGTTTTTGGTTTCAGGATGCTCACTAATAAAAGTGTTTTCTTCTCGATCTTCTACTTCTATTGGAAAACCATCATAAATTCTCTTTTATTACATGGCTTAACTTGGACGCTTGAATTCCAGAGTTGCCTGGAAAACCTCTGTAAAGTGATTGTGCTATTTTTCGTCTCATGGCTGTTAGATTTAGCTTCCCTCCAGATTGCCTGTAAACTTTACAGGTTCCATCTTTAAGCCAGCGCTCTGGCTTCTTACCTACTTCTCTCTTGTGTTACAAGAAACAGAATTAATATGATACTTTAAAATAATAAAAAATATGCTTATTTATCTATCTGCTACAAAAACTCATGTTGAACACAAACCACTCTTTTTTAAAGTAGTCTCAAATGTGTGGCCTGACCACAGAATAAAGTTGGGGGGCCCTGCAGGCTCCCCCTGACATTGCAGGTGTATAGTATTAGACAGAGGGCAGGTGAAGAGAGAGCAGAACAGACATGAATGTTCTTTCCCAACAGAGAGCGATCACTTTCCACTGAGCACCCAGTAGAAGTTTACTTTTTGGTAAACTTAAAAGCCTGACAAATCTTTTTCTTTTCTTTTATCTTGAAGAGAGGCAAACTATACTTGTGTAAAGAGCATGGGCTTTGTCCCTGGCCGGTTTGGCTCAGCGGTTAGAGCGTCGGCCTGCGGTCCAGCGAGACCCGGATTCGGTTCCCGCTAAGGGCACGTGCCTTGGTTGCAATTTGTCCCCGGCCCTGGTTGGTTGTGTGGGAGGCAGCCACTCGATGTGTCCCTTTCACGTCGATGTTTCTCTCTCTCTCTTCCTCTCTCCCCCTCCCACTCTATCTGAACAAAAAATGGAAAAATGTCCTCGGGTGAGGTTAAAAAAAAAAAAAAAGCATGGGCTTTGGAGCCAAGCTAACCTGGAAACAAGCTTTGTTTTGCCATTTATTTTTATTATTTTATTATTTATTTATTTATTATCCTCACCCAAGGACATTTTTTCATTTTTGTTCAGATAGAGTGGGAGGGAGAGAGAGGAAGAGAGAGAGAGAGAGAGAAACATCGACGTGAAAGGGACACATCGAGTGGCTGCCACCTGCATGACCAACCAGGGCCGGGGACCAACCGCAACCGAGGTATGTGCCCTTGACCGAAATTGAACCCGCGACTCACTGGTCTGCGGGCCGATGCTCTAACCACTGAGCCAAACCAGCCAGGGCTGTTTTGCCATTTAACAAGACAGATTAATCTTGCCAAAATGCTTAACCTTTCTGACCCCTGGTTTCTTTATCTGTAAAATGGGAATCTTCCTGCCAGAACTTTTATGAGGACTAAATGAGATGCCACATATAAAACACCAAGGACAACGAGTGTTCAATAGTTACACCGTAATTATTAGCTCCCTCCCCAAATCTCTTTCCTTTTGTCGTTTTTGTTCCCATCTAATAAAACAAACCCCAGACACATCATCCTAACTCTGTCCCTGTGTTCCTTCTCTGTCACCACTATTCTGGCCTCCAGGGCCTGGACTTTTCTTCAAGGCTTTGGCCCCCAAATAGTCCTTTTCCCTTGGTTCCCTTTGAGGTGCTCCGGGATATCAAAAAAGATGAAGTGACTCTACTGAAGGGGAAAACATGAAAAGTACAAAAAAAACGTATCAATAGTTGGCTCACAAAGCAGTTCTGTAACTTGGGACTTGAACCCTGGCTGTTTGGCCTCTGAGCCTGTACTTTAACTGCTCTTCGTCTACCCACAAACACAAAGTCTTGTTTGGGGACAGCAGCATGGCACTGGAAGGGACTCTGGAGCAGTCAGGTTGAATGTGAATCCCCCTCAACCACCGATACTTAGGGAGGGCTCTCATACCCTAACTGCACACGGGCTGGCGCAGCCGTGCCCGAGGCCTCCATGGGGCTCACTGGCCACATCACGTCCCTGACCGCCAGTGTCTTCGTCCACAAAATGGGGAGAAGCCCCACTTCACCCTGTAATGAAGAAAAATAAAGTAATGTTAAGAGACGATTTGTTTGCCTGCCTAGGGCTTTATATACGTTGTCTTGTTTCACACTCCCAATCACTTGAAAGTGATTTTACACGGGAAGAAATGGAGGCCGCTGGCTCAGCTTGGCCCAGGGCGGCCCAGGGCGGCCAGGCTGTCTGCTGCCAACCCCTGTGCTCTTGACACCATGCTAATGAATGGGAAGCAGCTGGCAGAGTCCTGGGCACATACTGTAGGTGGTGCTGTATGAGGTAGCAGTCCTCCCTTCCTTCCCTTCCCTCCTCCACTCTCAGGTGCCCAGGTAGTGGGGTGGGGGGAGGTGGAGAGGGAGGGAGGGAGAGAGGAAAGAATTGACAGACACGTGCTCTTCACAGTTCCTGCAGCCAGTACCTACATCCATTAAGTCTCCCTGCAATCGGTGTGGGTTTCCCTAACTTCAGTAATTAAGAAGATCCTGTAACTATATTCGTGAGTTTTGAATGGTTTAATCTGTCTTCCTTTCTCAGTTCACACTTGTTAATTTGTTTCCTTGTCCCTCGCTCTTCCTCTCACGTGCACAGGGCCGGGCCTGTCATAATGAGTGGACCCATGCTAACTATATGGCTGTGATTCCATCAAAGGGCTTGGCTGCTGCTGTTTCCATCAGTGACTTGAGCAAAGCTCCCGGGGTTTAGCACTCATCAGCGTCTTGATGGAAATTTGGCCTGGCAATCAGGATCTAATTGTTCTGGATGCTGTGCACTCGTTGCTCCAGAGAAAAACAACTTCAGAATCACTTGCTCTCTTTAGTGGTTACTGCTGATATGTCTCTTCGGTCTGGAATTATCATGTACAAGTAAGTTTGAAAAGTGTCGTAGCAGCTTAGGGTGACAATGACTTACATGTAGGAGAGATCTCGAAAAGGGAGGTCTGTGTGCCAAGAAATCATCTTTCATTAACTCTAATGGACTATTTCACCAGATTTCTAGGATCTGAATCAGTTACCACGAAAAGAAAGTGCAGACATAGAGAGCCTAAGCCTTGGAAACTGGACACGCTCTACCTACTGTCAGGTACCAACATTTTATGATCACCTTAGTTGTATAACCATCATTTAATCCTCACCATAACATCCCTGTGGGTATTACCAGCCCCATTTTACAGATGAGAGAAACGAAGCCCAGAAAGATTAAGTAACTTGCTTAAGACCTCCGAGCTAGGGGGAGGGATTCAGGCTCGGATCTCTGCGACTCCAAAGCCATTGCTGGTCCACTGCCCTGTATCTAACAGGAAAGAAGTTACAACAGGTGGTCTCGACAAGCCGTCTGCATCGGGGCAGAAAGGAGGGTCTGGTGAGGGATACAACTGCTGCAGGGAATGATGAGGGGAATTAGGAGCCGGTGTCGCAGGGAAAGAGGTCAAGAGCACTGGGAAGCTGTGGCTGTAGCTTCAGGACGGGGGTGGAGGGAGGAGTCCGGGCCCAGGTGATGGGAAGGTCCGATGGGAGCAGGGCTGGGTGTCGGGGTCCTCAGCAGGTGATGGAGTCAAGCTCCTCAGACCAAAGAGAATAACCCTGGGATTGAGATTTGTAAGAGGTGCTAAAAGATGGACGGTTGGCAGTGTTTAGGGAGGATTCAAAGAGACAGCAGACCCACGGTTCCTGCCCTCAGGAATCCACAGTGTGACTGGGCGGAAGTATGTGTGCACTCACACTAGAATAATTACAATGTAAGGCCACGTGGGAGAAGTGTCAAAAGAGCGGGAAGAAGTAAGAAATGGTGTATTGACTCTCTGCCTCCCACCCGTTTGTTCCAAGGATACAGAGCAGCACTTCAACAGTGCTAACAGGCCCTTTATGTCCTCCCTCCTTGCCTTCCTCTCCAGGCTGCCCTTCGTCATCCCTCTCCTCCACAGCACAGCCGCAGGGACCCACTCTGTCTCTGTGAGGCCACCTCTCACTTCCAGAACATGGCACATGCCACTCTCCGCCTGGAACACTCTTTGCCTGACTACCAGTCCCCGGTCTTTGCATCGTCCTCATTTCCAGGAAGCCTCCCCTGACCCTTATCCTGCCAGCTGGGGTCTCTGTCCATCATCGCCACCTGTGCTCCCAGGTACAATGTCAACTCTGCAGGCTGGCACCGGATTTATTTCATTCACTGTGGTGCTGCCATACCCGGCACAGAGTTGGTGCTCAGTAAATATTTGTTCAATGAAGTCATTCTTTGGTCACTCAATGTCTAGTATAGTGCTGGGAACTCTCCAAAACATTCTTCTAAGAAGTTTATGTGCATCAGTTCCTTGAATCCTCATCACAACCCTATGAGATGAGAACTGTTGCCATCCCCATTTTACGCACGAGGAAACTGAGGCACACAACCTAGGGAGTCTGGTGCTAGAAACAGTGCTCTAATCGACTACACTATCCTGCCCTCAGGTCAGTCTCAGGAATGAATACACTGGAACATGTAGGAATTACTGTTATTTTCCTGGAATCATATTTCTTGAAGTTATAGGGTGTATGGAGTCCATTTTTATGGGTTGAGGCCTTGAGTGGGACTGTTCATGTAAACTCTGCTTCAGGGAGTTCCAGTTCAGGTGAAGTCCTGGACTAGTGGCACCACTGTCACTTTTAAACAGGCAGGGCAACCAGAGGGACTTCCAGAATTATGAGGGAGGTTCAAGGAGGCTGGTCTTCCTCTTTCTGGAGGATCAGATGTAGAGGCGTCATCTGTCTGCGAGTGTGTAAGTTTACAGCTAAACATCGTTCATAAGTAGCATCTGCTATAATTCACACCCTTTCAGAAAGTAAGAACATATTAGCAAGAGATGGTAATTTGGCCCCCAACACCTGGAGGCAAGGAAACACAGGTGGGCTCTCTCCGCTAACGGGACTTGGTTACATGTGAACTGGGCAAAGGAGAGAGGACTGCTCTCCTTGCAGTTCTGTTCATGATCGCTGCAGGAACAACACCCCCTCCCCCTGCAAATGTACCCGGGCTGCCTTCAGACCTAGTAGTTCACCGTTTGCTTGACGCTGTGACAATAATCTGAGGCTGGCCCATGGAGCCCATACTAAACTGTGTTCCTTAACGGTGTGTGCTGCTTGGCTGTTTCGTGATGCTAAGCCACCGAAGCCTGCCCAGCAGCACCTGGATGCCAGGCCCTGAGCTAGTCCAGCACAGGCTGCAGGTGCCACACCCACATCCCTTGGCACTCATCTCCGCGTTGAAGGTGGCTCACAGCCAGCTCTTGGAATTCTGCATGAGGACCTTTTCAGGTCACAGGAACACACTTGACCTTTGGGGAAAGCAAACCAGAAATGCTGCAGAGCTCATGCCCCTGGGAGCAGCCCTCAACCAACAACAGATGGGGATATTTGCCCCAGCCCCCCTCATCCCTGAGTGGGACACCGCTGGGGCGTTTCTTACACGGCCTCCCAAGCTCTCCGGGGCGATTGGTAACTTGCTTGAGAATACACTTCTTATCAGGTCCTTTCCCTCCGCGATTTCCCCTCCTCACTCCCCTCCTGCTGTCCTCCAGGACCATCTCCCAAATAAGCTACTTGAATGCTTATCTAAGAGTCTGTTTCTGGGGAAACCCAAACTGAGACAGCTAGGCCCTGGGCATGTAGAGACAATCAAGACAGTCTGTCCCTTCAAGATGTTCCCAGTCTAGACAACGAGAAAGACAGAACAACCCAGTGATTATAACAGTGTGGAAAATGCTATAGTGCAGGCCTACACAGAGAAGAATCACAGAAGACTCGAGGGAGGGTGTAGGTGGGTGGCGTGGAGCAGGCAGAGTGAGCGTGCAGGAGGAGGCAAGATGTGTTCATCGCTTGCTTCAATGGTAAGCATCATGTTACAAAATAGTTTAATATTTGTAGAATAGATGATCTTGTGTATCTATACAGTTACAGAAATATTCTGAAATAAAATTTTTACTAAGTCAGGCTGTTAGATCCCTAACGGTTTAGAATCGGAGAAAATGCTCCTCTAAGGTACGCGCGTGGGTTTCTGTCACTCCCGGGCACCCGGGTTCCTTGCACGTCTGCCCAAGAACAAGCCAGGCTGCGGTCGGGGTGGACAAGCGTGCCGGCCTCCGTGCTCTGAAAGCCCTTCGTACCTGCACCTCTCCCAGCGCATTGTATTTTTTATCTATAAGTTGCTCCCCTGACACCCACCACATGTCCTTGGTGATGTCCTCATTGTTTTCCTTTGCTGGTAGCAAAACAATTCATTACTGAATACTTTTCTTGTGCATAGCTTTAAAAAAATTTGCCACTAAACTCTAAGCTCTATGAGGGCAGGGAGCTTTCTGTTTTATTCACCATTGTGTATACCCAGTATGACACAGCTCCTGGCATATAATGGGTGCCAGCAAATGTGTTGGATGAACGGACTGTTTTATGATTAAATGACTCAGAGCTCCTTATAGAGAAAGGCAAGGCCTTATGATCATTGCATCACTGACCCACAGCACATGGCCCAGCACTTGGTAAACACCATTAGAAGTTTATCAAATAATTTTTTTAAAAGCCCAGTGTTAAAGAATATTCTATATTAATGACAGAAGTTCATCAGAGCAGAATATTTCCTTTTTTTTTTTTTTTTCATTTTTTGGTTGCCCCTTTTCTTCACATAGAAAATCATTTCCATAATTACAAGTGATCATCACAGAGCTTCTGTGGTAATCAGCCTTCCCACTTCTTCGGCTGTCCCGGAAGCTTTTTCAGCTGGATCATCAGAGCCTCAGAAGACGATTGGGACTGGAAGCCAAGTTCACGCTGAATACGGCAGCCACTGCCAGGGTAATTACCCAAACGAGAGCCCGGCCAGACTGCCAAGGGTTAGCCTCTCGAGTCCTCTCACAAGTCCAGTTTTGACAGGTGGTCAGGTTACTTTCAAAAAGGAGATGATCTTTCTCAAAAGTGAGTTGGTAATATCACAAAGAGAAGCCATACAAGAAAGCTCGTTCCCAGAACTTGCGAAAGCAGCATGCCCACATCCATGCCCGTTTTAGCATGGGTCCTCTCTTGGCAGGACTCCCGTTGGCCTAGAACCTTTCTGAAGAGATGCTTTAATCTCCCTTAAGAAGCTCTGTGCTGCTGGAGAATCACGAGCCTTGGACATGAGCTGGGGATCCCTGAGTGAACTCTCCAAAAACAGTCAGGCTTCGTGGTAAGGACTTTTCACACTTGGTTTTAAGCCTATCCTGATGATGATGGAAAATAATGATCACACCAACAATAATAATAATTAGTATTTATTGAGCTGTGTGTGCATTATCTCATTTAATTCACAAAACATCCCCAGTAGGTAGACACTATTCACATTTTATAAGTGAGGAAACTGAGGCTGAAAGAGATTAAGCAACTTGTCCAAGGTCATGTAGCCAGTAAGTGGTGGAACTAGGATTTAAAACCAGACTCGCAATTCCAGAGCCCTCTGCTCTTGGGCCCATGGACAGAACACGAAAGGGCAAACTCCTCTGGAAGACTAGATACTGTAGTTTCGCATTCCCTTCTGCAATCTGAGTCTCTAAAGGACATAACTTTTCGTAGGGGCTTCTTTGCTAACAGATCTTATATGGGGAGTGAAGGATGTAACACTGAAAGGGTAGAGGAGCAAGTAAAATCCTAACTTCTTACTGCCGTGAGGAAATCCACTAATGTATTTTATAATTTGGTGGTGGATAAATGCAATGCCCAGGCAGAACAGAAACTGAAGTCCAGTCTCTTGACTCCTTTACAGTAGGTCACTCTTAGGGCTACAAGTGGCAAAAGCAATATCCCAGAATGTGTACCAGGGTCAGAATGTGAGTAGCTTCTTCTTTCTTATATTAGTCATATTGGGCTAGATTGTGCAGCAATAACAATAAACCCCAAATCTCAGTGGCTTGAGACAATAAAGGTTCATTTCTTACTCACACTGTCCATTCTTCATACGTGTCCTGCAACTGATTGTTTCAGGCAGAGATGTGAGCTGGCGGAGCCTCCCACACCTGGAATGTTGATGGTTGCTATCTATGCAGGAGAAGGAGACCAGGCAAACCATTGGTTCCTGCCTGCAAGTGACACATGACACTTTTGTTCACAATTCCTTTTTAAAAGCAAACCACATATTCCTGGTTAAATTCAAGTGAGTAGGACATTTGCCTAAAATGAGAAGAAAGGGAAATACTGGTAAACAGCATTAATGGCTCCCCCATTAAATCCTTCAATCATACTCAAATATGCTAATTAAGAACAGATAAAACTGTTCGGGTAATAAAATAAATCATGATTATTTAAAGAAAGTGATCACATAACTCACCAGAATGTCTCATTTGACCATTGTTTATCTACTGGTCAGTCTCTTCCCCATAGCCCTGAGCTTTAGAGGGCAGTGATGGTCTTATTTATCGTTGATTACTTAGTGCCTGGTACGGCGCTAGGAGCATGTGCATTAGTTGTCTTGGGCTGTAATAACAAAATATTATAGATGGGATCACAGTTCTGGAATTAGAAGTTCAAGATCAAGGTGCCGGCTTCTGGTGAGAGCTCTCTTCCTGCTTTGTAGATGGCTGTCTTCTCACGATGTCCTCACATGGCCTTTGCTTCATGTGTGAACATGGGGGGAGAGAGCGCCCCGATATCTCTGCCCGCCCCATGACCTCGTTTAACCTTAATTACTTCCTTACTCTTATTACAGCCATGCATGGGTTTAGGGCTTCAACATATAAATTTTAGGAGGATACAAACATCCAATCTCTAACAGCATGGTAGGCTTCAATTTTTTTTTTTTTTTTATGAATGAATGAATGGATGGACATATGATTCCAATGAACCAACAGTCTTCCTTTAGTGTTCAGCCCCTGAGCATGTGCCACTTTTTTTTTCATCTTCCTCTCCCCATCTTTCTCTTTCTGGCACTCTTCTTTCTCGTGAGGCCCACTCATCTTTCCAGACCCAACCAGCACATTGCTGCCCTATACCTTCCCAAGCCTGAACTAGTTATTTCCTCTTCTCTTCTTCTGGAACACTCAATATCTCCCTCAGCTGATATACTGATCACACATAATTATAATTTTTTACACACTAGACCATCTGGTCTGTGAGACCCTACAGAACAGGAGCTGGTAGGTATGAGGTGGCTGGCACCGATGATGGGGCCTGACTCATGTAGGTGCCCGAACTGTGTTGGTAAAATAAATCAATGGATTAAGGGGTCTTCTGGCTTATATGACATGTTAGTCTTCTAGTGTGTGTGTGTGCTCCTATATTTGATATGCAATTTACCCATAAGTCTGGGGCTGTCAGTTACCGCAGGAGGATTGGAACACCATTCATGCTTGTCATTAAAGCACACTCAAACTCATATAATAGAGACCACCTGTCTCATCTGCATGATTTCTTCTCAGCTAAGATGCCCACCTGGCACCTGCAGGCTTGATGCTGTCTCTGCAGAATCTGAGTAGTTCTCCAACGTGGCAGGGAACACACTTGTTCAGCACTGTATCCCCAGAGCCCACCATGAGGCATAGTACATAGTAAGCAATTCCTAAAGGTTTGTTGAATGACTGAATTTATCCACCAAGATCCTAGAAAGACAGGTCACAGAGCACCATTTTGAGAGATTCCAAGACTTGAAAGAGGAAAAGCCTTGCCCTAGAAGCTACTCATGTCACCTGTGGTTGGTGGGATTCCAAACTGGTGTTGTTCCAAACCCTTGGAGGAGATATGACCACCTCCCATTCATGCAGATCTCTGGGAATGGGTAGCTCACGATATTTTAGCCTGCATCTTGGGCATAAACATAGGCTTCAAAGTCCAAGCGCAAGACCTATGTCTTTCTTCTTTGCATCCCTCCTAGAGTAAGCTCACCATTCTATCTGTCAAGGGAATGTCTGTGTAGCATGGAGCTGATGTGGCCTTGCCTCTGTCCAGCAGGTGCCAGAGACAGAGCAACTCCCTATGGTAGTAGAAACTCAGTAAGTACTTGTGGTAAGGAACGAAATAGTAGGGTTATGTGTAAATATAAAGCATGTGTGCAGAAATACCTGTTCCATACGGGAGGCAGGAGCCTGGAAGGAGGCAGGGCAGCCATCCATCAGCTTTTCCTATCTGCCTCTGCAAACGCGTCTAATTACCTCGCCTCCACCAGCAGGCCCTTGGCAGAGGCTGTGTTGGGTCTGCGCGGGCCTGGCAGCCGCAGTGTGGAGGGTGAACCCGATGGCCTCTTCAGTCTATTTAGCAGGCTCTGAGATGTGTAAGTACATTATCTGCAAGGCTGGTAAAGAGCGCTTGGGGAGGATTTGTGGGTCTGTGGGAAGGACAAAGAAAAATGTTTTCTAATAAATTATTCACCATCTCACAATCCCTTTTGGGCAGATTGTTGCTCCGTTTGCCCCGCGCTGCTCAGCGCCTCTTCCCTCCGCATTCAGACGCGCAGTTTCTCACCTCCAGAGAGCAGCAGAGATCTCGGGCAGGCTGCTGCGGCTAATGGTGGCAATTAATAACTTGTCATAATCCCGAGGATGAAAGGGAAGGCGCCCCATCAGCAGGCGGGTCATGGCGCTGCTCGGAAGTAAATGAGGTGCAGGTGTGGCCTGTGCTGAGCGCTGCGCTCGACTCCCGGCACACCGCGGTGCCAAGCCCCAGACCCCGCTCCGGGGCGCCCCCCTAACTGTGCACCTTGCTGCAGAGACATCGCCGGAATGTATCAATAAATCAGAGCTCACGGCAAAGAACCTTCCAAACACTTAATTGCACTCTGAACACTGTTAACTCTGCCAGGCCTAACTGGCCTGTTTTTTTCCCCCCAGACTTGCTTGGTAAGAATTGCACACTTCCAACTCTCCCCTCCACCTCCCTGCGCCTCGCCCCCCTCCCCCCACGTTATTATCCTTCAGTTCTACCCCGTACAAGCACTGCCACCTTGAAAAGTGAACGTGGTGAATAAACAGCCAGCCCGCTGAGCCTGGTCTGGTCTGCTCTCAGTTCCCCAGTGGAGCTGGAGGACAAGAAATCCTCCTTGGGGTTCTGCGAAACCTCAAAACACACAACCACTTATTTCCCAACAGCTCCAACCCAGTTGCCTTTTCTCTTGTTTCCATTCCTGTGGGTCAGTTCTGCTTGAAATGAACCAAGTTTACAAATCTCTTCTGGTTTGTACACTCCTATTATGCATACGAGGTGATGCATTTGTAACTGTCACACAAGTCAGAGTGATACAGCACTCTCATCTGACCCTATTCATTTAAATGGGTGCGTCTTGATGACATTGATTCATGTTATAAGTTATATCCATGCATTATAATCTTTATGTGTCACCCTACTGGTTATTTCTACTACGGTGCTGGGGGGGGGGGGTGAAGGGTGGGGGTGGGCTGGAGATACAGCAAATGATGGTGAGTAGGACTCCAGAGTGTTTTGAACATGAAGTCCATATAAACTCCAAAGCTTCCTGGATAAGTTTATTAGGTGTCCCTATCTTGAAAAAGGAAATTTACATGCAGAGCAGTCCTGGGTGAGGTATCTTTTGCTGTAAATATTCTGCTGACTAACTTATTAATATTTGGACAATGTGTGCTTCAAGCGCTTACCGCACCAAACTAAAGGGGTAAGTAAACATGATTATGCATGCATGTGAGTCTTTATCAAGGTGGGGTTAATAATGTTTTAAAGCAGAACTATTTCTCATGAAAATAGCTGCTCTTAATAGCCTCTGTCTCTTTATTGTGCTTCTTACTGAAACATAAATCACTAATATGTTTTCAGCGGCAAAGTACTCTCTTTTTCCATTGTATTCACAGATTTAGTGGCATTTCAAATAGATAAACACAAGCAACATCTATCAACACTACAAAAAGGGCGCCTTAATCAAAGCTCCAGGTCCCGGGTCTCAGCATCTCCATTTACCTTGAGATAAATCCATTGGTGTGACCACCACTGCACCGGGTGACAAATCACCCCAGCCGGCCGAGCAGTGCAAGGGCTTATTGGCCTTCCTTTAAGTGGTCTTACCCTTCAATGAAAAGGATGGGGCTTGTCAAGCAGGACCAGATTAAAGTTAGACAAAAAGAAATGATCTGTTATTAGAAAACTCCGATTGAGAATCACAAAACAGGAAAGAAATATGAATAAAAATTTCCAGGGGGAAGACCATCTGATCCCAACAGAAATTAACTCGCATTATGGGCGTGAGGTAATAGATGGCCTGCAGTGGGAGCTAATGAGGATTTCAGATTAAGGAGGTGTAGGGCTCGGCTAGGGGTGTTAGCAGCTGCTCTGGTCATTCAAGTGCAAAGTTTAGGAATGGCCTGGGCTCCTGGCTTCCTGGGCTAGGTGGTGATGTTTGGATGGGGCATGGAAATTACAAGCTCTTGGACGTTAGCTCGCTCATGATTGCCTGGGTACTTCGAAGAATGTTAACACTGACAAGAACCTCAGGGGGCAAGTTGATTTCCCCATGTCTGAGACAAGGAGAAACTAAAGGCCAAATGTGACTTGCCCGGAGTCACACAGCTAATAGTATTGCCGAAGGTAGAACCGAGATGATCTGTCTGCTTCCAATTTACTGGGACTTTATTTGGCCTAATCCTGGAAAATGACCTTTATCTGCCTCTGGATTTAAGAATCTTGATTATTTTCTCAGGTAACTGGAAAGAGAAAAGAGAATGGGGCCCCATGGTTAGTGAGCCGCCTTAGTGTAGTCTTGTGTTAAAGCCTGATGCTTATGCAAATAGCAATCACTAATGCTTTCAGGTTCTAACTGGGTGCCAGGCACTGTCTATACACTATCTCATCTAAGGCACAGATCATCATCATCATCATCCCCACTTTACAGGTGAAGATACAGAGACTTAAAAAACTTAAGCAACTTTGCATTGCTCAAGTTGAATAATAAATGGAGAAATTTGTTTTTGGACTAAGCAGCCTGCATTGAGAGCTTATGCTCATTACCACTGCACCACACTACTAGACAAAGATTTACATTTCTTGAAGGAAAGCTTGTGTAAACAAAAACAAAATGTATGTGATAACATATACACAAATGGGGTAAAAACTTGGGTGCTAAGGAAAAAGCATGAGATTCACTGTCTAGGTCCCTGTAATAAATAAACAAAATATTTTCTGATTTTTCCCCAGACCTTCTGATTTTCCCCTTGGAAATGATTTAAAAATCAGGCTACCAAGAGTCTGATGGCCAATTCCATGATTAAAAAAAAATGTATAGGCTATAGGAAGATATATTGCATAAGTATTCATAAATTAGTTAGTCCAGCACAGTACAGACTGTGTTTGGAAGCCCATGGTTCTGGGTTCAAATCCCAACAGTGTCATTTTCTAATTTTAGTTTTCTCCTACATCTTAATCTTGATCAAGTTACATAACTGCTCCTTCCTCAGTTTCCTCATTTGTTAAATGGGAAATAATTTAATCCTCACAGAGTGGTTATGAGGATTAAATGAGATGGTGGATGTAAAGAGTTCAGAGGATTTCTTAAGGAGGGGTGAACACTTGGCCGCTGGCTATGGCCCCAATCTGTTGGAGAGCTGAGAGTCACCCTCATCTCGCTTTCTGTGCAGCATCGTAGGAGGGTACTGACCTCAGAGATGCTGGATGGACCATGGCCTTGTCCACACTCTGCCCAATGTCCAGTGACTGCATAAAAATGCAGCTAAGCACCTGGATATTTAGTCTCCACGAAGATATTTGGAAATTGCTAAGTTTTTCACTGCCTTATTTCAGGCTACATGTCAGGTGGATATGGATTCTAAAATATGAAAGAAGGCAAGATATCTAGATCACTAGAGAAAAAGAAATGGTAGACACACATTTAAGGAAATAAAAAAGGGAACTTTAATCCCCATATTTGAGATAGCCAGACCAGCATTTGCCCAGCCAATGATGTAATAGGACCAATTGGACTTAGTGATTCAATAAGATGCCACAAGTATCAACCAAGTCTATTGTATCTCCCCGGGGGCTAAATCTGGGAATACAAGTTTAAAGGTATCAAGTTAGTCATTGCTACATTTGATTTGTACCTATATCTTATTATGATAGCATTTGTGGGGTCATTGTGTTAAGAGCTTGTTTTCCTTAATTATTTACATAAAGAATCAAGCTGGGTAGAGGAATGTTTTATATTCATTCTAACCTCAGAAATCTGTAGCTAATAATATCAAGGGAAGCACTGCATGCCAATTACTAGTGCCTCCATTCACCAATACAACTGCAAGTGCATATTCTCTGTTTACCTGTGTAACTCAATCCAGTTCAAAAGAAAAATAAAATATCTATATCAAATGTTTCCAATGACTAAAATGGCCCGAGCATGTATTACATTTTATTTTTATTTAAAGGCATTAGAAGGTACAAGGCAATGGTGATAGATAATTACAGGCATGGATATTGATATATTTTACATTTGTGTTTGTGTCTAAATACCTTCTGCCCTCTTGATAAACTTCAATTAAAATGCTTTCAAGTACTCTGAATGTGATTTTCTGATTAAACACATACACCGACTCACCACCAACTCATTAATTTCACATAGATTGAATTTTAGTGTTTGTATGCAATTAAATGCGAGAAGCAGGACATCCAGTAATCATTTTGTACTTAGTATGAATAGATATATTTTTAAAATTCAGTCCAAACCAAATCCCCAGGACATAAACGAGGTGGTGGCTGAATTCTGTGGCTCCAGAATTTGCACATTTAATGGGAAACAATTTCAAAGCCTCTGCCAGTCTTTGGAAAGGCTATTCCATTCTGCTTTTTCCACAGAGCAAAATCTTTCTGAGAACAATACTTATTATTGATAGGTTTAAAGCACCTGAGGTGCTTGCCCATTGTGTGTATTGCTGTCACTCTGTCTTCTGAGCAGTGGGGAAGCAGTGATGGATAACATAGAGAATAATACATGATTCTTGATTGAATGCAAAGCTATAATTCAGTCTTGGGGTTCTGCTGACGTCACAGTGAGTGAGATTACAGCTCACAGAGATTTTTAAAAATACCAGGCAATCCTTGTACTTGGGTATGGAGCTAGTGGTTCAAGACACACACACTCCAGTCCTCTTTGGGTGGTTTTCAAAGGAGCAAAGCCCTTGGAGGTGTAATCTCCTAGGTCAAGGTCCGCTGTGCCCCCAAGTGGGCAACGAGAGAAACTAGCACAGAGCCTACTGCTGGCTCCTATCCAGGCCACTCCTGACTTTGTTTTGTGACAGGTGAGTGAAAACTCTCAGACGTGGAAAATAGAGCTCTCTTCTCTCTACCCTTTAAGATGTCTAGAGTTTCCAAAATTTCTCTGGTGAGAAGTATTGCCTGAAGCCTCTTTAAAATATAGCTTCCCAGGACTCTCACCCTTGGAGATTCAGTGGGTTTAGATTGCGGCCTGAAAACGTGGATATTTAACAAACAGTCCAAGCTGATTCATTAGGAGAGTTTGCAAACACCCTAATCAGTCTCTCTTGGTGTCTTGTCTCAGAATTTCTTCTGCACTTGCAAGCTGCTGGACACAATTTAGGAATCAATATAATATTAGTTTATGTTGCCTCCCAATTACATGAGAATATTTTTGTAAAGGATTTAACACAACACATAGTAAGTACATCTCAATAAATGAAAATTTCTCCCTTTCTTCTTTTAGTTGCCTCATCTATCAGAAACTTGTCCTCCCAATCTTGATGTTAACAACTCACGAGTGAAAACCAGCCTGCATACTTCTTCTTCAGGCCCTGAAGTATTAAAGTAAGTATTTGAAAATAATGCATTGATTGATTGAAACTGTCAGAGGTAGGATGAGACCTGCAGATCCTTTTCTGTTCATGCTTCATTTGAAAGTGGAACCTCTCTGTAGTTATAATACTTTTGAGGGGTAGCAGGGAGTGATTTGCTTTTCAGGCTTAGTTTACCCAGGCCAGACCTCTCATGATCCCGTGAGTCTTCCAAAAACCAATAATAATAATAGTAATAGTAAATGATAGTCATGACAATAAGCAGCATTTGGTAGTGCTTAACATATGCCAGGCACTGTGCTCAGTGTTTTAAACATAGTTAACTCATTTAATCTTCCCAATGTTCTTATAAGACAATTTTTATGATCACCATTTTCATTTTACAGATGAGGAAACTGAGGCACAAAGAAGTTTAAACTTTGCCTAAGGACACAACTAGGAAGGCTAGGATTTAAACCCACATTATCTGGCTTCACAGAATGTGCCTTTAACCAATAGTCTATACTGCCTTTGCTAGGAACACGGTTAAGTTATTCATAGAGTCCTAGAACTATCACAGTACCTTGAGCATAATTTAATCTAAACTGATTTGCAAATAAAAAGACTGAGACCAAAGTGAGGAACTGACTGGTGGAGAGTAACCCCTCTGGGTTCTTTCTCCAACCCCTGATCCTGACTCCCCGTCCTGTGAGTGATCGCATCAGGGTGTGGAACGTTCCTGCTGGAGACTGGTCCTGCCTAGTGCAGGTCCCTTGTTGAAACCACACAGTATTCTAGATGCTATTTACCAGCAAAAGATATTATTCTAGATACTGTTTGGTATATTCCCTATGTAAACATCAAGCTGGGCTTTCAAGAAGGAAAGGGATGTCTCAGTGCCAGATACAAAGAGATAGCTGCAAATGTGAGTGTGAGACCCGGCTCCCAAGCAGACACCATGGTGGCCGTGGCAGATCAGAAGCTGAGATGGAGCCCAAGGTGTAGGGGCTGCAGCTGGTGTTGTTGTTACTGTGTAATAGACGATACAGGTACAAGATTCGAAATCTACAAAAATATCCAATGAATACTAACGCTCTCTTCTGCTCTTGAGTCCCAGAGGCAACCAGGATTGTATATATGCTTTGAGATGGAGTCTGTGCCAATGCAGCTATATACATTTATAAATGCTTTTGTTGCTTGCACAAATTGTGGCATACTATACAGATCATCCTGTGTTCTTTCTCTACCCAGTGTTCCCTGGATATAGTTCCATATCAGTACTGTAGAGCGGCCTCATTCCTTTCATGGTTACATGGTAGTCTCTTCTGTGGATGTATCAACATTTGTGTAAGCAGTTCCCTGTCAGTGGAAGACACGTTGTTTTCATGTATGTTATTTCTCTTTTTGTGACTATACATCTATAGTATAAATTTCCAGAAGCAGAAATTGGCTGGGTCAAAGAATAAATTTTAATTTTTTATTAATAAAGGTTATATTAATTCACATTCCCTCCAACAGTCTTTGAGAGTGATTGTTTCCTATAATTAAAAAATAAAATTAAAAAAGGATAGTGATTGTTTCCCCATGTTCTGTTTTTCTTTTCAATTACAGTTTACTTTCAATATTATTTTGTATTGGTACAGCATAGTGGTTAGACAGTCATATGCTTTACAGACTGTTCCCCTGATATTTCCAGTACCCACCTGGCACCATACATAGTTATTGCAATATTAGTGGCTATATTCCCTATGCTGTACTTTATATCCCCATGACTGTTTTGTAACTACCAATGTGTACTTCTTAATCCCTTCACCTCTTTCTCCCAGTTCCCCAACCCCCTCGCCTCTGGCAAACACCAGTCCACTCTCTGTGTCTGTGAGTCTGTTTCAATTTTGTTTGTTCATTTGTTTTGTTCTTAGATTTCACTTATAAGTGAAATCATATGATATTTGTCTTTCTCTGACATTTCACTGAGCATAATACCCTCTAGGTTCATCCATGCTGTTGCAAATGGTAAGATTTCATTCTCTTTATGGCCAAATAGTATTCCATTTTGTGTGTGTGTGTGTGTGTGTGTGTGTGTGTGTGTGTGTGTGTGTATTACATATATATAATATATAACATATCTATATAAAAAATCATTTTTTACTCACTCATCTGTTGATGGGCACTTGGGCTGCTTCCATATCTTGGCTATTGTAAATAACACTGCAATGAACAGAGGGGTGCATATATTCTTTCGAATCAGGGTTTCAGGTTTTGGGATATACTTCCAGAAATGGAATAGCTGGGTCATAAGGCAATCCCCTTTTAATTTTTTGAAGAAACTCCATACTGTTTTCCACAGTGGCTGTATCAGTCTGCATTCCCACCAACAGTTCACAAGGGTTCCCTTTTCTTCACATCCTTGCCAACACTTGTCATTTGTGGATTTATTAATGATAGCCATTCTGACAGGTGTGAGGTGATGTCTCATTGTCCCCACAGGCTTAACAAGCCAATGTTTTATCCAAGTTTTTGTCTTTTGTCAATCTCATATATAGTTTCCATTCGTATTTCTTTTGTTAGAATGAGGTTGAACTGAACCCCTTTTCATATATTTAAATGCCCTTCATTTTCCCTGTTCTTTAAACTGTCTGTATCATTTGCCCATTTTTACTATTGAGTCTTTTTATATAATATTGTGGAAACACTTTATATATTAAGAAAATTAGTCCTTTGATCACATTATGTAAGGCAAGAATGTTTTCCCAGTTTATTTGCTTTTTTACTTAAAGGTAGTTTTTTAACAAAAAAATGTTTTACAAGTTCAGATGTATCAAAATTTTCTCTTATGACTTCTGAATTCTATGTCATACTTAGTCCTTCCCACTGCAAGATATATAAAAACAAATTCTCTCATGTTTCTCCTACAACTTTTATGAATCATTAAAAACAATCTTTAATCCACCTGGAATTTATTTTAGCACAAGATATACAGTGGATCAGACTCAATTTTTAAAGCCAATTGTCTCAACACCGTTTGTTAAATTATCTGGAACCCATGTATATTACTCTATTAATGATGTACTCAAAAACTGGAAAAATGGTGACCACTATTGGTTGTTCCTAATTAGGTAAATCTTGGAAAAGAGAAAGAGGGAGGTGGGGCAGAGAGAGAGAACATTTGGTCAGGAATCCATATTTAGACTGGAAGGTTGGAATAAAGATATAGTAAGCTTACAATGAATCGATCCTGATTGACTCTGCTCGGGATGATTTCTCTTCCTCCTTTGACAATCAGATTCTTCATTCTGGAGGTGATCCTGCTTTTCTGAGGAGAAGAAAGGGGAAAAAGTCTATTTGATAAGTCTAGGGTGGCATAATATTTTGACACATCAACTGAATATTTTATATATTAACTGTAATTTTTTTTTAACAATTTCTTTATTTCCTGTGCTAGCATTTCCTCATTCAACAAGATTGTGAAGGTTGGCTGCAGAAGAAAAAAAAATTTTTTAATTGTGGCAAAATATACATAACACAAAATTGACCACTTGAACCATTTTTCAGTTTTGTGACATTAGGTTCATGCACACGGTTGTGCACCATCACCATCCATCTCCAGGACTTTTCATCTCCCCCAACTGGAGCTCTGCACCCATTAAACATTAACACCGCATTCCCTCTTCCCTCAGCTCCTGGCAACCCCCATTCAACTTGCTGTCTCTGTGAATTTGGCTGTTGTCGGTACCACGTATAAGTGAACTCATGCAATCTTTGTCCTTTTGTGTCTGGCTTATTTTGCTAAGCATAGTGTCTTCAAGGTTCATCCGTGTTGTGGCATGTGTCAAAATGTCCTTCCTTTTTAATGCTGAATAAATCCATTGTATGTACATACACATTTTGTTCATCTAGTCATCAGTCAGTGGACATGCTTCCACCTTTTGGCTATTGTGAAAAATGCTGCTATAAACATGAGCGTACAAGTAGCTATTTGAGTCCCTGCTTTCACTTCTTTTGGGTGTATGCCCAGACATGGAATCGCTGGATCATATGGTAATTCTATGTTTAATTTTTTAAGGAATCACTATAGTGTTTCCACAGCAGCTGCCCCATTTTACATTCCCACCAGCAAAGCACAAGGATTGCAATTTCTTCGCATCTTCATCAGCACTTATTTTCTGTTTACTTTTTCCCCAATAGCCATCCTCATGGGTGTGAAGTGCCCTCTGAGTGCTCATGAGATGTAGCAATCCTAACAAGGAGGACACTGAAGTGACCTAGATGGATAGATGCCCTGACAAGCAATGACTCATTGCAGGGAATGCTCGTCCAGATCGGTGACTACTGAGCACATGATAGTCTCCTCCCAGCCCCAGGGCCTTGGCCCTAACTAAACCTCAAGGAAATGTGAGGGGGAACCCCACACAGTCCAAGATGCAGAGTTTGATCCCTGCCAGATGTGGGCTTGTAACAGAAATACAATGTAATATAAAAACATAAAAGACATTCTTGTCTACCTGAGTTTGGGGGCAAGGTTCATAACTCCTAGAGCCTGTTAAAAGGTAAATTGAAGCATGTTAAAAATATTTAGGAGTTTATTTGAGTAACGATCAATTCAAATCAGGCAGCACCCAATGGGAAGTGGTTAGGGACACTCCACGAACAGGACCTAAGAGAGATTTTATAGAGAACAGGCAGAAGAAAAGTAAGGACATTATTGATCAGCTGTAGCTTAAAGCCTAGTTGGCTGCTTGTGATTGGTTGCCCTTAGGTTTCCGTTTCATAACCTTAGGCATTTACAGGCTTAGATTTTGGTTTGCTTAGGTAGCTGTCATAGCAGGAGAGCCACCTCAGTCTGATGACCTCCTGGTTTAATTAATTTAACAAGATTGAATATTGAAGTCGTTACCACAGGCTGGAGGAGCATCTCAGACTCCGCGTCCAAGAGAAGAATAAGAGGATAGGACCCAATGCAGCGACTCATGGAGCAGCCAAAGTGGATTAATAATGAGGATACTATCCCTCCATTTCTGAAGTACATTAAATTTCAAGGCACTTTTGATCTGTTGCCTAATTTGGTTGTCAACCTTGTGAGATGATAGAAAGAGGCAGATTTTATTACCATCCCTATTTTACAAACGAGGGCACTGTAGCAACAACAACAAAAAAAGCAATGACTTGCCCAAACTATCCAATATACTAGAGCAGGCTTTCTCAATCTCTGTGCCATTGATATTTAGGGCTGGATAATTTTTTGTTGTGGGGAGAACCTGTCTTGTGGATTGTAGTATGCATGGCGGTCTCCCTGGCCTCTACCCACTAGATGCCAGTAGCACCCCCTAGTGGTGACAACCAAAAATGTCTCCAGATATCATCAAATGTCCAGTAGGGGCAAAATCCACTCCACCCCACACCCCCATCCACCTTCCTTGGTAGGGAACCCCTGCATGAGAAGAAGGGCCAAGACTTAACTCAGTGTCCTGACTCCGAGTTCAAAGTGCATAGAAGAAATCCAGTGCTCCTCCCCCACCCCAAGTCCAGACTGCCATGCCTCCCACATGCCTGAAACCACTTACATGTTCTCATAGCACTTGATCACTGAAAGAAACCTTAGCACTGTCTCTACCCTTTAATTTACATGTGAAAACGCCGAGCTTCAGAAAGTCTCGTTTGTTCATCCAAGACCACGCAGCTCAGATGTGTGGCGAGGCTGGTATGTCCCAAGGGTTTGCCCCGCTACCTCATCAATGCCTAGAGCTGACTTCGGTTCAGAAATGCTCCAGAGCAGTCTTGGGAAGGAAAGCGGGATATTTCCTGGCTAGCTGTTCCTCTGTAAAGGGATATTTTTAGCCAAATGGGGGGAAATCAGCATTCAGCTCAATTGAAAATACGTCTGGCATTAATTCATTGTTAATTGACCAGGATGAGTAAAAAGATGGCTACTTCCAAGGCCTCTCTAATGGAACTATTAGTGAATTTTCAGGTCAACTAACTCCTGTCACTGCCTGACAAGGGAAATGGCAATCATTCGCCAGTGTTAGCAAGGCTCTCGCTGCTCTGGGAAGCTGGAATCAGTCATCCCGCGCTGTCAGGCTCCGAGTCTCCCCTCCGTGTACCCCTCTGTACCTCACACTCCTTCACCCAGAGACCCTTAACGTCATTTGAACAACCTCAGCATTGCCTGAAATGTGCATAATTTTTGCCACTTCTGAAGAGCTTTCATAGAAATCGAGTTTGAACCTTCACATGATAGTTGTGTAAAAATTACTATCACTTCCATTTACTGACATGGAAACCGAATCGCATGCAGTTACTTGACTTGCCTAAGTTTTCACAGATGGGAAATAACAAGGCAAGATTTCAAACCCAGAGGTCTGGCAACAAGTCCCATGTCATTACTTCTTGGTGGCTTTATTCTGCATCATCATCTAAACCTTCCTCCCTCGCTTTGCTCGCTTTTCTCTCTTTCTTTCCCAATGACACTTCTTTTTCCTTATACGTTCCCTCGTTCGAAGTCTAAAGGGATAGAGAATTGGGCTAGTTGGATAAATGGAAAACCATTTCAGTTACTATAACTAACCATAGTTTCTCATTCATCAAATATCTATTGAGGATTTATAATACTTCTAGGAACTCTACTATGTGCTGGGGATGCATGATACATAAGCTAGGACCCCAAATCCTCAGCATGGCCCACCATAATTTGGTCCTAACTACCTTTCCAGCCTCATCTTGAACCACTTCTGGTCATACTATCTACGCAGCAATCATATTAAAATAATCTCCACTCTCCAAACGTGCTATGTGCTTCCACTCCCTTTTCTCTGTCTTTGCATGTGCTGCTTTCGCTGTCTGGAGTGCCCTTCTCCCTCCACTGTCTTGTGAGCTCCTACTCTTACATTAAGACCCTTTCAGTTGTCTCCCCCTTTTATAAACGCTTCCCTGCTTTTCATGGCCAAGCTGGTCAGTCACACCTCTTTTTACTATGATGATTTGTTCATATTTCTATTGTAAAATGTTAATACTATATTGTGATTATTATATTTATGTCTGACTCACATGCACAATCCTTGAAGGCAGGGTCCATGGCTTACTCAAGGGAGTATTGCCTAGTCTAGTACATGATGGGCAACTGATATACGTTAGTTGATTTTACTCAATTCCAAATAAAACAAACAAAGGCAAATAGGTACAAAAATGCTGTAGCCCAGTGTTATTTAAAATCAAATAACTTATGACATTATTAGTTACCATTAGACACAAGAACAACTTGTTACTGGTACCTTGTGTTTGATCAGTGGACACATCTTTTACCTAACAAGCCCTTTAGAGCAACTGCTTCTATGATTGTCTTGAGTGGATTCCAGGGGAAAAGAAAGCAATTGGTGATAACACCAATCACATTCATACCATCACTGATGACCTTCACCACGTCTCTACAGCAAAGCAAAGCAGGGAATTAAAACAATTCTCCAGGTACCCCGATAAACTTGGATTTGATACTAGTAGCAAATGCTTATGAAATATTTACAATAGTAATGACAGCATTGCATAGCAATTTTCAAAGCACTTTTTACAAATACTATTCCTCTCAATAATCACGAAAGGTCAGTATTATCATCCTCACTTTAGAAATGGGAAAACTGAGGCCAGAAATGTGTTCAAAGCTAGTAAGCAGTAGAATCAAGCTTCAAGATGCAGGTCGTTTGACTCTGAATCTTATCCTCCTACCAATACACCATATTGAGTTTGGAGGTCAGACAGTCCTATATTCACTAGCTATGTGACTTTGGTCTAGTCATAAAGTCACACTAAACCTCAATTTCCTAACCAGTAAAAGGCAGATAATAGGTTGTTATGAGAATGAAGTAAGACTAATGCTTCTAGCATGACCCTAGCTTATTGTTCAATAATAATAGCTTTTGCTATCATCAATATTATCTCCAAATAATATTCATTCTGGTTCTGATATTGACTCCAACCCCTCCTCAGTAGAAAATGATCGTGTTCAGATCACACTTTTGTCAGTGTGATTACATTTTCATTTTCTAATTCTCTTTCTTTAAAAAAAATTCCTTTTCTTTATTGATTTTAGAGAGGAAGGCAGAGGGAGAGAGATAGAAACATCGATGAGAGAGAACATCTATTGGCCGCATCTGTATGCCCCCTACTGGGGATTTGGCCCACAACCCGGGCATGTGCCCTGACCAGGAATCGAACCAGTGACCTCTTGGTACATGGGTTGACGCTCAACCACCGAGTCACACCGGTCGGGCTCTAATTCTCTTTCTGTCCTATATAGGTCAGATTTGAAAATGTTGTCTCCTGAGTCCTGGATCTTTAAAGTTATTTTAGAGAATTTTCAGGTTGTCTGTAATTTTTCCAAGTTTAAATCTTTATCAATTGTGTTCTGTAATTACAATCCTTGCCATTTCCAATTTATTATTCCTTATATTGTCAGTAAGGGAAAACCTCTAGAGAAAAACACTATTCCAGAACAACCAGGCCCACGACCCCAAAGTTTGTCACTAAGTTATCATTTGTGGCCCATTTAGACAATTCCCCATAGTGAGAGCATCCTGGGATTTTATTCTTTTATGACCACTATTTATGGGCTATTTAATATTACATTAACTGTAAAGAGCTATACAAATGTTAGCTATAGTAGTATTTAATGATTTACTAAGTTATGGACAAAAACTGGGAAAGTTAATTTTTTACAAATCATTGTTAGGTCCCTGAACCTCATCAAAGTTTAAATAGTCTTGATCACCGATAAAATAGAAAAAAAGAACCTCCAAGATTTGCATTCCATCTTGTCCATTACTACTAGGATGATCTTTTATCGTATCTTCTCACTACTCAAAAACATTTACTGTATGCTGCTGCCTAGGGATTATCTAATATCATGATTCTGGAAGGACTTTTGCAAGCTTTCCCAGTATTCCTTCCCAATCCGACTTTCTGCTACCCGTTTCTCTCCTTCTCCTCCCACCCTATGTGAATCTTTTGGTCCAACAAGCTGCTATATTCACTGTTCACAAATTATTCTATGTGCATTTCTGCTTCCTTGTCCTTGGGTAAGCCACTCTCCTGCTTTTCATGTCCTCTTCATCACCCAGCTGTCCATCCAGCTCTATGCCTTCTTCAAAGCTAAGCTCGGTGTACACCTTCCCATAGGTCACTCCTGCCCCTCAGCTCTGACATTACCGATCATCAGCACCAATCAGCTGGTTATTGATTATAATCATAGTAGTTTATCAATGGGTTCACTGGATTTTTTTTTTTCCACTTAATAATAACTGCCTCTCCTGGAACTCCC
Organism: Tadarida brasiliensis; assembly: GCA_030848825.1. NCBI lineage: Eukaryota > Metazoa > Chordata > Mammalia > Chiroptera > Molossidae > Tadarida > Tadarida brasiliensis. Next base: position 47,687,489 of record CM061264.1, on the reverse strand, counting down.
ACAATGGGCTAGGCGTCTGCTGAGCCCTTAATGAACATTATGTTTAATTCTCATCATCACCCTATGTAGAAGGTCCCCTTTTTGCAGGTGAAGGTTGGAGGCATAGAATGGTTTTGTAAGTCACCCAAAGTCATAGAGCTGATAAATGGCAGAGTTGAGGTTCACACACATGTTTGGCCGAATCCAAGGCTCAACCTCTTAACCACCACACGTACTGCCTGCATTTTGCAATACAGCACAGAAAGTTCAGATGAAGTGACAGCACTAGTCAGTGATAGCCAGTTCTCTTACCCAGCTCAATCTAAGTCCAGGCATATTTCCAATAACCTGAATACATGATATTCCCTATTACTGTATTTAACTTTTGTTTTGTTGTTTGACCTAATTGTCTCCTGAGCTTAAGATCTCTGAAGACAATGATTAGGTAACTGAGGGGTTGGGCATCAGACAAATGTCTAGCAGTTAACTCACCAACAGTGGGCTGGTGATAGATGTCGTGGCTTAGGGTGGGTGGAGATGGGCTTATGTGGAGTACAATGACCACCTCCTAGTAAACCAGATGCTCGGCAGCAGGTACATGTAGAATGAAAGCAACAGCAATATAACAGTAATAAACATTTTACGTGCCTGCAGCTACTGTAACAGGAAAATCGAATGTAAATGGCTTGCAATGCCCGTGTGGGGTGTGCTGTGGCTGTGCCCCTCACATGTGCCCTGCATATGGCGCCCATAAGTACAGTATAAAAGGAAAAAATACAATAAAATCTCTATCACTTTTCAAGGGGGTTGCTGTGTAGCAAATAATGGCTACATGTAGATTGAAGGAAATTTGCACAGTTTGTCCTAATGTAGCAGACTTAATAATAATCAACCTAGTGCCTGCACTGAGTAAGGTGGTCACTGTGCAGTTTCCATTTTACTGATAATATCTTACAATTATATAGTCTTTAGAAACAGGCATTACAGCACTGCCGGAGTCTCTCTTCCAGGTTCACTTACATCTGTCCATCTGCTAAACTTCTGTTCAACATCTAATTCTGGAGTGTAGTATGTAGAAGGTCACTGTTGCTTCATACCTACCCTGCATTCTCCAATGCTCGTCTGTAATAAACATTTTCATCTCCACCTGCCTAATTCCTTTGCCTATCTGAACTGGTTTAGAACTCAGACAGGGAGAAGAGTCCTTAAATCTTAGGGGTGAAGAGTTATGACAATGGATGGTAAGAACCTAGTACAGTTTCTGGCACAATAACGGAGAACAGCTCTTAACTAAGAGTGATTTGGGTCGTAATAGACTTGCTCCCACTTGATCTTCCCTAAAGGTGGCGCTAAGAAGACCCAGCAGATGGACCTGGCAGATCTGAAAAGCTGGAGGCTCCATGAACCCACACAGCCTTTTGGAAGGGAACCAGCATTGCCACCCTGAGCTGAACTGTCACTGGGAGCCACAGAAAATATGTCATAAGGAGGGTGAAGATGGTTTTGATGTTTTTATAATTATTCCTCTACACACACCTACTACATCACGCCTACTGCCCTACTACTATCTTTCTCTCTCTGTCTCTCTCTGCCTCTGTCTCTCTCTGTCTCTCTCTGTCTCTCTGTCTCTCTGTCTCTCTGTCTCTGTCTCTCTCTCTCTCTCTCTCTCTCTCTCTCTCTCTCTCTCTCACACACACACACACACACACACACACACGCTCTATGAGTGCACAAACCTTGTCAGTCTAATTCAACACTGTATCCCCAGAGTCTAAAACGGTGTCCTGAGCATTTAAAGCATTCAGAGAGGGCAGTTGTTGAATTTATTCAGTCATTTACTCATTCATTCTGGAAACATGTATCGAGTACTCACTATGTGCTAGGCACAGTGGTAAGCCTTTTCACGTGTGGCGTGTTGGAAACAGGCAAGGATTCCAGAACTGCCCCTACTTTATGACTCACAGCAGCCAATGTATCTCCCTGGGTCTCGGTTTCCTTACCTCCAGAATGAGGGACTAACCCATGAGCTCCTCCTTCTCTTCCACGGCCACCATTTTCCTGAGGACAGAGCCTTGACCCTCCACGGCCAGAGGAAAACAATCCAGTTCTTCAGTGAACTTGAACTAGGCCCGGAAGTTTGGTGGCAAAGAGACTATTTGGACAATGATGCTCACACCACAGAGGAATGCTTTTCTAGACCTGACGAGTGAAGCCTTCCTCTACTTCTGGGATGTATTTAACCTTTCAGAACTTGGAGCTTCTCTGGAGTTTCTGAGCAACTGTTGTTTTTTTTTCAACATGTGCCATGTCAAGGAGAGCTCCAAGCCTGGTGGGCATTTGCCTTTATTTTTATTTATTTATCCAGAATGTTATGTTTCGTAATTGCCTCGGGAGTAGGCGTTACCAATTGACAGGATGCTTAATGGGAACCTGTCAAAATTGCTGCTCCATGAGGTTTCTTGCAAAGCGAAATTTGAGTTGGGTTGCATTGACCCTCACATATTTGATGAGAAAATCAGTCATAAATCCAAAAGGTAAAAAAGGAATTTAAGTAAGAAGTCATCTATTTCCTTCTTCACCCAGATATTGTCTTTTTCTTAAAGAAGATAAATAGTCATGTGTCTCTGAGCCCCAAGATGTGAGGTGATCCCAGGCATTCTGTGTCTGCCAGTCAAGGAACAGACTTGCCCTAGACCCCTAAGCAACATCTGGTTACAGCCCATGCCTCGTGCCCCACCTGGTCTCTGCTAGTCCTTGCACTTCCACCAGCTGACTGTGGGACCTTGAGCAAGTTTCCCCTTCTGAAATTTTCTCCTAGAGCTGAGAAGGTTGGTGCAGTGGACTCTGGGGTCCCTTCTAACGCTAACATTTCGTGTGTCTGAGATTCAGTGCGACATTTTCATTCTCCTGAGACCTCGACAACTCAAGATGGGAGTTACTTGACCCTTTTCCATATGTAGCAGTCAAAATGCATTTGTTTTGTTTTATTTATCCATTTATCCACTCACCCTTTCTCCCATCCGTTCTATTCAACATACATGTTCTAATCATCTACCATAGGGCAGACATCCCCTGAGTTCTGGGAGGACAAGAGGAAATGCTGGCCACATCTGGTGGAGAATCCAGTTCAGCGCTGCCAGGGAACCTGGGCACATTGGTAGGAGCTGTCCGAGGCCTGGTCAGTTTGCTGGCCTGCCTCTTTCTCCCTTTCCACATGTGCCCAGGGTCCTAAGAAATACCTGCATTCTAATTGTCTCGCCTTTGTTTAATTTGTATGTCCACCTCCTCCACCTACCTCTTAGTTCTCTTAATTTGGGAGGCATTTTCTCCTCAGTTAAATGAGACCTGATCATATTTTCTATCTGCCCAGGGAGGACATTGCAAACAGCAGGAGGGACTTCTCTTAGCCTATGAACAGAAGTAAGTTACCTCTGGGATAGCATTACCGACAAGGAGAACACTTCATTCTTAAAATTTCTATATACTCATGTAGAATTCTAGCTGAATCATGGGGGGAAATGCCAAAATAATCAGGTTAGCTGAGTCCCTCCTGCAGCAAGAAGATTTCACTAGGAAGGAAAAAATGAGGAAAATCAATATTTCTTTGTCTAGGCTAGGAAAAGTGCTAAAGCTATTTAGGTCATTAAAGAGAAATGACTACAAATAAAAAACAATACCTCTCATCATTAGCAGTAAAGTTGCTGTTGAGTTTTATATCTCTTATCAGAAGATCCACATAAATTCTAAGATACAGCACACTTGGAAAGTAAAGTGAACCCCACATCTTGGACACAAAAAAATTGAGGAGAGAATGTTCTGATTTGAAATTACAATACAATTTTCTAATCACATATATTACGTTATTTTTTGTAGGAAAAAATGATTCTTTGAATACTAGATGATGGTGACAATGATAGCAATGATGATTTCATTCAGAAAATGAATCGTTTGAGTGGGTGCCTTGCCAATTTCAGACACTTGCAAATCCATTTATTCCTGCTTGAGTATATCGAGTGAATGAGTGTGCCATATCGTTTTTGTTTTTCCTTCCATCTTTCCTTTCTCAAATGTTTACTGAGCCACCCATGAGGTTTTAAGTGCTGAACCAGGTTCTGGAAATAAAATGAGAGGTAAGACACCATGATTCTTCTGCTGAAGATCTTTGGTAGCTGGCCCTTGCCGTTAGGTTGCATTAAATACAATCCGTCCCCTGTCTGCTCTCCAGCTTCACCCTTCCTCTTTCTCACACTCCTCGTGCTGCAGTCATCTGGGCCTTTCAGTTTCTCCCACAAGCCCCAAGACCCTCAGAGCCTTCCTTTGAGGTGTTTCCTGTGCCCACCCTCCCTCCGTCAAATCCCACCCCACAACCTGAGAATATACCTTGCCCCGCCTGACTTCTTTCCAACCTTAAGGTTGAAGATTAAATTTCTTCTTCAGGGAAGCTGTCCCTGACTTCATTGACATGGTTTGATCTTATTATGTGCGTTTACGGCACTCATTACAATTCAATCAACTATGTGTGTAGTTACTGTAATTACTGGTAGGATGCCTCCCTTATGCTTTGAATGCAAAACTTCATGAGGGCAGGGACTGGTTCACCACTACCCCTGGTTTTAAACACCATGCTTAGCACAGGTACAGGAGCCCTCGTACTCTGCATGGGGAAAGGGGACTCAAAGTAGAGCCTGGGAAACTCCAAGGATAAACTTCATACAATTTTCCAATTTTGCCTCTAAAATTAGTCTTGTAAAAGAAGAGGATGATGGTTGCACACACACAAAATTTTCTTTTTCTTTTCTTTTTTACTAGACTTTATTTTTAGAGCAGTTTTAGGTTCACAGCAAAATTGAGTGTAAAGCAGAGAAACTTCCTATATACCCACTGTCCCCACACAGGCACTACCCCCCCCCCCACACACACACACAATTGATGAGCCTACGTTGACACATCACCATCCAAAGTCCACAGTACACATTAGGGTTCACTCTTGGAGTTGTACATACTATGGGCTTTGACAAATGTGTAATGATGTGTATCCACCATTATGGTACCACACAGAACAGTTTTACTGCCGTAAAATTCCTCCATACTCTGCCTATTCATCTCTTCCTCCCTTCTAAGCCCTGGCAACCACTGATCTTTTTACCGTCTCCATAGTTTTGCCTTTTCCAAAATGTCATATAGTTAGAATTATGCATTATGTATCCTTTCCAGATTGGCTTCTTTCACTTATTAATATGCATGTTGGGTTCCTTCCATAGCTTTTCATGTCTTGATAACTCATTTATTTTCGGTGCTGAATAATATTTCATTGTCTGAATGTACCACAATTTATTTATCATTTACCCATTGAAACAATTATGAATAAAGCTGTTATCAGCATCCACGTATAGGTTTTTTGCATGGATGTATGTTTTCAGCTCCTTTGGTTAAATGCCAAGGAGTGTGGATGCCAGGTGGCATGATCAAGAGGATGGTTAGTTTTGTAAGAAACCACTAAACTGTCTTCCAAAGTTTCAAAGTGGCTGTACCGTTTTGCATTTCCATCTGCAATGAGTGAGAATTCCTGTCCCACCACATCCTGGCCAGCATTGGCTGTTGTCTGAGTTCTGGGTTGGGGCCATTCTAACAGGTACCAGTGGTATCTCATTGTTGTTTTAATTTGCGTTTTTCTGATGATGTGAAGCATCTTGTCAGATGCTCGTTTGCAACCTGTTTCTCTTCTTTGGTGAGCTGTCTTTTGGTGTTAAGGGCTTTGGCACATTTTTAAATCAGGCTGTTCGTTTTCTTATTGTTGAGTTTTAAGAGTTCTTTGTACGTGTTGGATAATAATCTTTATCAGATGTGTCTTTTGCAAAGATTTTCTCCCAGTCTGTGGCTTGTCACTTTTCTTTTAAATTTGAAATCTTGACCTTTTTCTGATCACAGTATTATACTCTCTGGATTCTTACAGCCTCCTCTGGTTTTCCTATTCTAGAACTAGGGAAAATTTTCAGAGCCCTTTCTCCCCTCCTACATCCAGCGGACCAAACTCCAGGCTGTTATTCTGTGTCAGTAACACCCGAAGACAAATTTTTAAAAATTCCTGCGATCATACATTGTAAGCAACGCTAACCTGGAAGATAGCATTTAAACTGAATCACCGTTTTACCTTAACCTTAGCAGTGAAATAAAACTATGCAACAAAAATAAAGCCTATAAAAGAATACAAGAGATCTCAGATGTGTCATACCTTTAAAAAGAACTAAATTATTAGGAAAATATTGAATAATTAGGACAACAGGCTAACTCGAGGTCTTCGTCACCCAGCTGAGCCCAGTTCCTTCTCAGTGTATACAGAGAGAAGCAGTCCAGTTACAATTAGGTTATACACTTTGGAAATGTTGACATAAGTGCAAACATTTTCCCCCCCCCGTGGTCTTTCTGCCCTGTCAGTCTTACTGGGTTCTCGTTTCCAGGCTGCAGAGGCACCTACATATTTTGACTTACGTTATCTTGGCAGCCAGCCCCCCTACCCCCTTTTAACCTGTCATTTTACTGCTGTGTGTTTTCAGAGTTTGTTTCCACGGATTAGATTCTTAACTCAATGGTCTATGTCTTTCTCACATGAACCACTTTCAAAGTGAGTGTTTTCTCTGATGATAACCTTTCTGGGTTTCTGCTTCCTTCTCTGTTACGTGGAAAACAGTTATCATTCCTGCCTCGGGGATGTTGTGAGGTTGAGTGAGATAAGGGGGGCATTTGATGCTATTCCTGGCAAGTAGCGGGAGTTCCATGAATATGGGTAGTGATGACAGTGATGATCACGAAGAGGGGGTCATGAGCCCTGTCCGCTTCAACTCTGTACGTGACGCCTGGCTGTGGGAGAGCAGTGTTGGGGTGTCCACAGGCACACAGCCCAACAGGCACGCGACTTACCCAGGCAGGGACTGTGGCATGACCTCATGGTCCCTCTTTAGGCCACGTTTTCCTAGGTAAAGTAAGTTTACAGAGGAGCATCTCACCTAGACTGTCGCACACACATGACAAGCATGTACTCTGGGATCAGTAGAACCCAGTACTCAAAATCAGAACCACCCTAGACAATCTGGACTTACGGCTTCGGCATGTATTTCTGTCTAAGGAGGCCGCTTTATTTTCTTCCCATAAGGCTCTTTCTGGTTAACTTTTTTCTAATTACAATGGTAGTAATACTCATTGTAGAGACATTAAAAATTACAGAAAGAAAAAAAGGAGAGAAAATCAACATCATCCAAGTTCTTACAACCCAGAGATCAACGCTGTTAGGATTTTGATGACTTCCTTTGTATATGTGTGTGTACCTGTGTGGAGAGAGAGAGATTGAGATTTGTTTCCCTTTCAGTTCTTTGACCCCATTATCGGAACCTGGATTGTTTTTGTGTTTTGTTTTTTTCATGTGTTAGCTGGAGATTCCTTGATCTCAGGGAAAGGTGCATTTGCCTCCTGATGGAGAGGTAGTCCTGTGATCCCATTTGGGCTGATTCAATGAAAAGAGAATTACAAAGAGGTTTTGCCTCCTTCCAGAGAGGAAGGGGAAAGAAGAAGCATATTTTTTGTTACTGAATGGATTAAAAATTTTTTTTTCCTTTATTGATTTTAGAGAGACAGGAAATGAAAGGGAGAGAGACACAGAAACATCGATGAGAGAGAACATCGATTGGCCACCTCCTGCATGCCCCCCACTGGGGACCGGGCCCACAACCTGGGCATGTGTCCTGACTGGGAATCGAACCAGCAACGTCTTGGTGCATGGGTCGACGCTCAACCACTGAGCCACTCCGGCCGGACCTGAATGGGTTTTTTAAGGCCTCTGAGGTACTTCTCAATAGGTAGTAGTTTCAAGACTCTTGGTACGTCGGGATGTCAGGGAAAGGTCCATTATTTCTAAATGGTCTGTGCTAACTTGACTTATCTATTCCTTCATCGTCATTCATTTCTTTATTTCTTCATTCACTCCACAAACATGCAGCCTGTAATCTTCACCCTCAAAAAGTTTAAAGCCCAATGGGGAGGCAGAATTCAGGGCAGAATGAAGGAATAGCCAACTTAGAGGCTCACCGCCAGAATTAAGAGTGTGGATGGAGACATAGGAGGCAAGAGCGATGGGGCAGGGTGCTGGTGAAGGCAGTGGGGCATTTGACCTGGAAATCTTCTAAAGTAATTAGTAATGGAAAACAAAGGCACGCTGTTGAGATCCTCACCATCACCAGTGTGGCAGCTCTCATTTATTAAGAACTTACTTTGGTCCGGCCGGTATGGCTCAGTGGTTGAGCGTTGACCCATGCACTAAGAGGTCGCCAGTTCGATTCCCAGTCAGGACATATGCCCAGGTTGTGGGCCTGATCCCCAGTGGGGGGCATGCAGGAGGCGGCCAATAGATGTTCTCTCTCATCGATGTTTCTGTCTCTCTCTCCCTCTCACTTTCTCTCTCTCTAAAATCAATAAAAGAAAAAAAAATTAAAAAAAAAAAGAACTTAGTTTGTGCCAACTGTGTTAAGCACGGTCATGTATGATCTTGTTTAATCCTCCTCATCATATGTGTAGGACATCTGAGGCTCAGCAGATATTAATGATCTGTCCAGGGTCTCATGGCAAGGAAGTGGGCATGCTGACCAGACCCCCGTCTAATAGTCTCCGAAGCCTGTGCTCCCAAGAACCACAGCCCACACCGCCATCTGTGGTCTCACAGGGAGGTTGGGGCCACATCATGGAGCTTCTTAGATTCCTCGATGACAGTTGAGATTGGACTGTACAGGTAACAACCTAAATCTCCAGATTTCCCGCTCAAATGGCTCGGCTGAGTGGCTTTCCTTCTTTGGGGGATTTCCTCCTAAATTCTACACCTCTAGTTTCTGCCAGTTACAGAATGTGTAGAAGAAAAGGAGGAAGATTTGTAATGGCACAGGGTAGGATAAGGAGAGGGAGGAAGGAAGAAAGCACTGACGCTAGGAGCAAAGCTGAAGACCAGAAAGATAACCAGTCCATGGCAGAGGCAGTGCAGCTCCCCGGAGCTCCCAGAAGAGGCAGACCCCGACTCCTGCAGCATGCGCTGGCTCAGGCCCACACCCCCAAACCGACAGAGTCCAGGGGAACCATTGAGCCATCCATTTAGCATAACTTATTTTAACTCCTGGCTGGAAGCCAGGCTTGTAGCTCTGTACGCACAGTGTGTACTCACAGAAAGGGAAACTGCTCTGCGTCGGGACAACAAAGCAACTGTTAATGGGATAATTAAGAGCCTTGGGAGTGATTTATACCTTTTGTTACTTTTAAGTCGAAGTTACCAAAGACAACAATTATTAGTATCGCAGGTGATCCCTAACCCAGCAGGGAAGCCGGGGAAAGCTAGCTTCAGATCTTGTTTTTCCAAACCTAGGGTTCACAGAAAAACAACCAAGAGGGATTCCTAGACCAGAAAATTTGGGAGAGAGTGCCCACCTGGTTGGCTCCGCTTGGGAAATAGGAAAATCTGTATTTTCTTTTTTATTAATTTAATTTTTTAATCCTCACCTGAGGATTTTTTCCCATTTATCTTCAGACAGAGTGGGGGTCGGGGAGAGAGAGAGAGAGAAACATCTATTTGAGAAAGACACATCGACTGGTTGCCTCCCACACGACGCCGACCAGGGGGCTGGGACCGAATCGCAACTGAGGTACATGCCCTTGACCGGAATCGAACCCGCGACTCTTCAGTCCACCAGCCAATGCTCTAACTGCTGAGCCAAACCAGCCAGGACAAAAATCTTTAGTTTCTTTAATGAAGATAAAATATTGACAAAACTCTGGAGGAGGAGAGGATGTCAACACTCCAGTGATGATTTTCCTGAGAAACACTTAACTTTATTGGCTAAATTTTAAAATAAAATCTTTAAAACCTCTGTTTCTATTAGTATTAAGTAGGTGGTTACCGAGGGGAAGCATTGTGTAAGTTGATTGCAATGGCTGGTTGGCTGTAGATGAAGAGGGACCCACGTCCTGAGGTTCATCTTCAGAGTGAAATGATGTCAAGGAGGGCAAGATGAGCGCCTGTAGGGGACAGGTCAGAGCACGTGCCAGCTCTAGGCCCACCCTTAGCCTGCTCCGGCTTGCCCAGCGCTGCACGACTGGCTGCTGCTCTAGGCTCTAGCTGGTGTAGGCGTAGCCAACTGCCCACCTAGACGGTCCTCGTGGGCTCTGTTCCATCAGGACTGCACGTTGCCCCAGACTCTTTCAATATATATTTTGAGTTATAATTTATGTATCATGAAATCCACTATTTAAAAGTGTACAATTCAGTGGTTCTTAGTATATTCACAAGGTTGAGCAACCATCACCACAACCTAATTCCAGAACATTTTTGTCACCCCTCCCCCCCCAAAGAAATCTTGTCTCTATAGATTTGCCTATTCTGGACATTTCATTTAAATGAAAAAAATGTACTATGTGGCCCTTCACTTCTTTCACTTACCATGATGTTTCAAGGTTCATCCAGGTTGTAGCGCACATCAGTACTTCATTCCTTTATATGGCTGAATAATAGTCCGTTGTATGGATATATCACCTTTTGTTTACCCATTCATCAGTTGATGGACATTTGGGATGTTTCCACTCTGGTTATTTGGAATGCTTTTATGACCATTCATGTACAAGTTTAGGTGCGAACATATAGTTTTAATTCCCTTGAATATATACCTAGGAGTAGCATTGCTGGGCCATACGGTTGCTCTGTTTTACATTTTGAGGATCCACTAAACTGTTTTCTACAGTGGGTACACTATTGTATAGTTCTACCAGTAACGTATAGTATGAGGGTTCCAATGTCTGCATATCTTCCCCAGTGCTTCTATTCTCTGTCTTTTTTATTATAGCCATTCTTGAGGGTGTGAAGTGATATCTCATTGTGGTTTTGATTTGCATTTCCCTAATAAGTAATGATGTTCATGCACTCATTGGTTATTTGCATATCTTCTTTGGAGAAATATCTATCAAATCCTTTCCCCTTTGTAAAATTGGGTTGTTTGTCTTTTGCTTGTTGAGTTGCTCGAGTTCTTTATCTATCCTGAATGCTAGACCTTATCAGACATATGATTTGCAAATATATTCTCCCATTCTGTGAATCCTCTTTTGTTTACTTGATAGTGTCTTTTGAAACATAAATTTTTCATTTTGATGAAGTCCAATTTATGTTTTTTTTCTTGTACTTTTGGTGTCATATTTAAGAAACTACTGCCTAATTCAAGGTTGAAAATCACTGGCTTACGAAGATTTATACTTGTGGTTCTTTCTGAGAGTTTCATCATTTTGGCTCTTCCATTTTGGGCTTTGTCTCTTTTTGAGTTAATTTTTATATGTTGTGTGGGATAAAGGTCCAATCCTTTCTTTTTCATGTGGACATCCATTTTTCCCAACATCATTTTCTCAAAAAAACGGCTCTTTCTCCACTGAATTATCTTGAATCAATTCAAGGTAATCGAATCAATTGGCCATAGATGCATGTATTTATTTCTGGACTTTCAGTTCTATTCTGTTGATCCCTATGCCTTTCCTTAGCAACACCACACTGTTATATTCTGACTACTGGAGATTTGTAGTAACTTTTGAAATCAGGAAGCATGAGTCTTTTAAATTTGTTCTCTTTTTTGAGGATTATTTTGGTTACTCTGGGTCCCTTGCATTTCCACACGAATTTTTACTGCATAAATATTTTTGTGTATAACCTAGATTCTTTTCTTAGGTAAATTTTTGGAAACAGAATTATTGGATCCAAGGGTAAGAGAATTTTTAAAGTTCTTGGTACATATCACCAAATTATTACTAAAGAATTGTAAGAATTCATACTCCTACCAGCAGTGCCTGACTTCCTGCATGCTTACCAACCATGGCTATTAGAATTTTCTTCAATTTCTGCCAATCTGTTGGATAGATTGATAACTAGGATATCATACTGATAATATGATAACCAGTCTTTTTATCTTCATTCCTCTGACTTCCAGGAAGTTGAGCATTTTAATACCTACTTGAATTTTTTTATGTTCATACTTCTTGTGTTAGTTTTTCACCTTTCATGGTTTTTACCTATCATATTAATAACACTGCGTTCGAGGTGAAGGGTCCCCTCATGGCCAGCAGCATTGGAACTTCCTTTCTCGGGTTTCTTTTCTTCCAATTGTTTGAAATTAGGAAATTCAGAAAAATACAAAGAAAACGATAAAAATTGCCCCAACCTCACCAGTCTGAGGTCACCAGTCCTCAAAAAGAAATGAGAAATACCATGTCCTGGGGCAAAGGGTACAAGAATTTTGAGACTTTGATACATATTGTCAAGTTTACCTTCAGAAAGGTTGTGTCAACTTGTAGACCATTAGCAGTGTAGAGAATGCAGAGAGAAATAGTGACTTGATAGACACCAGGGGCCTAGTTTCAGAGACGGTATGTTTTGAGTCCATTGTGAGAACATATATCTCATTAGGATAAGAGGTCTGGTTGGCAAACAGGGTCATTTCAAGACCTTTATAGGCCTTAGACTTTCTTACTTTTAAGGCCCTACCCATGTCATACCAAATGCATCACAATGCACCAACATCCAAAATCACATGCATTTTTTTTTTGCCATACAAAATTGAAGTCATGTTTGTAATATTAAGTTTGCTAAGAATTATTTAATTTTTTGTGATTTAAACTTATATATATGATGATACATTCATTGACTTATTACAGTGAACCAATTAACATAATATTACATTTTGTTAACAAACAAGTACTAGTTTTTATTTTCCCTCATTTTTAAAAATTGTAGTCACACACAGTTTTAAGAAAGAACACAGCCCTGGCCGGTTTGGCTCAGTGGTTAGAGCGTCGGCTTGCGGTCCAGAGAGACCCAGGTTCGGTTTCCGCTAAGGGCATGTACTTCAGTTGCAGTTTGTCCCTGGCCCTGGTTGGTCGTGCAGGTGGCAGTCACTCGATGTGTCCCTTTCCCATCGATGTTTCTCTCTCTCTCTCTTCCTCTCTCTCCCTCCCACTCTATCTGAACAAAAAATGAAAAAATGTCCTTGGTGAGGATAAAAAAAAAAAAAGAAAGAAAGAAAGAAAGAACACAGAGGGATGTCTTGCACACCGTGTCGTTTACCCCAATAGTAACATTTTGCAAAACTGCAGCATGGTATCACAACCAGGATATTGACACTGAGACCACTCACTCTCTTATTCAGATTTCCCATTTTACTTGTTCTCATTCATGTGTGTGTACTAAGTCCTAAACAATTTAATCATCTGTGTACATTCCAACACCGTTAAGATGCTAGACTGTTCCAACATCACAAAGATTCCTCATGTTGCCCTTTTGCAATGTTTTTTTTTTTTAATAGTTTGGGGAGAGAAAATTTTTTAGGTTTCAAATACTTTTCATAGAGATCCATAATGACCTAAGGATCGTGATCTAGTGCTTACTGGGTAGAATGCCCTGCTATTAAGGTAGGGTTGGTGGTCATTGACATATGGGTGGAAGTGATGTAAGCAGATTCCAAGGGAAGGAATTTCATAAACATAGAGACAACCTAGTACAGTAGTAAAGGGTCCTAACCCAAGCATTGGACTTCCTGGGTTCAAAAATCCCAGCACCAGTATTTCTTAACAGTGTGACTTTGCACCAGTCACTTAAGCTCCCTAAACTGCCCGTTACCTCAATTGAGAAAAACTGAAAGTCATACTCAGCATAAGGGGGTGGAGAGTTTGAATGAGGATATCTGTTAGACTGGTGATTTTCAACTTTTTTCTTCTCATGGCACACACAAACTAATTACTAAAATTCTGCGGCACACCACAAAATATTTTTTTCTTTTTTTTCTTTTTTTTTTTTTGCCAGTCTGGCAAAAAAAAAAAAAAGGTATAATTTTGATTGATTTACAAAAAATAATAATAATAGTAATTATATACCCTTTTTACTCCAAAATGACTTTTTAAAAAATCAGGTGCTTATACTTCTATTTAAGGGTTTCTGGTCCAAGAATTAACTGGTCAGACACAACCCGATTATGTGATGTGACCAGTAAGAAGCAACCCTATTGTATGACATATATATTTATGTTCAAGAGAGCGCATTCACACTGGATGACTACTGTTGTGTTGGCTTTTGTCAGGTTTTTATTTGACAATCTAAGGGATAAGAGGTCAGTGCCCCTGACTCAATAGTCAGGTATTGCAGTTTTAAAAATTCTTGTGGCACACTGGTTGAAAATCGCTGACTTAGATCCAAGCCAGACACATAGTAGTTGCTCACTGTTAGACGATATTTGTGTGAGATCTGCTTGGGGAAGAAGGTTGGAAGAGTAGCATAAAGAAGTGTCACAGGAGTGATTCAACAGGTCTGATAAAAATCAAGAAGCAGGGCAGGAGAATTCTCCGCAAAGTTGTAAGGGGAAAAATTGGATGAGACCTGACAGCCCCAGAGGAGAATATTGCTAGCTCCAAATAGGCACCACCCTGTGCATGGGAAGAACTGGACTGGCACTGGGACAAAGGGCACATTACAGACTTGCCTAGATGCTATTAAATCTCTGGGAGCAGGGGCACATCATTCTGTACCCTGGGAGAGCTGCTCGGGGTAGAGAAGGGGGTCCCTGCTGAGGCCGTATTAATGCTGCAGCAGGAACCGTTCTGAGGGATCCCTCAACAAAACTGAAAATGGATGGGGCCATAGCCAGAGCTCATTTTGCAGAGATGACAGGATCGGTGGAGTTTTAGGATTGCCAACAGGTTCTGAGTGAAATGCTGAAGTCTATTGAAACCTGATTAACAGCTACTCCGGGGGCTGAAATAAGCCACCTGACTGACTGGTGGAGAAAAATCCGTTCCTACACTAGTCTAGTGCTCTATATCATATGGGGCTTCGGACAAGCTGAAAAATGAGTTAACAATTTTGAACCTGCCATAAAACTCTTATCAAAGCATTTACAGAGCACCTTACAAGGCAAATTTGCACAGCGCTTTGTAGGTAACTCTACTGGCATGGTTTTACTTAATTACTGAGTATTAATTAGCTACTTAGGAGACCTGGGTTCAAGGCCTGGCTGTGCCACCAATCATCAGTGCTGCCTGGACAGGTCCTGCTGTCTCTGACTGCCTCTGTTTCCTCAACTGGGAAGTGAAAGAATTGCACTAGGTAACCACTGGGAATCCTTCAGGCTCTGAGAATGCAGTGATTCTGTAAAAGCCAACCTTGGTACTGTGATAGACACCAAGAACATCTCAGAGGACATCATCAATCTCTGGATATACATATATATGAATATATATGTATATATATTTAATATATATATTTTTAAAAATTAAGAAACATCTCAATAGGATAATGCAAATTATGTTTTGCAATCATTTTACTGGCAAATTAATGTGTTTACTGACAAATTAATGTGCTAATACATACATTACAACTATTTGTTTAATCTCTTTTGGAGATAATGTTAAAGTCTGAATCAAAGGTTTTCATAAAGGTGAGACTGGAGAAAAAATGATGGTGTGGGATCTGTAAAATGGCATTGTGAGATTTATGAAAGAATGATAAGACATGAACCCCTACTCTCAAGCTGTTTTCTGACTCACTGGGAAGACAAAATACATACACCTGGCACAGAGAGCAATATAAGGCATGAGTTCATTTACTGTCAGATGAGCACCCAGGCAATGAGGGCGAGAGCCATTCACTTACGGGAAAGTCAAGCTGGACAGGTGGAATCTCTGACTGCTGTCGGAGGAGGAGGGCTTGACCTGGGTACTAAAGAAGGAGTGGTATTTTTTACTATTCTTTTTATTGTTAACTTCTTTTTTTATTGAATTTACTGGGGTGACATTGGTTAATAAAATTATATAGGTTTCAGGTGTACAATTCTATAATACATTGTCTCTATGTTGTATTACGTGTTCAACACCCCAAGTCAAATCTCCTTCCATCACCATTTATCCCCACTTTACCCTCCCCCCATCCTCTTCCTTCTGGTAATCACCATACTGTATGTAGTCTGTGTCTGTGAGTTTTTTTATTTGTTTTTGCTTAATCCCTTCACCTTTTGCACCCAATCCCACACCCTCCCCTCCCCTCTGACAGCTGTCAGTCTGTTCTCTGTGAGTCTGTTTCTATTTTGTTTTTTAGTTTATTTTGTTTATTAGACTCCACACATGAGTGAAAACATATGGTACTTGTCTTTCCCTGACTGGCTTATTTCACTTAGCATAGTGCTCTCTAGGTCTATCCATGCTGTCTCAAAAGGTAAGAGCTCCTTCTTTTTTATGGCTGAGTAGTATTCCATTGTGTATATGTACCACAGCTTTTTTATCCATTCATTTACTGATGGGCACTTAGGCTGCTTCCATATCTTGACTATTGTAAATAATGCTGCAATGAACATAGGGGTGCATATATATTTTTTTAAATTAATGTTTTGGGTTTCTTTGGATATATTCCCAGAAGTGAAATTGCTGAGTCATAAGGCAGTTCCATTTTTTATTTTTTGAGGTAACTTCATTATACTTTCCATGTGGCTACACCAATCTGCATTTTCACCAGCAGTGTACTAGAATTCCCTTTTCTCCACATTCTTGCCAGTACTTTTTGATTGTTGATTTATTGATGATAGCCATTCTGACAGGAATGAGGTGGTATCTCATTTTGGTTTTTATTTGCATTTCTCTGATGATTAGTGAAATTAAGCATCTTTTCATATGCTTATTGGTCATCTATATGTCCTCTTTGGAGAAGTGTCTATTCAGGTCCTTTGTCGATTTTTTAATTGGATTGTTTGTTTTTCTGGTGTTAAGCTTTATAAGTTCTTTATAATTTTGAATATAACCCCTTATCAAATGTATCATTGGTGAATGTGCTCTCCAATTCAGTGGTTTGTCTTTTCATTTTGTTGATGGTTTCCTTTGCTGTGCAAAAACTTTTAGTTTGATGTAGTCCCATTTGTTTATTTTTTTTCTTTTGTTTCCCTTGCCCAAGGCAATATATCAGAAAAAATATTGCTACAAGAAATGTCTGAGGTTTTACTTCCTATGTTTTCTTCCAGGATTTTTATGGTTTCTGGTCTAACATTTAAGTCTTTAATCCATTTTGAGTTTATTCTTGTGTATGGTGTAAGGAGGTGGTCTGGTTTCATTTTTTGTATATACCTGTCCAATTTCCCCAATACCATTTATTGAAGAGATTCTCTTTTTGTTAACTTCTGGTTATGAAAATAATGCAAGTGTTTCCAAAGTCTTTATGTTGCAAGTAATGGAAAACCCAATTTAAGTTTGCTTGAATAATTAAGAGAATTTTTCCCCAATTTTTATTAATTTATTTTTGTTACAGATGTTTCTCCTTTTCCCCCCCTAGACACCCTCCTTCCCAACCCCAACCCCCCCCAATTAAGAGAATTTATTAACTCGTGTAATGAAACAGTATAGATATAGATAGATATAGGTAATGATATAGACAATGATATAGACATAGACATAGACATAGACATAGACATAGACATAGACATAGACATAGACATAGACATAGACATAGACATAGACATAGACATAGACATAGACATAGACATAGATAAGGTGTGTTTTGATCCAGAGAGTCAGGGGTGTCACCAGGGACAAGATGCTTTCTTTCTCAGCTCCGTTTTCCAAGACATCCACTTCATCGTACGACAGGCCCATCCTTTGATTACAAGATTAGCTATCAACAGCTCCTAAGACAAGTGCTTCCTCATTCATAGCAAGGGACAGATTATCCTCTATTGTCCCAGTATTTCAAACAAGAGTCCAAAGACTCACTCTGATCAGAATGGCTTAGGTCATGTGCCCACCCCTGAAACTATTCCTGGGGCCAGCAGGACCCAAACGAGCTGACTGTATCAGTTACAGACTCTGCCCTCGTCATGGCAGTAGTGGGAAGGATTGTGGAGCGAGGCTCTCTGGACCACACAGATCCCCCAGTGGAAATTAGGCACAGCTGGCATGGAGGCATGGATGCTACAACCATAAATGTCCTTTATAATTTGTTAATAGTAGAAATTTTAGGGAGTACAGAGAATTGAAAAGAAAATAAAATTCTCCTCTAACTCCAGCACCCAGAGGTATTGAACATTAACACTGTAACAGATGTCCTGCCAGTCTTTTTTTTTCTGAAAAGAATTAACACTGTGCTAAATATTCTACAAGCACCATTTCATTTATTCTTAACATAGCAACCCAAGAGGCAGACCTTATTAATGTCTCCATTTTGTAGATGAAAAAACAGGAGTTGCATAATTTGTTCAAGATTCCACAGCTAGTACTTGTTGAGCTGGTATTTGAACTCAGGTTTGTCTTTCTCTGGATCTCAAGCTTTTAATCATTATGCCGTCTTCTTTCATATAGATTGGTATCATAACCTACGTCTAGTTTTTGTTATGATTTTCTTCAGTTACTGTTACATTGTGAGCTGTCAGAGTCCTTAAATCAAAAGTTTTGTCTAGTGACTTAGATCAGGTTTCCTAGGACACAGATTCTGAGATGTAGATTGGTGTGTAGGTGGTTCATTGGGGAACATCCCTTTTGAGAGAGGGAGGGAAGCAGGACTGGCAGAGGGAAAAGTGAAACCACAAAGAGGCCTCGGGCAGAGCTATGGGAGCTCAGCAGCTGGGATGGCCTTCAGAGTTGTCCCATCTTGAGGCAAGGGGACCGGGCCGTTATATCCAGCAGCCACCAGGGGATGTGATGTTGGGTGGTGTGGCTCTCTTGGACTGAGGACAATTCCTGGAGAGGGCCTCAGCAGCTGGGAGAAAAGGGGAATCCAGAGATATTTGGATGGGGGCACCCTAGTATTTACTGCAGCCAGGCCAATTGAGGAGGGGAGAAGATGCCTAGAAAGACAGGGGAATCATTTGCATTCTCCTTTTTCTCCTCACAGTACAGCTGCTCAAAACATTTTTCCAGCCAATATTTCAAACATTTCTTCTTTCCAGAAACTTAGGATGTGACTTCCTGCTTCATATTAAAAAGCAGGCAGTGTGGTGCAGTAGGAAGTGCACTAGGCGTAGAAACTAGATCTGAGTATGAATCTGAGCTCCATCATTTACTGGCAGTGTGACCTTGAACAAGTATCTTCACCTCTGAACCTGTTTCTTCAACCACAGCAACATTGCTCAACATTGGCACTATTGACATTTGAGGCAGGATGATTGTTTGTTCGAAGGGGGGACTGTGCTGTGCATTGTAAGATGTTTAGCAGCATTGCTGGTCTGTGCTCATTAGAGGCCAGTTGCACTTCCCCCACCCCAGTTGTGACAATCAAAAATGTCTCCAGACATTGACAAGTGTCTTCTGGGGGGCAAAAATTCCTCTGGTTGAGAAACATTGTCTAGGGTCTAAGTGCTGTCCTCTTCATAAAGTTGTTGGGAGAGTTAAACAAGATAACTGTGAATGTTCAAACTCCAAACCATTGGCTACACAGACCCACACATCTCTCCAACCCCATCCCTGTCTCATCACTGCTCCAATGTCAGGTCTGGCGAGAGCCGGTGTGAGCCTGATCAATCGTGCATGGACCACTGTTGTTCACTTGCTCGTGTCTTGGTCTTGGTCTGTTTTGTGGAGGTTTCCAGGATGGTAGGAAAATAGAAAGACCATGGCTCCTGAAGTCAGGTCCCAGGTCCTTCATTTCCTAGCCACATGGACATTGACAATCATAGTGTGGCATGGGAATTATCTGGCATAGCCTGTGAAGCACTTGGTATGTCATAGGCTCTTTACTTTTCTCATCTTCCCAACTGCACTGTCAACTCTGAGGGAAAATGACGTGTTTCCTACCTTTGTGCAAGCATCCCAGTGCCCAGAGTGGGAGCCCAGTGAATTTGGTTCAGTGAAGAAAAAAAAAAAAATGAGGGGTGAAGCAGCTCCTTAAAGTATGTCAGCAGGCCAGGGACATCCTTCCTTCACACGTGAAAAGTCCTCTAACCCCAGCAATCGGGTAAAAAGTCCTGTAGTAAGTCATGCAGAGTCACACAGCACCTATCCTGTCTCAACACTTCCTGTCTCTGTGATCTCAGGGAAGTTACTTAATTCCTCTGGGGCTGTGTTCCTCAATTATAAAATGGGGATAATAATAGTATCCTGTATTCATTTCCTAG
Source organism: Tadarida brasiliensis (assembly GCA_030848825.1). Taxonomy (NCBI): domain Eukaryota; kingdom Metazoa; phylum Chordata; class Mammalia; order Chiroptera; family Molossidae; genus Tadarida; species Tadarida brasiliensis. The sequence goes on along the minus strand of CM061264.1, from coordinate 47,667,372 downwards.
GGCTACTGTCACAAAGTACCACACATTGAATGGCTTACAGAAAAGAAATTTATTTTCTCATGGTTCTGGAGGCTACAAGTTCGAGATCAATCTTAGCAGGCACAATTAATATTCAACAAAGGAGGCAAGAGCATTCAGTGGAGAAAGGACAGTCTCTTCAATAAATGGTGTTGGGAAAATTGGACAGGTATATGCAAAAAAATGAAACTAGACTACCAACTTACACCATACACAAGAATAAACTCAAAATGGATAAAAGACTTAAATGTAACTCGTGAAACCATAAGAGTCCTAGAAGAAAATGTAGGCAGAAAAATCTCAGACATTATATAGAGCAGAATTTTCACTGATATATCACTTAGGACAAGAGAAACAAAGGAAAAAGTCAATAAATAGGACTACATCAAACTAAAAAACTTCGAAGCACAGTAAAAGAAACCAGCATCAAAATGAAAAGGGAACCCACTCTCTGGGAGAACATATTTGCAAATGATACATCATCAGATAAGGAATTAATAGCCAAAATATATAGAGTACTCATACAACTCAACAAAAGGAAGACAAACAATCCAATTGAAAAATGGGCAGAGGACCTGAATAGACACATCTCCAAACAGGACATACAAATGGCCAGGAGACATATGAAAAAATGCTCAACATCTCTAATCATTAGAGAGATGCAAATTAAAATAACTATAAGGTAATCATCTCACATCTGCCAGAATGGGTGCCATCAACAAATCATCAAACAAAAAGTGCTGGTGAGAGTGTGGAGAAAAGAAGACTCTAGCACACTGCTGGTGGGAATGCAGACTGGTGTAGCCACTATGGTGATTCCTCAAAAAATTAAAAATGGAGCTGCCATTTGACCCAGTGTTCCCACTTCTAAGAATATATCCTAAGAATCCTGAAACACCAATCAGAAAGAATATATCTACCCCTATGTTCATAGCAGCACTGTTTGCAATAGCTAAGATCTGGAAAAAACCCAAGTGCCCATCAGTAGATGAGTGGATAAAAAAGCTGTGGTACATTTACACAGTGGAATACTATGCAGCTATAAGAAAGAAAGATCTCTTACCCTTTGAGACAACATGGAGGGACCTGGAGAGTATTATGCTGAGCAAAATAAGCCAATCAGAGAAAGACAAATATCACATGATCTCACTTATCTGTGGAATATCAGAAACAAAATAAGCCCTGGTCGGTTCGGCTCAGCAGCTGGAGCGTTGGCCCGCGGACCAAAGAGACCTGGGTTCGGTTCCCGCTAAGGGCACGTACCTCGGTTGCAGTTTGTCCCCAGCCCCGGTTGGGGTTGTGTGGGTGGCAACCAGTTGATGTGTCTCTCTCACGTTGATGTTTCTTTCTCTCTCTTCCTCCTGCTCTATAAAAAAAAAAAAAAATCTGTCAACAAAAATAGATCCAGAGTCATGGAAGTAGGGAACAGACTGACAAACCTCAGAGGGAACGGTGGTGGTGGGGGTGGGAAGAGATAAACCAAATAACTTCTATGCATAGATGTACAACCAATGGATACAGACATTAGGTTGGGGAAAGCAGGAGGGGAGTGGGAGTGGGGAGGAGGTGGTCAAGGGGGAAAAAGGGAGACATCTGTAATACTTTCAACAATAAATAAATTTTAAAAGTCTTAGCAAGGCTGGTTTCTTCTGAGGGCCGGGAGAGTGAATCTCTTCATGCCTCTCTCCTAACTTCCAGTGATCTGCTGGTGCTCTTTGGCATTCCTTGGCTTGCAGATGGATCATTCCAGTCTCTGCCTTCATCTTCACACGGCATTCCCCCGTGTGTGTATCTATGTCCAAACTTCCCATTATAGCCAATTACATCCGCAACAACCCTGTTTCCAAATAACGTCACATTTTGAGGTATTGGTTAGGACTTCAAGAAATGCATTTGGGGAGAGCACAATTCAACCCATAACACCACCCCATAAGGGTATACTGAATATTAACTGTAAAATGCTACATGGTAAAATACTCAAAGGTGTCTGGCCCACTATAGTCAACACATGTTAACTGTTTTTATTAATTTTATTCATCAAGATTATCGTGCGTGACTTCTATGTGCCAAGCAGTGTGCTGGGTGGTAGGGATATAAAGATGAATTAGGTGAGGTCCCTGACTCAAAAGATGCCCAATCTAATGGAACCACAGACATTAATAAAGAATTACAGTCCTGAGGGTCTTCACAGCTAGCTCACTTTCCTACTCGCTGAGCCATCTGTCCATTTAATGGTATCTGGGGTCAAAATTAATGGCTTGGATGCCATCAGAGAGCAAAGAAAGTTCATTGTTCAGAGGGAAGAAGTTTTGCCTTTTTTCTGGCTTCTTTTTATCTTTGGGGGGGAAATTACCAAGTATCATGGTCAAACACTACTCTGATTTCTTGTGCAAAGTTTAAGGTGACCTTTACCCTTCCTAATATATCATTTTGATGAAGCCAAAATTTTCCAAGATTCTCAAGACTGGCAGAAAAATAACTTCAGAAACTGGTCCCAAATTGGTAACTGAAGATAAGTTGGAGGGCAGTTCCTTCCTCAAGTGTTGCCGTATATCTTAGTTCATTGCGTGTTGATAGTATATTAAAATTGAAATAAAAATAAAATATTATCTGTGCCATTAAACCTGATCAATTCTCACTCCACTAATCTCCAGACCTTGATTCTCGCTAAAAGATGGACCATCTTAACCCACTCTTGGCAAAGATGTACAACGGATGAGAGTTCTGAGAGGTGAAGCCTTTATCTTTTCGAAAAAAAATATATCCTGTCATCATTTAATATTTATGGAGCACACACACTGCGTGAAGCCTGCATCACAGGGTGTCCTTTGCTGCCAGAGAAGACATTGGTGACAGGGGGAACATTAAATAAACTGGGGGCTTCATGAGGACAAGTTTTCGGGGGGTGGTGCAGGCATGACCTGGGTAATGGATGTCATTCACACACCCAAGGGGTTGAGCCCTAGGAAGCATGGCCTGAAACACAGACTTCCTGCTTGTGATGACCGTCCATCCTGGCATCCTGGCATCCTGGCACCAGAGCTGCTCGTTGGAGAGAATCCCAAGGTAAATGGGGATTCTGATGCAGGGAGAGAAGCAGGACCCAAGAACAAAGTTGAGTGGGGCAGAGCAGAATGTCACCCCTAGATTCTGTAGGGTGTGCCATGTGGGGCGAGGGGCAGCCATCCAGCTAGTGCCCTGCTCACCAAACCAGCCCCAGAGGGTACCTCCTGCTCTTGCTCAGAGGAAGGGGGCACCATTTCCAAATTCCCACCAAGCTCCTCACGGGCTGGTGGTACCTAGGGTAGAGGAGAGAGCTGTAACCCGGAGATAGAAAACACATACACATTTGAGTTTTAATTCTACCATTCCTTTGTATCATAACTTTTGCAAGTCATGTTGTGTCTCTGAGCCTCAGTTTTGTCCTCTGTAAAACGGGGATCATCAAGTCTGCCCTGCCCACGTCATAGGGCTGAGCTCCAAATCAGCATTTAAAACTGGGAGCAGAAAACCTCTTCGTCATCTCCAAGGCATCTAGTGTCTTTGTCTCATTGTCTCATCATGACACCTGTTCCTGCAGAGGGGTGGCGGGAACACAGTTCTGATCTCTCTTATCTACGCTGTGCTCCACTCTCCACAACCATGTCCTTCATCCTGCCCTGCTCCCCTGGACCCGGCTTGCACCTTGGACTGGACTCACGGTGACTTCACTTGGAGGCTCACTGTGCATCTTAATGGGCACCATCCCCACAGTGTATAAGTTAAGAGTGTACAGTCCATGGATTAGTCTAGCAAGTGGTGCTGGAAACCCAGCTGCCTGAGTGAGGATGACAGGAGCAGCTCCAGCCACACAGGGCTGGACATGTGGGAGGCTCTGCTGCTGTGTGATTTGCTGTAGATGACCCTGATGATTACTGTGGTCAGTGGTAGGGGACACAGAGGAGGGCCAGAGGGATGGGCAGGGCGTGGATGGGAGTGCCCCAGCCAGAGAAGACAGGCAAGCCCATTCCACGCAGAAGCAGCAGTAGGTGCAAAGACAGAGAGAATGGAAAGGGATGTGGCATGTCCGGCAATGCTGCAAGGTCCCTTGTGAGAGGGGGACAGTGTGGTCGAGGAGAGGAGACCACAGAGCTTGCAGCCAGCCCGGGAGGGGCCTGGAATTCTGCCCTTAGGAGCCAGAACTCAGTTCTTCCGGTGCCGAGGGACCATCGCAGGTTTCTCCCAGCAGAAAAAAGATGATCGGAGTTTTGTTTCCAAAAGACCACTCTGGTGGCAGGCGGGAGGGTAAAGATGGGAGAGAGGAGGGGGCGACCTGGAAACAGAGACAGGAGGCTGTTACCATAGTTCAGTTCAGAGATGCTAAGAGCCTAAGTCAAGCCACAGCAGGGTGACAGCCAGGAGGGAACTGAGGGGTTTCTGCTCAGAAGTAGTCCAGAGGAATGATTAAGAACACGGCTCCAGGGCCAGACCACCGGGGTTTTAATCCTGACGTTATTCACTAGCTTGTGCCTTTGGGCAAATAACTCACCTTCTTTGTGCCTCAGTTTCCCCACCCACGGGAATGGCAGTAGTGGCACTTATGTCATACAGTTGTTGAAAGCTTTCACAGCTATTTCTGGCACAGACCAAGTACTTTTAAAACGTTAGTTCTTCTGAGGAGACAAAATTTACAGGATTTGGTGCCTGGTTAGAAGTGGGGAAAGAGAGGCTTCCCGGTGGATCTGAAATACTTTGTAAGCTTTGTAACAATGCGCCAGTGGCAGCTAATTTGGAATGTAGGGCCCTCTGAGATCAACATTATTAAGATTTGAGGAAGGTACTTCAGAGAGGACAACCAGGTATTTCTCACCGATGCATAATTTATTGGTTAAATGAATTATTAATTAGATTAAGGCGCATGTAATATGTACCAACCACTGTGAGTCTGATTCACTCTGGCAGTTCTGGGGTCTTATCTGTGTACCAATCCCCAGGCCATGTTCTAGGCACTCCAGAAATGGGTTCTATCCTGGTTGAGATTTTTTCTTCAGATTTGGTGCTCTGTTTTCCCAGCCTCCTGTCTCTCCCTAAATTATGATCTGGAGTCTCTTCTGGTAAATATCCCTGCATTCAACCCAGCCCTAAGGCCCCCTATCTGAGCTCTGCTGTTTTCTTGGGGACCTGAGCATTAGTGCAGAAAACGTGTCAGTAATTTAGGGAGAATGAATAGAAATACATTAATGAACTGCTAAACGGTGTCAGCTGATTCAACAGATAAAAACTCAGGATGCGAAGAAAATGCATGCTCCTCCGACTCCTTCCCCACACCCCTAAACAGTGTTTGTAAATCACACTTTCCGCGAACACAGCCACAGCTGACTTCTTTTTTTTTTTTAATTTTTTTTTTTTTTTTTTTTTATCCTCACCCGAGGACATCTTCAGATAGAGCGGGAGGGAGAAAGGAAGAGAGAGAGAAACATCGACGTGAGAGACACATCGACTGGTTGCCACCCACACAACCCCAACCGGGCCGGGGACAAACCGCAACCGAGGTACCTGCCCTTAGCGGGAACGAACCCAGGTCTCTCTGGACCCCGGGCCGTCGCTCTAACCGCTGAGCCAAACCGGCCAGGGCAGCCACAGCTGACTTCTAAAGGAACATATCAAACTGCACAAAAGGGCACTGACTGTTATGGGATCGTTTTTGATCTTCTTCATCACCCAAAACATTGAAGAAAAAAATATATTTAAATGAAGTAGAGTAACTAATGAGAATTTTTAGATTATACTGCTGAAGACAGGAGATATTTTTTAAAAATCTTAAATAGTTGACACTTGTTGGAAATTCCATCCAATTACCCAAGACATTTAGGGCATGAACATTGATCCTGAATTTTTCATGGATAGACAGCTTTAGGAGGGAGAAAGACAAAAAAAAAAAAAGGGAAAGTGTTTGTAAACTGGTGCTGACCAAAAAGAAAACGCAGACAGCTTTCGTTTTGGTCCATTCCTGCTTGACTTCCTCATCTTGTCGTTTCTTTTCCAAGCTGTCACGCCAGGTCGAGGCAGACACACGTTGTCTAATCTCGGGCTGCTGGAGAGACTTAAGTAGCTGTGACCCTCGGAGCCTGATGTGCTAAGTCCAGGAAATGTGACGGGGTGACAGATGTAGGTTTTTATTATTTACTTTTGAAAAGCCGAGAAAGGAAAAACATTTGGGAGAGGATTGGGTATACTCTTAAGAAATGAAAAGTCCAAGTTGGTTAGGCCACAGAACCGGAGATGACAAGCCCGAGGAGCAAGTCCTCCGGAGAGACGGGCCCCGCTGTCGCGCCGCCTGGCTGCACCTGCCCCCTGCACACGTCCACGTCTGAGCGCGGGAAACCGTCCGCCTGCTTCTGGGGACAGCCTCTGTCCTCTGTCTGATCGCCTCTGCGAGGGATGGGAACGAGCCACCGTCTGCAGCCTGGCCTGGATGCCGAACGGGGAGCATGGTTAGGTGCCATGGCTGCTCCCCAAGAAGCACCACCCTCTCTTTGCTCTCCTAATTCTCCTCTCTTTCACCTGCTCTTCTTTTCTCCGACTTCCCTCTCCTTTCCTGGCAGCTCATCTCTCACTCATCTTTTTTTCCCTTTATTTCTTTCCTTATCGGACAGCTTCAGAGGTTTCGCGGAGGCTGTGCCCTTGGTGCCGGGTACTCGGCTTGCTCCGGGCTCTCCTCCCAGGGCTGTGAGCGCAGCGGCCCTGGAAGCCGAGGCTCCTCCTAAGCCCACGTCAGAACCCAAGCTCTGAGGGCAGGGACCTAGTCCCTTCGTTCCTCACCGTGTCCCCACCTCCTGGAACAGTGCCTGACACATGGCAGGCCATCAGACCACATGTGGAGAGTGAAGGGAAAAAGGAGAGTTTATCTTCAATGAACAGGAATTACTCATGTACTGATTTTTAAAGTTATAGAAAAACTTTGTCCGATGCTTCCCTCTTCTTTGTCTCTGAAAGTAAGCTATTCAAAGTCAAATAGACTTGAAAGAATAAAGATCCCCAGATGGAGAAAGAAATATTTTAGATCTGAGATGTGCCAGGGAGAGCCTTTCTCTGCCGAAGCCTACGTAGCCGTGTGTGGGTCTAATTTCCCAATGCTCTGAGAAACTGTGACAGAGAATCATTACCCTTGAAATGGGTTTGCATAATATAAAAAATCAGGGTCTCCTCTCCACTTAGTGAATGTTAACATTTCTGGAAGTTCCCACGCACGCTCTGAGAGCCCTGTGACATTGTGGCTGTGTTGTATTGAACCCAATCACTTGTAGAAAATGTGCAATGTAATAGGAGTATTACACGGGGTGATACGGAAAATCCTAATTGGTACCAAAGCAATTCGTTCTAGAGTGGACTATAAAACCTTCAGTGCCATTCTAACTAATCACCCCTGTGGCATTCTGAGCAAATGCAGGTTAATGGTGACAACCTTAATTTTTTTTATCAATTAAATTAAGTGTATAATCAGACAATATAGGCCCATTGTTGGCGCTCATCATGCTGATAATAAATGGCTTCAGTACTCAGCACCTTTGGCTTCACTGGAGCCCTGGACTCTTCCATCCACCATCACTGACCTAAGAGATGGTGGTTCCTTGGTGCCCAGAGACAACACATAGCAAAGCTGTGTGCTGAGACTGGGGTGAGCAAATGGTGGTGGGCTCACGGGTCTGAGGGCAGTCTCCAAACTCAGAGGCTGCGATTGCTCAGCCCTCTGCCCTCCTGCCTCTACCTCTAGGCCTCTTCTTCAGCAAGTGATTTCTCATAATACATAGAGGTAGGAAAGATGAAGAATTCAGAAAAGCGAATGTGAAAATATAAGGTGCTGAATTAATATTTAACTAACCATGATGCCATGTTCTTGCTCTTGAGTTTAGGATAGAAACGGGCCTTAGTCATCACTGATGGCCCCACACCTTGCACATCCCCTGGCATATGGCAACCTCTGGAAACCTTCATTGGTTTTACCAAGCCATGGCATTCTTAGACTTGCTGTTCCCTAAGTGTGTTCCCTGGAAGATAAAGCCTGTAGGTGCATCCTAAATAGGAATCTGTGTATAAGTAAATTGGAGAAACGCTATCTTTTACCTTTTCCTCTTGGAGATTTATGGTATATCTTAGCACTTTGAAGGCAATGATAAGTCCTCTAGAAATGCTTTAAAATGGTTTAACCTAGAGTTGTCTAACCAGATTGTCTAACCACACTTGATCACAGAACTCTGTTAACATCCCACAGAGCACACTTCAGCAATAGTCTACTTTGGGTGTTGCTAGCATACTTATACCCAGTGATCAGATAAAAAGAGTAAGATGGAAATAACAATTTCCTGATTCTCCTTAAATCCTGGGATAATAGAGATGAAATCTCCCTTGATTGTGACTAAATACCTTAATAAAAACATAGAATTGCCCTGGCCAGTTTGGCTTAGCGGTTGGAGTGTTGGTCTGCAGACCAGAGTCCCGGGTTCGGTTCCCGCTAGGGGCAAGTACCAAAAAAAAACAACAACAAAAAACCCACAGAATTATAGGGTTTTAGACATGGAAGAGACCTTGGACATCATGTATTTTAACCTCTAGCTCAGTGCAGAAATTCACTTGCAGCAACCATGACGGATAGATACTCTGTCATCTCTACTCAGATATTTCCAATGGCAGGGAGCTCAGCCACTCACAACACAGTCTACCGAGTTATCAAATTTCTTCTATTGAGCTAAAATCTGTGTCTTTGAGGGTCAAGATTTCATCCTAGATTAACATAGAAAGATCCACTTTTTCTATGTTTACATATCCGTTCTTATGCCCTCAGTTAACAGCATATTAGGAATTTCCAGTTTCTACATTTCAAAGCAAAATCAGAATAAATAGGAAAAGTGGTCCATGAAAGGCTAGTAGAAGGGAGAAAAATGGGAAATAATCTTACCAGTTGAGTTATGGGAATAAAATAATAGAAATCTCTTATTTGCCTTCCATTAAGTTCTAAAAGCAAAGGTGTTTTTCCTAAGTTTGGTGCCGACTCCTTTGGTGACTGTCTTAGTTCAGGCTACTGTAACAAAGTACCATAGACTGGGCGTCTTACAAACAACACAACCGTGTTTCTCACAGTCCTGGGGGCTGGAAGCCTGAGATCAGGGTGCCAGGATGTTAGGTTCTGGCGAGAACCCTCTTCCAGGTTGCAGATGGCCAACTTCTCCTTGGTGGGAAGAGAGTGAGAGAGCCTTCTGGGGTCTCATTCATAAGGACTCTACTAGTGTGACCTAACTTCTTCCCAACACCTCACCTCCTAATACCATCCCACTGGGGGTTTGCATTTCAACATACGAATGGGGGGAGGGCACAAAGATTCAGTCCATTGCAGTGACGAAACAACTTGAATTGATGTGAAACCACTTATAGTCTTTATTTATTCTACTCAATGTGAATATGTATAATTTGATTAAAGAAATATTAACATCTGATGACAAGAATATTGATGTGTTCCCTCAGACCCACTGGGAGCATTACCCAGAATTGCACTGTATTACCCTTCTAAAGTCAGAGTCTGAATTCAGAAACATATCTGGCCCCAAGGATTTCGGACAAGGAGCTGTGACAACATCCTTTTCTTGGTACCTTCTGTGCACTGCACACATTCATCTTTTTTAGGCCTCACAATTCTGTGGGGCACCGTCGTATTTATCCCCCACCTTCTGGAAAGTCATCTAGTTTTGCAGGCATTTTTCTAATGTCACATGTTGTAATTTGGGACACTGGTCAACGCCAGAAGAACCTTGGCCAGTAACAGGAGGACGGGAGGCCTAGAGAAGCAGGAAGAGCCCTGGGAGGGAGCCCCCTCGGGCCTCTCTCTGAAAGGTAGTTAATGCATTCACAATGCTCATAGCTCTCCAGCTGTTCTCTTCCTACCTAACCAGAAGCTTTGGGAAAGCATGGAAGCCCTTTGCAGAGAAAAGCATTATTCTGAGTGCTGAATTGAGTTCTGGGAAGGCCTGGACCTAGCCTCTGGGATAGAAGCTTCTTACTGCCGACTACACTCTCCCCATATGGCCATTACAATGAGATTTGGGGCTTATCAGACATCTAAAAATCTACCCCATTTATTCTTCAACCGTGCTTGAAATTTCCATATGAGTATTTGTCTTTGTCAGAATACTGAAAGCCACGGCTGAAATGTAAGTATTACATATAACATGTAAGGGTCAACCCATCAAGCCATTATGGACTTAATTTAAATAATCAAATGAGCTAGTCAGTCATTTAGCCAGGCCCAGAGGGAACTGGACACAGAACAGACCAGGTTTGATGGGGAAAGAAAGGAAGGAAGCACGGGGAAGGTCTGAAGCATGGGTACTTCTGTGAAAGGTCTGCGTAGGGCGATACGGTGAGAGGCCTGGGGCCCAGACGGATGCCGTGAAAACTGGCTGAAGGGGAGGCGCAGAAAGGGAAAGAGAGGCAGGAGAAGGGGAGCATGAGTCTCCAAAGTGCAGTCTTTAAAGGGGCCTCCAGACCCCTTTTAAATAGTACATCACTCTCCAGCTGGGGTCCAGGGAGAGGAATGGCTGCCCCAGTTACAGACCTAGGGAGACAAGGAGAGGAGCAGGACACAGCCTGCGTGAAGAACTTCCGACCTCAGCTCAGACCAGGGTGCCTGTGCTGTGTGTTACAGCCGCACTCCCGCTGAGCTGTGCCCTGGGCCAGGAGAGCCGGCTGCTCCCACTCTGCGCGGGGAACTCAGGCTGGACCCTGTGCTCAGCCCTAACGCACTTCCCAGAGGCCTTCCCCACCCACACCCACCCCTCCCCTCCAAGGTATCTATTCTGTGTATCCCACTGTTCTCTGGTTTTTTAATTTGCCTTCAGGGCACTCACTGCACTTTGTAAGTACATATTTATTTCTTTATTAATTTAATGTCTGAATACTCCTGAGACTATAAATTCCACGAGTACCTGCTAAGAACAGGTTTCTAACAAAAAAAATCTGTTCAATAAATCATTGTCAGGCACTGTGCTCTCTGTTTCAGAAATATAATGTGATCTTCACTATAACCTCTGATTTCGGCTTTACAGATTAAATTAAGGAGGTTTACCACTCCACGGGGCTCGGTCTTGAACCCTGGGATTGTGCAGTGCAGACCCTACACAGCTGTGTGCAGCAGCCCTGCTCAGAAACCCCTGGTTCCAAACCACTTATGAATGGCCTTATCTCCAAAGGAAAAGGGTGTCTCTGCTCCTTTTCCCACCTTTTGGACAACCGTGGCTGGAGGGGTTAATAATGAACAGAAAGTCCAATTAACTTCACCCATCCCATCAGTCCTAGAACTAAATCCTGGCTCCTTGCAAGCCCCAAGAAAACACTCTCCTGTCTATATATCATGTTAATAATTAATTGATTGGTTAATCCATTAACTAGTTCCTATAAGGTTTGACCTGTCCTCCTTTGTCCACTCCATGTGTCCTGGTTGGGGTCAGTGGGTCATGTGCATTATGCTGACCTGAAAGACTTTGGATGAAGGACCATTTAGAAACATGTACATGCTGAATGCTTTTAATTCCCTGCCATTTTATGAGGGATCTCATTGTATACCCATTGAGAATAGTTTTCTTAAAGTATTGGTTGAAAATAGATAGCAGTGCCTGGTTATTCCAAGATGAAGGTTATACCCAGCCTTCAAGGAGCTCCCAGTCAAGTGTGACAACAGGAGAGACAAGGAAGGCTTCTTGGAAGAGGAGGTCACGGGGAAAAGGAGAGGGGTCAGGAGGGGAGGCTGTGGGGAGCATTCAGGGCGGAGGGTGGAGCCCGTGCAAAGAGCTTTGTGATCTCGGAGAGAGACTAAAAGCAGCAGGCCAGGCTAGAGAACAGACGGTGCTCCCTTTTTCCTGGGTGCTTGTGGAAGAGCCTCTGTTGTAACATTTTCTAAAACACTGTGAAGACACTTGGTACTGGGAATTTTTACTACACTATGTGCTCTTTTTGTTACTTTGGTTCCAAGCCCTCAACCTGAATCCAAACCAATGCTAATGTAACTAATTATTTTGCAAGGTGATAGACAGAAACCAGTTATTAAGAAATGCCAAATATTCCATTTCCATTAGGTTTTTAAAATGTTTTTTACACTCTAACACCATAAACACCAGTTAGGTTAGCTATAAGGCCTCACAGCTGAGATCAGTGGTTCCCAGACTTTAGCTGCTAATTAGGATTACTTGTATACTTTTTAAAAACACACATGCTCAATTTATTAAAGTTGAACTTAGGTATACCCTAAACTTATCGATACCACTCCATCAGAAATGCAAAAATCCACCCAAAAATGCACATGAATTTTATGACAACACTATTTGTTTATAATAGCTCCACAAGAGATCACCCAAATGCCCAGAAGTAGCCAAAAGAATAAAAATTTTGGTATAGTCACACTGTGGAATATTACACAGCACTGAAAAGGAATGGACTCATGCTACACACTATCTCATGCATGAATCTCATAAACACAATACAGAGCAAAATAAGCCCGATGCAAATAACACATACTACATGATCCATTTTGGTTTTGTACTAAAAATCAAGAACAATTAATCTTTGTGTTAGAAGTCAGCATAGTGGCTGCCCCTTGGAAGGGTAAGGATAGAAGGGGCCACAAGAGAACTTTGGGGATTCTGGGTGCTAAATACATGAATGTGTTCACTTTGTAAAAAGTCATCAAGCTGTGTATTTATGACGTGTACACCTTTCTGTACAAGGTTATATTTTAGTAAGATATTTGAAAAAGATACATCTGCCTAAATTTTATCCCCATATATTCTGATTCTGGGATGAGGTCCAATTATCTGTATTTTTTAAAGCTCTGCAAATGATTCTGATATACATCCAAGCTCAGGAACCACTGACTAGGATCACCAATGGTCCAGATTTCCCAACTTTAATCTCCTTGTTTGTATATTAAAAGACCTTATTTGTGCCTTTTATCTTCATTCTTACCCTCAAAATAGGAGTAAAATAGCTACGGTAAGCGTGTGCACCCAGACGCTTCCATGCCGCTGAAATGAATGGAGGTGGAAAGGCGTTCCTGTGTCACCAGTTCATTACAGCTCATTACTCTGGGGTTTCAAGAATCCCTCAGAAAATTCGTTTATTCAACCAGCTAATAAGTGTTTATTGAACACTTATAATAATAAAAGCTAACAATTACTAATTTATTAATCACTTCCCTGGACTGGGCATGATATATCCTTTACATGTGTTTTATCTTTTAAACATAGTAAAGGATTTAAGTGCACAGACTCATGAGCCAGACTCCTGGTGTTAAAATGCTAGTGCTGTAACTTAGTTGTGTGGCTTTGGGAAGGTTACTTTCCCTCTCTGTGACTCAGTTTCCTCCTTTGTAAATTAGGAGTAATAATAATACTGATTCTTGAGGTTGGGGTGAGGGGCAACTGATGTGTGTCATCTCTAAATATAGCAAATAGTACATAAGCATTAGCTGTTACTTTTCACACAAATCTTGTAAGATACCTACTATAATAATTAATTTGTAGTTGAGGAAACCAAGCTTAGAGAGGTTATATGACTTGTCCAAGGTCACACAGCTAATAAATAGCAAAATCAAGATTCCAAGCCAGGTTGCCTGACCTCAGAGCTTAGATACCTTGCTATCACACTCTCTATATTGTACTGACCTATTCCTGTCTTGGTCATGTTTTGGTGGACTCCAAGATTAAATATCTGAAGAGAAGATTCTACTAAAGAGACCTTGCAAGAGTCTGGAAAGTTGGACTATTTCATGATCTAACTGGTAGTGATAAGACCGGCCCTCTGCCAGGGAGAAGGGGAGCGCTTCCCAATCAAAGCTTCATTTTCCAAGGAAGAATGAATCGGAGTAACCTTTCTCGCTCCCCGAAGTTAAAAATACCTTTTAAAAATGAGTTTGTCATGTCTTGTTGCATAACACTGAGCAGTATTTATAGGACGTGGAAATGAATATGAAAACTTGTCTTTTGATTCATGACCTATTAGAAGTGGTGCTTTCATTAATAACTCTGACTTGAATTTTTCCTCCCAAATTATTGAAATGTTTATTAAACTTTAACAGTATTTTTCTGTCTGGGGAGGGGGGTTGGGGCGTGGGGAGGTAGAAAAAGGGAAGAATCAGATGTATTCCTAATGGCACTAACGGTCAATCACTGAAAAAAACAATTGTATGTATTGCACTTGTCGGCCTGAGAGCGCCTTAAGGTAACTGACAGGATGGGGTATGTTGTCCCCTAATATTGAATACTGTTCATTACAGAGGCAAAGATTGCATTTTTCTTGACTTAATTTTAAATCAAAGGCTTCATTGCCCAGCCAATGTGGCTCAGTTGGTTGAGCATTGTTCCATGCACCAGGAGGTCGCTGGTTCGATGCCCCGGTCAGGGCACATGCCCTGGTTGCAGGCTTGATCCCCAGTGGGGGGCATGCAGGAGGCAGCCAATTGATGTTTCTTTCTCATCCATGTTTCCATATCTCTCTCCCTCTCCCTTACTCTCTCTAAAAACAATTTTTAAAATACATATTTAAATCAAGTCTCCATTGAAACAATATCTCAGCAAAAAACACAGATACTAGCAATTAATGGGTAAAACTGCATACCTAAGATTTGTATTACATGGATTCCAAAGTAATTACGTTGGCACACTCATTATAAATATCTCCCTACAAAGCGATGCTATCATTTTGTTGGCTTTTAAGGATGGTTGCTGCTGACCATGTAATGTATTTCCAACTTTTGTCAAGTATTAAGGTGACTGATTTTATTTCTTTTGTTAGATACTTAAGTTTCCCTTTCTTTTTTATATATTGCTTCAAAACAAACCTGCTTTTACAAGCCTCCTGCTGCTCGAAAGGCTCTTTGTTCAGCACAGAGAAGCTTCCTTGCTGATCAGATTTTCCCTCTTTAAGCAAACACTGGAGGCTTTCAGCGGCTGCCCAAGTAGCACTTCAAAACCCTCACGGCAGTGTAAAAGGCCTCCCAAAAAGCATGACATTCAATCAAAGTTCAGTAAGGAAAGTTTTAATGAATAAACTCAGTAAATTAGAAGGCACTGCAGCAGGGTGATTAACTCTCATTTGTGCATTAGCGTTGAAATTAATTAAAATGTTGAAGCCATAGGAGGCTGGCTACCTCGTCAGGACCTGGCTCTGCCCTCGGAGTCAGTCTGGATCCAGGAGTGATTCATCTTACACAGATGAGAGGGGGTTAGAAAAGAAAAGAACAGTCAGGACAAATGTGTTTTCAATGGTGCTTAGCAGCAGGGAGACCATTGAGACTTCAGAGCAATGCTACTGGAGTGTGACATCATAATACGGTATGTACATGTGGAGTGGAGGGAAAAGGACTTTGCACACACACACCCCTGTCTTTTGGATTGGATGCGTGTGTATTAATTTCTCTGCCAGGCAGAATGCTGCAGTCTGCTCTCTTCAAGACCACTCTCAGATTAGCTCTGTTTCCTTGACACTTTTAAAACCTGCTTGCCACCATTGATGTTCATCCCTGGGGGTCCCCGCAGCGCCGTGACATGAAAAGGTGGGCTTGGCGCCCTGGTGGATTTCCCTAAGATCAACTCCATAGAATGCATGAAAATATAATTGCCTCAAACAGACTCTCAGACACACAACAATGGATTTATTGTTAAATTCCCTCGACAATGTGCAGAGCAGAAACCATCTTTTCAAGAAACCCAAAATATTCCATTCCCATTAGGTTTTTAAATATCTCATAAGCTCAATTTTTTTCCAGAACTATGGGTCTGTGGATCTTCTTATAGAAACCCATTACCATGTAGCTCTTGAACAAATCCGTGCCTGCTTAAAATTACAAATGACAGCCCATTTCATAAAGAGAAAAGTCCTATTTGACAGGAAAACAGTATCAGTGGGTTCTCCTTGGATAACAGATGGGCTTGGGTCAGGCCCGGCAACAAAACTGTTTCCAGAATAGAGTAGCAATGGACTGCCATTTCTAGTTCAGGGGTCATTGCAGAAACGAGTGACTACCTGCAAGTCTAAATTATCCAGAGAAAATTATCGTGATTTGCTGTGGATCTACATTCATAACTTGTCCGTCTTCCTTATTTTTTGCTCTAAAGATTTCTTGTCAGACACAATGTCAGAGGTCACTGTCAGAGTGTCCCTTTGGTACCCATTAACTATAACCAGCAAACTTGTTCACTATTGATCCACTATGTCTAAGTATCTATTATGGTGGATATAAAAGGTGGCTTCACATTTTTCTAAACAGATAATTCATAAAGGCCAAGGGGTCATGGCTTGTGATGTATTATTCTCTCACTGTAACTGTGACTGAATGGGGGGGGGGGTGCCAAGAGGCAGGTGTTAGACTAGAGAGGTGGAAAGTTGTGTGTCGATTGGACACGTTAACATCCACATAAATAATAAAAGGCATTAATAATATTTGTTCGCGACCTCATTATCGATTCATTCTACTCAGCAGCAGAGAGGCTCCTGGAGAGAATGGAGACAGAGTTGATTTTTTTATCACCGAAGTTCAGTTGAGGTTAAACTCTAAAAATGGAAGTCAACTAAAGACAGTAAAATATATTCTGGCAGCCATATATCGGGTCCTGGGATTGATACATTTTGCAGGTAGTGCATTTTCTGGGAGCAAAGCAAGGGTTTGCGGAAACAGAAGCCTCAGTATGAGTTGTTAGGATCTGCTGGGCCCCAGTGGGCTCAGCGCATCCCCACATCCCTGCGGGGTTCTCTGACTCCTCGTATTCTGTAACCTCACTGCTTCGTAAAGAACATGCAGCAATCCCACGGCAGAGGCCATTGCTGATGTTCCCCACGTTCCCGCCCTAAAGAGAAGCATCTCATTAGGAGAACGATAAGGATCTAATGAGTGAGCTTTGCTCACAAGTTAGCTGACACTGGGCTTATTTAATGCTGTTTATGGTCTTCTACCCACTGGAGAACCCGGAGAGGGTGCGCTTTCTCAAGACTACAGTTTGGAGGAAAGTAAATTGAGATGAATCATGGTGAGATGAGATAGTTAAAATGTCATGCTCCATAAGTTTGAATGCATTCTTCAAGTTCTGAACAGTAAAATGCAACTGCAACAAGAGAAACAAAGAAAAAGCAGAGAACTAACAATACAAATCCTCCTTCTTGGCAAAGATGCTTGGAGGGGGGTACCAAACAAAACCTTTTCCGAGCCATCCCTGAGGGCACACCCAGTGCACACACGTGCGCACATCTGCACTCCCTTCTGATTTTACTTTCCTTTTACTATTTTACCTATTCTGGCAGAGGGGATGACACATCAAAATTGCAAGGTTTCAGAGACAAACAATAAACCCCTAGCTTTACTTCTGTTTACAAATGTTAGCTGAGGGAAAGTCTCTGCCTGCCTGGGAGAATTCCAAATTGTCCCTAGTAAAGGTAAGAGCTAGCAATGGTGGGCCTGAGGGTGGGAATAGGCCCTTTAGGAGAAGATTGAAGAAAGACTCGGGGGTGGGCATGGGCGGATGTGGGAGCTGTGGAATTGCTTCGATGATTTCTCCTTACAGAGCCCCATTCATTTCAAGTATCTACTAACTCTATAACTCTAAGTTAAAACATCCTAAGAGAAACCCAAGAATGACCTATTTCCTGGAAGCGATCAATCTAAGTTAACAGTCTGACCCTGGGAATAGCTTTTCTTCTTTATGTGAAACCCCAGCTATTGGGACAACACAGTGTTGAGGGAATTTCTCTCTAGTATCTGTAGTTCTTAACCTTTTTTGTGGATCAAGAACCCTTTTGAGAATACAACAAAAACTATGATCCCTCTCTGGAGAAAAACGTCCACACACACACACACACACACACACACACACACACACGATTTTGCATTTATTTTAGGCATTCGTAACATCTCTCAAGTTGGTGCAGGTTAAGAGCCTGTATTCAAAAATAGGGTATTAAAAACAACAACAACAAAAGAAAACCCAGATGAACATTGATAGAATCTGCCCTTCCTTCTTCAATTCAATAAAGGAAAAAATGAAGCTGAGAGATGAGCCAGACATTGTAACCTTCAGAACCCAAATACTGCTGTCCTCAGTAATGATCATATTCAAGTGTCACATTCACGATCTCCATGGACATCTCTGTTCTTCATAATCATTTTTATTTTTATTTAATGTTTGGAAATGTTGTAAAGAGTGACTACTGTTTCAAAATGTGACCTCTGTGAGGTTTAAAACCTACTGAATCAGATGAGATATGAAAGCGTTCAATATAATGTATGACTTAAAGCTATGTTTTTAAAACTTTAATAGGAAATGTCTGACTCTTAGATCACTGTTTCTAAAGCCTGGCAGACAGAAACATGTCTTTTTAAAATGTTGATTTATATACCAAACAGAGATCCAGCAGGTAGAAATAATGCCTTTCCCCTTTACCTCATGCAAACCTGAACCTTTAATTTGCTTTGAATGGACCTCAACTCCAGCAATATTTTAACAATTTTAACTCATCTCATTTTATTTCCCCAAGATTCTTTCCCCAGGTACTGTGCTAGACAGTGGGATACCAAGATAAACAAATCACGGTCATTGCCTTCAGGAGGTTTATAGTCTTATGAGAGGACAGATGTCTGTACACACCCAAATGGCCACTGCAGCAGCTTAGACAGCACCCTTCCTCCTGGCAGAACTCCATCTTTATTCAGGTACCCACCCTCCCTCTACATAAGCTATGGATTTAGGGGAAGCTGATCCATACTGGGCTGAACCAATCAGAGGAATCCTACACACACCCTTGTCTGTGATTGGTTCGGGTATCCTGACTTCTGCCAATTATTATTGCACATTCCCTTGGTGATGGTAATTGGTCCAAGGATGGGCATGCGGCTATATTGGCCTCATCATAGCAAAGGGAAGGACAACTAGAAAGAAGGTTCTCTCTCTTCCCTTCTAAGTACATTTTCCCAATTGCTGTTAGCAACTGTCTTGCTACCATTGGGAACTTAGCCTGAGGACAAAGCTGAGACATCTGGGAGGGCAGTTCTGAGAAGATTACAGAGAACTGAAGTAGAAACCCTGATGAGACCACCTGAAGCCCACTATACCTCAAAATGGCTTTCATGTGGTATAGATTTATTATTTCCTGTTTGTTTATTCTCATTTGAGTAGGAATTTACGTCCTGTGCAGTCCCCAAACTTCCTGTCACCCATGTTGTTACAGCCCAGAGCGAGAGTCCCACTGGTATGCTATGGGAGTCTTCAGAGGAGCACAGAGGACAGACACAATCAAGTGATGGGTACTCTCCAGAGGAGGGGATGCTTGAGCTGAGTTTTTGTGGTTGAATAGGAGTTAGCTGGGCAGATATGGAAGGACAGCAGATTCTAAAGAGAAGAACAAGTGAACAGAGGTCTGTTGGTGCCTTCCAGGATGCTGGGAGGATTGCGTGGGGGGATGTTTTGGCAGATGAGACAGAGATAGGAAGGCAAGGGCCAAATCATAAAGGGTTTTGCACTCCATATGAACGTGGATTTCTATTGAAGGTAACTGGGAGCCATTGGAAGATGCTAAGCTCTGAAGTAGCATGATTGGTTTTGCATTTTAGGCACATTGCCTGTGGCCAGTGTGGATGGAATTGGAGAGGACAGTTCTGGGGATGATCAGTTCAAATGTCTCCATTTTGCTGAAACTCGCAGTCATCCTTGCCTGACTAGAGGCAATGTGGGTCCTTTCTGGGTGGTACAGGGCAGGTATCCGTGAAGAGTGGTACAGAGCAGTCACTGTGGATCAAAATCTATAACAAGCTCCAGGTCAGCGAACGTTTGCTGAGTGCTCATGACACTTAGAACACCGCATGGCATCACGGAAAGAGCCCTTACTTGCTGTGTGACCTTAAGCTAGCCTCTTAACCTCTCTGAAATTCCACTTCCTTGTCTGTAAACAATTCTCCTACCCTCACCTTGCACTATTTAAATGAGTAAAATAACACTTACAAGCATTTAGCACAGGGCCCACCAGATCGTAGAAACTAATGACTCACCCAGTGAGTGACTGGATGACGAATGCATAGTTTTCCCACTTACACTAAACATGTGGTTCTAGATTTGAAAATGGCAGGCTCAGTACTTCGGGAGCTGTTACTACTGGATGAAATTTTCCCCACTACCTTCTGAGGTAAGTTTAATTGTTGCAGAATTTTTTTTTAAATGAGGGCAGATCTGCCCACAGGGATTGCAGAAGCTTCTGCTCAGCCATTAATTAAAACAACATGCTTCAGAGCCCGGCGGGTGTGGAACTCTCCATTCTGGGGGCTCAAAAGGAAGCGATGCTGTAAATTGCTTTGGAATGCATTGATTTGGGGTCTCCCAGGTGATACCCACAAAGGGTTTGAAGGACTAAGCTTTGGCCAGTGTGCCAAGGATGCTCTTCAGCTGCTTTGTACAACCTAAAAGTAGGACAACCAAGAAAGGTGCTTGTCCCTGCCTTTCCATTACCAGATCCTTGGGTCAGCCAAGCTGACTGCCTATTCAGACGGGGTAGGGCAGAAGGAAAGGCTCGGATGGGGCAGTGGGGAGCCAGTGCCAACCTGCAGATGCTTTCACATCACTGGAAAACTTGGAGGTACAATGTGCAGTGCTGGAGAGCTTGGCCATCAGAGGCATCTGGGTTTGAGTTCTGACTTGCTCACTTACTAGTTGTGTGACTTTGGGCAAGTAACCTAACCTCTCTGAGCTGTAATTTTTTTCATTTGTAATAATGGAATATACCTACTCCAATTCTATAAAGCAGGAGGACACCTATTCCTACAATTGTTTTTCATGTGTTTTATTTAATAAGCAAAGTACTCAGGATAATATATCACATATGGTCCATAAACATAAGTTATTGTTATTATTTATAATGGACATCTGTAATTTTAGGTCGAATGACGTGTCCTGATTAGGTGTCGTCTTGGTGCCCTCTAGTGAGCTAATTATCCACCTTAAAAGCTGAAAAGGTCCCGGGAGGCTCTGCCCACCCAATCTTTCCTGTCATCACCTTGTACAGAAATGAGATGACCTTGTGACCTGGGCTCAGCCAATCAGAATTTCTCTCCTGGGACATCAGGCAGAGTGAAGCAAAGATAATAAAAGCAGTAGGATGGTGCATAAAGAAGATGCCTTACCTTCTCTCTTGTTGGTGCCCCAAACCATTCCTCTAAAGTTCCCCTTTGCATAAGTGGCCAGCTTCCATTTCTGTTGCTTACAACCAAAGAAGTGAAACATTATTACTTTCTCCCTTCAGGAGACCAGTGTTTCCCTTCATAGCCTGCCTATCTTCTCTTCTCCTTTTCATGCCAATGTCCCACATAGAATGTTCCCCAAAGCCTACATTTTTAGAGCTTCATACAGTGTCTTCAAGATGTCCTTTCTGCTTGGATGCCCATATTCAACTCCCGACCTCCAACAGACCAATTCTAACTCACTTTTTGAGCCCCAGCTGAACTGTTACTTGCTTTGGGCAGGCTTTAATGACTATTCTGACCCAGCAATACAAAAATATATAAGCTTTTCCATGCTTTTCTTGAAACATATATGCACTTGCCATGTTGTATTATGGTTAGGTTCTTTGCTGCCATCTAGATTGTGTGCTCTTTAGGAATGGTGGCCACACCCTGTTCAGTGTGTGTCTCTAGTACCTACCTGGTCCAGGGCAAGAACACAAAGCATTTTTGTTGAATGAGTGATATATATCACAAATATATCAATTGCACAGTTTTGTGGACAAGGATTTATATTTGGGGCATGTCCAGATAACTTCAGAACTGGAAGCCAGTTCTACAGGCCACCCAGTTCTTCTGGTAGTGGTGAGCAAATCCATCCTGGTCTCAGTTATCCCAGTTGAAAATCTGGATTGAGCCAAAAATGTTAAGATCATTGTCTCACGTGGAAGTAGGGTATAAACTGACACCCCTCAGGAGAGGGGGTGGGGGGGAGGGAAGAGATAAACCACAGAACTTATGCACATGTATGCATAAGTGATGGACATGGACAACAAAGCTGGGGACAGGGTGGGGGGATGGGGAGGAGGGTGTCAATGGGGAAAAAAGGAGAAACATCTGTAACAAAAATAAATTAAAAAAAAAAAAAAAGATCATTGTCTCAGCCTCTACTTCGAGAGTTACACAAAAAAATAACAGGAATTAAGTCTCATATGGCTCTGATCACACGCCAAGCACCAAACAAATATTAACTCATTTGATCTTCATAATATCCTTATGAAGCAGATGCCGTTATTCTTTCCCATTTCACAGATGAGAAAATGGAGGCACAGTGAGGTTGAGTTGCCTGCCCACAGTTATCTGACTAAGCGGGAGAGCTGGGTTTCCTACCTAGGCTGTGTTCTTGCATACAACACACCCTCCTCTGGAGTCTCTAGGGTATGAGCGGACTCAGCTCATTCTGTCAGCCCTCAGCCCTGTTCATGACTTGGGGGTTGGAAGCAGGCCACTGCAAAGATCTGTCCACCTTGTAAGAAGCATTGACAATGAGTGCAGAGCACAGAAAAGAGGAGCTGAATTTTTATCTCAGCTACAATGGGGAGTGATGAAGAGGGAGAGGAATCCTTCTGTGATATTTGAAAATCCTGAGATAAGCTTTGTGCCAGGAATAGTCACATTATTAGCCTTGGCTAAATTCACCAAGCTGGATTTGGAAGGCAACAGGGGGTAGGGGTTCAATACTTAAGTTTTCAAGTCATAGAGTCCTGAATGTGAGGCCTGGCTTTGCTGTCTGCTACTGTGTATATGACCTTGGGCAAATTACTTAACCACCCTGACTCAGTTTTCTCATCTATAAAATGGACATGATAATAGTCTCCACATCATAGGATACTTATTGGAATTAAATAAAATAATTACATGGAAATTACTTGGTATATCTGGCACCTAATACATGATTATATTAGATACATTGTAGTACAAAAATCCCTGCTAGTTGTGGGAATTTAGTGACCAGTGCCACTTTGGGTCTTTTAGGAAACAATGGGAAGAAAAAGAATTGAGGTGAGAAGAGAGTTTCCCATCCACTTTGCCAGGAAGAGCATGGCCCTTACGAATTAACACCATTGCCTGAAGTCCCACAAGCTATCCGGATTCCACTGGGTATGAGCCCAGGAGAGGATTTGTGGTTTCACATCGTTATCAGGCTGATGGCTCTGTGGGATTATTCTGTATGAGCAAATCCAATGTCCTTTTTACTACTCTTTTCCTCCTTCAAATTTCCAATGGGGAAAAAGAACCTTCAATAATGAATTTGGTTAAAAGGCTTATTTTATTAGCAGTGGCTATTTCCAAAGAGCTAATGATATTTCTCATAGATCCTGAGCATTCCATTGGCGGTGACAGCCAGTGCTTGGGTGAAGTTAGCAACAGCCTCATCTCCAAGGAGAAGTTTGAGCACAATTTGCCCAGAGTCCATCAGAGTGCATGTGCCCTGGATCCCAGGACTGGGGGAAGAAGGGTTCCAACCCACCAGCCCATTTAAGCTTCCCACTTTGCAGATTTCGATTCAGATGCTTAAATCCTTCAAATGCTTCCTATAGAAACCAACTTTATCACAAAGCTCTCCATTAGCTGCAGACCAAGCAAATATATAAAAATAAAGTGAATTTGTGCAATGTACGAAATATATTCTCAGCTTTGATTAACTATAGTTTGCATCACTCAAAATGAGACCCATTCTCTAAGAGATGTCGGGATTGAAAATTGGAGTGGAAGTGAGTTTAAGTATATGAAAATATTTCGGGACCCCAGGAGTTTCAAATGCACTTAAAACATATTAATAGGCCCTCTCCATGTAGGGCTTGGTAGGATGAAAATAAATCTATTGCCATCCTCTATCTATCCCATTAGTGCTGCATGTTGGGACATGTGAATGATGCACTAAATAACATTCTCAAAAGGCAAATCCCACAGCATGCGGGGACCTCTTGGGACTGTGTGTAGGTATTGTCACTCCACAGCTGGCATCAGTGTGAACTCCCACCACTGGGATATGGAACAATTTGTAATGTAACGATTAACGGAAATATTGACTTAAGTATGCACTCAGCAGGGGGCTGGTAACCCCAGGAAGCAGCAGAAGGAATGGTAGCATGCCATGGACAGTATCCCG
The DNA here is from genome assembly GCA_030848825.1 of Tadarida brasiliensis. NCBI lineage: Eukaryota > Metazoa > Chordata > Mammalia > Chiroptera > Molossidae > Tadarida > Tadarida brasiliensis. The sequence continues at coordinate 47,643,187 of CM061264.1, read as the reverse complement.
AGGGACTCTGAAGCAATGCAAATCACTAAAGCACCCCTTTCTCCCTTTATGTTAAAGATGAAACTTTCTTCTCCACCTAGCTTTTGAGCTACACTGAAGGGATGAGCTGTACAAAAACACAGTCTCTAAAAATGCAAGGACCCACGGTGTTCACCACTTTCACAACTCTGCAGATTCTCATTAGGAAACTGTCCCACTGGTCCTTCTCCTGAGGGTCCGAGGGAGATGAGGGGCATTACACAGCTGCATTTTGCATAGCCTGGATGATGGTAAAACTCGCCATCCGCCACCCCCCACCAGCCAAAAAACCCATCAGCTTATGTCCCAACCCCCCATCTCAGTTCATGAGCTTTCATCTTGTTCTCGGGATCCACTAAAGTAAATAAGATGTCCACCCAGATAATGGAAACCCCACCAGCTCTCAGTCGGTGCCTTTTCATGCCAATTAAACACGTTTTATACAGTCATCGTAGATGCATCACTGACTGCGTTCGGAGACACCAGTAGGGTTCAGCCGCCATCAGCCAAGCAAATGAAATGTATTTCATGCGAGTTTTCTCTCTGTCTTATTCTAACCACTTGGCAACGGTCTCAATTGAAAACATTGATTCTGAAAGATATATATGGATATATAAACTGATTAACCAGCTTCTTTGCTGCTGATTACTTTCCTAATAAAGATCTCGG